>CM060878.1:27577206-28288763 GCA_030737845.1 Acorus calamus | reverse complement strand
TATAGATTGTTGTCTTGGAGAGCGGTAAGGTTGTAGAACAGGGTCCACACGAAGTTCTCTTATCGAGGGCAGGACGATACGCCCAACTCTGGGCACAACAAAACAATAGTGACATCGTCGATCCAGCCGTCAAGTTGGAAGCTTAAGTGAAACCTCATCATTTGCACCCTGAATCACAAATACACAGGTTCCATCCTGCAGGACGAAGAACTGAGTCAATGAAATAATAAATCATGCAAAAGCTTGTGCATCGGAACTAGCCTTTGAAATAGAGTGTTGTTGTAGCATTAATGTTGCATCTGTCATTATATGCTAATAAGAATTCATGTTCATATTAATTCAGAACTCCGTGGTGGTTGCAAATTTATATGGAAACATGTATGTAGCATTAAATCTTTGGGTGTTATAGCCTTGAATCATTGTAGACGAAACCTTGTCTATTTGAATATACTATGATTATGTCCATAAACTTCATCACTTTGCATTCAATTGTTTATTTATTTATTCATTTATTGGTAAAGAGGCTCTAAAGGAGCTTATGTTTCAAGTTTCAACCATGAAAAACTGTACACAGTACATCGGATTCCCGAATCCTTGAGATCTGAAAATTTAGGTGGAGCCTTAGGCGAAATTTTTAAATGGGGCCCTATAAAAAAAATTGTTTAAATATAACTCAATAGACTGTCGTGATGTTGATATAATAAAAACATAAAAGATCAAATACTCTGATATACTTTATATTTATTTTACATGTGAAAATTAAATATTTAGATAATGAATATATAAATAGGAATTATCGAAATTTGTCATCTAAAAAAATGAGATTTTATGTCTAAACTTTTAAATTTTATGTTCAATTAACCATAGTATGTGAATATAATTATAAAAAAACATATATCCAATAATAAAAAAGAAAAAAAAATTAAGCAAAACTAAGAAATATAACAATTGGATGGATTTAATTATATTTGGATGGATGAAATTGCTTACATTATTGTTCCATTTGGGGCTCAAATGGGTTATAAAAATAAGTGTTATTATACAATTTTTTTTTCAGCCCCAATTTCAGTCTTATACACTCCTCACCGAGCATATACTCACATTAACGAGGTATATGCTTTGATATAAATTTTTCACATTTTCTTTAAATACATACATGCAAGTCGTTGAGGTATATGTTTCATTTTTATAAAAACAAGTATCTCACTAAATGAAGTATACTATTTTTAAAAAATTCAAAACATGTATAGACTGAAATTAGAGCTTAAAAAGGGATTGTACATAACATTATCCTAAAATAACTGTATTTGACAGTAGGCTAGATTGTAACCTATAACACAAGCATGTATTTGGGGCCCTTCCTTGGGTGGGGCCCTAGGCAGCCGCCTACTGGGCCTACACCCAAGGCCGGGCATGCGGATTCCTAAATACCAACCACATAACCCTGATGTAGAGAAGTTACATATGAACAAAGTTTCATATGAACAAAGTATACAGCGAATACTATCGTCTAACAAAAAATCAGTAACAAAACATTCAATTATTGTTTATTGATAATAATGTTAGTGTCGAATTCTCGGCAATCAAAATTGGTTTTTTGGTTATTATTATTATTATTATTATTATTAGTATTATTATTATTATTATTCACACTGGCAGTTAATACATGGATCACATGGGCTTAAGAAGGTATTTGAGCTTTGTTACACATTGATAGCATCGGATCACATTAACAAAATCAATAATGATTTTTGGGCCCCAATTGCTAGACCCCAACACAAGTCCCATGTTTGAAATACCTATATTACCCCCCAACTAATATCATCATTTTTGCATAACCGTCCCAATTAATCCTGAGTTAGTTACGATTTATTTTATTTATTTATTTGATAACCGATCTTTTTCCTTTAATGTAGGAGCGGTTACAATATATATTAATATTTTTTTTTCTTTCTTTATTAACAAATCCAATCTCCATTTTTTATCGGGGTTTTTTTTAAGAATCACAAAATCAGCAACATTAACAACAAGATCAGATCATCGGCCCAAAGATCTCATCAAGATCAATCATCAACAGCCGTTGATTCATTCTTCAATGGCTATCAAATCAATATAAATCAGAGAAGAAAATAAAATATCTACCATTTTTTTCAATTGATCATATCCGAAATTGATACATCCAGGTTAGGTTTTTCGGATCCCAAAAATTATAAGATTTTGCATTTTTTTTTTAGTTTTCAGATGGATCGGTGGATTTGAAAACAAACATCGAATTTTATTTTTGTTTCAGTTCGATCGGTGGAGAAGAGAAGAATTTTGATTCATTTAATTTTATTTGTGACCAGTTTGTGATGTAAACAATGACTATCCATTCAGGCTAATCTTTTTTCGATCTGAATATATTATGTTGATTTTGATTTTTCGTCATTCATTTGAATCATCATATAAATGTATTGAATCTGAATTTTATTTTAAATTCAGATACATGGCTTGTATCTTGATTTACATGCATTGTTGTGTACCAAGTATGATCTGTACAATCATTTATGATTGTGTGTTTGTATATAATTATGCATATTGTGTCATTCATTATATTTTTTTAGCTTTGTATCAACATTATTCGACTAATTTAGATTCAAGATTTTTAAATATAGTGCATATTCACTTGTATGAAATGTGCATTTTGTTTTTTAAGATACATGTGTATCTTAAAAATTAAATCAAAAGTTTTTAAACAAATATAAGAGAAATCAAAACCATATATACCATCTATATTTCAGATACATATAAACATGCTAATCTTTTTTCGATATGAATATATTATGTTGATTTTGATTTTTCGTCATTCATTTAAATCATCATATACATGTATTGAATCTGAATTTTATTTTAAATTCAGATACAGGGCTTGTATCTTGATTTACATGCATTGTTGTGTACCAAATATGATCTGTACAATCGTTTATGATTGTGTGCTTGTATATAATTATGCATATTGTGTCATTTATCATATTTTTTTAGTTTTGTATCAACATTATTCGACTCATTCAGATTCAAGATTTTCAAATATAGTGCATATTCACTTGTATGAAATGTGCATTTTATTTATTAAGATACACATGTATCTTAAAAATTAAATCAAGAGTTTTTAAACAAATATAAGATAAATTAAAACCATATATACCATCTATATTTCAGATACATATAAACAGCCAAATTCCACATCAATAAATGCTACCAGATATTTGTTATTTCAGATACAGTAAAAAATTTAAAACATGTTTTATACAACAATTTCATATACAGTTGATTAAGATACATACAATGTTTATAAAAACATTAATTTATTTTCATCAAAGGATTTAAAAAAACAGTTGAGTATTCCAAAATATAAGATTGAAGTTTTTAATACACTAGACTACTTCTTAATAGCATGTAATGTGACTAATGGGATCTCTATTGATACATAATTGCGTCATATTCATATTTATTTTCATAACAGGTTTTCAGATACAGGTACAGTTGATTAAGATACATGGATTATCCTTATGTAATCTTTGTATATGTTACGTCGGAACCCTAAAATTCAAATTTTTTCAAAATATGTTACGTGGGGAGACGATTTAATGGTGCCCCCTTTTGTGGGATTCAGTTGCAGGTTTAATGAGGATGTTAGTTAGTTGGAGCCACTTTTTAAAATTATAAGAAGGGTAGTCTTGTCATTGTCATTTTGGTAGTTAGAAAAAGTCAAATAAGGAATTAATAGGAAGGTGCCACCTATTGGGGCTTTCAAATGGGGCTTAATTTCTGGGGCCCATGTAGCAGCACTGTAACAAAATATGTCTCGTTAGAAATTTTTTATATTTTCAATAAATGTATTTATACAATTATTAAGAGTATATTTTTAATTTTTTTATTAAAATAATAAGATGAGTATATTATTTTAAAAATTTTAAAATATGTGGAGGTTGAAATTAAGACAAAAATATTTTCCCTATTTTGTTTTACAAAGTATATGATTTTTTGTTTTTTTATGGAAAAAAGAAGATTGATTTTTTTTTTGTTGTAAATTCATATGATTCACTAGATGAATTATACATTTGTAACATAATTATTCATATACTTAAATTAACATTAAAATAATATTATTACTAATAAAAACTTGAATAAGCAACTCAGTTGGTCATTCCAAACACACACATGCAAACCTAAAACAAATCAAGCATTGAATTACCACCAACAGCATCAGCAAATGCTCTAATAGGCGAATTTGCTCCTCTTATCAGTATTGGCACAGCTGACAGTAATCCGTAATTAAAAGGTTAAAGAGAAATCCATGTTACAACAAAACTTATAGAAAAACACTACAATGGCCTTCAGAATCCCTGCACGGATTTTAACCAGGGATCAGGCGCCAATACATAAAACTAACATTTCAGCAGAACCAGACACCATCAAAGATGTACCCCAAACAGAGCGCACACAAAACATTGATTAAAAAAAAAAAAAAAACCGCATAGTCGCATAGTTAAACCAGAATCCCTCATCAAGCTTAACAAGATGTTCGAATCAGTCAGTCCTTAAAAGAAGGACCACCATCTCCTGCTCCTATTATTTGCTGACCCAGGTGAGGCCTGAGAAGACCCCTGCAGTTGCTGATAGTTCCGTTCCCCGTTTCTGCATTGAGATCTTCCATCACCGAGAGAGTTCCGAAAACACATAACGAGAACAATCCCTACCACACTAAGGATCGGTGCAGCAGCAAGAAACAGCCAACCCCTTCCCCTCTCACCACTGGAACTCTCCACCGTTTCATTATTTGTATCTACTTCAACCAATTCGCAATCGCCTTCCAACTCTGCTTCACTCTCCGATGAGTACTCTGTCCTAATGTTGACATTTCTCTTCCCCTCTTCATACTCCGGATCATCAGTTGGAAGCTCGTACCTGCAAATGGGGCACGAATTCCTCGAACTCAGCCATGGTAGAATACATGAAGGGTGGTAGAGGTGCGAACAGGGGAGCTGGTTCGCTTCGGTGTTTATGCTCATTGGATCCTTGCAGACTGCGCACACCAAGATTCCATTTTTTTCATGTTCTTTTCGGATGAGCAGGTGAGGGAGATTTTTAACGACAGATGCGGAGGCAGGAGGGGCCCCTCGCCTCAAGCCCTCAGCTTCTACGAGCTGATCGAGGAAATCTTGAAAGCCTCTCGCATCAAGATAGTCGCCAGAGTTACCGATATACTGTCGTGTAATCTCCACTTCTTCCGAGTCTTGGAAGATGTCAGGGATAGGTAAAATCCTGCTATCCCGCACCCTCCAATGGACCCAACTTTCATTTCCTGGAGATTCGGAGCCTCTCTGAAAATCAATATTATCACCAGTGTTATTGTGGCCATTTGTGTTCATCTCTTCCCACTCTCCATCATCATCTTGGTCATCTGAGTTCCATTGGTCGAGTCCTGCGTGCATTGGGTCGATATCAGTATCACTGTCAATGTTGCTTACTCCATCCAATTGGTTGAAATTCTCTATGGAAGCATCTGACTCTCCCCCATAAACACTGAATGAAACGGAGTCGTTTTCACCAGGTAAAACCCCATAAACACTTATGCTGACATTGGAATCCGTGTCATCGATGAGAGAATCCATGTATTCGCTCTCGTTATCTGAAAGCCCCCTTGACCACCTCCTTGACCCGCTCCGAGAGGTACGGGTGCTTGTCCGATGATGCAGGACTGTTGCAGAATTTGTAGCATCGTTTTGGGTCTCGAGCTCAGGAGCAGAAGTGCCCGGGAGGACAAGTTGATTTTGCCTCACCATGTTAATGAGCTGAGAGAAGTGATGAGAAAAGTCATCTATGGATTCAGAACTACTGTATCTAGATCTCACTCGGGCTCTTCGTCTATGATGTCTTCTACGGTGGGAGTCTCTCATAGGTACAGCTGCTTCTGGGTTGTTAAGAACCATTGATTTACACTCCCTACAAATGCACAATGATTCAGACCCCTCGTTGGTTTCAGTCTCCAATGAAAAAATTCCTCGGCACATGTCACAATGGGCCAGTAATTGATTAGAATGGTAAACAAAAGCACTGGCAGCGGGTTCAAGGTCCACCGACTGGGACTCATGAGACGTCCATTGGGATTCATCATCCATCTGTAACATTTGGAATGTAATGAGACAAAATCAGTAATCCAGAGATTCCACAAGAATAAGAGAAAACAAGCATGAAATAGGAGATGGAATGAGTACCTTGTAAAATGACTATTGAGTAAAACTCAGAGAGAAAACTCAAGATGTCAGTATCTACCTGCATAGTAAAATGCGCAAATCATACTGTATTGTTAATGTCATAGTAAATTAAAAAAATTGTCAAGACAATTGACTATATGACATAAATCTAAGCAGATTGTCTATATAACTATTCATGCATCTTCAACATGTATGTGGTTGAGTCTCTAACAACTGTAAAAATTCAATATGATTAAACATAATTCCAAGAGGATCAATTATATATCTATTCATACATCTTCAATGTGCATGTAGCTGAGTCTCCAAGATCTGTAAACATCAAACATGATGATCCATAAAATTTGATATTTGTCAAGGAGAAAAGCAGATGCATGCCGGTCATACATAACACCTTGTTCATAGGAAGTCTCCTCAAGTGTGAAAGTAAAGGTCAGCAATATTTAGCACCCAATGGAACCGTCTGGCTGGCCTAAAACAGAGACATGCACATCCATAATCTATGAAATTTAATACCAAATAAATAGTCATGTCAAGTACAAATCTCAAAATTCATGAACTATGTTTCATTAACTAGGACTGCTGAGACTGCTCATTTAATTATGAGAAATACCCCACATTTTAAACCCTGCAGAATTCCACCTAATTGGAAAACAAAATCACCTGCGCTCCTTACAACATACATGGAATTTGATAAACTTAATTTATGTGCAGCAGATTGCAATTCCTCACATCACATAACACATATTCAATCTTCAAGTTCCACATTTATTTCATACAGATTAACATTATGTGCGGGGGATAAGATATTTCAGTAAAAGTTTACTATTTCCTCAGATTTCACAACATACATCTCCATCTTCAAGTTCCTCATTAATTTCAAAATGAAACAATGGTAAATGCTCACATAGGCTCTAGAATGAAGGCAATTCTATTAACACGAGTGCACAGCTAAACTCATCATAAATTCTACCCTGCATAAGATTAGAGAAAAGTCAGAAAACTCTTTGAGTTTCCATAGAATTAATGTCTATATATCATGGGGTTAAAGCTAGCACATCGGTATTCCTCAATTCAATAAATGACGATTGAACTAAAAGGTATCTCTGGATATATTTATTTTATAACTTAAAAGTGTGTTGAACTTATGGTCTCTGACCCACAAATTTCATGCACCAAAACATGCAGTTTTTTTTTAGGTGTGAGGGGGGGGGGGGGGGGGGGGGTTAATAACATGCAGTTAGAATTACCATAAGTTCTGAAATCCAGGTTTCATGAATTAAATTGTCATATTAGCATTTGTACTGAGAATTGAAGCTTTATCAAAGAGGTTAATTTCATGTTCCATCGCATAATAGATGTGGCATCAGTTAAAAAAAATGAGAGCAACCGACTCTCACTCTCTAACATGCGAGCAACCAGCCAACAACCATGCATTCTCTATCAACAACCTGGATTCTCACAATTGAGGAGCTCCAATGATGAAAGAACTTAAAAGAAAACTTATATCCAGCAATCATGCTAATTAAGACTTGCAAGTACATGGTCATGTTCAGTAATTCTAAAACAAGTACATTGGTACATGGCATCAAGAAAACAATGTTTGGCACGGTTTGTTCTTATCCCTGTTTGTGGCCCCATATATTATGTACTTCAATGCATGAACTATACAGTCCAACGCAAATCAGCAGTGAAGTAGATACTTTATTAGACAACGATGTGTGTATAATGTAAGTATATGCATTTATTTATGCTTCATTGCAGTAAAGTAAAAAAAGACAAAGTCTGTAATGAAGTATAAAGAACTGGGACTACATATGGTTCTACAAAATGAACCGTGTAACAGTGCCCGTTCCGAAAATGTCATAGTTTCATACTGACATTGATCAAACCGAGCTCTAAAAAATTCAATAATTAACCAATTCAACTAGTCATTCAAGGTTTCTATGCAAGTATGAAGCATAATAACAAATTGAATTTAAAAAAAAAAAGGCCAACATGATCCATCTTTTAAGGTCAAATCCATACATGGATATGATCTTCTCAAGATCTCTCTTTTTTCAATGTAAATTCCAATAAAGATCTACCAAGTTCACATGAAACAAATAAAGCATCAGAAGAAGTAACAAATAGATTTCAAGATTTTATACCTCGTCAAATCTCAATCACTGGAACCAGATCGGCTCAAGAACATCCAGACAAAAAAAAATGTATTCGAAGCACCCGATCTCGAAATCTCCACCAAATCACACGCGAAAAAAGATGATCAGAGACCGATCGGATCGGATCAAACTGAAATTCGACTAAAAAGGAAACTATGGAGAACGATTTGGATCTGAAGAGTGGGGGAGAATCCAAGAATCGCTTGGGGCTCTCCAAAACGCGGTTTTTTAGGGATTTTGGGGGATTTTTTTTTTTGTTGCTTTTGTCAACCTTTCATATCATCCTTTCTGATGATGGTGGAGGTGCAACCAGACTCTTTGTATCTCGACCGTCCAATCGATGTAGTCAAATGTCTATTGTCTGATTGGTGGGGTCAGTGGACCCTAATACACAGAGACCGTCTAATCGATGTCTTTGTCGGGACCCTCTCTGAATAAAATCCAATATTTAATGCCATGCCATATATTATTATATATACCATAGTAAAATTGGAAAACCTTTTTCTTCCTGGTCATGTTCGATTCAGGTTGGGAATATATATGTCATAAATGATAAATATTTTCGGATTCAAATTCAGATCTTTCTAAATTATAAGTGGCCTTACATTTAATTCTATTGATACATTTAATTCTATTGATTTTATTTGAAAGATATATGGATCCATAAACACACATAGGAACTGAAAATAATATAAAGTTATTTTTTGTCAAAATGCAATAAATTATTTTGGATCAAATTAATGTGATGCTGATTTTTTTTTCTTTATGGAATAGTATTTTTTTTTTGTAATAATATAAAATAAAAATAATGTTTTAATATCATTTTATACAAAAATATTTGGAATATGTAATAAAATTAAGGATGTTATTACATTTTTTTTTTTTATAATTCAAAATACAGTTTCGCATACATAATTAGAAATTTAGTAAAACATATGCATAATTTGAAATTCAATAAAACATATGCATAGTTAAACTAGATATATATTTTGTTAAATTTGTTTAATTTTATTAAAAATAATTAATTTAATTCGAAATACAATGATATATATTTTTTTTATTAAAATATATAATAATTAAATGATTATTTATTATTATTTTAAAAAATAAAAACGGTCTCAGTTAAGTTTAACATTTTCTAAAACTAATGTTTCTCAAATAATGTTTAACGAGGAGTCATTTAAGGTTGTATGATCACGCAATAACACCGGACCCAATCCGAAAGCAGAACCGCTTTTGTGTGGTAGAGACGTTCGAGAGAGAGAAACCGAGCTTCCAAAACAGCTTTAATGGCTTCCACGATCGTCCGATCCCTGCATTTCTTCTCCGAGACGCCGAAGAACCCTAAAAATACAAAGAAGAAGAGACCCCCTCCTCTCAAGATCTCCACCCTCCGATCCGACGTGGACCCGGCCGAGTTGAGGGACCTCCTCGCCTCCTCCGACCTCTCCTGCCACCGCTTCCCGGTCCTCGACCCCTCCGGGCGGCCCGAACCGGTCGATCTGGACCGGCTCCGCCTCGCAATCTCCCATAGCGCCGTCGTCGTCTCCGTCTTCTGCTCGCCTCCGCCGGGTGACCTAGGGTTCAGGCCGGCCCGCGGGAGGCTCGCCGGGTTCGGGCGGGCTGTGTCGGATCTCGGGCTGACGGCGTCGATCCATGACGTGGTGGTGAGGAATTCCGGATTTTTCAGTTGTTCTTGTTCGAATTGATTTGTCTCTCTATTTTAATCTATGTAAATTCATTCAGCGCCTTTTCAGGTGGATCCTTCAATGCGAAGATTTGGGATTGGAAGGATGATAGTTAACAGAATTCTGAGGTATCTAAAAAATTTATTTATTTATTTAAATTTTGTGATTGTAAGATTTGTGTGTCTACATGTTTTTTATACTTATATCCAGTGGCATGGGTAGTTGAATTATACATGAAAATTATGTTATTTGGCTTTTATAGAGATTTTTTTAAAAGAAAAAGTTGAATATGATGACCCATTCATATATATTTCATTCATTCAATTGCACAATCAAAATTTGAAATTCAAAGGTTTCCTTGTCATCTAGACGTCTTAATCTTGAGATATAATTTCCTGGAATTATTAGAATATACTGTCTCTCTATGATTTGTTTGTTTTTTTTTTTTTTGTGTTTTTTTAATGCCTCTCTGTGGTTGATTTTGTTGTGATATATATGGGAAAATGTTTGCACTAGCACAGTTGGTTAATAAGTGAACATACACAGTGACTGCAGTCTGTCGGTTCTGTCTCTCCATTGCTTAAGTGATCACCGTTAACATTTTTAAATTTTTTACTTTTACCATATAATTCTGTATTTGTAGATGTATTTTGGTAAGGGATTTTCCTTGTGTGCTTTCCACACTGTTAGGTAACCTGGAAAAATGAGTTGGTTTTATCTACTTGGGGATATTGGAAGAATGACTCGATTTTGTGAACTTTTGAACTGCATTATAACAATTTGATAATTTTTTTTTCTTCCATTCAACATTTTTTATATTGTTAGTGGAGAATTTGGGGGTGCGTATTAAATATACACACTAATGTTGATATTCCCTTGTGTGTGTAACAATTCTCAATTTATTTCTTTTCAGGATTCTTACTAATAGGGGCATCTATGATATTTCAGCTCTCTGCACAGAGAGGGAGAGGTATTTCCTCCACAAACTTCAAACGGAAAATTAAGAATGTTAGTCAATAACAATATTAATTTTCATTTCACTACCCAGAACACTGGTATGGAGATTAATGGACACGGCTAAAGCTTGTCGCATTGATCTATAACCTGCATGTAATTATGCAGCAACTGTGCATGTCTGATCTGCTCCATCTAATGTTTGCAAATGACTGCAGGTTGTTCTTCAAAGCTTGTGGATTTGGAAATGATGTTCTAGGATCTACCACAATGATGTACACCCGGACCCCTCCCACTAACATGGAACATAATTCAGATATTAAACAAGCTGGACAGATGATGTTGCTTGTCCCCCCACCACGTGAACCATGGTGTCTATCAAGGCAACTGCCCGAGGAGGATGCATAACATAATATACCATGCAAGTTCATTGAACATGAGCTCTTCCTTTACAGCTGGATCCATGGTTTCACATTTCCTTCTCTTGCTTTAAATTGGAGAAGTGAAGACACTTCTTTTGTAACTTTGTGCACAGGAGAATCTGATGCTGAACACACTTATGTAAAAATATGTTGTAGTTACTGCCTTCTGTCATTCTGTGTGAACTTTATAATGCTTTCTCAAGGTTTGTCAGGTTTCACTTGATTCTTTCCCCATACAAGGGGATGGAAATCTAAATATGCTTGGACAAGTTAGAATCTCCTTTTTGTCAAGTAAAGTTTTGCTCATTCTTTTTTCCCTTTCTTTTCCTTCTTTTTCTGGGACTACTTTAAGAAAGTAATGCCCCTCATGATACAAATAATCCTGACTGATTCTTTTCCTTCTCTGTGTAGGAGGCATCTATAGATGGCGAAAATCCGGATTGAAGTCTGCATGATTTCCGCCCGTGGCCTCCACCGATCATCGTCGTTTTTGAAACCTCAGTGGTTTGCGGTTGGTTGGATCGATCCCAATAATAAATATTGTTCTAAGATTGACAACTCGGGGTGCTTAAATCCCACATGGAAGACCAAGTTTTCATTCATCGTGGATGACCGGATTTCCAGTCCTCAAGGTTTGACATTAACAGTTGAGATATACAGTAGAGACCCCATTTTCCTGAGAGAAAAGCTTCAAGGAACTGCAACAATCCTCTTGAAAGAGTTTTTAACCAAATTTGCAAAGCATCCAGAGGCTTCGAGGCTGGAATTTGAGGAGGTTGGAAGCTATCAACTGAGGAAAAGGAATTCTGGAAAACCTCAAGGTTTTGTTGATGTTTCTGTAAAGATATCCGAGGAAAGGGAGCGTATTTCTTCTTATTCAGGTATGGGTGCATAATTATTTCAACCTTGAATTCATCCTTCCAATTTTTTTGGATCTATTTATATGCTGTTGAAGTTATCCAGTTTGCAAAGCACACATATTCGAATTGCTGATAGAATTCTGACTGATCAGATTTATGTCCCTGTTATATAGCCAAGCATAAGATGCAAAAATGAAGTGTGTAACTATACAGTAGGAAGTACTATACTATATTCTGTTTGATGATGTTATGAACCCTAAATAAAATGTGTGATATTCAATGCTTTGATCATTTTTTACAAAAAAAGCCATTACTTTTGGATGACATATTATTGGTACAGTGATTTTGCTCTTAAAAAAACGTTCATACCTTATTTGCTTGTGATGTGTATGATTAATGTTTAAAACACACATCCAAGGGCGGAACCATTGGTAGGCTGGGCTATAGATTTTTCAAGAAAATCCTAAAAGGGTGTTGTTACACTGAGTTATTTTGTAATTCAAAATATAGTCCTATATACCTCATCAGAATTTCAATGAAGGATATACATCAATAGATAATATATACACCTTGGTAGATTTTTTCTTACACTTATTAAAAATGTGCTCATTCAACTTGAAATAGAACAATATATACTTTTTATTAAAGCATATTCCTCATTGGATGATGTTTACTATTTTATTTTTAAATAAAAGCATGTGGTGTGAGTTTTGAATGGAAAAAATGATCTAAGTCAACATTTTTCCAAGGAAAATGATTATCCAGCCCCTATTGTAGACCATATCGGTTTTTTTTTTTTGTTTTTTTAAATCATTCACTCTTCCATTGATGTGTATGCTGTTAGATGAAATGAAATATATATTGAAATGCATTAATATATATTTTTTTCGAGTTGAAAAATTGATAAAATGTTTATTTATATAGTTATTTTATATATACATGTGATTCCTGAATAGATTTTGATTATAAATTGATTTATTTATATGAAATTTTATTTAGTGCTTTTTATTAAGCAGACATTTCCTTTTAATAAATTTTAATTCAACCCATCCCAAGATTATTTCCCGGTTCCGCCCCGTGCACACATCTGTGCATATATTCTTCTGAATTCAATTTTCCTTTGCAGTCAACGATGAAGCCGTTGAGCCTTTCGATCAGAGAAACGAAATCTCATTAGCGATAGAAGATGGGCGTGTGGTTACCTACCCAACTCAACATGCTCCAGCTCCCATCACAGGAAATCATGGACAGATGGGATACCCTTATTATAATCCAACACCACCACCACCTCCGAACAACTCGTATAATTCTTACGTGGACGAAAGATTAGGTTATCATCGTCCCCAAACACCTCCTCCTCCGCCACCGCCCTCTAATGTTGGATTCATCCCCACATTTCTTCCACCCGGAGCCTCCAATAGCCACACCGGTGGATCCGGCTTTGGGACTGGACTCGGAGAAGGAGCTCTGGCCGCCGGAGCGGTGATCTTCGGAGATGATTTCATGTCGGGCCCGAATTTCCAGTCTGGATTTGGGGGTGTGGGCCTCAATGTATCTACAGATCCTCCTTTCTGATTTAGATGTATATGATACTTTGACACTCAATAAATTGCATATGTTGTAATATATCAGTGATTCAATGTATTATATGTTCAATTTCAGACCATTGTTTCATGTTGGTCCCCCACTGAAAACCTTCTCTAAGAACCTCTCAATGGTTGAGATGAACTCTTCTACTCTTTCTTCGTGGGGCAAGTGCCCGCAGTTCTCGATGACTTCAAGGGTGGAGCCTGGTATCGCAGATGATAAGCGTCTTGCGTTCCAAGAAGGAACGAGTCGGTCATTGTCGCCAGTGATGATGAGTACTGGTGTAACCAAACATAAGTTAAAACTGAACATTATTGATGGATGAAAAGATGAAGATCCCAATCTTGAAATATTTTATTTGGGAAATTTTTTTCATATCAGCACGTTTTTGGATGGATGATAAGATGAATGATTTTTATATCTTTGATGAAGACGTGTCATCCATCCAAATACATACTGATGGTCAACACGTATTGATATAAAATTTTACTTTGTTAAATTCCCTAAATGAAATGGATAAAAGCTGAGAATTACCTGGACATGAAATTTGGGAAAGTCTATCCTTTAGTGGAGGCTTTGATCCAGATTCTGTGAGCATTGCTATTGTAAACTCCAGAAGAGCAGTTTCCCAGCCTTTAACCCTCAAGGCTGCATCATTGTCAGGACATTAAATTCAATAAAAATTGGCAATTCGAATATGTGAACAGATGACAAGTTCTAATCACATATGGTGAATGACAGGAAAAAAAAAGGCCTTGCAAAAAATTCTACACATGAAATACACTCACCTTTGTGTAGCCTTGAATGACATAATCCGTGACTTTCGATGCATCATACCATGAATTCCGAACAGCCATAATTCCAAACTTATCCATTATCATCCTCACCTGTAAAAAATTCACATGGTTTTGAAGAGAAACACAAAAGGAACAATAGGTATATTCATATAAGGAAGAACAGGGAAATATATCCTATTCCATAATTTATAAAAGCTTCATTTTCTAAACTTGATAAACCAAGTTGCCTATTGATTGTGTTTCAACAAAATACAGCTTAATTGGGCTCACTTTTAATTCACTACATGTGACAGATCTTTAAGCATATGTTACCAGATGATTTTGGATGTTATGGTATACCAACAAACAAAAATAATAATAATGGAAGTTACTGGTGGAGCTTAAAATGTGCAATTTATCATATCACCGACTTAATTGTGGAGCTTGATGTAAACTCATGTTTATGGGGACCTACTCTAAGGCTGGTTTTTTCTCCTGAAAAGCAAAATCTTCTTTTGTTGGCATTAGTTATAAAACAAAGCTTCTACGAATTATAAATGATAAAGACTAATAGAGCGATCAATAAAGAGAATTTTTACTCACCAACATTACCGCAAAAGCAGAGCGCAGGATCGCAGACAAAGCTTTCTTATATAGGCTCACTATCATATCTGTCATTCCTCTCAACATCCGCAAAATAGCCCAAGCAATGTATGTATATACATAAGATACCATCTTCCAAACTCTAATAAAAGGATTCTTGCCAGTATTCGCATCCGAATCACTGTCTTTTACCTCAGTTTCCATTCCCATTTGATTAATTTTTGTGGCATTGCGTGAAATGAGCGGTGCAGCTATAGCTGGCGCTACAAGGATCAGCGCAGCGACTCTCTCTGGAGATTCAAAATATGTATTGACTGCCACGAGACAACCGGCAGAGTGACTGCAAGCCACATTTGAGAATAGTTTCTTACATTAGAAGAGGAAACATCAAATAACCTAAGATTCACAAAAGACTGCTAAATTTTCGGTGAGGATAAGGTGCACGAATAATGGTTTATAAATAAAGCAAATGAGTAAGGAATTGAGTTTGCATACAATCCAACGATTCATCAATTAAAAATCCTCTCGAGATAGAAAATATAAAAAATTCATCCTACACTTCCTAACAGTCTCCAAGAGTCCTATCCTTGTGTATGTTCTTTTGGATGCACTAGTATTAAATATAACTACATTGTCCCAATTGGGGCAATGAAAGAAAAACAATCAAACAATAAAAAATGACAAGGAAATAAGTAAAGAAACTGAACTACCACTTGGTAGATTGGTAGAGGAATCCTGAATTCAAGTCTTACTTCTAATGATATGAGAAGATTTAATATATAAAAAAACACTTACGAAAAAAACGAGAATCCAGTTTGCATAAAAACCAACAATTCATCAATAAAAAAATCCTATCATGATAATGAATACTAAGGATTCATGTAGTTGACATCCTATACTCCCTAACAGTCTCTAAGAATCCAACCTTCATGTGTGTTCCTCAGGATGCACATAGTCTTAAAAGTCCTAATTGGTTGAAGCTAAAAAACGAAAAACATCATTAATAAAAAGCAAACTAAAACAACACATACCCAATTAAAACTGCCTTATGAGCGGCTAAAGAATCGATCAAAGACAGCGTAGCGAGCACAGAGAAGGCCATGGAGTATGGGTTCAAAGGCTTCGCATCGCTCTTTGAGTAACTCGTCCTCGAAGTCAGCCCAAACGCAGGCCTGTCAAAGGCAAGGACCCTGGAATGCGTGAGCCGCGCAAGAGGCCTCATCACTCGGTCCCACGAGAACACCGAAGCCCCAAATCCATGAAGTAGAATGAATGGGTACCCAATCCTTGCAGGCTTGGTGGGTGACTTAGATTCTTGATGAGGGCCTTGAATGATATCAATCTCTTCTTCAGTGTGTTGACACACTTTATGGTGGATTTGGACCCCGTTGAACTCGAAAAAGAAGCTGTCGGGATCGGCGAGTGATTTCGGGTCGAGAAGCTCCTCCTGATCAACCCCTGCAACGCTCTTCCTCTGCTTCTTTTCAGTGCCCAACAGCTGCTCTGTTATGCGCAGTTTTAGGCAGCAGTGACATTTATTCAGTTAGCCCCTATTTGGATGGTGGAATAGATGAAAATTAAGGTGGACTCTGAGTGAATGATTTCAAAAAACTATTTGTTTGTAAGAAAAAAAAAGTGTGCATTAGATATGCCAAAATATACGAGAAGAAGCTAACATTGGTATTTCATGCCCCCCTGAATTGTATTATTTAACATTTCAAATTACCTGGAACTCTTATAAATCAAGTTAAGATACTCACATTCATATCATTTTTTTATATTTATTGTGAACATTTTATTTACATTTTATTCACAACTTGTTTTATCTAAACAATAAAAATTTCATTATTATATTTTTTAATGACAATAACAGAAACACAATCATCAAATAGAAAATATTTTATTCATTATATATATTAGAATCATTATCTATCATGAAATAGTTTGTGTTGCTACCCAAACCATCAAACGGGGCTCAGAGCTCCCACAATTACTGAATGAAACGGGCCAAAACAAATGTTTGGTGTATGAGATCCGGCCCAAACAAATGGTCACATATTGAGGACTCCATGGTAAATACTTATCGATGTAGGGGGGTGTTCTGTAAGTTTGTGTCCGACCATCGGATCGGAATTCGGAAATGAAGATAAGGGACTTACGGACCTGGATATCCGGCGCCGGCACCGCCGACGGAGGCGGATCTCAGTTGAAAATCAGAGGACTACCTCATTATCTATATTGAAATAATTATCTATCATCAATATTTTATTCAGAGCTCCCACAATTACTGAATGAAACGGGCCAAAACCAATGTTTGGTGTATGAGATCCGGCCCAAACAAATGGTCACACATTGAGGACTCTGTGGTAAATATTTATCGATGTAAAGGGGGGTTCTGTAAGTTTTCCAGTGTTTTGTGTCCGACCATCGGATCGGAATTCGGAAGTGAAGATAAGGGACTTACGGACCTGGATATCCGAAGCCGGCACCGCCGACGGAGGCGGATCTCAGTCGAAAGTCAGAGGACCACCTCAGGACGGGCTCGGCGGGGGTCCACGAAGCGGCCCTGTTTGGGAGCAGTGAATGTTCTTCGGCGGCGAACGGGGAGCTCCAATCGAGCGGCTTCAGGCGGGGAGAGGCGACGAATGGGGAGAACCTGTTCGTCCATATCTGCATCGGACGGTCCACCTTCGCGTGTTCCCTCCCGGCGATGTATTTCTTGGTGGATGGGAGGGGTTGGCGCGGAAGGATAAAATAAAACGGGGGAGTGATTTTGTATTGATATATATATTATTAGAATAAAATCAAGGGGGTGTCAAATTACGTAAAGCTCACTTTTTATTCATCCTTTTTTTTCCACTTTTTATTCATGTTTAACCAAATAAAAAAATAATTATTTAATAACTTACATCATTATACAAACAATTAATTATGACAATATCATTTTTTTTCGATCCCAAATACCTAACCATTCAAACGAGATATATCTTGTTATTTTTTTTTTGTTTAATATATGATATACACTTTCCATGAAAACATGTACCTTATCAAATGAAATACTATTTTTAAAAAGTAAAACAAAGATATATATCTTAATGTAAGATTGTATCTAACATTTTCCCATAAATTAACATATATGAACACTGGAGGTGGGGAAGATGGAGAAAATGATTGAAATCATTTTTATGCAAAATAATAATAATAATAAAAGAAAAAAATTTGCAACCAAATGCATGATTTGTTGAGAACAGCTGATGCTTAAAAAAGAATACCAAAAATGTAGATGGAGTAACTAAATAGTAAACATCATTCATGAGTTGAACATCCACACAACAATCCGGCAAAACTTTCAAAAGTCTTGGGCCAAATGAAACCACTGAAATCAAAGTAAAAAACAGAACATCATCATAGGTCTCTTCTTCTATGTCCTTAAGACCTGGGCTTTTCCTTCTTCTCCTTGAAAAGAGCCAGCAGTGACACACCGGAAACCTTCACCACCTTGAACCGGACACCGGGAATATCTCCCACTGCGTGTCCCTTACGCCCGAATCCGGCAATCAGCACCTCATCCTGTTGTTAATAACAATCACTAGTATCAGTGGCCACATCTCATGTGAATGTTCCCAAGAAAACCAAAAAAACATATAAAAGCACAAAATGTTTGCTTAAATCAAAGAAATTTTAATGAATTTGATTCCATGCTCGTAACATTATGAGGTTCTTCATGCACTCAGGGCCTCTTTGGGTTGCATAATAGTTTGGGCTTTAGAATAGATTTTTTGAGTTTGTGAGCTACTTGATTATGATCAATCTTGTTTTCTGAATTTGTTTTGACAGAAAAAATCAATTCTATACATTGTTTCAAACAGGTCCTGAGTGATAGATTATAGAGCTTAATTAAGACTCACGTTTTCCTCGATGTAGTTCAAGCAACCATCATTGGGAACGAATGCGGCAATCTTCTTCCCGTTCTTGATCAACTGAACACGAGCACACTTACGGATAGCGGAGTTAGGCTGTTTGGCTTCAATACCACTACAAGGGATAAAAGTACAAGAACATATGATATCAATATCAGAACGTGAATAAACATCAAGGAGCAGATTGAGAAAAATGGACTTGTTACATCTTCTCAAGGACAATTCCCTTGGCGTGAGAGGAGCCTGCAAAGGGTTTCTTCCACTCGTTGCCGAGATGGCTCTTCTTGTATGACTTGTCAGCCCACTTTTGCCTTCTCCTGTGGGTCTTCAGCTTGCGACCAGCTCCCATACCACGTGTTTTCCTGTCACAGAGAACCATGAAAACAATGAAGAAGGGATATCGAACGCTTGCAGCTTCAAATATAATAAGCCAACTAATCAGATGCTTAAATCATTGAATGCACACATATTTTAACAAGATAACCCACCAGCTGAGAAAGCATTCTTGTAAACCAGGGAACTTAAAATCCACAGGAGTTATGTACTTGGAGTGCTTAATAGGAAAATCAATCCCATTACATCAAAATGAACCATCTGAATGGATTCAGTCTTAACAAAGGAAGGAAAATGTCCCATACCCATGTTAACACGAAATGATTCCCTATGCATTATATGATCATAATGTGAGAAGTGAGAAGCAGGAATTCATGAGATACAGATGAAGAACATATTCTATCTTAAAGATTGACACAATCCACTGACGCAAAGCTCATGCATGTCTAGATGCATCACAAAACCAGCCATCACCATTTCACCGACCCATACATCATGTGCGGGTTGGTGGTCAATTTGATTAATGAGTAATTATAAGATTTTCCACCGAAGCTGTCATTCTAAAAACACTTAGACTAGTGCAATCCACCCACTACTTAATTGGAACAAATATACCCTATCCTACATGCAAGCACAGTGAATCTAAATAAAGATGAAGGACTGAGAAAATGAAAAGTCTTTGGGTCATGTCCAGTAACTTCTATGCTTGATCCTTTTTCTTCTCCATTCGATGACAGGACATTTTACTGTATTTTATTAAACATCCACTCTTATTTTCCTTAAAAAAGGGAGTGCCTTCTTACCCCCACACAAATTAACATATGATAAATTGTCTGCAAAATCGTCAACGAAAACTAGACGCAAAACTACGCAAAATGAGATCAGAAGTGATGCGGTTAACGAAGGCCAGCGAAAGTCACCACAACCAACATTAGCAAGTTCTACCCAACCGAGTCTAACAAAAACAGAATTTGATGAACCAATTGAGTTTCTAACAAGTCAAATCAAAATAGTTATCATGTAACAATGACTGCTACTTCTCCAACTTTAGGGATCTTGCAACCATTTTAGGAAAAACTCAAATCAAACTACAGAGAATCCACAAAGAAATTTTTCAGGGCAAACAACGATAAAAAAAACACTCGTGAAGTGAGATTGGAAGTCTCTCTCATTCATTCAAATAATCATCTCCGACACAAGCGAATGCAATCAAAGATCGACTACGATTCTCAACCAAATCGCATAACACGAGTAAAAACAAGCAAATTCGACGAATCGAAACAAATAGAGATCAGAAAGATACAAACAAAGATCGAGAGATGGATGAAAGATTTACCCCATCTTGGCTGGCTAGGGTTTCCCTGTCTCTCCTCTTATGATAAAGCTACAACGGCGGAGGCTCAAAGAGAGAAATGGACGACCTAGGGTTTTGAAAGATTTAGATTTGCCGAGCATCTTATATTTCCAAGTGATTAGAATGACGTAAATACCCTCAGCTAACATCGACCGTCTGATCTAATTCTAAGTCAGATCTGTATGGTTAATTTTTTTATTATTAAATCACCACCAAAACTGTCCTTATTTACCAACAAATACAAAAATAATATATCTAATAAATGGAAATAGGTAAAAAATTTAATAATTACCTAATGCAAAACATAAATTTATAAAAACCTTGAGTATATTACATAGTCTAAAGTATAATAAATAAAAAAGGAAAAAATCCATATAACTCCCTGTAATCTTCTTGATATCCATAAAATCTCTTGTAATTTCAATATATCCATATAACTCTTTGTAAACACACCATAAATGTAAATAACCTCCCGCAATTAAAAATTCTTTAACAGAGTTGGAATATTCCAGGCATATTCTGTTATCTAAACCATAGTTAACAAATGTGTATTCTTTTAATCCCCCGAAAAAAGTTAATACTTAAAAAAAACCCTCATATTTCTAATTTTACACTCTTTTAGGGTTTTTTTTAAGTATTAGCTGTTTTCAAAGAGTTAAAAGAATATATATTTGTTAATTATGGTTTTGATAACACAATATGTCTAAAATATTTCAATTTTGTTAAAAAAATTTTAATCGCAGGGGGTGATTTGCATTTATGGTATATTTACAGGGGGTTATATGGATATATTGAGATTACATGTGGTTATATGGATATCAGGAATATTACAGGGAGTTATATGGATTTTTCTCAAAAAATAATAATATAAAATAAATTCTAGATATAAATATTTTTTAAATAAGATAAAATCATCATCTAAAATATTTTGAATACGGATTTTCAGATATCATACATAAGTACCAAGATTTTTGCATGCACAAGTCTTCCACTATTGCTTCCTGTGCAGTTTTGTGATGGTAACTTGTGTATCCTGGACTTGACAATATGTTGGGTCATGTACTCATTCCAATTTTAAATTCCAATTTTAAGAAACCTCATGTACTTATGTCATGAGTGGCGCCTATTCTCGAATGACTGTTATCAAAGCAAATGACTCGGTTTGCAGCACTTGAGACCTTACGATCTCAGAATATGGTCTGCTATCCCTCAGCTCGAAGCACTAGAGGGAATGCAGTTGCTTAGTACTACTAAAGTCTGTTTGTCCTTCTCCAGTTTAGTTTTGATGCATTTTTTTTTGGTAAATTAAAGATGCCTTGGGCTTCTATGTAAACACCACATTTTGATATAACACAGGTTCACAATTACTAAAGGCTTATCACATTTTGGGTCATCAATCTAATAGGGCCCAAAAATAAGGCCTATCCGTCAAACTCCACGTGGCGGCGGCCCACGATCTGTTTAAGGCCGACCCACTGTCGGTACCGTCGGGGAGGCCTCCGGATGTCGGTGCGGATCCCGGCGGGGTGCGCGGTGAGCGCGTGTGCGTGTGTGGGGGTTCTTCGGGGACTCGGATCGGACACGTGCCCTGGCGGGCTCGGTCGGATCGTCTTCTTGGAAGGGGTGAGGGTGTGTCGTTCCTGGTTGAGGCGCCCGATAGCGTCTCAAGAGGATTCAGGGGTTTGTGTGATCGCCACCTGCTTTTTCTAAAAAGCAGGAAAAGGTTGGGTTTGGTTGTGATCGCCTACGTGGGGAGTTTGTGGGGTCTCCGCTCTGAGACACGGATATACCGTACACAGAGGTAAAAAACAGATAATCCTATTATGCTTCCGGGGCTTGACTAAAGGAGTTATGGGACAAAGGGGTGTGGATAGGGGGCGGCTAGTTGTGTTTAGCCGTCGGTCAGGGGGCGGCTAGCTAGGGTTAGCCGTCCAGGGTCTGGGTTGGTTTGGGCAGAACTTCGGTAGGAAATGGGTTTTGTTTTGGACAGGGGCTAAGCTAGGTTTAGCCTGGGTTTCTGGAGGGTGGGATGAGAGGGTATTTTGTGTAGGAAATGGATGTTTCTCTCACAAAAGGGGCTCTCTCTCTCTCTCTCTTGGGATTTCTAGTGGTGGAAGGGTTTGATCAAGTGAGGATGGTGGATTGGTGATTGAAGGATTTTGATTGAAGGATGATGATGTTGTATTTGGGCTTGGGACCCCTCTATTTATAGTAAAAGAGAGGTAGGAAAATATCCTGAGGGTAATGGAGTGGGTTGGCTTCGATTAAACCTCTCATTAATTCTCTGGTTTTTCTGTCAGAGACCAGGTGAAGGGCGGCTAGTTCTAACTAGCCGCCCAAGATGGGGCGGCTACTTCCTGGTAGCCGCCCCTATCATGACCTGCCAAACGTCCCATCTCTGACAAGCGGTGGCTTGGGTCGGTTACTTGGGTTGATCCGGCCAAGAGAGGGCGGCTAAAGGTCATCACCCGCCGCAATGATCAGCATTTAATACTGCTTTATGTCCCATCCAGGGGACTAGTCCGAAGTCGGCCAGGGGGGCGGCTAAAGCTAACTAGCCGCCTGATATGGGGTGGCTAGTTAGGTCTAGCCACCCCTAGCCAGGGACTTAGGTTTTTAGGGTTTTGGGTTTTAGGGTAGGTTTAGGTTTAGGTCCGGGCTAGGGTTTGGTTTAGTGTTAGGGTTTGGGCTAGGGTTTAGGTTTTGGCTTAGGGTTAGGGTTTAGGTTTATGGTTTAGGGTCAAGGCTAGGGTTAGGGTTTCCGGCTTCCAAGGCTTCCGGTTTCCCGAATTTTGGTTCTCTACTGGATGGCCAAATGTGGGATATTTCCGTGTGTTACTTGAAGTATTTCTGTCTCTCTGGACGGTCAAAATTGGGGTATCTACAATTGTCCCTCATCGGACGGAGTCTTTGTGCGAAGCAGGAAAGACTTCGACCGATGATAAGGAAAGAGACCCCTATTTTGGCCGGCCCGACCTTCAAGGAGTTATGCCAACACTGTCGGTACTATTCGGGGAGTTGATTTAGACTGTCAGAGGCTAGGTCTTGACTTAGAATATTTAGCCGAAAGGATGATCCAGGTGAAAGGCGGGGAAAAGTAAATGGTGAGTGATCCAACCCGCGGTCGGGGTTCTTAGCTATCGTGCACGTGGCAGCCCAGCGTCAGTTTCCTCGTGCCTACCGTTCCCGTGCTTGGAAAAACTCAGCAAGGAGGGGATATCGCCAACAGAAAGCAAGTAAAAGTTGAGTTGGGTGAATTGGATCATCTGAAGGATAAGAACTCTGGAAAAGAACCAGAACTGAAGAAATTCAAATTTGAGAGGTACTGAAAGTGTGGCGAAACTTCGAGAAAATCGTGTTTGATCAAGTAATGTCTGAAATAAGCCAATACATGGCTGTTTGGTATGGAGAACCTTGGAATTTAGGGCTGAGAAGAGTTTGGAAAGGGGTTTTGAAGCAAAACAAAGAAACTGGGAGGGGCGGCTAGTTGTAACTAGCCGCCCGAGAGGGGGCGGCTACTCGCGGGTAGCCGCCCCTGGACTGGGTCCCTTATAACCGAAAAGACCCTCTCTCTCTCCACACGTTTCAAAAACGGTTTCTCTTCCCTCCTCTCTTCTTTCCTTTGGTTTCAAACTCAAAACCCTGATTTCTTTGCCTTTCTTTCCTTCATTTCGACCTCAATCTTTCTCTTTCTCTTGATTTTGAAAACCCTAGGTTTGGGTTCTCCTTTTTCTTTTTCACACCGAGGAAGATGACGAGGTCGAAGGCGATTGTTTTGAGGGGAAAGTGACCACGGGTGGCTTGTGGAGAGCATAGCCCGAGCTCTTCATCATCAGAGGCCGTGGGGGAGGCTATGGGTTCGACGGAGGTGCCGTCGGCGGACATTGGCGTGGGTGAGGTCGGGGATTTACCTTCGGGGGCTGTCCCAGAGGTAGGAGGGAGTGTGATAGGCTATACACGCAAGAGGAGGCGTGGGGATCGACCGGTGGTGGCCGAGGAGGTGGTTCCGGGGGTTGGAGGATCGATTGAGGGTGCAACCGAGGGGGTAGGGGTCGGGGGAGTTAGCGAGGAGGTGAGGGCGTCGTTGAATGCCCTCGCTGGGATGTTGGATAGGGAGGCCACAGAGGCCAGGGCTGAGGAGGAGGAGAGTAGGGCTATAGGGGCCTTTGCGGAGTTTATCTCCGGTGTGGGAAGGGTGGAGGGGATAGGAGAGGCTAGGGATGGGGCCGAGGAGGCCGAGGGTATGGGCACCGGGGCTGCCGAGGCCGGTGTGGGTGTTGGGGCTGAGGCCGAGGAGGTCGTGTTCGAGGAGGATGAGGAGGAGGATGACGACGGGATGGACGATCCCGACAAGGCCGAGGTGGACGCTCCTGGGTCCACACGGGCCGTGGTATGTTCCTAATCTTTTAGTCTTAGCCTTTTATTTTGGTGTATATGCATGTGTTTTGGTTGGTATGAACAGTTTGTATATGTGTATTATACTCGTATGTGTGTTTTAAATAGGCATGCTTGTGTATAAGTTTAGTCACAGTGGGATGTGTAAGTATGCTGAGATGGGTTTGTTTTTATAGGGAGGGGGACAATTTCTATATATATATCCATGTTTGTTATATGCATACAAAGGAGAGCGAGATGACATAGTTAATATGCTTGCATGCGATACTTTTCTATGTGTATGTGATTTCGTACGTGTTCGATCGTGGTAGGGCATGAGGGAGTGTATGCATGCATTTCATGGGTTCGAGTTCTATATTGCTGTATTGCTTAGGTGTGTTTAGGGGATGTATAAGCATGATAGGCTATGATGTAAGAAAGCGTGTGAGTGGTGACCACGGTGGGATGTGTTTGATGTTCGTCTAGCATGCGTGATCTCATGAGGAGTGTAGCTTCTTACTTTCATGCTTTTGTTTCTTTTTTTTTTAGCATGCGGAAGTTTCATTTCGCTAAGCATGGTTTAAAATGATTTCATAGATTTGGACTCTTACCTCTCGCTTGCTTTTAAACTAACCCATGTTCCCTTCGTTTGTTTTGTAGAGGCCGAATCGTATCCGGGCTTTATGGCACGGGACGAAGAGGTGGTACGATGCCTTGGGGCAGGAGGAGAGGAGCTTGGTGGATGGGGCGGGCTTCTCGGGCTGAGGAGGAGGCGGACCGGCTGAGGTCCATGGTGGCCTTGAGAGAGGAGGGGTTCATCACCCTAGGCCGCGAGAGGGACTCCCTCCAGATGAGGGTGTCGGAGTTGGAGGCTTCGGCGGGTGTTCCCGGAGGTTTGATGGGAGACCTGGTTCGTTCTCTCCAGGCGGCCGGGGATAGGGATCGAGAGGCGCTCAGGGCGTCGGAGGCGAGGGCGCGGGTGTTGGAGGAGAGGTTGAGGGCCGCCGAGGATCGGGCCAGAGGGACAGAGAGTCACCTCCGACAGAGATTGGAGAGGAGAGACAGAGACATGCAACAGGTCCGTCTTTGGGAGGCGACTATGAGGGGGAAATTGGTTGGAGGGGGCTCTATGACCGAGGCGGACCTCGACCTTCTTCCGCTTGAGCCTGACCATTCTCTCTCAGCTTCCTTGGCTACCGGGGCCACCTTCAGCCGTGCCTCCCGTCCTTCGGTGTCTCGGAGTCGTGAGATATACGCGAGGGCTGCGTCTTCGGTTCGAGAGACTCCTGCCGCTCCCGATGCTCCAGAGGTTCAGTCTTCTCCTCATCTGCCGCTCCCTTCTCAGCCAAGTCAGGACGTTCCTCCTACTCAGCCTCGAGCGGATGACGATACGCCAAGGTATAGCTTCTTTGTGTCTTGGTTTTAATAGAAGAATAGTATATATGCGATGAATTCATGCTTTTCTTCTTTTGTTTTTGGTTTTAGGTGATATTTTGGTGAGGTATAGCTCAAGACTTCAGAGTTTGGAGCGTTTTGAAGGAAAGGATTTTTTTTAGGCCTTCTTAGGTTTAGAAAAAGTCTATGTTTGTGGTTTTGGGTGGGACAATTTAATTATTCTCCTTTGTATGCATGTCTTGGAATAGTTAGTATGGATGTTCATGGATATGTATGTATGTGTAGATGAATCTGGATTTTTATAGGTTTGATTCATGGATGGGTGTATGTTTTGATATATAATTCGTTTTAGCATGGTATCTATACAGGTTTTGTGTATGAATATGTGTATGAAATGTGTACATGTAGGTTTTGAAAAGAATTTGATTTTAATAGGTAAAGAAGTGTTGAAGAGTTGATTGGATATGGACTGACATAACTGAAAGAGGTGCAGGCAAGGGGCGGCTAGTGTAAACTAGCCGCCCAGTGAGGGGCGGCTAGTTAGTTTTAGCCGCCCCCTGCCTGGGGCAAGCTCACCTGAAACAAAGGGCAGGGGCGGCTAGTCGAGTTTAGCCGTCCCCTGTCTGGGGCAATTTGGTCCTGCTGCTCCTGTCTGCTGCTGCCGCTGAAAGTTTTTGTGACCGTTCCAACCTTCGGGACCTATAAAAACATTCTTTCCATGGACCAAGTGTTAAATCTGTCCAGATTGCGCCCCTGCATTGACTTTCGAGCCCTTCTTGTTTGAATTGTCAAGGGCTACAATCCATCTTAAGGTAAAATGGAAAGGTAATGCGAGAAAATAACGTGTGGGAGACCATGCCTTAGTGCGTAAGGAAGGGATTCCAAGTGCGTGAGTGAAGAAAACTTTAAGTATGTGTAAAAAGGTGGGACAATTCCTTCTCAGGCATGTGCGGCAAGGGTACGAAATGAGTGGGGACAATTTTAATATTTGTGGGGACAATTTTCATATGAGTGGGGACAATTTTAATATGAGTGGGGACAATTTTCATATGAGTGGGGACAATTTTCAAGAAAATCGGATGCCAAGGTGTTTTGGAAAAGGAAAATGCAAGCTTATGCGTAAGTATATGTGGCATAAGGGGGCATTTTAGTTCTTCAATGGCTTTTCATGTGAGAGGGCAATGTTCTCGAATTTTGAAGTAAAGGATGCCATCAAGTCCCTGTGGAGGAGCCCTTGTGGTCACCCATGTCCAAACCAGGATTGTATTTGAATGGTATAGGCCTTAGGTGTCGATTTTTCTAGGTTCATGGGTTTCAAATGCTTAATCGTATTATTCTAAACATGCTGAAAAATCCATGAGTGTACCAAGAGTCGAGTCAAATAAGCTTCCCTTGGGTAAGCAAGTTTCTAAGTGAACTCATGTGAGTGTGTGTAGTTTGTAAACCTGGACACGATCTATCTTTGGTCGACATTTCACCTTTCCCGGCAGACGTAGTTCAATTTAGAATCCCATTGCGAAAATAAAAGGGGAGGGGGAGAATGGGGTAAGAGTAATATCTTCCTTTTGGGCAATATTTAGAATTGTCCTAGTCTAGCACATGTCTTACTTTCTAGGTCCCTCTGGCTTTCTTCTTTTTACCACTTCTTTATTTTGGGATGGAAAGCACAGTCCGTTGTTTGGATCTGTACTGGTATAGCCGTTGTTTAGCGTATACCGTGCGTAAAGGCGTGAAAGCCTGCTAAATAGAGAGTTTAACCCGTTCACCTGGGTGTTTGGCCTCTCATTGCCTGATTTCTCTTTTTTTTTGTTTTGATTTGAGGGGGGGGGGGGCTTTTGTGTTTTTCACCCCGATTCTTTTCATGCTTCCCCTCTAGAAGTGTTTATATAGTGCCAGAGCCAGTTTTGGGACATATGCCAGGTCTAGGTAACTCCTCATTTTGACCTAGGGTTAATACGAGTAGGGCGGAAATAAGGGATGTTTTGCTTTGGGGGTTTTAAATTGTCCCAGTCTACGGGGTAGGCAATTTCTCTTCTTTCAGGTGAATCTAGTCCAGTTATACGTGTGTGAAGGAAACGGCATGATTTGGCGGAGATGTGTTCAAATAGATATGAGTTTATCTTTGAGAGTCTTATAATTCTTTTATCAAGTACTAAACGATGGAAATCGCAGGAAGGAAGAATAATAGTTCTTATGTATTGAAAGCTATTCATGCATGGAATTTCTTTAGATAAAGTGCATTCCACGAACCTGGAACCTCGACTCCTTCGGCATCTACCAGGCGGTAGGCATTCCCGGAATAGGCATGGGTGATCACATAGGGTCCCTCCCATGTGGGTTGCAACTTTCCTCTTGGGTGAGGCTGTCTTGATGGCATGATTTGCTTGAGTACTAATTCCCCGATTTCAAATTTTCTTTTATTACCTTCTTTTCAAATGCCCTTGCCACCCTTCTTTGGTAGGCCTGGGCATGGTCTGCCGCTCTTAATCTTTTCTCGTCTAGTAGTTCGAGGCGTAGTAGGAGTGCCTCTCTCCTTTCCTCAATTTGGAGGTCTTCTTCTAGTACTATTCTTAAGGATGGGACAAGGATTTCGTAGGGTACTACTGCTTCGGCTCCAAACGTGAGTGAATAGGGGGTTTGACCAGTGGGTGTCCTAATGGAGGTTCGGTATGCCCAGAGGGCGTCTACCAATTTATCAGGCCAATCGGTTGCCTTATGGGTTTCTACCGTTTTCTTTATAATTTTGAGCAAGGTTTTATTGGTGGCCTCTGCCTGTCCATTCCCCTGTGGATAATATGGCGTGGAATGATGAAGTTCTATATGATGTTTATTGCATAGGTCTTGAAATTCTTGGGAGATGAACTGGGGACCATTGTCAGTTATAATTGCTTTGGGGGTACCGAACCGTGCAAGGATGTGGGTGCGGACAAAACGAGCCAGGGTAGAGCTTTTAATTACTACATAGGACTCGGCTTCAGCCCATTTGGTAAAGTATTCTGTAGCGG
Source organism: Acorus calamus (assembly GCA_030737845.1). Lineage (NCBI taxonomy): Eukaryota > Viridiplantae > Streptophyta > Magnoliopsida > Acorales > Acoraceae > Acorus > Acorus calamus. The sequence continues at coordinate 28,259,076 of CM060878.1, read as the reverse complement.
TGAGGATGAAAGCTTTTTGGGTAGTGTTTTCTATAGTGTCCCGGAATGGTCCTATCACATCTAATGCCCACATAGAGAAGGGCCATGGTGAAGTCATGGGATGTAAAGAAGATGCTGGTGCGTGTATTTTGTTGGCATGAGTTTGACACTGGATACAACGCTTAACGTATTTGTTGCAGTCCCCTTCAAGCGTGGGCCAATAGTAGCCCATTCTTAATACCTTTTTCGCTAGCATCTGGGCGTTGACGTGTCCTCCGCATACTCCGGAGTGAGCTTCTTCTACAATGGTATATGCTTCTTCGTCGTCCAAGCACCTAAGTAGTTCCCCATTGAAGGAGGCTCGGAAGAGTATCCCCCCTCGGAGGCAGTATTTGACTGCTATCCTTTTGACTATTTTCTGGTCGTTGCTGGTAGCGTAGCTTGGGAATGAACCGTTTTTAAGGTAGTTTCTAATATCAAAGTACCAGGGGTTTCCGTCGTCTATATCTCCTAGTTCAAGGGCTAGGATTTCCGTGGTACTAGCATTTTTGTTGGCCCGGTTCATTTTTAGGAGACTTTGAGTTTTATAGTCACCGAGTTCGGTGGCAGGTGTTTCTAGTCTCTGGATAGTGACTGTTTCAGATGTCCTAGATAAGGGAAAGGTGAGCGATGAGGCTAAAGAGGCTAGAGAATCTGCAAGAATATTGCCGGTCCGGGGTATGAAAATGTGAGTAACCTTACGGAATTGTTTTAGCAGGACTATGGCTAGTTCTCTGTACGGCTTCAGTTTTGGGTCTCTAGTCTGATATTTTTTAAGAGTTTGGCGGATTACTAAGAGGGAGTCCCCAACGATGTCTAAATTTTTAGCTCCTAGGGCTAGGGCTGCCTTCAAACCTGCTATCAGGGCCTCGTATTCGGCAATATTGTTGGTGGCTTTAAACGTAAGCTGAAATGCTTGTGGGATAATGACACCTTCGGGGGAGATTAGTGCTATTCCTATTCCCTTTCCCTTTTGGTTGACCGCTCCGTCGAAGTATAGCGTCCATGTCTCTCTATCCTTTTCTTCAATAAGCGCAAATATTTCTTCGTCCGGGAAGTCAGTTTTTACTGGTTCGTAATCAGGGAGGGGTAGTTGAGCGAGGTGGTCAGCGATGGCTTGCCCTTTGATGGATTTTTGAGTGGCATATGTGATGTCAAACTCGTTTAACTGTACTTGCCATCGGGCTAAGCGTCCAGTTAATACGGCTTTCTCGAATAGGAACCTTACCGGGTTCATTTTGGCAAAATATTTTACTTTGTGGGCAAGAAAATAATGTCGCAGCTTTTGGGAAGCCCATACTAATGCTAGACAAGTCTTTTCTGTAGGAGGGTAGGCTTTTTCGTACTCAATCAGGGTTTTACTTAGGTAGTAAATGGCCTTTTCCTTTCTTCCCATGTCGTCGTGTTGTGCAAGCACCGCACCAATGGCTTCCTTAGTTGCAGCTATATAGAGGAGCAGGGGTCGTCCGGGTACTGGAGCCGAAAGGACTGGGGGATTAAGAAGGTACGTTTTTAAGTTATCAAAGGCCTTTTGGCATTCACTATCCCAATTAAACTTGACTCCTCCTTTCAACAGTTTGTAAAAGGGGCGACATCTTTCAGCGTGTTGCGAAATAAATCTCCTAATAAATTGCAACCTTCCTACGAGCCCTCTCAATTCTTTTAGGTTCTTAGGTGGGGGCATTTGGGCGATGGCTTTTGCCTTGGTCGGATCTATTTCTATTCCCCGCTTACTTACCATGAATCCTAAAAGTTTCCCAGAGGAGACCCCAAAGCGACATTTCTTCGGATTCATTTTGAGTGAATATTCCCTGCATCTCTGTAATACTTGTCTAAGTATGTCTGCGTGTCCTATTCGAGTCCTAGATTTGACTAAGATATCATCCACATATACTTCTACTAGCTTGTGCATCATATCATGGAATATTGAGGTCATAGCCCTTTGATATGTTGCACCCGCATTTTTGAGCCCGAAAGGCATCACTATGTAGCAGTAAGTTCCCCAGGGTGTGGTAAAGGAAGTCTTTTCTTGGTCTTTTTCTGCCAGCCGGATCTGGTTGTATCCAGAAAAGCCATCCATGAACGAGAGCATCTTATATCCTGCCGTGTTGTCGACAAGGAGGTCAATATGTGGGAGTGGGAAGTCATCTTTTGGGCACGCTCGATTGAGGTCCCTGAAGTCGATGCATATCCGGATCTTCCCATCCTTCTTGGACACTGGAACAATATTTGCCACCCATTTTGGGTATAAAACTACCCGGATAAATTTAGCCTGGTGGAGTTTGTCTACCTCATCTTTGATTTTTAAAGCTACCTCGGGATGAAGGCGTCTCAGTTTTTGTTTTACTGGTTTTGCGTTTGGTTCTAAAATTAACTGATGTTCGACTAACGAGGTATCGAGCCCGGACATGTCCTTGTAAGACCATGCAAAGACGTCTTTATACTCGAGTAATATTTTAACCAGGCCCTCTCTCTCATCGTGTTTTAGTTTTGTGCTAATTGAAATGATTTTGGGGTCAGCTTTTGTCCCTAGGTTTAGCTCCTCTATCTTCTCATCTGCTTCTTCTGTCGTTTCATCGAACCTTTGAAGGCTCTGCTTGAATTCTTCAGACAGGTCCCCTTTTTCTTCATCGTCCTCATCACATATCTCGAAGACTCCTAGACCATCGTCTGGGTTTTCTATGTTATCTAGGTCTGGTTCTTCTATAACTGCTATTGTTTTAAATTTTTCTAAACCTAACATGGTCCTGCTATACCCTTCTAAGTTGCTAATGGTCTGGTCAGGAATTTGACCCCTAGTAGGTTTGACCGTTTTGGACGAGGTACTAGGGTAGGGATTTTTGGCCTGACTGGCTAGACGTTGTAGTTTGTTCAGGAGGTCAGAGTCATCGCTAAAGGGGTGCCATGCTGGGGTGAAATCATCCTTGTCGAACAGGGATCCTAGGGTTTTGGTTTCCATTTTTTTTTGAACAGAAAAGACACTTATTATTTACAATCTACTGGATTAATGGAAGCATTTCAACCGACTTTTCTCCAGCAGCTGGCGCTCCTTTGTTGCGATGCTTGAGCACTGCGAGAAAAGGAGGCTGGGTCAGCTGGAGTTTTATCGTCTGGCGGTGAGTGTGTGTTTAGGTGTTTATCAGGGTGTGGGAATAGCCATTATAGGGAGCCAGAGAGATAGTCTGGTTCTGTTTCCGGGATAGGGTCCAGGGGGTAGGGGCATACGATTTTTTTGGCGGGTTCTACGATTATTCCTCTCACAAAATGTTCGTACAACTTCCAATCGCATTTTTCCTTTAGTTTAGGGTGATGTTTGGATGAGCCAATGCCTTTCTTATCTAGCCATGCTGGGAGTTCGATGGGGTCCAAGATCCCATTTTTGTGTCCCAGGGTTTCCCCGGGAAGGTAACCCATGATCCCCATGATGTGCCAGCCAGGGTTCTCAAGCTTAGGGTGGCTTGCTTTTGAGGTAGCGGGGAGAGTATTCCGGGGATTTAACCAATCGGCTGGAAAATCTAAGATGTGGATGGTGACTTCTATGGGTTTTGGGCTACTGTTTTTTACAGTGATGGCTTCATTATCGGCGAACCTTGATTTAGGTCCTTTGATCGCATCCCCTTGTATTTTGATTATTCGACCTCCCAAGGGGAATTTCAAACATTGGTGTAGGGGAGAGGAGACCCCTTTTATGGATGCTAGCCATTTACGTCCTAGGATCATATTATAATCTGAATCCATTTCTAGGACATATGCTTTAGCGCTAGTTTCTAGCGGCCCTACCTTTAATCGGAAGTCCTTAAAGCCTAGAACCGGACGAGCCGTTTTGTCATAGGCAAATATACGGGTGTCCGTTTCGAAGAGTGTAGTTATGCGTCCGTCAATGTGCTCGAAGGTTTGTAGTGATATGAGGTTTACTCCCGCCCCGGTGTCAATTAGAACTTTATCCACCGAGTATCCTTCGAGGTTAATCGTTATGCATAGGGTTGAGGTGCTAACGACTTTATCGTGAATATCTTCTTTAGGTCTAAAGGTTATGATGAGCCCTAGTCCTGCGGTGCCTAGGGCTATTGGTACGCCTAGGGTAGAGATTTGAGGGTCGACTTGGATTCTTTCTAGGAACATTTTTAGAGCGTGCTGGTGGTGTTCTGAGGTTTCGATTAGCTCTAAAATGGAAATTTTTGCGGGGATTTTCGGAGTTGGTCTAGGATGTTGATCTTATCTCCGGTGTGGGGCTCCTCAGTCTCTGTTTCAGGCAGGGGGTGTCTGTAAGAGGGTACAGTGCTGAAAATTCTGCCTGCTCTAGTAGTATGATGGTTCAGTGCGTCAATGGTGGTTCGGGGGTTTTATTTTAATAGGCTTTCGTTAATTGGTGAAGGGGATAATGGTTGGAGTTTTTTAGGGAGAGAGGGCTTTGTGGGTTTGGGGAGAATGGGGGAGGGGACTGGTAGGACGGGGGAAAAGGCTGGTAAGATTAAGCCACCTGGGATGATCCTGGGTGACTCTTCGTGCTCAGCGTCTTTTATGGTGTAGATGCTTTCATAGCTTAAGCTCTCTAGTTCTTCCAAGGGAGCCTTCGTGGCTGGCCTTGGGTCTTGGGTTGTGGTTTCTATAGGGTTGGGGGTTTCTGGGGTTGGTTTGACTTCTAGGGCCTTTGTAGCTAGGTTGTCTTTGAGTCCCCTGATGGTGGCCCAGTCTAAGCGCCTTTCTTCATCAGGGGTGTAGACAATGTCTCGAAACGAAGAGCATTGTTCGATGGTGTGGCCGTGATGTCGATGATATTGACAAAAACGGGTGGGGTCAGCACCGATAGGCGAAGGTCTAGCCATGGGTAAGGAAATGCCATTGACTTTTATTAAGGCTTTAAAGATGTTCCCTAGGGTTTCTGGAAGGGGAGGGTAGCTATCTCTTCTGTTTGACCATCTTGGCCATAGAAGGAGGGAGGTGCAACTTCATTACGGAGGCTGCGCGTAGGTTCTCTAGGGGCTAGGCCTTGCGTTCTTGGGGGGGGGGTAGGATAGAAGGGTCTCCTGTTTTGGTCTTGGTTTTGGATTGAGGGGGCCTGAATTGGGGAATCATGGGTTGCGGGGTTTTATCGTATCGGCATGGGGACGGATACTGATCGAGTAGTGAAGTTTTGGCTGATTGGCCGAGGCGGTGCATACCCGGATGAACCGGACGTGTACTGTCTCGGAGCCGTCCCTTGATCAGGAACTCGTGCTCCGTTCGGGTAGAGTGCCGATACTTGTGTAGTAATCCCCTCTACCATGGGGGTTTGTGCCTTGCGAGGCGGTTGTCCAACCCTATGGCTGATAGGTGGGGACTGGGTTTGTACTACTGGGGCAGCACAACGGGAAATCCTGTTGTGGCGGTCAATCAGAAGCTGATACGTAGTACAGTCTCCGTACGAAAGGCTCGTACGAAGTTCTGGACTCATGCTCTGTAACATCATGTCAATTTCTTGACATTCTGTGAGTTGCAGGCCGGTCCGGTGGACAAGTGTGCGCCACCGCGACACGTATTGTTCGAATTCCTCCCTAGGCCTCATTCTTTCTACGGTTAAATCCGAAATAGAGGGGGTCCTAATCCTCTGGTAACCGTAGCGGCCCAAGAACTTCTCGCTTACAGCCGAGAAATTTGACAAGTGATCTACAGGGAGGGTGGAGAACCATTGTAGTGCTTCTCCTTCCAATGATTTCTGGAAGAGGAAGACTAGCAGAGGTTGATTATCTAGAAACGTGCGTGCATCTAGATAGAAGGCAGTTAAATGAATGTCTAGGTCTCCACGACTGTTATACCGGTGAAATTTGGGGATTTTGAATCCCTCCGGTAGGTGAACAAACGGGATTTGTCTCAGGTTATGTAGAGACATGTGTTTGGGGGCCGAGGGATCAGTCTCGGAGAGAATTCTCCGAATGGTATCGTCCAGTGTTTCTCCCCGGGGAGGGCTGCCTAGTGGTCCCGGGTTTGGGGTGGCCTAGTAAGGGCTTGGGATGGAAACGGTTGGGAATATTGGATTCGTGGGGGAAAGGGGGGTGAACGAAAAGACGCTCGGGTTGACCGAGTGACTGGGTGTAAATGGGGTCTTGGGAATGGCCTTAGGGGTTTCGACAGGGGCCTCCTGTCTTAGGGTTTTGACCTGGCGGTAGTCGGCGAGGTCATGAAACATGTCCTCTACGGATTGGTATCCTAGACTGGCCATCTTTTCCTCTAGATGGGTCAGGAATTGCGTGGCCTGACCTTCTTGGTGGGTTCTTTCCTCTAGTATCTCCTCCACTATGCGGGATTCCATGATGCGTGTGAAATGATTTAAGGGAACGAATGCAGATATAAAGCAGTAAATAAAGCGGTAAAGGATTGTGCAGCGGTATGCGGCTTACAAAGCAGTAAAGGATTGCGCAGCGGTGTGCGGCTTACAAAGCAATAAAGGATTGCGCAACTGTGTGCGGCTTACAAAGCAGTAAAGGATGCTGTGATGTGAATTAGAGGAGGAACTGATTCGAGAGGTCGGAAACTCTAACCTCCCTAGAGGGTTGATAGCATTCTAGTCAAGCTTGTAAAAGGGGGCAGAAGAGGATTACCTTTTGTTGTTTTTCACGAGGGATGTCCCACCGTGATCGCCACATTTGTCGGTACCGTCGGGGAGGCCTTCGGATGTCGGTGCGGATCCCGGCGGGGTGCGCGGTGAGCGTGTGTGCGTGTGTGGGGTTTTTCGGGGACTCGGATCGGACACGTGCCCTGGCGGGCTCGGTCGGATCGTCTTCTCGGAAGGGGTGAGGGTGTGTCGTTCCTGGTTGAGGCGCCCGATAGCGTCTCAAGAGGATTCAGGGGTTTGTGTGATCGCCACCTGCTTTTTCTAAAAAGCAGGAAAAGGTTGGGTTTGGTTTTGATCGCCTACGTGGGGAGTATGTGGGGTCTCCGCTCTGAGACACGGATATACCGTACACAGAGGTGAAAAACAGATAATCCTATTCTGCTTCCGGGGCTTGACTAAAGGAGTTATGGGACAAAGGGGTGTGGATAGGGGGCGGCTAGTTGTGTTTAGCCGTCGGTCAAGGGGCGGCTAGCTAGGGTTAGCCGTCCAGGGTCTGGGTTGGTTTGGGCAGAACTTTGGTAGGAAATGGGTTTTGTTTTGGACAGGGGCTAAGCTAGGTTTAGCCTGGGTTTCTGGAGGGTGGGATGAGAGGGTATTTTGTGTAGGGAATGGGTGTTTCTCTCACAAAAGGGGCTCTCTCTCTCTCTCTCTCTTGGGATTTCTAGTGGTGGAAGGGTTTGATCAAGTGAGGATGGTGGATTGGTGATTGAAGGATTTTGATTGAAGGATGATGATGTTGTATTTGGGCTTGGGACCCCTCTATTTATAGTAAAAGAGAGGTAGAAAAATATCCCGAGGGTAATGGAGTGGGTTGGCTTCGATTGGACCTCTCATTAATTCTCTGGTTTTTTTGTCAGAGACCAGGTGAAGGGCGGCTAGTTCTAACTAGCCGCCCAAGATGGGGCGGCTACTTCCTGGTAGCCGCCCCTATCATGACCTGCCAAACGTCCCATCTCTGACAAGCGGTGGCTTGGGTTGGTTACTTGGGTTGATCCGGCCAAGAGAGGGCGGCTAAAGGTCATGACCCGCTGCAATGATCAGCATTTAATACTGCTTTATGTCCCATCCAGGGGACTGATCCGAAGTCGGCCTGGGGGGCAGCTAAAGCTAACTAGCCGCCTGGTATGGGGTGGCTAGTTAGGTCTAGCCACCCCTAGCCAGGGACTTAGGTTTTTAGGGTTTTGGGTTTTAGGGTAGATTTAGGTTTAGGTCCGGGCTAGGGTTTGGTTTAGTGTTAGGGTTTGGGCTAGGGTTTAGGTTTTGGCTTAGGGTTAGGGTTTAGGTTTATGGTTTAGGGTCAAGGCTAGGGTTAGGGTTTCCGGCTTCCAAGGCTTCCGGTTTCCCGAATTTTGGTTCTCTACTGGATGGCCAAATGTGGGATATTTCCGTGTGTTACTTGAAGTATTTCTGTCTCTCTGGACGGTCAAAATTGGGGTATCTACAATTGTCCCTCATCGGACGGAGTCTTTGTGCGAAGCAGGAAAGACTTCGACCGATGATAAGGAAAGAGACCCCTATTTTGGCTGGCCCGACCTTCAAGGAGTTATGCCAACACTGTCGGTACTATTCGGGGAGTTGATTTAGACTGTCAGAGGCTAGGTCTTGACTTAGAATTTTTAGCCGAAAGGATGATCCAGGTGGAAGGCGAGGAAAAGTAAATGGTGAGTGATCCAACCCGCGGTCGGGGTTCTTAGCTATCGTGCACGTGGCAGCCCAGCGTCAGTTTCCTCGTGCCTACCGTTCCCGTGCTTGGGAAAACTCAGCAAGGAGGGGATATCGCCGACAGAAAGCAAGTAAAAGTTGAGTTGGGTGAATTGGATCATCCGAAGGATAAGAACTCTGGAAAAGAACCAGAACTGAAGAAATTCAAATTTGAGCGGTACTGAAAGTGCGGCGAAACATCGAGAAAGTCGTGTTTGATCAAGTAATGTCTGAAATAAGCCAATACATGGCTGTTTGGTATGGAGAACCTTGGAATTTAGGGCTGAGAAGAGTTTGGAAAAGGGTTTTGAAGCAAAACAAATAAACTGGGAGGGGCGGCTAGTTGTAACTAGCCGCCCGAGAGAGCCGCCCCTGGACTGGGTCCCTTATAACCAAAAAGACCCTCTCTCTCTCCATACGTTTCAAAAATGGTTTCTCTTCCCTCCTCTCTTCTTTCCTTCGGTTTCAAACTCAAAACCCTGATTTCTTTGCCTTTCATTCCTTCATTTTGACCTCAATCTTTCTCTTTCTCTTGATTTCGAAAACCCTAGGTTTGGGTTCTTCTTTTTCTTTTTCACACCGAGGAAGATGACGAGGCACTCCTTCCCCACTCTGACCCATTGGTCATTACCCTCTTTATCTGCAATTGCCAGGTTCAAAGGACCATGATCGATGGATGAAGCAACGTCGATATTCTCTTCCTCAGCGCCTTCAACCGGATGGGTTTAGACACTGAGATCATACAACGCTTGAGTCCGCCCCTAGCCGGGTTTGATGGGAAGAGGATTACTCCGGTCGGAGTGGTGACCCTTCCGGTCACGCAGCCAACCGCACCCGGGACGTCGACTTTATCGTGGTGGATTCCCCCTCAGCTTACAACGCCATTATGGGACGAGACTGGATTCACCGCATTGAGGTGTGCCATCAACCTTACACCAAGTTATGCGCTGCCTAGCCAAAGACGGTCGCTCAATCATCGACGTCCGTGGTGATCAGGTCACGGCAAGGCGTTGTTGCGTGGTTGCCTCTAGTGCAGCCGTCTCGCTGCCTCAGACGATCCCCCTTGCCATCATAGCAATTAGCCGACCAGCCATCGAAGTGGGCTCGGGCTTTCCCCACGGAAGAACCCGAGCCTCTCACTCTTGAGCCGGTCGGGTCCATTCCTCTGGACGCACACATCACCGACAGAACCATCCAAATAGGGAGTCTCCTTCCCTTTGAAGACATAGACACCCTGCTACCCCTACTACGGGCCAATCGAGACGTCTTTTGCCTGGACACACAACAACATGCCTGGCATCGACCCTTCGATCGCTGTCCACGAGCTCAATGTCCACCAAGGCTCGACCCCCGTCAGACAGAAGTAGCGGCGCTTCGCCCCGGAACGTTACAAGATCATATCGGACGAAATCGATCGTCTCCTTGAGGCAGAGTTCATATGAGAAGTTCATTACCCGGATTGGATCTCAAATGTCATCCTCGTTGAGAAGAAGGACGACAAATGGAGAGTCTTCATCGACTTCGTCAACCTGAACAAGGCATGCCCCAAGGATGGTTATCCTCTTCCCAAGATCGACCAATTGGTCGATGCGACAGCCGGGTATCAATGCCTATCCTTCTTGGATGCCTATTCAGGGTACAACCAGATCCCTCTGCACCCGAGAGACCAGGAGAAGACGGTGTTCATCATCGAGTGTGGGCTCTATTGTTATACGGTCATGCCGTTCGGATTGAAGAATGTCGGAGCCACGTGTAACAACTGTGACTTCTAATTGGGTCAGGCAGTGCCTGACGGATCTTGTAGGTGCCGTCGGGCACCTGGGTGATGGATCCATGAGGAGCCGTCAGGTTATATTGGGAACGAATCCTCGAGGAGCCGTCGGATCTGGACGAATTTCGAATTCGAAAGTTGATCATTTTTGGAAGGGACATTGGCATTTATTTGGATTATTCAGGATTTAATTGGCGTCGTATTTTGTCCCCACGTGAGTGCGAGAGGGAAGTCGAAGGTTCAGTCCAAAAATAAATTTTCACCACATCATGGGGAGAGGGAAGTCGGCCGGGCGAAGGAAGAGACAGGGAGGAGCGGAGCAGATGGACAATGGCGACCCGAATCTGGATAGCCAATTTTTGGCCCTTCAACTTGGCGCGCTGCGCGTGATCAGAATCATGCCTCCCAGGAAGAACGTTCTGCCCTCGGTGAGCCGATCTGCACTGTGGATCGCCTTGTTCGACCCCGGAGGTCTGCCGAGAGACGTACCGCGCCCTGATGGTGACTGCCCACACATGACGCTGACTAAGCCAGACGCGAAGCCGAGGCGGCAGAGCTCTGTCGGGCCGTGGACAAGATGCGCCACGAGAACGAACGCCTTTGCAACCTGCTGGACAATCCACCGGAACAGGGAGCCAGGCCGCACCATCAAATGCCCGAATGGGGAATTCCGCCCGTGCCACTCAATCCTCCATTACCGTGCGGACGCCAGCCTAGCGAGGAACCCCCAGCAAATCATGCCCACACCAAAGAGCCCGTCGACTCATCCAACGTGGCTGTCAATTCCAAAAGGCCACGTCAGGAAGACCCGGGACTCCGAGAAGATTTGATGAAGATGGTGGGCCAGAAGTTCCGTACCATGAGGCCCCACACCTCCGCTGATCTTGCGTTCCAAACAGCGGAGTTGATTCACTTGACCTCGTTATCGGCGGACATCCTTCGCACCCCTCGTCCAGAGAAATTCACTCCCCTGAAGTTCAAGCTCTACGATGGGAAAATAGATTATACAAAACACCTTTTTGTGTTTCAACAACGCATGTCCTTGGAGGCCGGAGACGATGCCCTGCTTTGCAAAGTCTTCCCACAAAGCCTCAGGGGGTAGGCCCTGGCGTCATTCTGAAAGCTCACCCTTGGCTCCATTGCAAGCTTCCGAAACTTGTGCGAGGTATTCACCAGTCACTACATCTGCCACTGCAAGCCCAAGAAGGATGTCGCCAACCTCTTCGGGATGAGACAAGCAGAGGGTGAACGGCTGAAAGATTACCTCACACATTTTAGTACGGAGATGACCCAAGTTGACGACTGTAACCCAGGTCGCAACCATCGCATCGTCACACAGTTGCAAAAGGGGGGAATTGCCTCTAAGAAACCACCTCCTGGCCTGAAGAAAGGTGATGCTACAACATCGGCTGGGTGAGCTCCCAGGGGAAGTAACGTCAAAACGACCCCTCTCACCGTCCCGATCGGGCAGGTTTGGAAGGAGAACCGTGACAAGGGATTCTTCCGGGCCCTGGTTTCGATCAGATCACCTGTGGTGAATCGTGATCAGAGTAGAAGGTGCTAGTTCTATAATGAAGTAGGACACACCACCGACGAATGCCGCAACCTCCATTCACAAGTTGAAGCTCTGGTATGTGATGGACGCCTTACGCACTACGTGGCTCGGCAGATCACCCATGCTCTAGGAGGCACGGAAGGCCGCACCACCAATGAAAAACCTGTGAACCCACCAGCTCGGATCATATCTGCCATACACGGATGACCCGGTCCGTCGGAAACAAGCCCAGGGGAAGAAACGCCCCGCAGACCGAACAAGAGGTCGAACCCGGACTCGGAAATTGCACTCGGGATTCATTCCATCCGGTTCGACCCCCACGATCTGGAGGAGGCACTACTTCCCCACTCTGACCCATTGGTCGTTACCCTCTTTATCTGCAATTGCCAGGTTCAAAGGATCATGATCGATGGAGGAAACAACGCCGATATCCTCTTCCTCAACGCCTTCAACCGGATGGGTTTAGACACTGAGATCATACAACGCTCGAGTCCGCCCCTAGTCAGGTTTGATGGGAAGAGGATTGCTCCGGTCGGAGTGGTGAACCTTCCGGTCACGCAGCCGATCGCACCCTGGACATCGACTTTATCGCGGTGGATTCCCCCTCAGCTTACAACGCCATTATGGGACGAGACTGTATTCACCGCATGGAGGGCATGCCGTCAACCTTACACCAAGTTATGCGCTGCCTAACCAAAGATGGTCGCTCAATCATTGATGTCCGTGGTGATTAGGTCACGGCAAGGCGTTGTTGCGCGGTTGCCTCTAGTTTAGCCGTCCCGCTGCCTCAGGACGATCCCCCCTCGCCATCATAGCAATTAGTCAACCGGCCATCAAAGTGGGCGCGGGCTTTCCGCACGGAAGAATCCGAGCCTCTCACTTTTGAGCCGGTCGAGTCCATTCCTTTGGACGCACACATCACCGACAGAACCATCCAAATAGGGAGTCTCCTTCCCTCCGAAGACGTCTTTGTCGGGACACATAGCGACATGCCTGGCATCGACCCTTTGGTTGCCGTCCACAAGCTCAATGTTCACCAAGGCTTGACTCCCATCAGACAGAAGTAGCGGCGCTTTGCCCCGAAATGTAACAAGATCATATCGGACAAAATCGATCGTCTCCTCGAGGTAGGGTTCATTCGAGAAGTTCAGTACCCGGATTGGATCTCAAATGTCATCCTCGTTGAGAAGAAGAACGGCAAATGGAGAGTCTGCATTGACTTCATAAACCTAAACAAGGCATGCCCCAAGGATGGTTATCCTCTTCCCAAGATCGACCAATTGGTCGACGCGACAGCCGGGTATCAACGCCTATCCTTCTTGGATGCCTATTCAGGGTACAACCAGATCCCTCTGCACCCAAGAGACCAGGAGAAGACGACGTTCATCACCGAGCGTGGGCTCTATTGTTATACGGTCTTTCCATTCGGATTGAAGAATGTCGAAGCCATGTTTCAACAGTTGGTGAACAAAGTTTTCCGCGACCTCATTGGGCGAACCGTTGAGGTTTACATCGATGATACGGTCATGAAAAGCCACTCTCACCATGATCATCTGGACCATCTGGCAGAATTCTTTAAGACCCTTAGAGCGCATCGCATGAGGTTGAACCCAGCAAAATGCTCCTTTGGGGTCTCCTCAGGTCATTTTTTGGGTCACATCGTCCACCGACAAAGGATAGAAGCCAGCCCAGTAAAAATCCAGGAGCTTCGCGGCTCCCCATCACCAAGATCGGTGCGGAATGTACAAGTGATTACGGGATGGATCGCTGCACTCGCGAGGTTCATCTCTCGACTCTCGGACTGATGTTGACCATTCTTCTTAGCCGTCAAACCTGGCAAGGGAATGAAATGGGAAGAAGCACAGTAAGCTGCATTTCGCGAGTTGAAGGAACACCTTGCACGGCCGCCGATCCTATCAGTCCTGGCCGAAGGAGAGGAGCTCTACTTGTACCTTGCAGTCTCCACCACCTCCTTGAGTGCAGCGCTCATCCGTGAAGACAAGGGTCAGCAACGCCCTGTGTTCTACACCAGTAAGTCCATGATGAATGCCGAGAGTCGTTCCTCCCCGATCGAGAAGCTCATTCTCGCGCTTGTGGTAACCAAACAAAAGTTTAGACACTACCTCGAGGCGCATCACATCATCGTCCTTACCTCACACCCCATCTGTGTATTCCTTCATAAGCCGGACTTGTATGGACGCACAACCAAATGGGCGATCGAGTTATCACCATTTGATATCGATTACAGGCCCCGGGTCGCAATAAAAAGCCAAGTAGTGGCGGACTTCCTCCTTGAATTTGAACACCCAGACAAAATGGAGCGGTCGGTGACCGAGCTCGATGACCCTCCACACCTCATGGACTGGTGGACCTTACACATCGATGGTGCATCCAACCACAGGGGGCACGGAGCCGGGATCGTAATCCATACACCCGACGGGACCAAGCTAGAACAGTCACTCAAACTCGGTTTCACAACGTCCAATAACGTCACTGAGTATGAGGCGCTACTGGCCGGGTTCCGACTCGCCAAGGCACTCTATGTGAGGTACTTGCGCGTATATTGCGACTCTTAATTGGTGTATTACAGGTTGATGGCACCTACGCCGCCAAGGACCCGAGGATGGAGCAGTACCAACACTTGGCGACCGAGCTGTCCATGGAGTTTCTTCGGATTTGAGGTTCATTACCTCCCGAGAAGCGACAACGTCGCGGCTGACTCTCTTGCCAAATCTTCCACCGACAAAGGTGGGTATTGGGTTCATTCAGAAGTGTTCGAGCTCCCTTCCATTGATCCTACCCCCTTGGTCGGGGCGATTCAATGGGAGTCTCCTTGTTGGATGGATGAGATTGAGGCCTTCATTCGGGACGGAACCCTGCCTTCAGACGCCATCGAGGCCCTCAAGGTGAGGCGTCGCTCCGCAAGGTACTCGATCATTGACGGGGTGCTGTATTGGCGCAACGGGGATGGACCGTTCATGAGATGCCTCGTGAAGAATGAAGCCAAGCTCCTAATGGAGGAAATTCATGAGGGATCTTGCGGCGACCATTCTTCTGGGCGGTCATTAGCCTATCGGATCTTGACTCAGGATTATTACTGGCCGACGCTCCGTAAGGACGTCCTCAACTTTGCACGACGGTGTAAGCAGTGCCAGTTACACGCCCCTCTCATACACCTCCCGGCCGAGTATCTACACGCCCTCACTGTCCTATGGCCCTTCGCACAATGGGGGATGGACATTGCTGGACCGTTCCCGGTCACCGGGGGGGAAAAAGCACATTATTTGCAGGTTCGGAGTACCCAACACCATGGTCGCGGACAATGGGACGTAGTTCACAAATGCTCTTGTCCGCGAATTCTACGACAAATATAGATCCGACAGCAATTCTCCTCCCGAAAGTACCCACAAGGAATGGGCAGACCGAGGTCACCAACCGCACCATCTTCAGCAGCTTGACAAAAAGGCTTGAGGACTGGAAGGGGCAATGGCTGGAGGAACTCTTGGGAGTCCTTTGGGCGTATCGCACCGCCCGAAGAAAGCCCACAGGAGAAACCCCATACGTCCTTGCCTACGGAATAGAGGCGGTCATCCCCACTGAGGTTGGCTATCCAACTCTGTGAAGCTCGCTTGCTGACTCCGACCAGAACGACGCGGCCCTCACCCAAAACCTCACCTTGCTCAAGGAACGAAGGGAAGCCTCCTTCATCCGCTTGGCTGCCTACCAACGCCAGCAAGTCCTCCACTTCAATTGAAAGGTGCGCCCCTGATTGTTCATGCCTGGCGAATGGGTCCTCCGACGCATCACCGATAACACTCGTGAACTCAACGTCAGGAAACTCGGGGCCACCTGGGAAGGTCCGTACGAAATGGTGGAGGCTTACGGCAAGGGTTGCACACTCGGAGGTCGAAAGGTACTCATACCAACACCATGGAATGCCATGAACTTGAGAAAGTATTATGTGTAAGCCAGTTGGCTTTTGAATAATGTTTAGAGACTATTTATGATCAATTCATTCCTTTAGTTTATTCATGGATGAATGTTTATTAGTCTCTATTTAAATATATGGTCTCCCTCCCCGAGTACGTACAACCGACGGTAGACCTGGCAAATGTTGACCGCCTACCCATGTACTGCCGGCCGCGGAGAAGCCATACGTACGTGTGCCGTGGGTTAGGACGGGTACGAGACACCCATTCACCCCCGTGCATGCGGTCATATACAGGCCATTAACTCCCTCCAAGGGTGACGCCGTTAGTTGGTTCAAGCTGGAGGGAGGGGATGGATCCTACAGGGTGACGCCGTTAGTCGGTTCAAGCCAGGGAACAACAAAACTCCCTCCAAGGGTGACACCGTTAGTCGGTTCAAGCCGGAGGAAGGGAAGGGTCCCATAGGGCAATGCTGTTGTAACGCCCCCGAACCCATGACTCCGTTTTGAAGCGTGAAGTCCGGTTGCATTAACTAAATTCCTCGAATCTCAGAGTTTTTTTTCCAGACATATAATAAAACATCACCATATTTATTCATCAATTATCAGGACTAAAATTTCAACATAACTTCTAAATTGCTAGATATACATTCGGAATAATTAATCTAAACATCTCCACACTATCATACATATGGGTCTTCTACATGCCAAGAAATGACCAACGTCTTCTACCCAAGTCTAGTGCTCCAGAAAATATGACCCCGTCCACAGCCACATTGAGATCCACCAATATAAACCCTTAAATTTGAAAGGTTGGGAAAAGAGGGGTGAACAACCACACACTCCCATTAGTACATTTATAATCAAAATATAATAGTCATAAAATATCAACACAGACATGTAATATATCAAGAGAGAAAATATATAAAAGGTCACCAAGACATACAATAATACACACACACACACACAATCCTATCCAACATGATGCATGCAACACCATGAACACGCATGTCCGTCTTCGCAGCACCTAGCTCGCGGGGCCTTCCACAGGCATTGCTACGTAGACATAGCCACAAAGACTTGTGTCCTACATTCTCGGACCTGGCCACGTAGACGTACGCCCACCTGGACGTTGGCCACCAAGATCAAGCCACCTAGACGATGCAATGCATGCATGATCAACCATTCGTTCTAAAACATATGCATGCGATAAAATAAAATCTCCAAATATATAAGTTATATATGTAAAATAAGGCGTCAAAATCATGACGACATGTTCAAGTACTCCATACCCCAAATAATAATTATATATTTTAAAGTAACCATGATGTGGAATGATATACCATATAGATAGTTTCAAAAACTACATATGAGACTGGACCCACTCACCTTCGGTCCACGCAATACAAATTGATGCACGGGCATGAACGATATACACTCCCTACCAAGGTCAACGCATCCTGCGTGACACAGTAACATGCACGTAAGGCTAAAAAAAAAAGAAAAAGAAAAAAGAGAGTGGAGGTGTGTGAATATTTACGAAGGGTATCGAACCTTGTAGGCACCGGCGGCACACCACGGATCGGGCACTGCCACGCCCCACCTAGAGCGATGACCTCTTTCTTCCACCTCCGGTCGACATCAGGGAGAGAAAATAAGAGGTGACGCCCTCCGTTGGTGATGAAGTAGAAGCGGCGCCTCTCGTGCGGACACACCGTGAAGCGGTAGCAGTACATGATCTCGGCAATTTTGAGGCCATATCCCCGCGTCTTGTTCAGATAGAGCACAGTGTGTAGGACCCGGAAAACGTTCGGATGCACCTTGAGTGGCGCGAGTCTGAAGTAGGTGAGGAAAGTGGGGATCATGGGATGAAGAGGGAAGTGAATGATCGAGAGATGGTGGCGAGAGAAGTACACCTCTCCCGGACGAAGCCCCTCTCTGTCCTCAATCCTGGGGGTGTAACGGACCCTCCGGTCAAAAACTCCTCTCGGAAGGGATGCCATGAGAGACGAACGAGAGGACAAGGGCGCAAGAGAGAGAAAGAAAGATTTAGAAAGGCAGAATCAAGCAATGGCTCGGCCGGCCTCCCCTCGCCTCCATTTATAGTTGCAAAGGCGACTGTCCCGATCTCCGAGCGCTCACTGGCTTCTCCACGTGTCCGCTAACGCCGCCTGAGCGTTAAGGCACCTCGAGACGAGGCGATGAGCCCCCCGAACGACGGCTCGAGGGAGAGGCGAGCGTTAATTACCTCGGAAACCATCACTTCGGTAAACGAGCAGATAGCTGACGCGACCGAATGCCTTAACTCCCTCAGGAACCCTCGTCTCGAGACGCGAATGACCCAGTTGACGTCAGCCCCTCGGAACCCTACGAGCTGCCGCGATGAAGGCACGCATAGAGTCTGACACAAAAGTGTTCCTCGGGCCGGCTTTACCGCACGTCACGTGTCGCTTCAAGGAATATTTTTCCACCAGACTGGGAGGCCCTCGATCCCATTTAAGGCCGACCCACGACCCATTCGGGAAGGCCCACGACCCAGATCCTTTACCATAGCGGATCCGGCCCGTCGACCGGTCAAAATCCCAATCCAATCAAACCTGTTGACCTCCCAGATATGACAATCTAGTAAATCTAGATCCATCATAATCCTGATCCCCTAAAATGCCTGGGGATGGGATCCATGACTAAATCAACCCTTGATCTTGGCAAAGCTAGGTTATGGGTAATGTCAATCCCTGTTAAATCATATTGATAGCCATGATTTGAGATCCCATCTGATCCACCAAGATATGATCTTAAGATTCTAAGAACAATATAAAAAGGAAACTTGATCCACAGATGCAAATAGAGGGGTACGTAGGCAGCCTAGAGAAATATCTCAAGGTTTAGTCCAAAAATAAATTTTCACCACATCTTGGAGAGAGAGAAGCCGGCCGAGCGAAAAAAGAGACACGGAGGAGCGGAGCAGACGGACCTTGACGACCCGAATTCGGATAGCTAATTTCCAGCCCTCCAAGTACTTTTCAAAGTCACCACTGAAATCAAGTGTGAAAGTTTCCACGATCAAGCACAACAACACGTTTCCAGAGGCTGGCCCCCACTTGGAGGAGATAAAACAAATCAAGGTGACACGATCTCACGGACTTAAAAATCCGGACTTAAAAAAATCTGGACTGAAATGATTAATCCACCCATTTTATTTTCATTAGTGTTGAAATATGTTTAAGAAGTACTAAAGTATCGTCCGCAGTTGAAGTTGAATTAAAATCTAGTTTCCGAATGTGAAACACTCTGTTACTCATTTTCATCATTCACTCTTTGATGCTCAAATCTTAGAATCCCCTACTTCAGTACCCAATCAGTTCTTCTCGTCCTAATTCCCCAAAATGAAGATTCACATGAGAAACCATACCTTCCTCTTGCTTCTAGCCATAACCGCCTCCATCGACCCGACCTCCGCCCAAAATTCCACCGCCTATGTCCCCGCCGAGAAGATCTTCCTCAACTGCGGCGCTTTTAAGGGCAATCAGCTGTCCCAAGACGGCCTCAGCTGGGAAGGTGATGTCGGCTCAGTTTACGCCCCCAGCATCCAGGAGACCGTCTCCGCCACGCCTTCCTATCAGGACCCCTCCATTCCGACAATCCCGTACATGACGGCCCGGATCTTCCAGACCCCATACACCTACTCCTTCCCCGTCACCCCCGGCCTTATGTTCGTACGCCTCCACTTCTACCCTTCGAACTTCACCGACCTCAAATTCGTCGCCTCCGATTCCTTCTTCTCCGTCTCCGTCGGCCCTTACACCCTCCTCAACAACTTCAGCGCCCTCTTGACCGCACAAGCCATGAGTTTCGACTACATCAGCAAAGAATTTTCCGTCAACATATCGTCGAGCATATTGAATTTGACGTTCACACCATCCTCGTCGAATAAGAACGCCTTTGCCTTCGTGAACGGGATTGAGATCGTCTCAATGCCGCAGATCTTTGGCAATTTCAACAATTTCAGCAAGATTCCCTTAATCGGGTCGATGAACGATATTACTGCAACTCAGTACATAGCGTTTGAGACAACGGAGAAGACAGCGTTCGAGACGGTTGCGAGGCTGAACGTTGGCGGGCAGACCGTGTCCGCGATAGACGACTCGGGACTCTATCGGGAATGGGACGATGACTCGATATACATTTACGGGGCCGCAGTGGGCGTGACGTATCCGAAGGACCCCAACGTCACAATCAAGTACCCCAACACCATACCGGAGTACATCGCTCCTCGATTCGTCTACGGCACCGCCCGGTCAATGGGTCCAAACGCGTCGGTCAATCTGAATTACAACCTCACTTGGATCGTCACGGTCGACACCGGGTTCTTCTACCTCATCCGGCTCCATTTCAGCGAGATTGCTTACCCGATCACTCAGATCAATATGAGGGTCTTTGACGTATTCATCAACAACCAAACCGCCATAAATGCCTTTGACGTGATCCGTGAAGGAGGTTTCGGCGTACCCATTTACAGGGACATCATCATGCTCATCCCCAACATAAGAGCGTCATCACAGCAGGATATATGGATCGCTCTCCACCCGAACATCTCCAGCAAGCCTGCGAACTACGACGCCGAGCTGAACGGTATCGAGATCTTCAAATTGAACGACAGCACGGGCAACCTCGCTGGTCCAAACCCGCCCCCACTGCCACAGACAACGGTTGACCTAAGCAAGGTCTTGCCCAAAAATTCGAAGAAGGGACACTGGTCCACGGCCATCGCGGGCGGAGTCGTCGGCGGTGCAGTCGCGATCGCGCTCGTGTTCCTGGCCGTCTTGTTCGCATTGAAGAAGAAAGTGCTGCAAACCTGCGTCTCATCTCCATCAAACCAAAGCCGCCTTTTCTCTCTTTCAGAGAGCAAATCAGCAACAAAAGATTTTAGCGAATCGCTAGTAATTGGTGTTGGAGGATTTGGAAAGGTCTATAGGGGAGAGATCGACGGCGGGTCAACCTCTGTTGCGATCAAGCGTGGGAGCCGCCTTTCGAACCAGGGAGCGCATGAGTTCCGAACCGAGATTGACATGCTTTCAAAGTTGAGGCACCGGCATTTGGTCTCTCTCGTCGGATACTGCGATGAGAACTACGAGATGATCCTAGTCTACTACTACATGGCGAACGGGACACTCCGGGATCACTCTACAAGACCCAAAATCCGCCGCTCATGTGGAGACAGCGCCTTGAGATCTGCATCGGATCCGCTCGAGGGTTCCACTATCTCCACACGGGTGCGAAGCCAGGTATCATCCATCGCGATGTTAAGACTACGAACATCCTCCTGGACGATAAATGGGTTGCAAAGGTCTCTGATTTTGGACTTTCCAAGGCGGCACCAGAGCTGGATTGCACACATGTGAGTACTGCCGTCAAGGGCAGCTTCGGGTACCTCGACCCAGAGTACTATCGAAAGCAGCGTCTAACTGAAAAATCCGATGTCTACTCTTTCGGAGTTGTCTTGTTCGAAGTGCTATGCGGCCGGCCGGCCTTGGATCGATCACTCCCTGAAGAACAAGTGATTCTGGCTGATTGGGCATTGCATTGCAAGAGGAACGGAACCATTGATCAGATCATCGATCCAAATTTGAAGGATGGCGTATCCCCAGATAGTTTGGAGAAGTTTGTGGAGATCGCGGAGAAATGCCTGGCCGGTCTGGGGATCGAACGGCCGTCGATGGGGGATGTGCTTTGGAATCTTGAATTCGCACTCCATTTGCACGATCCGGTGGAGAAGGGAGAACCAATTTCAATTCCAAGCTATGATGGAATGATGAGCTCAATCGTTAACACTGAAGATTTCTCAGAATTGAGAAGCTTGAAAGGGCGATGATATCCATCAAACCATGTTCATTTGAATCTCTATTAGAAATAGATTGTTTTGTAATGATTCTTATTGTGTATTGTGTCTGAAATGTAGGTAGCATTAACCTATTTTTAATATTGCAGCATAATTATTGAGATAATGTTTTTTTTTTTTTGAAGGTAATTATTGAGATAATGTTGGGTAAAGATCGGACTATCATCAGCCACGTAATTCAATGGTGGGATGGATTTCGAGTTGGGCAATTTTCATTTTTAACCCCCAATGTTTCTTAATTTTAAAACTGGTCTTGGGCTAGTTTGACCAGATCATCTTTTTTATGGATTTTTACCCCTTTGTTATCTATAAAATCTGGATCAAATCTATCAGTAATAAAATTTCAAAATTTTAACTTTAAAATTTCAAATTAAGGTAAAGTTCAAAATTTAAAATTAGAGTCAGATTCCAAATTTAAAATTTAGAGAAGATTTAAAATTGAATCTTATAAAACAACTATTTAAAATTTAAAATTGAAGTTAAAAAATGTAAAATATATTATATATTTATAGGAAATGTGATTATAAATCACTCTTGAAAGTTTTAAAAAATACTAGGGACAAAACTGAAATTTCCCTTTCAAGATCGTAATTTTTGAAGTGGGAGACTTGCATTTATATATGAACTAGCATAAGTTTATCCATTTAATTTGAGGAGATATATTCACTCATCACGATATTCAGGGGATCAGGGGATCTTGAGTGATCTCTGGGCATTAATACAAGTAATTGTGGACAAGGTTATATCTACAGGCCTTTTCTTTTCTTTCAGACGATTGGTTCTACCTAATTTTCTGTTCTATAATAGACTCGTTTTGCTTGTGCTTGTACACTGGACACATCACACCGCGATAGTTCAGAATTAATGAACCCTACACAATGTTTAAAAGTATAATAATAAATCAATAAATCCAGAAGTGTCAACTTCATAAAATGGTCCTGATGCAGAACGGGTGGCGATGCATTCTGGGAGCGATGAACCCGAAAGGATCCACTTTGATATTTCCAAGTATTTTCAGGAAAACCGGTTAGTAGAAATAAAAGACGCTCTGAACTCGGAATCGCTTACTGGAAGTAGATATCGATGAGATCTTCAAAAGTTTTACGCTACAACACGCGCTTATTCTTCCATTTTTTCTATTTTTAGGCCCTCAAAATAGCAAATTTGCTATTTTTAGTAACTTTTGAGATTCTGAATATTGCTTTCATAATAACTCGGATTTGAGTGAAATCAATTCTGAAGATCTTCTAGGATCCTCTAGATTTAGTTATAACAAATTTTCATTTTTACTATTTTTGGTAATTTTTTAGTATAAAAGGGAGATTTGTAATTTAAGGTTTTCAACTTTTGACTAATATATTTTTTAGTTTTATTTTTCTTTTGAGAATTGTGGTTTGTTGAAGGATCTCAACGCTTGTTGGATCCTTGTTTTAGTTTTTTGCTGCATTAGGTCCCCAACTCCTCATCTAACATCTCTAATGCTAAGAACTGATCAATACTGTTACGCCCTAAAGTGGTCAGCTTTAGAGAGCAACAAAATTAATATAAAAAATCCACAAGACTTAGAAGAAAAGATACGGAAGCCGATAGTAATAGTAAGAGATAAACACAGCGGAAGCATCAACTTAACTCCAAAGCTAATAAAGGCTGAACAAAAAGAAATATACATAGAGCACAAATCAACAACCCAACTAAGTCCTGTCATAACACTAGAATAGTTGCCAACTGGTTGACAAGTGAAGAGTTATACAAAAAGGACACCCACTAATACTAGCACAAAGACAGACAACTCTAACTGGTGCCCAACATAATACGTTCTCAAGTCGAACCGAAACTCTAAACACCCCGCTCACATGGGCGCAGGATAGCCACCCTGCTCCGCACCTGAAATAATAATTTAGCCACAAAGAAAGAGTGGATGAGCGATGAAGCTTAGCAAGTACACAACTCAAATCTCACCCTTACAAAAACAATCACTATTATGAGCATAAATTAAATACTATGCAATGTAAGGAACCATACCGCTCTTCAAAGTAAAATGCAAGGGTCATACATGAACAAATAGAATGAACATATAAAATTAAAAAGAGTTTCAAGATGTTATGCCAACCACATCCCTGATGTCAGTGTAGGGGGCTCATTATTGTCATATCAACCACATCCCCGATGTTAGTGCAAGGGGCTCACTATTGTCATTGCCAACCACATCCCCGATGTCAGTGCAAGGGGCTTACTATTATCCTTATCATCATTGGACAATCAATTCTACCACAATGTTAAAATCGAACATGGACGAGAGATTACATACTAGTTCACGCGTGTAGATTCAATGCATTGTCAAATCAAACCTAATACAAGACCTTAAACATCCAGCAAACAATATCTTCCCATAACTAGATCCATAACAGCAAGTAACCCTTCAACCTCCACCACTCATTGCATGCTATCATACATCGTATATTAGAGAAATATATGGTCGACTATTTTAACAAGGAAGTATATTAGGTAAAATAAGTCATACCTATCATCATTTAATCATGCTAAAATATAACCTTTATGATTAGGTGTCCCCAGGTCATACAAAAATTGAAATGACATGCATGTAAGCTTAACAATTAATATTACATATTCTATCACTCCAGGCAAGTCTCTATCACTTTAGGAAATAAATATCAAGTTTATACATCTACACAACATCAAGCTTCTATCCACTCTAACAATCAATACTAAATTTTTAAGCATACATATATTGACACAGACATGAAAGCACCACACAAACATAAACATATATAGGATCCTGTTAATCATTCTAACATGGTAAAAATTATGGGTAAGCATATCATCACATAACATTAAGTATAAATTATTAACTAAGCGTAACCGAAGTCAAGTAATAATTATTACTAGGCATGAAAAAGCTTATATTAGAATGAAGACGGAAATAAAACACTCAGCCCCCGTTTGGATACAGAATATAATTTATTCTTGGGTATATATTTATCCGAGTATAAGTGAGTATAAATAAGGATAAAGTGATTTTGTGTTTGGTTGTGTTTTGAATTATTCTCGTTGAGAATCGTAAGAATAAATGTTTTGTTGTTTAGTTAAAATGTAAATAAAGTATGGATAAAGATTTTAAAAAGGTAAAAAAGTAATGACAGTTGATTTGACATGTGATTTATAAGAGGTGGTGATGACAGTTGATTTGGCAGTGGACCCACATATTCTTTGGATGGAATAACCTAGGATAACTTTTATTATTGGGGTTGATTGTAATCCATATACCACTTTATACCAGTTTATTCTGGCACACTTTATTTGGGTTTATCCAAGCTTTCCAAACAAAAAAAAAAAATTATCCGGGGTTATCCGGAGCTTATCCGGTATCCAAACGGGGGCTAAAACTACTCAAAAGCCTTCTTGGAGAAAAAAAACTCAACTTAGCTGAGTATCAAATCACTACAAAATCCCCACGAGTCTCTTAATACTTGAAAACAGTTCATCCAAGAACCCACCCCATACACCACTTTCCTCCATCAAACATCCATGCATTTTGTTTTGAAGCTTGCAAGATGAAAATTAAAATGACTAATGAGAATATGACATTCACTAACATTAGCTTGGGTAAACATAGCTCAACCCATTCCCAAATTTCTAACCATGACCTTTCCACAAATATAAATCATGCACATTCATGTTAAATCCCATTTAATGAAACAAATAACGCATAATGAAAGCAATAGTTGGGAAAATTCACCCTTACTTTTCCTTGGCTCATCGAAACCCATAGAATTAGAGAGAGAGAGGGAGAGAGATCACTCACATTTTTATATAGGGCACGTTTGGATGCAGTAATTATTTGTACGTGTTTTTTTGCACATGCAGGAAAACTTTGTACATTGTTTGTACATGTTTGTCTGTTTTTATGTTGTGTTATTATTTACACACATATTCTTATTAGTAGTTGTTTGTTTCACATATGTGAAACTGTTTGTATATGTGCCAATTTATGATGTTAAAAGATAATAATATTATATAGATAAATATTTTTTTCAAATGTTTAATATATTATTTTCTTAAAACCCAAAAAAATTATGAAAAATATATTATATATAAAAAATTTAAATTTGAATATTGCATATATTAATTTTTTTTATCTATATATAAGTCAATGTGGTTAAAAAAAAGTTTAATATAATATTATATAAATAAAAATTAATCTGATTTCAACTAACAAATAATCTGACAAGGGTTTTTTAATATTTCATTTATAAATAATAATTTTGTTGGATAATATCTATGATAGTTAGTTAAGATTACTTGATATATATTAAAATTTTCATGCCACATTAATATTTATAATCCACACAATTATAATATTGTAAGTTATATAAATTTATAAATTATAATTATCTATTTTAATACTTAAGATAAGATTAGGAGATGAAATATTTTTTTTGGATAATATGGACTTTAATAAATTTGTTAGAGGGTAAAAATGTAAAATTGCTTTACATACACTTGAGAGGTGTGAAAATAAAATATTACAAATGAAAACACATGGGTTGGTTGGGATTTTGTTTGCCCCATTTAATGGGACAAATGAAAACCCTGAGATTTTATTTGATACACTTTAAATATCGTAATCAAACAAAATATTATGATTGACCATGTGCAAATGAAAACCCACCCTCATTTCATTTGCACAGTATCAAAACATACCCATAAAGAACACATTACACACATACAAGCTCTAAAGGGGAATGAGTGAGAGAAGTGACTTATGTACTCACAAAAAAAAAGCAAGAATGCTTGGAAAGGAAACAAGTGAGGAAGAGGGAATGCTCTCGGACCGCCGTCGCACTAAGTCGGGCCCCAAATCAGCCACCTCGGCACGTGACTCAACCACCACCAACCTCCGATTTGAACGAAAATGGTTTTGAATGGAAGAGGGAGTAATGGTGAGCAAGATGTGGCAAACGGATCGAAAATTCAACGGTTAGATTTTTGTAGATCTAAATTTGAATATTGGTGTAAAAAGGGGTTTTGAAAACAAAAGTAAAAGAAAAGCTTATAAAAAAGAAGAGATGATTGAAAAGAAAAAATTTCAATTGGAGAGAGAGAGAGAGAACTTTTTTTTCACATGTGTGAGATGAGTTGGGTAAGTGAAAATGTCTCAATTACCCCCAACTGAAACTTAAGAGACCTAAATACTTGAAATGGATGCCTCACTAAATTGCCAACATAACACATAAATTAATTATTCATTAAATAAATATCCTAGTTTGACCCATGAAGCTAATAATTGCATATCTACTCTTAAGCACAAGAATAAACCATAAATAAAAATTATCTATACTAATTAAACGACATAGTCTTAACAAATACCCAATCAGAAATAAATCACAAACGCAAGTCTCAATGACTTTGTGCTTGATCATGGAAAATTTTGCATACAATTGATGAATTTTCAAAGTGATCTTCATCATTACTTCTTCAATATCATGTTTTATTAGCAAAACTTACTAGGAAAACCACATAATTGGAAGCAAAAGGAGATTTAAGGTATATATGCAGATGCAGTTACAAATCAATTAATAGAAAGTGTCCGGAGACCCACAATATCACATCCACCATTGTTAAATTCCAACATCGACATTTTGGGTCATCAAAACTTTTTAAAGTCATCGCTGAAGTCAAGTGTGAAAGTTTTTACGATCAAGCACAACAACACAGTTTCAGGAGGCTGGCCACAACTTGAGGAGATCACAACAAGGCCACACAATATCAAGGACTTTCCAGCTTCGGGACAAATGAAATAATGAACAAGAAGCATTAGTGGAAAACTGTGTGTGTAAGAATCTGAAGTCAAGTCCTCGGAAAGCCAAAATAATATACGTACGAAGATGAAAGTTTTTACGATCAAGCACAACCGCACGGTTTCCGGACGCTGGCCCCACTTGGAGGAGACCACACAAATCAAGCCGACACAATGTGACGGACTTAAATATTTCTAAAATAGAAATAATATTTCTAAAATATTTCTATAAGACTTGACTAAAATTAGTGCCGGTAAACGAATCAAGTCGCTCGGGCTCGGCTCGGTTTGAGCTCGTTCAGACTCGTTCGTTTAGATAAATGAGCGAGCTTGAACAAGTTTTAAAGCTCGGTTAGGCTCGGGACCTGGAACGAGCTTCATTTTATGTTCAAATTCGACTCGTTTGTGTTATTAAAACTTAGTTGAAGCTTGACTAAACTCCTTTATAAAATCAGAATATTAAATTAATACAAAGTTATGCTCGTTTAAGCTCATGAACTTGGCTCATTTAGGCTAAAATTTTGTTTTCAATTCCTAAAAACCCTAAAATGAAGAAGAACGCTAAGCTCGTTGAGGCTCGTGAGCTCGGCTTGACTCGACTCGGTTCGACTCGTTTATAAATAAGCCGAGCTTGAACATGTCAAAGCTCGGCTCATTCAGCTCGTTTACCACCCCTAACTGAAATGATTAATCCACCCATTTTATTTTCATTAGTAAGTGTTGAAACATATTTAAGAAGTACTAAAATACGGTCCGCAGTTTGAAGTTGAATTGAAATCCTAGGTAAAACATTGTTTGTTTTTTTTTTTTTTTTTTTTTTGGTGGGTAAAAAAGAATGATTTCATTAGCTTTCTATAGGGGGTTACAAAAACTTGTGTATTTACATATTAGCCGAAGCTTACAACTCAAAAAAATAGGAGTCACAACTCCAGTTAACTCTGACCTAGAAGGAATAGTAGAAGGAGCTTCCACTCTTCCACCCTGTCAGGCTTTTCTTTCCGTGCCTGATGCGTCTTGCGTTAGGCTTGTCGCATTCTAGTGAATACCATGTCTGCTGCATCTTGCGCAATCAGGTCCTGAATTTCTTTCCACAGCTCCTGAGGAGCTATGACGGTTGTGCCCGGAGAGGTCCGCCATGATGCTAAGTGATCAGTAACTTGGTTGCCTTCACGGAACACATGCGAGACTTTCCATGCTTCCAATGACGGCAACAGAAATCTAATCTCAGATTGGGCTTGAAAGGCACGCCAAGGAATGCAGCCTCTTCCAAGGACCCATGCAATTGCTGTCTTTGAATCACTCTCCATATGTACCTTGGTTAGTCCTTTTGCTATAACCATTTTCAGGCCGAGGAGAATTGCTTTGAATTCTAAAACATTAATCGACTGAAGACTTTCTTCTTGTACTGCAGCCGCCCCTAGGAGTGCCCCAGTGTGGTTGCACAAAACAGCACCGAATCCAGCCCTGTCCGCCGATAACGCTCCATCTGAGTTGGATTTTACCCAGCCCGTATCAGGCGGTCTCCAGGAAACATTGTGTTGCTTGCTTTCGATCGGGCGAATTGTGATGTTCCAATTGTCCATTAATTTCTGGACAGCAGGAGCCCAGACTTCTTTGAGATCCTTGCCTTGAAAAATGCCCTGAACAGTGAGCATAATTTGAACTAAAATTTGCTGCTTGTGTGTTACTTTGACACGGAATTGACGATGACATCGTTCCTTCCAGATAGACCACAGCACCACGACAAACACCACTCGCATTAGTGCCCTGGGGACTCCCACTGGGAAAGTGTGATCGAGCCAATCCACAAACAGGTGAATGTCAGGATGACGAACTCTCTTGACACTCATTTTTTTTAGCACCGCTGTCCATAAGAAGGCAGCGAATGAGCATGTCAGAAAAGATGAGCTGAAGATTCAGAACCGGCCTTACAAAGAGCTGAAGTAAAACACTCTGTTACTCATTAACATTATGACAAATCACTCATCCACGATGATCATACTTCAAAGTGGGAGACTTGCATTTATACAAGAACTAGCATAAGTTAATATTCCTTTAATTTGGGGAGGTTAATTCACTCATCCACGATGTTCAGGGGATCTACCGGCCTTTTATTTCATACGACCGGTCCTACCAAATATTCTGCTTTAATAGATCGTTCGTCTTTTTGGCTTGTGGACTGGGAAATAATGGACCCTAAGAAATGTTAAAAAAAAAAAAAATCCAAATGTGTGAAATTCGTGAAAATTAGAAGCCCAATTTCAGTACCCAATCAGGGCTTCTCGTCCTTATTCCCAAAAATGAAGATCCACATGAGAAACCAAACCTTCCTCTTGCTTCTCTTCCTCCTGATAGTCATAACCACCTCCATCAACCTGACCTCCGCCCAAAACACCACCGCCTATGTCCCAGCCGAGAAGATCTTCCTCAACTGTGGCGCGTCGAAGGAAAATCAGCCGTCCCAAGACGGCCTAAGCTGGGAAGGTGATGTCGGCTCAGGCTATGCCCCCGGCATCCAGAAGACCGTCTCTGCCACGCCTTCCGATCAGGCCTCCGGCGTTCCAACGGTCCCGTACATGACGGCCCGGATCTTCCAGACCCCATACACCTATTTCTTCCCCGTTACCCCCGGCCGTAAGTTCGTCCGCCTCCACTTCTACCCGTCGGACTACACCAACCCCGATTTCAGGGCCTCCAATTCTTACTTCTCTGCCTCCGTTGGTTCTTACACGCTTCTCAACAACTTCAGCGCTCTCTTGACCGCGCAGGCCTTAAATTACGACTACATCAGCAAAGAATTCTCTGTCGACATTTCATCGAGCGTATTGAATTTGACGTTTACGCCATCCCCAACGAATAAGAACGCCTTCGCCTTCGTGAACGGGATCGAGATTGTCTCGATGCCGCAGATCTTTCGCAATTTCAGCAAGATTCCCTTAATCGGGTCGACAAACGATATGAGTGCCACTCAGTTGATAGCGTCGGGGACAACGGGGACAACGGATAAGACAGCGTTCGAGACGGTCGCAAGGCTGAACGTCGGCGGGCAGACCGTGTCCCCGAATAACGACTCGGGGCTCTATCGGGAATGGGATGATGACTCCATATACATTTACAGGGCCTCGTTGGGCGTGACGTATCCAAAGGACCCCAACGTCACGATCAAGTACTCAGACACCGTACCGGAGTACATCGCTCCTCCAGTCGTCTACGGCACTGCCCGGTCAATGGGTCCAAACGCGTCGGTCAATCTGAATTACAACCTCGCTTGGATCATCCCGGTCGATACCGGGTTCTACTACCTCGTCCGCCTCCATTTCTGTGAGATCGCCTACCCAGTCACACAGACCAATATGAGGGTGTTCGACATCTTCATCAACAACCAGACCGCCAAAGAAGGCTTTGACGTGATCGCGTACACCAACGGCGGGGGAATCGGCGTGCCCGTCTACCTAGACTTCATCGTGTCCTTCCCCAACATGAGCGCATCGTCACATCAGAATTTATGGGTCGCTCTCCAACCAGACATCGCCAGCCAACCTGTGGGTTATGACGCCGAGCTGAACGGTCTCGAGATCTTCAAATTGAACGACAGCAATGGGAACCTTGCGGGGCCAAACCCACCAATGAAAGTCAAGCAGAAGCACATTCAACACTTCCTCGCTATAGAGATTGGAGTTCCTGCAGCTGCTTTATTTATCTTACTGTTACTGTTCATGGCCCTGAGGCGCTGGAGGCAGGAGGAGAAAACGATCGTTGCATCTCTTCCATCTTCGTCAAACCAAGGCCGACTTTTTTCTATTTCAGATATCAAAACCGCAACAAGAGACTTTAGCGAGTCGCTTGTGATTGGGGTCGGAGGGTTCGGAAAGGTCTATAAGGGAGGGATCGATGGTGGGTCGACTTGCGTTGCAGTCAAGCGAGGAAACCGACTTTCGGGCCAGGGAGCGCATGAGTTTCAAACGGAGATTGACATGCTTTCAAAGTTGAGGCACCGCCATTTGGTGTCTCTTGTAGGATACTGTAACGAGAACGACGAGATGATCCTCATCTACGACTACATGGCAAACGGGACACTCCGGGATCACCTCTACAAGACCCAAAATCCACCGCTCTCGTGGAAACAACGTCTTGAAATCTGCATCGGAGCCGCTCGGGGGTTCCACTACCTCCACACCGGTGCAAAGCCGGGTATCATCCACCGCGACGTCAAGACTACAAATATCCTCTTGGACGATAAATGGGTCGCAAAGGTCTCGGATTTTGGACTTTCCAAGGCGGCCCCGGAGCTAGATTGCACCCATGTAAGTACCACTGTCAAGGGAAGCTTCGGGTACCTCGACCCTGAGTACTATAGAAAGCAGCGTCTGACTGAAAAATCCGATGTATATTCTTTCGGGGTTGTCCTATTCGAAGTGTTATGCGGACGACCGGTCTTGGATCGATCACTCCCTGATGAACAGGTGATTTTGGCTGATTGGGCATTGCATTGCAAGAGGAATGGCACCATTGATCATATCATCGATCCAAATTTGAAGGATGACATATCACCTGATAGTTTGGAGAAATTTGTGGAGATCGCGGAGAAATGCCTGGCCGGTCTGGGGATCGAACGGCCGTCGATGGGGGATGTGCTTTGGAATCTTGAATTAGCACTCCATTTGCACGATCCGGTGGAGAAGGGAGAACCAATTTCAATTCCTAGCTATGATGGAATGATGAGCTCAATTGTTACCGCTGAGGACACTGTTTTCTCAGAATTGAGAAGCTTGAAGGGGCGATGATATCCATCAAACCATGTTCATTTGAATCTCGATTAGAAATAGATTGTTTTGTAATGATTCTGTATTGTGTATTGTGTCAGAAAATGTAGGTAGCAATAACCTAATTTTAATATATCAGCATAATTATTGAGATAATGTTGGGTAAAGATCGGACTATCATCAGCCACGTAATTCAATGGTGGGATGGATTTCGAGTTGGGCAATTTTCAATTTTTAACCCCCAATGTTTCTTAATTTTAAAACTGGTCTTGGGCTAGTTTGACCAGATCAACTTTTTTTTATGGATTTTTTCCACTTTGTTATCTGTAAAATCTGGATCAAATCTATCCGTAATTACATTTCAATTTTTAACTTTAAAATTTCAAATTAAGGTAAAGTTCAAAATTTAAAATTAGAGTAAGATTCCAAATTTAACATTTAGAGAAGATTCAAAATTTAATCTTATAAAACAACTATTTAAAATTTAAAATTGAAGTTAAAAAATGTAAAATATATTATATATTTATAGGAGATGTGATTATAACCTCTTGAAAGTTTTAAAAAATACTAGGGACAAAACTGAAAATTTCCCTTTCAAGATCGTAATTTTTGAAGTGGGAGACTTGGATTTATATATGAACTAGCATAAGTTTATCCATTTAATTTGAGGAGATATATTCACTCATCACGATATTCAGGGGATCAGGGGATCTTGAGTGATCTCTGGCCCTTAATACAAGTAATTGTGGACAAGGTTATATCTACAGGCCTTTTCTTTTCTTTCAGACGATTGGTTCTACCTAATTTTCTGTTCTATAATAGACTCGTTTTGCTTGTGCTTGTACACTAGACACATCACACCACGATGGTTCAGAATTAATGAACCCTACACGGGCGGAGACAAAGGGGGGCGGGCTGGGGCCCAGGCCCCCCAAGCCACCCACATTGTTTTAGTGGGCTATTCCCCTCACATGGCCCATCCAATTAAAATGCCTTAAATAAGCTAAATAAAGAAACAATTAACCTCCCCTTCCTTTTTTTTTTTTTTTAAATGAGAATGGTAGACCTGCTACTTCTTAATATTAATAAAAGAAGTACACGTCCAAAAAATCACAAGCTGATAGTTAAGATGCCATGCAGCCTAATAAAATAAGAAAAAAGACAAAGAAAACAAATAAGGCTAGAAGTGCCACAACCCGCACCATGCTTCCTCTACTGTGCCCATCACGTGTTAGTGTCCGTTTTCAGGCAATGTGTTTACTTTTTGTTTATTTTGTTTATTTGTATATTATATTTACATTTTTTATTTATCATATGATTGATTCTTTGGTTTATTTTTTTATATTTATTTACTGCTTTTTTGTTTAACTTTTTTTTTATTATCATACGATTGATTTGTTAATTTGACTTGTAGATCTTTTCGTTGTTATTTGTTATATTGAAATCTTTTGCATGTTATATGTATATTTTTTTTATATTTGTTTTGATGTTTGGGAATTGGGAGGAAAACAAATGAGATTTAAGTGTTTTTAAATGTATTTAGGACACATTGTGTAACCTATGAAAGGAGATGATGTTTTTAATTCTAGAAAAGATTGTTGTTAATTTAATTTCATTAGGAATTGGGTTATCCAATAAATTGATTATTGGTTAATGATTGATTTTTTTGTGATGATACGTCTTTGTATATTTTAGGTGGTGACAATTGAAATAGAAGATATGTATTTTTTATGTTTATTTTTGTTAGTATTAAATAAAAAACATCTACTAAGTATACATTTGTGCATTGATTTTATGAATCACTTGAATATTAACATATTTTTTACTTAGATTTTCATATTATATATTTATATATTTTTTAAAAATTTTCTCTTAGTTTAAGTCTCTTATTTGCGCCCCCCCTTACTTTAATTACTGGCTCCGCCCCTGACCCTACACAATGTTTAAAAGTATAATAATAAATAAATAAATAAATAAATCCAGAAGTGTCAACTTAATAAAATGGTCCTGATGCAGAACGGGTGGCGATGCGTTCCGGGAGCTATGAATCCGAAAGGGTCCACTTTGATATTTTCAAAAAATTTTCACGAAAACCGGTTAGTAGAAATAAAAGGTTCTCTGAACTCGGAATCACCTGAAATTTTTACTGGAGGTAGATATCAATGAGATCTTTTAGATTTAGTGGGCTATTCCCAGTTCACTCAAAAATTATGTTTTACGCTACAACGCGCGCTTATTCTTCTGTTTTTTTCTATTTTTAGGCCCTCAAAATAGAAAATTTGCTATTTTTAGTAACTTTTAATATTCTGAATATCTCTTTCATAATAACTGGGATTTGAGTGAAATCAATTATGAAGATCTTCTAGGATCCTTTAGATTTAGTTATAACAAATTTTCGTTTTTACTATTTTTGATAATTTTTTAGCATAAAAGGGAGATTTATAATTTAGGGTTTTCAGCTTTTGACTAATGTATTTTTGAGTTATATTTCTCTTTTGATAATTGTGGTTTGTTGAAGGATCTCAACGCTTGTTAGATCCTTGTTTTAGTTTTTTGTTGTATTAGGTCCCCAATTCTCATCCAACATCTCTAATGCTAAGAACTGATCAATACTGTTACGCCCTAAAGTGGTCAGCTTTAGAGAGCAACAAAATTAATATAAAAAATCCACAAGGCTTAGAAGAAAAGATACGAAAGCAGATAGTAATAGTAAGAGATGAACACAGCGGAAGCATCAACTTAACTCCAAGGCCAATAAAGGCCGAACAAAAAGAAATATACATAGAGCACAAATCAACAACCCAACTAAGTCTTGTCTAAACACTAGAATAGTTGCCAACTGGTTGACAAGTGAAGAGTTATACAAAAAGAACACCCACTAACACTAGCACAAAGACAGACTGGGATGATGGCATCTCTAACTGGCGCCCAACATAATACGTTCTCAAGTCGAACTGAAACTCTAAACACCCCGCTCACATGGGCACAGGATAGCCACCCTGCTCCGCACCTGAAATAATAATTCAGCCACAAAGAAAAAGTAGATGAGCGATGAAGCTCAACAAGTACACAACTCAAATCTCGCCCTTATAAAAACAATCACTATTACGAGCATAAATTAAATACTATGCAGTGTAAGGAACCATACCACTCTTCAAAGTAAAATGGAAGGGGTCATACATGAACAAATAGAATGAACATATAAAATTAAAAAGACTTCCAAGATATTATGCCGACCACATCCCTGATGTTAGTATAGGGGGCTCATTATCGTCATATCAACCACATCCCCGATGTCAGTGCAGGGGGCTCACTATTATCCTTATCATCATTGGACAATCAATTCTACCACAATGTTAAAATCGAACATGGACGAGAGATTACGTACTAGTCCACACGTGTAGATTCAATGCATTGTCAAATCAAACCTAATACAAGACCTTAAACATCCACCAAACAATATCTTCCCATAACTAGATCCATAACAGCAAGTAACCCTTCAACCTCCACCACTCATAGCATACTATCATACATCGTATATTAGAGAAATATATGGTCGACTATTTTAACAAGCAAGTATATGAGGTAAAATAAGTCATACCTATAATCATGCTAAAATATAACCTTTATGATTAGGTGTCCCCAGGTCATACAAGAATTGAAATGACATGGATATAAGCTTAAAAATTAATATTACACATTCCATCACTCCAGGCAAGTCTCTATCACTTTAGAAAATAAATATCATGTTTATACATCTACACAACATCAAGCTTCTATCCACTCTAACAATCAATACTAAATTTTTAAGCACACATATATTGACACAGACATGAAAGCACCACACAAACATAAACATATATAGGCTCCTATTAATCATTCTAACATGGTAAAAATTATGGGATAAGCGTATCATCACATAACATTAAGTATAAATTATTAACTAAGCGTAACCGAATTCAAGTAATAATTATTACTAGGCATGAAAAAGCTTATATTAGAACGGAGACGGAAATAAAACACTAAAACTACTAAAAAGCCTTCTTGGAGAAAAAAAACTTAACTTAGCTGAGTATCAAATCACTACAAAATCCCCATGAGTCTCTTAATACTTGAAAACAGTTCATCCAAGAACCCACCCCATACAACACTTTCCTCCATTAAACATCCATGCATTTTGTTTTGAAGCTTGCAAGATGAAAGTCAAAATGACTAATGAGAACATGAGATTCACCAACATTAGCTTGGGTAAGTATAGCTCAACCCATTCCCAAATTTCTAACCATGACCTTTCCACAAATATAAATCATGCACATTCATGTTAAATCCCATTTAATGAAACAAATAACGCATAATGAAAGCAATAGTTGGGAAAATTCACCCTTACTTTTCCCTGGCTCACCGAAACCCATAGAATTAGAGAGAGAGAGAGAGAGGGAGAGAGATCACTCACATTTTTATATAGGGCACGTTTGAATGCAGTAATTATTTGTACGTGTTTTTTTGCACATGCAAATTTTATATTGCACGTGCAAGAAAACTTTGTACACTGTTTGTACATATTTTTATGTTGTGTTATCTTTTACGCACATATTTTTATTAGTAGTTGTTTGTCTCATATATGTGAAACTGTTTGTATATGTGTCAATTTGTGATGTTAAAAGATAATAATATTATAAATAGATAAATATTTTTTTTTAAATGTTTAATATATTATTTTCTTAAAAACCAAAAAAATTATGAAAAATATATTATATATAAAAAATTTAAATTTGAATATTGCATGTATTAATTTTTTTTATCTATATATAAGTCAATGTGGTTAAAAAAAAGTTCTAATATAATATTATATAAACAAAAATTAATCTGATTTCAACTAACAAATAATCCAACAAGGTTTTTTAATATTTTATTTATAAATAATAATTTTGTTGGATAATGTCTATGATAGTTACTTAAGATTACTTGATATATATTAAAATTTTCATGCTACATTAATATTTATAATCCACACAATTATATTATTGTAAGTTATATAAATTTATAAAATATAATTATCTATTTTAATACTTAAGATAAGATTAGGAGATGAAATATGTTTTTTGGATAATATGGACTTTAATAAATTTGTTAGAGGGTAAAAATGTAAAATTGCTTTACATACACTTGAGAGGTGTGAAATAAAATATGTTACAAATGAAAACACATGGGTTGGTTGGGATTTTGTTTGCTCTATTTAATGAGACAAATGAAAATCCTGAGATTTTATTTGTTACACTTTAAATATCATAACCAAACAAAATATTATGGTTGACCATGTGCAAATGAAAACCCAACCTCATTTCATTTGCACAGCATCAAAACATACCCATAAAGAACACATTACACACATACAAGGTCTAAAGGGGAATGAATGAGAGAAGTGATTTATGTACTCACAAAAAAACAAGCAAGATGCTTGGAAAGGAAACAAGTGAGGAAGAGGGAATGCTCTCGGACCGCCGTCGCACTAAGTCGGGCCTCAAATCAGCCACCTCGGCACGTGACTCGACCACCACCGACCTCTGATTTGAACGAAAATGGTTTTGAATGGAAGAGGGAGTAATGGTGAGCAAGATGTGGCAAACGGATCGAAAATCTAACGGTTAGATTTTTGTAGATCTAAGTTTAAATATTGATATAAAAAGGGGGTTTTGAAAACAAAAGTAAAAGAAAAGCTTATAAAAAAGAAGAGATGTTTGAAAAGAAAAAATTTCGATCGGAGAGAGAGAGAGAGAGAGATAACTTTTTTTTTTCACATGTGTGAGATGAGTTGGGTAAGTGAAAATGTCTCAATTACCCCCAACTAAAACTTGAAAGACCCAAATACTTGAAATGGATGCCTCACTAAATTGCCAACATAATACATAAATTAATTATTCATTAAATAAATATCCTAGTTTGACCTATGAAGCTAATAATTGCATCTTTACGCTTAAGCACAAGAATAAACCCATAAATAAAAATTATCTATACTAATTAAACGACATAGTCTTAACAAATACCCAATCAAAAATAAATCACAAACGCAAGTCTCAATGACTTTGTGCTTGATCATGGAAAATTTTGCATACAATTGATGAATTTTTAAAGTGATCTTCATCATTACTGTTTCAATATCATGTTTTATCAGCAAAACTTACTAAGGAAAACCACATAATTGGAAGCAAAAGAAGATTTAAGGTAAATATGCAGATGCAGTTACAAATCAATTAATAGAAAGTGTCCGGAGACCCACAATATCACATCGACCATTGTTAAATTCCAACATCGACATTTTGGGTCATCAAAACTTTTTAAAGTCACCACTGAAGTCAAGTGTGAAAGTTTTTAGGGGGCGGATATACCCACACCATGTGGACATAAACCCACCCCATATTAAAGATTAAAAAAAAAAACTGTTTGTTAGACTTTGAAACGGACAAAACCCACCCCCATGCACCTCCACCTACCCAGACCACCTCGTCCGCTTCGTCCATCACTCCGTCAGCGCTCGCAGCCTCACCACCGACCTTCGAAGCCTCCATTATATCCATACCCACCTCCGCTGAATCCCCTATCACCCCCGTATCCATCGCGTACCTTGCCGTGGCCTCCTCTTCATCAACGCCCCTTTTCGGTATTTCTTCGAACATCCGGTGTGCATCTTTTTCATCAACGCCACTGTCGTCCATAACCTCTGGCCTCGTGGAGCCCCTCCCCACACGCTTAGCCATCACATCCCCTACCTCCCTCGAAGCATCGTCGGCCTACGATGAATCGCTACTCTCCGAGACGCCTTGATACGCCGAACAACCCGCGGAGAAACGCCTTGATCCGCTCGAGCTGCTCCACCGGATCCTCCGCCTCCTTCCATCGCTGAAGGTGGTGTTGGCGCTTTCTTCCCGAATGTGTGGGATGGGAGAAGACAAAGGGAAAAGAAAGATTGGGTGTAAAATGGCTGGGGTGGGTTTCCACTTAAAGGTTTTAAATGCATACTGAGGGTGGGTTTAGGGATTGATAAAAAAAAAAAAAAAAGGTGGTTCAGATAATGGTGTGGGATTCTCGTTTTACAGTGTGGGTGTAACCATCCCCAAGTTTTTACGATCAAGCACAACCATACGGTTTCCGGACACTGGCCCCACTTGGAGGAGACCACACAAATCAAGCCGACACAATGTGACGGACTTAAATATTTCTATAAGACTTGACTGAAATGATTAATCCACCCATTTTATTTTCATTAGTAAGTGTTGAAACATATTTAAGAAGTACTAAAATACGGTCCGCAGTTTGAAGTTGAATTAAAATCTTAGGTAAAACACTCTGTTACTCATTAACATTATGACAAATCACTCATCCACGATGATCATACTTCAAAGTGGGAGACTTGCATTTATACAAGAACTAGCATAAGTTAATATTCCTTTAATTTGGGGAGGTTAATTCACTCATCCACGTTGTTCACGGGATCTACCGGTCCTACCAAATATTCTGCTTTAATAGACCGTTCGTCCTTTTGTTTTGTGGACTGGGAAATAATGGACCCTAAGAAATGTTAAAAAAAAAAAAAAAAATCCAAATGTGTGAAATTCATGAAAATTAGAAGCCCAATTTCAGTACCTAATCAGTGCTTCTCGCCCTTATTCCCAAAAATGAAGATCCACATGAGAAACCAAACCTTCCTCTTGCTTCTCTTCCTCCTGATAGTCATTACCACCTCCATCAACCGGACCTCCGCCCAAAACACCACCGCCTATGTCCCAGCCGAGAAGATCTTCCTCAACTGTGGCGCGTCGAAGGAAAATCAGCCGTCCCAAGACGGCCTAAGCTGGGAAGGTGATGTCGGCTCAGGCTATGCCCCCGGCATCCAGAAGACCGTCTCTGCCACGCCTTCCGATCAGGCCTCCGGCGTTCCAACGGTCCCGTACATGACGGCCCGGATCTTCCAGACCCCATACACCTACTCCTTCCCCGATATCCCCGGCCGTAAGTTCGTCCGCCTCCACTTCTACCCGTCGGACTACACCGACCCCGATTTCATGGCCTCCAATTCTTACTTCTCTGCCTCCGTTGGCTCTTACACACTTCTCAACAACTTCAGCGCTCTCTTGACCGCGCAGGCCTTAAATCACGACTACATCAGCAAAGAATTCTCTGTCGACATTTCATCGAGAGTATTGAATTTGACGTTTACGCCATCCCCATCGAATAAGAACGCCTTCGCCTTCGTGAACGGGATCGAGATTGTCTCGATGCCGCAGATCTTTCGCAATTTCAACAATTTCAGCAAGATTCCCTTAATCGGGTCGACAAACGATATGAGTGCCAATCAGCTGATAGCGTTGGGGACAACGGACAAGACAGCGTTCGAGACGGTCGCAAGGCTGAACGTCGGCGGGCAGACCGTGTCCGCGAATAACGACTCGGGGCTCTATCGGGAATGGGATGATGACTCCATATACATTAACGGGGGCGTGACGTATCCAAAGGACCCCAATGTCACGATCAAGTACTCAGACACCGTACCAGAGTACATCGCTCCTCCAGTCGTCTACGGCACCGCCCGATCGATGGGTCCACAAGCGTTGGCCAATCTGAATTACAACCTCGCTTGGATTGTCCCGGTCGATACTGGGTTCTACTACCTCGTCCGCCTCCATTTCTGTGAGATCGCCTACCCAATCACACAGATCAATATGAGGGTGTTCGACATCTTCATCAACAACCAGACCGCCAAAGAAGGCTTTGACGTGATCGCGTACCCCAACCGAGGGGGAATTGGCGTGCCCATCTACCTAGACTTCATCCTGTCCTTCCCCAACATGAGCATGTCGTCACAACAGGATTTATGGGTCGCTCTCCAACCGGACATGGCCAGCAAACCTATGTACTATGACGCCGAGCTGAACGGTCTCGAGATCTTCAAATTGAACGACAGCACGGGCAGCCTCGCCGGTCCAAACCCATCAATGAAACTGACAGTCAACCAGGGAAAGCAGAAGAAGCACAATCGACACTTCCTCGCTATAGAGATTGGAGTTCCTGCAGCTGTTCTGTTCATCTTATTGTTAGTCATGGCTTTGAAGCGTTTGAGGCAGGAGAAAACGATCGTGCAAAGTTGCGTCTCATCTCTTCCATCTTCGTCAAACCAAGGCCGCCTTTTTTCTATTTCAGATATCAAAACTGCAACAAGAGACTTTAGTGACTCGCTTGTGATTGGGGTCGGAGGGTTCGGAAAGGTCTATAGGGGAGGGATCGATGGTGGGTCGACTTGCGTTGCAGTCAAGCGAGGAAACCGACTTTCGGGCCAGGGAGCGCATGAGTTTCAAACGGAGATTGACATGCTTTCAAAGTTGAGGCACCGCCATTTGGTGTCTCTTGTAGGATACTGTAACGAGAACGACGAGATGATCCTCATCTACGACTACATGGCAAACGGGACACTCCGGGATCACCTCTACAAGACCCAAAATCCACCGCTCTCGTGGAAACAACGTCTTGAAATCTGCATCGGAGCCGCTCGGGGGTTCCACTACCTCCACACGGGTGCGAAGCCAAGTATCATCCACCGCGACATCAAGACTACAAATATCCTCTTGGATGATAAATGGGTCGCAAAGGTCTCGGATTTTGGACTTTCCAAGTCGGCCCCGGATCTAGATT
Organism: Acorus calamus; assembly: GCA_030737845.1. Taxonomy (NCBI): domain Eukaryota; kingdom Viridiplantae; phylum Streptophyta; class Magnoliopsida; order Acorales; family Acoraceae; genus Acorus; species Acorus calamus. Next base: position 28,217,347 of record CM060878.1, on the reverse strand, counting down.
GCACCCATGTAAGTACCGCTGTCAAGGGAAGCTTCGGGTACCTCGACCCTGAGTACTATAGAAAACAGCGTCTGACTGAAAAATCTGACGTATATTCTTTCGGAGTTGTCCTGTTCGAAGTGTTATGCGGACGACCGGCCTTGGATCGATCACTCCCTGACGAATAGGTGATTTTGGCTGATTGGGCATTGCATTGCAATAGGAATGGCACCATTGATCAGATCATCGATCCAAATTTGAAGGATGACATATCCCTAGATAGCTTGGAGAAGTTTGTGGAGATCACGGAGAAATGCTTAGCCGGTTTGGGGATCGAACGGCCGTCGATGGGGGATGTGCTTTGGAATCTTGAATTAGCACTCCATTTGCACGATCCGGTGGAGCAGGGACAACCAATTTCACTTCCAAGCTATGATGGAATGCTGAACTCAATTGTTACCACTGAAGAGTCTGTTTTCTCAGAATTGAGAAGCCTAAAAGGGAGATGATAATCCATCAAACCATGATCACTTGAATCTTTATTAGATATAGATTGTTTAGTATCATTATGTATTCTGTATTGTGTCTGCTTTTTTTAATATCTCACCATAATTATTGAGATAATTTTAAGTGAAGATCGGACTATCATCTACCGGCATTTTCTTTCAAACTTGGTTCTACTTAATTTTCTGCTCTTGCCTCTAATAGACTCGTTTAGCTTGTGCTTATGGATTGGATACATCACACCATTGTGGATAAAAAATAATAGACCTTACACAATGTTTAAAAAATATAATAAATGAATAGATCCAGAAGTGTCAACTTCATAAAATGGTCCCTAGCTCCTCCTTATATGACATCTCTAATGCTAAGAACTGATCGATACCCAATCAGAAATAAATCATAAACGCAAGTCTCAATGACTTTGTGCTCGATCATGGAAAAATTTGCACATGATGAATTTTCAAAGTGATCTTCATGGTTATTATTTCAATATCATGTTTTATTAGCAAGACTTATTAGAAAACTATATAATTGAAAGCGAAAGGAGATTACACTGGGGCCTCTTTTGGTTCATGTTATTTTAGGATGGATTTTGATTTCATGTGAAATTACCAGAAAAATGTGTAAAATCTAGTATTTGTTAGCGGTAATCTTGATGGTAATTGTGAGCATTACTGGAAAAAAAATTAAGACCTTAAAAAATATGGTGGAATCAAATCCCCCCCCCCCCTTTTGTGGTAATCTAATGCAGCGAAAAATTAGATACAAAGATCCAATAAGCGTTGAGATCATTCAACAAATCACAATCCTTAAAGAGAATACTAAAACTCAAAAAATTATATTAATAAAAGTTGAAAACCCTAGATTACAAGCCTCTCTTTTATAATAAGAAAAAAACTTACTAAAAATAGTAAAAAAACAGAATTAGTTAAAATCAAATTTGTGAGATCCTAGAAGATTATCGGTTTTGATAGAAATCAAAACCGATTAGTTATGATAAAGATATGCTAAATTTAAAAAGTTACTAAAAATAGCAAAAAATTGATTTTGAGGATCAAAAAATGGGGAAAACGAAAAAATAAGTGCGTGTTGTGGAATAGCGACAACTCTTGGAGATCTTCTCGATATCTACCTCCTGTAAAAATTTCAAGCGATTCCGAGTTTGGGGCACAATTTATTTCTACTAGCCGGTTTTTTCGTAAATACCTTGAATCTCAAAATGGACCCTTTTGGGATCATCGCTCCCGGAACGCGTCGGCCATCTGTTCTGTATCATATATCAAATTTCACAAGAAATCTTAAATTAGATTATTATTCTACTATTTATAAATTAATTAAATTACTATCTACATCACTTCTAAAATAAATGACCTCCTCTTTTTTTTCTTCTCCTTATTCTTTTTACAAGATTTAGAACCTCCATTAAGATTCGATTACATATGACCTTTTTAATTCTCTGCTATGGCTGGCAAGCTCATGCGCGCCGTTCAATACGACTCATCGACGGTGGCTGTGGTATTATAATCTCCTTTATATAGTCGCATGATAAAAGAATATTAATATTATAGATCGGTTTGATAATTGGTATGATTGGTATGTGTGATGGGTGATGTGGGTTTATAAAGCCAGCCTTCTCCATGTCTAGCAACCATAGCCAACTATATATTTTGTAAGTAGATGTATAATAGTTAGGGTATTTTAGATATTTAAACTAAATTTTCTTATCACTGTGTTTGAATCAAACACTGAAAAATGATTCTTTGCATAAATCCATTGGTTAACCAAACAATTTGATAATATCTAAATTCCTAATAAAATGTATCAATAAATTCTTAAAAAAAATAACATGAACCAAACGGAGCCTAGATAGACCAGATGCAGTTAGTAATTGATAATAGAAAAGAGCGACTATTTTGAGGTCCAAGCAATTGACATCAAAGTCTTCATAGACCCACAATGTCACATCGACAATTATTAAATCCCAATATGCAAGAGCAAGTTGTGGACTGAATTTTTTCCATATCTGTTCATTTATAAGCTCTATCTAGTCCATCACTCCATTGTTATTGTTAGCAATGGAGGCTTAAAATTTAATCATGCATAAAGCTCACAAATCTAGTGGGCCGACATGTTTTTTGCAGCGATTGATGTTGAAGATGGATGCTTTATGTATTGTTAAAATTTCCAAGGACGTAGGTTCACAGGTCATGATCATGCAAATGTTTAATTATCAACAACATATACCATATTTGAACTGAATGGATCGGTGGAGTTTCTATGGTGGTGTTTTTGTGGCTTTCTCACGGCGGAATCCTCCCTACTGTAGATACAAACGGAAAATTCACCTCCCAAAATTAAAAGGGATAATAAGTGTATGCTAGTTCATGAGACTGATTAACTTGATTAACTCTTTTTCTTACTATTTTTCACATTTTTTTAATGTTCACAATACTAATTAGAGAATACAGAGTTGTTTATGATGACAGAGTATCAGTGTGTTTTCACTTTGGCCAACCAGACTCTTAACTCTACTGCAACTGCGGACCATATTTTAGTACTTCTCAAATGTTATTTACGTACTTTTTAATGAAAATAAAATGGGTAGATTGATCATTTCAGTATACTCAGCAAAAAAAAGTCCATTACTGTGTAGTCTTGTCTCCTCCAGGTGGATTTCGGTCTCCCGCAACCGTGTTGTTGGGATCATAGAAATTAATTTCCACGCGTTCAAACACGTCTTTTAAACTGTATCTTTGATGGATGTAATGATCGCATGACTTCGGGGGTGACATCCGAAGAGCTTGAGTTAGTATTCATGTTGGCCAAATAAGAGCCCAGAAACAGGAGGAAGAGTTTTCAGAGTAGTCCGACCCCTTCGAAACTTTTCAAAGTCACCGCTGAAGTCGAGTCACAACAACACGGTTTCGGAGGCTGCCCCCCACCTTGGAGGAGACAAAACAAATCAAGGATTCAAGGTGACAATGTCAAGGACTTAAATATTTTCAACAAACAATCACCATCAAGAACCCAAAATTCTCTGTCAACAGTGACTTTTTTTTTTAAGAGAGAGAGAGAGATAGAGATCCAAAAGAACCAATGTCTTTTTTTTTTCTTGTTTTTTTTGAAGAGGGATGGAGGGAGGACTGAAAGGGGGGCGCCAAGAGTTTTAACCTTGTTATGACGTGAGAGCTAAAAAAAATTTAGGTTGTATAAAATACAATCCAACGGGGGAGATTTAACAAAGAATCAAATATCAACGGCTTATATTGAATATCATATATATTGGTGTGTTACATGTTTGGGTTAGGTCATATTGTCTATGATGCCAATCCGAATTTATTCCAATTTTATAGACAATATGATTTTATCAACCCAAATCTATATTTTAGAACCTAATTCATATAGAAATTGAGTTCAATTTATCGTGTTTCAGTTGAATTTGACCCAAGTTACATCCTACCATAAGAAAACCTTTTGAATGAATTGGACATACGAAGGATTAGTACTTGCTTTGAAGGAAGGATTTGGGATACCTCCGTTAATTGAATTTTTTTTTTGAAATGTAAGTGGAACTGGGGATCCACTTCGAGTACTTGGTCCCACGGATTTGGTTTCAGATTATTGGCATTCCTGTTTAGTGTGTGGTTGGCGTGTTCGGGTGGTCGCAAGAGCTCAAGGAAGAAAACTACGAAAATAACAGCCAACAACAGACAAATAGATATGATGATCTCTGACTCACATGATATTTGATAGGTTAACGTATTGCAGGGAGATATTTTGGAATGGTATTTTGGTTAAATTCTTCCATTAAAATTTTTAAATAAACAAATTAACTATTTTTTGATAATTATTATTGACATGACAAATTCTCATTCCTTAAACCGCAAAATTGATTGTCATAGTTCTGACTATCTTAATAATTGGCATTAATATCTTTTAATTTTTGTCACTATCTTTTAATTTTTGTCACTTTCAATAATTTTTATATTTGACTTAATTGGACTCCTAATTGAGCTCATTATACAAATTTGATTATCTTTATCATTGTTCTATTCCGTTATGCTGCGCTTAGTACATTTATCCTTACTATTTACCTTCCATTATTATAATCCATTGTCCAATAATATGTTCCCGTACACCCCGTTTGGGGTGTGATATAGGGTTATTCGTCCTTGATAGATAACAATAAATGCTGAATAGGTAAATTTTTGTTTGGTTGTCTTTTTTGTTATTCTCATTAGAAAACGTAAAATTGATTTTTTTGTTGTTTGGTTCACCTTAGATAAAGTAATAATAAGTGGTAGATAAGAGATGAATAAAAGTTTATGATTTGTTAATGACAATTATACCCCTGCATAAATTATTTATGTTTGTAAATAAGTATGAGAGATGTGTGCGATATGATAGATGTAATAGTTTTTGGAATGTGTGCAGAGATTGTTAGGTGAGATAGTTTTTTTTTAAAATGACAGGGAAGTATATTTTTATCAATTGGTATACATAAGTTTTGATAAACAATTCTATCATTTTCTGAAAATAATTATCAGACCTTATCCTAACTTATTCAGACATAGTTATCAATGCTTATTCCGGCAAATCAAATAACTTTTTTTTAATATTCTCTTGTATTTTTCTCTATTCCGTGCTTATGTTACACCTCAAAAGGGGGTAGAAGATTGTTGAATTGTCACTTGTCAGCATGTATAAAAGGATGAGAGACATGGACATGATATATAGCACAATAATACCACTTGGTGAAAGTCCGTCAAAAGCAACCTTATGTGAAGTAGGGCCCCCAATGTGTGCTTCATGTCCAACAGATTTTACTTATACCATTTTTTTTACTAAGTCAAGATCTTGGGATGCAATTAATAAAAAAAAAATAAATAAACAAATTAAAAAAAAACACAAATAATTACGCGGTTTGATAAATCTTTACCTGGGTTCACGGAGTAGAATTTGATATAATAAAGGTTCACAATTACTAAAGGCTTATCGCATTTTGGGTCATCAAAACTTCAGTCACAACAACACGGTTTCCGGAGGTTGGCCCGCACCATGGAGGAGATAAAACAAATCAAGGCGGCACAATGTCAAGGCTTAAAATATTTCCAAGACTGGACTGAAATGATTAATTCACCGATTTTTTTTTCATTAGCAAGTGTTGAAATATGTTTAAGAAGTAATAAAATACGGTCCGTAGTTAAAGTTGAATTAAAATCATAGTTTCCGAAATGTTAAAAGACTCTGTTACTTATTGTCATTAGGGTTTTGTTAACAAATGCTCTCGATCAGGGCACTGGTTAACCCACATTAATTACTCACTTTTTAGGCAATCCAATAAATTAATTATAATATGATTAAAAAAATGAAAGATTTTTTTTAAAATACCAACAATACCCCTAATAAATTCACTACATTTTTTTTCTTCCCTCCTACACCCAATTTTTCCGTTCTTTACAAAATGTTTAAAAATAAAAAATGATACAAGCATAAATTGATATTTTCAGGAAAAATGTCCTATTTATGTAAGAAAAAAAAAAGGTATGTATACCAAACAATTGAACAATATATTTTTTTTGTATATAAAATCAATTTTTTATATATTATTAATGAGTAAATAGGGAATGGGGGGGGGGGGGGGAAGAAAAAAAATATTGGAGGGAAAAATAGGGTATGAGAGGGAAGAAGAAAAAATGACAGTGAATTTAATTTATTAGGGGTGTTGTTGGTATTTTTAAAAAAATTTCATTTTTTTATACTCATATCATAATTAATTTGTTGGGTTGTGTTAAAAATGAGCAATTAATGTGGATTAACAAGTGCCCTGAGGGCACTCGTTAACAAAACTCTTATCATTATGACATTATTTGATGCTTAGGTCAGTATTGTGAGAGAAAAACAAAGATGATAGTACTTTAAAGTGGGAGACTTTATTTTGCATGGATTATATATGTGATTTTGTATGTAATAAATTGATAATTTATTTTATATCAATTTTATATGCATATTTACTATCCTATATGTGATTTATACTTTTTTTATTTATTTAAGGTAGTGAGATAATAATGATAAGTTTTTATTTAAATATATTTATATTATGGTATTTTATTTTTAAGTTCCTGTGAACATGCTTATTTAGGAATCGATCCCTCCATTCTTCATATTTCTTTTCAAATCTCCATATTCAACCGTTGTTTTTAGTCCCTCCATCAAACGTCCGTCCATACACCGTTAATTTGTTAAATGTGATTTATTTTTAAGTTCATGTAAACAATGTTATTTAGTGATTAGTCCCTCCCTTCTTCATATTTTACAGGGACTGATTACTAAATAACATAGTTTATAGGGATTTAAAAATAAAATCATATTTCACAAAGTAACGGTATATGAACGGACGTTTGACGGATGAACTAAAAATTAAATAGGCGGTTAAATATGGTGACTTAAAAAGAAATATAAAAAAGTGAGAGATCGATCCCTAAATAGATACGTTTACAGGAAATAGTGTCCAACACGTCCCAAATTTTTGTAGTAAGCTATTCTTGGAAAAAAAAAATGATGTTGAAGATGGATGCTTTCTGTACCGTAAAAAGTTCAAAGGACTTAGGTCATTGATCATCTTTAATCATGTATGTATATCATTAATATATATTTTATGGTCTTGCCGTATTTGAATTGAATATTGCTATTATTATTTATTTATTATGAGAGATCTGAAATGCTTTGTTAAAATATAGATATGGAGAAACATGTGCACCACTAGTGAAGATGGAGAAAAATGCACCCGAGGATGAGAGTTGGACTAATTTGTCGTCGTTGCTGTGGAAAAAATGACCTCTTATGCATGGTTCAAATTTCACTCTCAACTGTCGCTATTGCTATGTGGAAACGGAAACTTCTGACGCAGACCACATTATTATCTCTTTTTGCGTCTTTTTGGGAATTAAAACTTGTTCACCTCCCTTGTTCCCTCTTATGCAGCGTTTGGTTGCGCGATTGTAAAAGTGATTATACAGAAATCTAAATTTTAAAACTGATTGAGTAGGAAACTCACCCCCCCTCAGTTTTTCCAAATCGCAGCTTTTAAACACCATTTGACTAATTGTTTGATGAGGAGGAGATGAGAAGTAAAATTAACAACTGCAGCAAACAATCATTCCACTCCTCTCCGTTCTCTTTAGATTAGACCAACTCTAGAAAATATAAAGAGATGATGGTGTGGAATTTATGGAGCAATGGGATTTATAAATCTAACTTCAATCACTAAGAAACAATGATTTCATTTGAGTTTTAATTGTGTTAATGATGTAAAACAAGATACACAGGCCCATATCCTTGATTTTCTATCGATTTCTCCACATGGGAGGACAGATATCATCCACCGTGACGTCAAGACCACAAACATCCTCTTGGACGATAAATGGGTCGCCAAGGTCTCAGATTTCGGACTATCCAAGGTGGTTCCGGAGCTAGACTGCACACATGTGAGCAGTGGCGGAGCCACCATAGGACCAGGGGGGGCATGTGCTCCCCCTGAATTTTATTTATTTATTTTCATGTCCTTTTAATTTATTTCTAGGTCCTTTTAATTTTTTGTGGTAAGTTAATTTTAATTAGTGTCCATAGATCATAGGCCCGACCTACATATGAAATTCCCTAAACAGCAACCACTTACAACTAAATAAAATAAAATTAAAACAATCACTCACATCATTTTTAAATCTTTTTCATTTTATCCATATCCCATAAACAGCTATAGAAGCATGGATTCCACTTCTCAACGTCTTCACCTAAGTGCCCATCTTGAAAAAAATAAATTTTTGAATCTCTTTTTTCTTTTATATCTCAATTGTTTCTAATATCAATCTTCATCATCTCTAAATAATTTTTATTTTTTGTTCCATTAAATGTCTCACAATTGAGAATTTACAATTTGTAATCCTCTCCTCTTTCATCAATACGTTGAAGGTATATAATTTTTTCCTTTTACCTTATTATCATTGTTACTAATTTATTTAAAGTTTAAAATATTTGTATAAATATCTAAAATAATCAAATCATTCAACATTTTCAGAATATGAAACCTCATCGAAGTCAAATTTAAAGGTATGTATTGCTTATTAGATTTATGTTTTGACTTTTTTTTTATGAATTATCAATATGAAATATGACATATCATTTTAAATTATAATAATTATTTTTTATAATTATTCAGTGATATGTTTTATATAAATGCCTTTATTTCATTTTATATGTATTTTTAATCTATGCTATTGAAATAAAAAAACATAATGATATAATTTTAAAAAATATTTATATAAGTCACATTAGGCCCCCCCTTTATAAAAATCCAGGCTCCGCCACTGCATGTGAGTACCGCTGTCAAAGGCAGCTTTGGGTACTTGGACCCGGAGTACTTCTGGAAACAGAAGCTGACAGAGAAATCCGACGTCTACTCATTTGGGGCGAAGTGCTATGCGGACGACCAGCATTGGATCGTTCACTCCCTGAAGAGCAGGTGAGTCTCTCTAATTGGACATTGCATTGCAAGAGGAACGGCACGATTGATCAAATCATCGATCCAAGTTTGAAGGGTGACATATCGCCATATAGCTTGGAGAAGTTTGTGGAGATAGCAAAGAGCAGTGGCAGAGCCACCATAGGACCAGGGGGGCATGTGCCCCCCCTGGATTTTTTTAAATTTATTTACATGTTCTTTTAATTTTTTTCTAGGTCCTTTTAATTTTTTATAGTAAGTTAATTTTAATTAGGGTCCATGATCATAGGCCCCACCTACATATGAAATTCCCTAAACAACAACCACTCACAATTAAATAAAATAAAATTAAAACAACCATCTATTATCCATCTGGATCATCCATGTGTATGGTGTGCACTCACCATTTCTTTTAATTAACCCTTCCCCTTCCACATAACACAAAAGTCATTTTTAACTCTTCTTTTTCATTTACCCTCGAGCCTCCTTCTATCCATATCCCACAACCAGCTATAGAGGTATATTACTAATGTATATGGTGCAAAATAAATTAATATTGCACTCACCTTCTGCATGCATGATTTAACGTATCATAAAGGCATGTACATCTATAGATATATATAGATATATAATACTATGATAAACAGTAAAAATCAGATAGCAATAGTGGTTTTTTTTTTTTTCTTTTGGAATAATAGGTTTACAAACAAGGGAGGGGAGTACCACCATTACAAGAACCGACCAAAAACACAAACCTTTGATCTTTAATAAAGAGTAAGAAAACCCGTTTTTCTTTATAAAAAAAACAAAGAAAACCACAAAATTGTCTACCATGTTGATTTAATTTTATGAACCCATCAAATACAAATATATGGAGATTCAATGAACTCATCAAATTACAAATCTTTGAAGATCTCTTTAACCTCTTGAGTGTTTGAATTGAATAAGAGCTTATTCGTGCTGATAACGTGTTATAAACTAAGTAGAATATAAACACATAAACAAAAATACACAAGCAAAATAGAGAAATAGAGAGAGGATTTATTCTTCAATTGTTGATTGTGGAATACATTACAAACCCCTCAATTTATAAGGTCCATGGAGAAATCTCAAAGGTGGGGAGTTACAAGTCTATAGAGGTGACGGGGTAGATAGTGGGGTAATTAATAGTGGGGGTTATGGAGTTGAATGAGAGAGGTTATGAAGTTGAAGAGTGGGGGAGGTTATGACTTAGAGGAGTGGTGATTATCCACTATTTTCACAACACTAAACAATTTTTAAGCTTTTTTAGCCCTTTTGAAACATGGATTTTGAGCAAATTTGAACGATATCCAATCATTTTATTATATATTTTTCAAATAGAATCCGATACCATTGTTAAAAATTAGATTTTCAAATAAACTCGATTATCCTTTTTCATTTTTTCCTAAAACATTACGAAGTACAAACACCACCTATTAAACATAAAAATAACACCTTTTTTTAACTCCATATCAACAAGATCTTAAGCAATTCAAAAGTAAATGAATCTTAATAAAAATTAAGGTTTATATATTTTACTCAATGATTGACAACAGAATTTATCATCATTTGAAACCTAAAACTTAAACAACAAAAGAACAGAAATAGAAAAATAAACTCACGATCTCGGGAGCGAAGTCGATCTCATGATTGCCAGCAGTCGTGATCCAAGGCTGGTACGCGATGCTCCTCTCGATGATTCGCCTGAACGTGTCCAACCTCCTGTTGTCGTGGTTCGGGTGGTCGTCTGCATAAGAGAGGTCACCGACGAACAGCACCGCCTGCCCACTGTGGTTCGCCAGGCAATGCAAGAGCGTCTCATTCGAGTCGTAATTAAGTCTGACCAAGATCACCTACGACCCAACAAAATTAAATCAATCAATCAATTGATTGATCATTTTATTATGGAAATTTTAATTATTGATGTGTCATTAATGAGTGTTCATTTACCAACCTATGATGCCAAATGTGTATGGGACATCAGGTCCGACCGCCGGGGGAGTCTTGAATGAGAACTGCCGACTTGATTCACCAATTCCGATCTGGTAGAAGTACTCTGTGTCATGCTGCATACAAGATAGAAATATCTCAAGAGGAAAGTTATTCGGGTTTTGATCATGTGACAAACAATTTGACCAAGTTTATAATCAATGAAAAAGAGATATGTATCAAGCCATGCATATACTTTTTATAAAAAAAAAGGCAAAAGAGAAAGATAAACACAAGAGATTATAGAGAACTATTCTTCAAGAGATTCTTATTTTCATTTCCATGCCTTTCATGTTTTACAAGCCCTCTATTTATAGGGGAAATAACCATAATGATTCATTCATGTATTTCCATCATACATGAATTTACAATTAATTTGATACACTAATGTATACATGCACTAATAGGTCATCCATAATTACATGCATCTACAATTACATGCACATTCATATGCATGTATTTACAACACACCCCTATACATGTATTTACAATAATATGCATGTATTTACAACACTCCCCATTGGATGACCATCACACAAGCAATATGCCTCGTTAAAACCTTGCTAAGAAAAACCTCGTGGGATAAAAACTTAGCGAAGGAAAAAGAGTACATATTCTTGTGTATACTTAATTACTGCCTCATTAAAACCTTGTCTCAAAAAATAAAAAAATAAAAACCCAAGGGGAAAAAAAAATTTGGACGAAGGAAAAAAGAGTACAGTAAATAAAATTTAATTGCTCCCCCTCATGTCAGCATGAAGATCCTTGAATTGACGCATTCCGATGTTTCGCACCAGCTTCTTAAACATTGTAGTTGGTAACGCTTTGGTGAATAGATCTGCTAAATTATCACTTGAGCGAATCTGTTGGACATCGATATCACCACTTTTCTGGAGCTCATGTGTGTAGAAAAATTTAGGTGAGATATGCTTGGTTCTGTCACCTTTGATGTAACCTCCCCTAAGTTGTGTAATACATGCAGCATTGTCTTCATATAAAATAGTTGGCTTATCTGTGATTGAAGACAATCCACATGTATTTCGAATGTGCTGAATCATAGATCTTAACCAAACACATTCTCTGCTTGCTTCATGAATTGCGTGTATCTCAGAATGATTTGAAGAAGTGGCAGTTAAGGTTTGTTTCACAGACCGCCATGATATTGCTGCATTATTACTGTTAAGATTGTGTCACTTTTTAAAGGTTAAATATCGCGTTCTATTTATTTTAAAAGGTTTGGGTGCTCAGATAAAAAATCTGACTGCATATTTATTCTTCTAGTACTGGCATTGACGTACCTTTAAATTTTCATCGGATTCTGATGCCGTTTTAAAAATTATGCAGTTCTGATTGGTATCTGGGTTTGATATTTACTGGATTGAAAAGTGGGTGAAATTGATGTTTCATTTTGCATTAAATTGCCGAGTAAGCCACCCCACTTTTAAAATCACTATTTGGTGAGTGAAACTTGCCTAAACTCACCCCCCTAATCATCTCACCACACCAAACTCTCAAATAGGTTTTTTTGTCTCCATCTCTCTCTCACACACTCATATTTTTCCCCTCTTTGTGCTGCTGCCAGCAGAAAATGAAGAAGGAGAAAAACAGGGAAAGAAAGAAAAGAGAAAAGAAAAGAGTGAGTGAGTAGGGAAAGAAAATGTGTGTTTGAGCTTGGCTTCCCTCTTCTCCTCCCTCTCAAGGTATTCTCTTCCCTCATTGTGAGTGTGTTTGTATTAATGTGTGTATGTGATGGTGATTGTGGGCATATGTGGGTTATGGGTGTGTGTGTGTGTGCCCTCTTTTATTACCTTCACCTCCCTCTTCTTTTCCATGGCATTCTTTTGACCTCATTGTGTTTTGGCTTATGTGAGATGGCTGATTTGGTGGTGGTTGTGGCTGTGCTGTGTGGCATATGGGATGGTGGTTGTTTGTGGTGATGGTGGTGGAAATCCTCATGTGCACCATCTTCTCTTCTTCCCAAGGTATATTAATCTCCCCTTTTAGTGTCATGTAGGTGTTTGTGTTAATGTTTCAAAGAAGTATAAGTGTTGCTATCTATTGCTTTTGGTGGTCAGCAAGGATGTCCAAGTCTTGTTGTATGTGTTTTTCCCCTTTCTTGTTGTTCGGAGTTTTGTGTTGTTGTAGGACAGATTTGTGACTTCTTAAGATCCTTGTAGAACTAGTACTTGGAAACATATTTTGAGGCTTGTGTCTTCATTTCATATGATCATCTATGTGTCTAGATTTATATATGAAATTTGGTGTCATTATGATATATGTGTTGTAAGTTATAGCCTGATTCTCATGGTCTGTCCAGATTCGCGCAGAAATTGACCAGTTTCTGAAAATAATTTATTTCGGGCATTTAGAGATTTTATCAAGTTATTATGTCTTCACGGATTATGATCCCAACATGTCATAGAATGTGTGTGATTTATTTCATAATTTTTGGATGTTTATTTTATGCCGTGGAGACCAATGTTTGGGGCTGGTTACAGTAGATGGACTAGTCTTGTATAAGTATGTGTCAAAGAGCTTTTATGCATGGTGTGGACAATATCAGGAGTTATTATCTTCATGAAGAAGACTTGTATATGTGTCAAGATGCTTTATATTTAATTGAGCATCATTGGTTGTTCTTGCAGATCTCGTAGACCGGATGTGCGGCGATCCAAGTACCAGTGAGTGGTTCGATCCAACCCTTCGGGATACGTTCGATGCACGTAATCGTGCATCGCGCATCCATGGGGTTTATTTGCACCCTTATTGTGTTAGATATTGCATGCTAGGGCTATATGGCTAGTATATTGTGTAGAACCCCCTTTCCTACCATATATTTGCTGATGTATCATATTCATGTGTGAATTATTATGCTTATGTGAGCCCTTCTTGTGTGGGCATGTGTGATGGGTGTATATGAATGTATCTCTTTTATGTTAGAGAATTTATTTAGCCTCTATTGCTAGTATATGATGATGGGTGTGTTATGTAGGATTAAATACCATATTTTAGGGGTCATTTGCACATATTTATCGATATGCTCCTTTGAGTTAGCTATAACTCTTGCCTCTACTTGTCCTTTACACCATGTTTACAAGATTGGTGGGTGCCTAATTATCTCATGTTGGTAATAATAACTTAATAATCCTGTTTGATGAGGATAGATGAGTGTATGATCAGTTTTAAGGTCATAATTGATATTAGTAAGTGTGGATAAGAAGTTGCTTCCCTCGCATCCTCGTGATGCACTTGTTGGGAATTCTGATGGATTCCAAGTAGCTAGTTATGGAGTAGGGTGCATGTTGATCAATGTGGTTTTCCACGAGTGTGGAGTGTATCACCCCAGCGTCATCGTGCGTTGAAGCTACCCAGCGTCAGAGCTACCCTGTGAGGTGCCTGAACAGGCTGCTAGGGAGAGGACTGCCTGGGAGAGGGCTACCAGATGACGTGGGGTGATTGTGGATATTATTTGGAATGCATGCGAGTATATGGATTATGTTGCTTATCATTTTGTACTATTTATTTATCTCATTCCATGTGAGCTGTTTGAAGTATTTAATGAGTTATATCTTGTAATCTTTCTTAGTATATATATATGCGCTTGATGTTTGAATTGTTTAGGTTCCATTATTATCTTGTGTAAATTATGCAACTGTGTGAATGATTTAGGGCTTAATTATGCATAATCAGTTCTTTACTTCTTTCTTATTTGGGCACAGGGTTCATGTACCTCCTTATGTTATAGAATTTTCCATGTCATTTATGCTAGCTTAATAGGGGGCCTATGTTGGATTGTATAAAGTGTGTATTTACATGGTTTAGTCATAGGTTATTTGGAAGTGTGGTCCAGGTATCTCCTTTATGATAGAACTTCGCTTGTAAAAATTTCTATGATCTGTTGTTGTCAGGATCATACATGTTTTAATATACAAATGTTGTAGCTATCTTGCCTGCATCCGATTGATGCATCTCTATGGAAATTTATGAGAATTCATTGTTGTATTGGAGTTTATTATCTGATAGCTATGATGATAGAATGTCAGGCCTATCTGTGTTAGGTGTGTGCATGACTCGCCTTTAGAATCATGTCTTGTCATGATTGGGTGCGAGGACTTAGCTTCTATCCCCCGCATCCAAGGGATGCATCTATGCGGGAATTCAAGAGAATTATGTATAGCAATGATAATTGTTAGAGGATAATAGTTGATCTGTGAGGATCGTATTGTGAGCATGGAATGCTTCTCCCTTACCTCGTATCCGCGTTGAAGCTACCCGGCGTTGGAGCTATCCTAGATTCTGCCGTTACATTATAGGAGGTCCAATGTGTATTTCAATACCATTGTGGCTTCGTACCTATCTTGGAAGGCCGTCAGGAAGAGGGCTACCCGGGAGAGGGCTACCGGAAGGTTAAGGGAGCTAGCGAGTTGATTTTCTTTCTAATAGCCCATGTCACCTAGGGGGTGTAGGTGGGGATGAGTATGGAGTGCTACCTCCCGTATTGTCGTGCGTCGAAGTTTTCGAGCATTGAATGTTTCTCCCCTACCTTGTATCCGCGTTGAAGCTACCCGGTGTTGAAGCTATCCTGGACTATGCCTCCACATCGTAGGATGCCCAAGGTATATTTTAATATTGTTTTGGCATCGGACCTACCATGGATGGTTGCTAGGAAGATGGCTACCCGGGAGAGGGCTACCGGAAGGTTAAGGGAGTTAACGGGTTGGTTTCTGTTTTCAATAGTCACATTTCACCCCTAGGGGCGAGGGTTAGGGTGAGGTGAGGTCACGTCTTCACGTGACATTTATATACGTTGGGTTTCATCCCATATTTCTTTTCCTTAGAAAGAAAAATGAACTAATATCATATGATTATTATAGAGCTTGGACTCTTGCCACTCACTGAGCTTGTAGCTCACCTCTCGTGTGTTATTTTTCCACCAGGGACTGGGTTGGCGTGGAGCTAGAGCAGCTATCTGGCGTGGTTCGTGCGTGGAGTGTCCCACCTTTTGGTTGGTGAGTGCGAGGCTGTCAGCAATCCTATCTTCTTGTGTATGTACTAGTAATCGTGCGTGTTGCACATATGATTTTATTTAGACTAGACTTGGACTCTCACAGGACAGTTATCGTGTATTCGAGTCTGTAATAATGTTTTTGATTTACAGACTAATTTGTATATTATACTTCCGCATCATTTCTTTTTATTGGCTACCACTTTTCTGTAGCTTTGTTATCTTATTTGATCCCTGTTGATTATTATATGATTGGTAACGCTTCGGGGATGGCCGTCTCGGGGCGTAACAATTACAAATAAAAACATATCCAGTTTGTGACCTGGCCTTGTGTGGATCAGAAAGATATCCAGCATCCGCATATCCAACCAAAGGTTTTGATCCTTTTGAATAAAATAAGCCCATATCAATTGTTCCACGGAGATAGTGTAATATGTGTTTTACCCCATTCCAATGTCTTCTAGTTGGTGCAGAACTATATCTTGCCAACAGATTAACAGAAAATGCTATATCGGGGCATGTGCAGTTAGCAAGGTATATCAAAGCACCAATTGCACTAAGATATGGTACTTCTGGACCAAGGATCTCTTCTTCATCGTCTTTAGGACGAAAAGGATCTTTCTTTACATCGAGTGATCGAACAACCATCGGAGAATTCAATGGATGTGCTTTATCCATATAAAAGCACTTTAAAACTTTTTCTGTATATGCTGACTGATGGATAAAAATTCCATTCGATAAATGTTCAATTTGTAGCCCAAGGCAAAATTTTGTTTTTCCCAGATCTTTCATCTCAAACTCTTTCTTTAGATAGGATGCAGTTTTTATAAGCTCTTCTGAAGTTCCTACCAAATTTAAATCATCAACATAAACTGCAACAATAGCAAATCCAGATTCTGATTTTTTAATAAAAATACAAGGACATATTGGATTATTCTCATACCCCTCTTTCAATAGATATTCACTGAGACGATTATACCACATGCGCCCAGATTGTTTTAATCCATATAATGACCTTTGTAACTTTATAGAATACATGCTATGGGGTTTTGATTTGCTTGCTTCAGGAATTTTAAATCCTTCAGGAATCTTCATATATATATCACTATCCAATGATCCATACAAGTATGCTGTAACTACATCCATTAGATGCATATCTAGCCCTTCCATGACTACCAGGCTAATAAAAAATCTAAATGTGATTGCATCCATTACAGGAGAATATGTCTCTTCATAGTCAATGCCCGGTCTCTGAGAGAAACCTTGTGCTACAAGACGTGCTTTATATCTCACAATTTCATTTTTATCATTGCGCTTTCTTACAAATACCCATTTGTATCCTACAGGCTTTACATCTTTAGGCGTTTGGACTACAGGCCCAAATACTTCACGTTTCGCTAACGAATTTAATTCAGTCTGTATTGCCTCTTTCCATTTGGCCAATCTTTTCTATGTCGGCATTCTTCGACGCTTTGTGGTTCAGGATCCTCATTATCATTCACAATATTAAGAGCAACAGCATATGAAAATACATTGTCGACAATGATTTTGTTTCTATCCAATTCTTTATAATTTAATGAGATCTCATTATTTACATGTGCCTCTTCAGGGGCTACCTCTTCTGGGGTTATTTCTTTAAAAATATGAGATTGATCAATTATTGCTGTTGCTGTTTTTGAGGTCTCTTCAGGAGCACCAATTTCTTTATTTTCCTTTTCTTGTACCTTTCTTTTTCTAGGAATTTTGTCTTTCGCACCAATTGGTCTACCACGCTTCTGGCATGTTTTAGATTCATTCGCTGCAATATTAATAGATTGTCCTATAGGGACATCAATCCTTGCTGGAATATTTGCAGCTGGTACATGTGATTTTACTACCCTTTTTGTATCAATGAATGCGTCTGGTAGTTGATTTGCAATATTTTGCAAATGGATTATCCTCTGAACTTCTAATTCACATTTACTTGTCCGACAATCAAGATGAGACAAAGTTGACGTATTCCAAGTGATTTCATGTTGTGCTTTTGTGTGTTGTTTTTCTCCCCCCAATGATGGAAAAAATGATTCATCAAAATGACAATCAGCAAAACGTGCTTTAAAAACATCTCCTGTCAAGGGTTCAAGAAATCTGATGATAGATGGTGAATCAAAACCAACATAAATTCCAAGACGACGTTGTGGACCCATTTTAGTACGCTGAGGGGGTGCAATAGGAACATAGACAGCACTACCAAAAACTCTTAAATGAGAGATATTTGGTTGTAGACCAAGACAAGTTGTAATGGTGCAAATTTATGGTAAGTAGAAGGTCGAATGCGAACTAATGCAGCTGCATGTAATATGGCATGACCCCAAGCAGAAATAGGTAGTTTTGTTTTCATGAGTAGTGGTCTAGCAATTAACTGAAGATGCTTAATAAAAGACTCAGCTAAGCCATTTTGGGTATGAGTATGGGCAACAGGATGCTCAACATCAATTCCTATTGACATGCAATAGTCATTAAATGATTGAGATGTAAATTCAGCTGCATTATCTAGACGAATTTTCTTGATTGGATACTCTGGAAATTGTGCTCGCAAACGAATGATTTGTGCAAGGAGCCTAGAAAATGCAACATTACGTGTAGAAAGTAGAGAAACGTGTGACCATCTTGTTGAGGCATCAATCAAAACCATAAAATAACGGAAAGGACCACATGAAGGGTGGATTGGACCACATATATCTCCTTGAATTCTTTCCAAGAATGTAGGAGATTCAATGGTAATCTTTGAAGGAGATGGTTTGACAATCAATTTTCCTTGTGAGCAGGCTGAACATGAATAATCACTTGACAAAAGAATCTTCTGGTTCTTTAATGGATGTCCATGTGAATTTTCAATAATTCGACGCATCATTATTGATCCTGGATGGCCAAGACGATCATGCCAAAGTATAAAAGTTTTTGGATCAGAGAACTTCTGGCTCATCACTGCATGTGATTCAACTAATCTTATAGTTGTGTAATATAATCCAGAAGAGAAAGCAGCAAGTTTCTCTAGTACATGCTTCTGGCCAGAATTAGTAGAAGTGATGCAGAGATATTCTATAGTATTTTCATTTATGGTTTCAATATGATAACCATTGCGACGAATATCTTTGAAGCTTAGCAAATTTCTTCTGGATTTGCTTGAATATAAAGCATCATTGATGTGCAATTTTGTTCCATTTGACAACAGAATATTAGCTCTGCCTGAGCCTTCAATAAGATTTGCAATTCCAGATATTGTAGAGACATTAGCCTTAGATAATACTAAGTGCGAAAAATATTTTTTGTCTCGGAGAATTGTGTGCGTTGTTGCACTGTCTGCTAAACATATATCTTCACCACTCATCTTGGAATCCGTCAGTGCATTAATGGGATCCATGCCACTTCATATGAGAGAAAAGAAAAAAAAATTTAGTTACTTTAATGTAAATATTGCATCCAACTTATTAATTTTATTATAAAACAACCAAAGTTATTGCATAAAGCATATTACAATATGAGAAAACATTATTAATTGGTGTAGACATTCCCCTCACCAATACCATTAGGATCAACAAAGAAATCTGATACATCAAGATGAGTGAGGTCCATTGGATCAGAAACATTAATGTGACCAATGTCTGTAGGATCATAGTGATCAGCAAAATTCATCTCTACATTTTTTCCTTTTCCCTTGATTGATGCTTGATAGAGATCAACCAAGTGTTTAGGCGTACGACAGGTACAAACCCAATGCCCTTTCATACCACACCTATAGCAAACATTTTCAGAGTTCTGTGTTGGTTCTTTCTGTGAACTCTTTCCATTCTCTTGTTTTGCTTCTACATATTTCTGCTTCTGGTGATATGGTGCATTTCTCTTGGAATGATCATAATCACTATGATACCATGAATTGTTTCGACCACGTCCACGACCACGACCACGTCCACGTCCACGCCCACGGCCGCGTCCACGTCCACGTCCACGTCTACGAGATGATATGATGTTCACTTCAGGGAACAAAGTTCCATTCGCTTCAGGGAATGGTGTGGAACCAGTTGGACGTAATTGATGGTTTTTCATCAAAAGCTCGTTATTTTGTTCAGCCACAAGAAGACAAGATATTAATTCAGAATATTTTTTGAATCTACGCTCTCGATATTGCTGCTGCAGGAGCACATTCGAGGCATGGAATGTAGAGTATGTCTTTTCTAACATGTCTTCTTCAGTGACATTTTCTCCACATAATTTTAATTGAGAACTAATTTTGAAAAGTGCTGAGTTGTATTCACTAACAGATTTAAAATCTTGCAACCTCAGGTGCATCCAATCATAACGAGCTTTTGGAAGGATTACTGTTTTCTGGTGGTCATACCTTTCTTTTAAAGAAGTCCAAAGGACAAGTGGGTCTTTGACCGTAAGGTATTCACTTTTTAGACCTTCATCAAGATGATGGCGAAGAAAAATCATTGCTTTTGCACGATTCTGTGCAGATGCTATATTTTTTTCTTTAATTGAGTCTCCCAAACCCATAGCATCAAGATGAATTTCTGCATCGAGGATCCATGATAGATAGTTCTTGCCCGAGATGTCAAGAGCGACAAATTCAAGTTTCGAGAGGTTCGACATACTATTTGACAAAATACATAATAATTAGAAAAATAATAATAATAACAATACATAAGCAATATGATAATGAAACATTGAATATAATATGAAACATTCAATAATAACATGCCCAAAATTAATTCATTTCTTTATATTACGAAAGATTCAAATTATTAATTATATGTGAAGAATAAATACACACTGCAAGGAAATTTTAATCTAATTTTGTTGAAGATCTCAGAAGGGTTATAAAATCACATAGATAGGTTTTGTTTTTGAGAGAAAAAAAATGCATAATCAAAAGTTGCACATGAGTTTTATAATTCTAACTTAGTGTTTATATATATATATATATATATATATATATATATATATATATATATATATATATATAAAAGAAAAGAAAAAAAACACTGGTAAACAATTTATTTGGTGATATGGGGAAGATTACAATTTTATTAAATTCTATAAATAAAAAAAACATGACGACTTTGAAAACCATTAAGCAACAGGACCTTACATTATCATCTTAACACATGTATATAGCATGCATCTATCAAACCCATGTTTTGTTATCACTATCACCTTATGCATGGATATAAACTAAATAATAACGTGGATTATGACAAAAAAAATTAATATAACATGCTAATTAGATTTCTATTTCTATTTGAAATCAACAAGCCATGAGAAATAAAACATTAAATTACATAACTTATTTTTCGGTTAGCATGTATTCATGGGATGATCTCAAATACTATATATATAGAAAAAAAAATAACATAGGACAAATCAATTGAAAATTACATAACCAAGTATCTTGAAGATGTTTTTTTTTTCAAAAATGATGCTGGAACTTGTGAAAGAACATTTTTAAAAAATGTGACTATCACTTAGACGCGGATAATGTGACAAAAAAAAAAAAATTGTATCATATATTATCATAAACCCACAAAAAATACAAACCTATCTTGTTGAGAGCCTTCTCGTGCTGATAACGTTTTATAAAAAAAAAGGCAAAAGAGAAAGATAAACACAAGAGATTATAGAGAACTATTCTTCAAGAGATTCTTATTTTCATTTCCATGCCTTTCATGTTTTACAAGCCCTCTATTTATAGGGAAAATAACCATAATGATTCATTCATGTATTTCCATGATACATGAATTTATAATTAATTTGATACACTAATGTATACATGCACCAATAGGTCATCCATAATTACATGCATCTACAATTACATGCACATTCATATGCATGTATTTACAACACACCCCTATACATGTATTTACAATAATATGCATGTATTTACAACAATACTAAAATTTTCACATTTTTTTATAAATAATATATAATTCAATTGGGATTTCGCAAATGTACCATTGTTATATTTCAAATTTCTTAAAATACCGCTATTAAAAAAATTTGTGCAAAAATACCCTTGTTATCTTTAAGTGAGTGCATCCGTGCCCATATGATCATTTTCCTCTTGGTGTGATTAAGCATCGTCGTTTTTTCAATGTTAAGTATCGATGAAATCTTTGAAATGTCCTAGAAGAGCTTTCTTGAACCTTTCCATCTCTTTCAAACATCTTTCTCTTTCATTTTTCAACATCTCCATCTCTTCAAACATCTTTCTCCCTCTTTTTTTAATTTATCCATCTCTTTCAAACATCTTTCTCTCTCTTTTTATAACCTATCCATAACGTTGAACAGAATGAGACTATAGGGTTTATAAGTTTTTTTTTGAAATGGGATCTAGGGGTACATTTGTAATTTTATATGTCTGGTTAAACCATTTACTCATGGTTCAATAAGAGTCAAACACATTGTAATAGAGGGGTATAAATGCACTCAATTAAAGAATAGCGCAAAGGGCTTTAATACGGGTATTTTGATAAAATTGAAATATAGCAGGGATATATATCCAAAAATCCCTATCCAATTCATAAAAATACCAATTAAGTATATGATTTAAAAAAAATTAAAAATATGTGTAGTCTGGTGTTAATTTTAAACCATGGACTGTATATAACATTTTCCAAGATATTAATTAATCTCTTCAAGAAAAAAAAAAACAAAATCAATAGAAGTCATTTAAATAAAGAGGAACAACCTCCAAATTCTTGAGAAGGTAGTGGTGAATGAAACCAGAAGAGTAATCGAAGAATCTGTACGTGGTCACCGACGACGCGTGAGCCTTGTATCTCCTCTTCTCCTCCGCCATGCCGTAAAATACGACCCTCGGCCCCGGCTCCGACGGTGTCAGCCACGAACTATCACCGCCTTCCCCTCATGGTCTCCCTGCATTATACGTACCTGAAAAAAAAACAAACAAAAATGTAAAGATGGCCCATGTTTATTTTTTTTTTTACTGAATATGTGAGCATTTCTATTTTAAAAGGAACTAATGAATTGGTAGTACATGAGATAGTGTTGGAAAAACTTGGGTTTTGATCAATTTGGTGTTAAAATGAGTTTGAGTTCCAATAATTATATTTAGTGGAAACCCATTGGATTGCATTCCTCTCGTTGAGTAGATGAACGTAGTATATTTATAATATCAAAACCAAGTTTGGATGAATGAGAAAATTGAATTCAAAGTTCTCTCAATAACATAATGAAAGTGGTTGGTGATTGGGAAAGAAAAAGCTTTAGTCCCACATCCGTTAAAAACAAAAAGTATTGGGGATTTATAAGATGAACTCCTTGTACTCTAGTGAATTGGTTTTGGTGGACACCCTATGGTGGACCTTTCCAAGCGGGGTGGTGCTTAGCACCACCACGCGTGGCGTGCGCGCGCGCGCGAGGGCGTATTGAGCGTTTTAGGGTGCATTTGGCACTTCGCACGTACGCATCAGTGGGTGCTTGAGACTCTGTTTCAGGAAAAACTGAACAATTTTCCCCTATATAAATACCACTCATTCTTTGCATTTAGGGGTATCGAATTTTTCACTGCATTCAAGTCCAGTTCATTAAAGTGTCATAAAAGAGAGGGTGTTGCACACAAGTTGGTTCGCTGGTCTTCTGGTCTGCAGTGCTGCTACCAAAGGACGTTCGACTATTGTATCCTGAGAGACATTCGCCGCTATCCGTCAGCACCAGTGCGGGGCGAACAACGTCTCAAGGAAATAGAGTCAAACTCTATCCTCGGTCCTCCTCTTCATCAGAACAGATTCTCTTATTCAGTACACGTTGTATTCTTCTCTGTTTTGTAGAATTAACTCCATGCAGCTTAGTTATTAAAGATTTAACAATCTTAAGTCGTCATTCTGTTCTACACAACAAGAGTTCATTCAGATAGTTCTACTTCATAAACGTTGTATACTTCATAAACACACACACATTTTTTTGTAGAATAATTTTTTTTTATTGTAAATTCTTTTTTATTAGGTGGATTTTCTGAAATATGTTCCAATATAATTTGAGTTTTTTTAATTATGAACTTCATTAAATGTTGATGTTTTTTTTTTAAAAATAGATATGTACTAATGGTATCATAAGAATATGTAAATAGCCAAAAAATAAAAAATGTAAATATAGATTTAGAATACTAAAATATCATCTGCTACATTGGGGTACAACATAGAGTTAAATTACATATTATGATTATACACAATACAAAATGATAAACAATATGATATAAGATATATATAAGAAACAAACAGTATGATATATAATAACAAAACCTTTAAGAGGATTGATTTTTAGTGTGGAATAAAGAGGGATATTAAAGATTTAATTACATAAGAGCATAATTAGTCTTTTATGTTTTCAAAACTTTAAAATGAGACGTTTTTAGGTATAATTTTTATTAATGGCTGATTTGTGTATTTCAAATTCTTAGGAGATTTTTTTTGGTCATTTTCCCTTTTTTAACTTTATGACATTTTTAGACATGATGAATGTGTTTTGTTTAGAATATTTTTTATATTTTTTTGTTAGGAATTGCTTAACAATAAAATTATTTGTTATAATTTTTTTGGTTTGCTATTTTTATATCTCAGGAGAATTCATTATTGCATGCACAGAATTCTCTACAGAGAAAGAGTAAATTCTTCTTTTTAATACTTTGTTTTTATTTTTATAATCTAATTAATTTTTTTAATCAAGAGTAGAGTTAATGTTGTTAAATTTTTTTTATTTAAATAAAAATTTAAAAATAATTAATTAGAAAAAAACTTTAACCCCAAAATAATGTTCTTAGAGATTTCTTGGATATTTTATTCAATATATTTGCCAGATTTCCTTAATATAATATTGCATATTTATTTACTTTCAATGAATATTTTGTATTGTAGGGTTTTATCTTGAACAAAGTTTGCAAACATGAATCCTCATTTTTTAAACAGAAACAACTTCAATTTATAAAGTAAAAAATATTAACAAATTTTTTTCAGTTATTATTATTATTATTAACTCTTTTGTGTGTAATTATAGGTAAAATGTATTTCATTTTCGTTTAGGAGTCAGCACTATCAACAATCAGGTATTAGGAGTTTTGATTAAAAAAAATTATAAGTTTCTCAATTCTTCTTTTAATGAAAACAAGAACATCAATATGCATTATTCATACTAGATAAATTTATTTTTTCTATTTTTAGATATTACAGTTTTGTACTTCATTATCTTCCTATAATGATTTAATAAAATTAAATTGGATCATATATGTTAATAATTATTTATGTTTAGATTATGAATGTTTGATGATATACTATAATGCTCAAAATTATTGAAAAATATTTTTTTAAATTTTTGGATTTAAATTATTTGGAAAAACTTTATGTGTATAATTCAACTACAACACCCTTTTAGAGTTAGTAATTTGACATTCAGAAATGAAATCGGGTAGCAAATATCAACATTTTTTAGAAAAAAACATCAATTAATAAATTTAAATGATATTGATATGAAAATATAAAAAAATTCCTATATGTTAATAAATTTCAATATCCTATTACTTAACTTAACATTGAGATTTCTTGTAGAATTTTGATCTAATATGTTTTTAGAATTTTTTTTAAAAAACTCCTATATGTTAATTAATTTTAATATCCTCTTAGTTTAATTTAATACTGAATTTATTTTAGAATTTTGATTGAATATGTTTTTAATTTTTTTATAATTTTAATATAAAATACATAGAGAGAGAAAGTATATGGATAGAATTGTATTTTTTTATTGTTTATTTATTTTGTTGTTTCTTAAGTTTTTATATCGTAATAATTAATATAGTCTTTATTACATTAATTTTTAAATTTTTTTTTAAAATTTGATCGAAGATATTTTTTAGAATTTTTTAGAATTTCGAAAAGGAAAACATAAAGCCAAGAAAGGTATGAATATTAATTTTCGTTTTTATTTATATATTTATTTGTTTGCTCAATTTCCTATATATTAATTTTTATTAATATTAACTTAGTTAACTAATTTGAAAACAGGGATTTAAATTCTAAAATAAAACTTGACAAGTTATGGATAAATAAGATCTTATGTGATAACTAATTTAAAAGTGGATAAATAAGTATTTTTATAATTAGAAAACTTAAAATTGAATCACTTTTACAAATTTATATGATAACTTTAAAATAAATTAATGTCAGAAATTAATGTTTACATATATTCATTTATTAATATTGTTATGAGCATAAAAATAGAAATGTCTTGATATTCTTTGTTACCTTAATTGCCTGAGACAAATTTACATTAATATTTTATTTTTATAGCACGATTATTAATATTATGTATCTATTGAATTCTTTCATTTATTTAACTAGTTTTTCCCTTATCGGATATACATTTGCAAATTTATATATTATATATATATCATATTGTGTGTTTCTTATATATATTTTACATGATATTGTTTATTATTTTTCATTGTTTATAATCATAATATGTAATTTAAATATATGTTGTGCCATAATGCAACATATGATATTTTAATATTCTAAATCTTTATTAACATTTTTTGTAGTTTAGCTATTTATATATTTTTATGATATCATTAGTACATATCCATTTTAAAAACAAAACATAAATATTTAATGGAGTTCATCATAAAAAAACTCAAATTATATTCGTACATATTTTACAAAATCCACCTAATTACAAAGAATTTACAATAAAAAATTGATATACATGAAAATGTGTGAACTATATTAATAAAATTAAGAGGATGAAATATTTTAACAAAGTTAAGAGATGTAGAATGTATTAAGGATTTAATTGCATAAGGGTAGATTATTCTTTTGTGTTTCTAAAATTGTAAAATAAGATTTTTTAGGTATAATTTTAAACAGTGACTGATTTGGGTATTTTTAAATTTTAGGCGACTTTTTTCAGTCATTTTCCCATATATTAACAATATTATATTAACTTCAATATTTAATTAAAACATGATGATTTCAAATAATGTTCATAATAATTCACATGCATCGCACATGTGCATTAACTAATATAATAAAATTAAAGGTGGAGTTGAAGGAAAAAAATGTCACATTGGAAGAAAATGTGGAGATAAAGGAAAAAAAGTGATGTTAAAAATTTAGGTAAAGATTTGAGTCTCATTTGATTTGGGTAAAAAAGTCAGTCATTCACAACCATTGATGAAGGATTCCACGAAAAGTTAAGGACTTGAGTAAAAGTTTGATTTGGTATGGGTATGGATAAATGGTTGAAGAGAGTTTTTGGTGATTTTTACTCAAATTTAAATTTGACTAAATGTTTGAGTATAGGATTGGAGATGTTACGCCCCGAGGCATTACCAATCATACAATAATCAACAGGGGTCAAATAAGATAACAAGGCTACAGGAAAGTAGTAGCCAATAAAAAGAAATGATGCGGAAGTATAATATATAAATTAGTCTGTAAATCAGAAACATTATTACAAACCCGAATACACGATAACTGTCCTGTGAGAGTCCAAGTCTAGTCTAAATAAAATCATATGTGCAACACGCACGATTACCAGTATATACACAAAGAAAATGGGATTGCTGACAGCCTCGCACTCGCTAACCGAAAGGTGGGATACTCTACGCACGAACCACGCCAGATAGATGCTCTAACTCCACGCCAACCCAATCCCTGGTGAAAAATAACACACGAGGGGTGAGCTACAAGCTCAGTGAGTGGCAAGAATCCACGCTCTATAAATATAGTATAATATTAAACACATTGTTCTTGTAAGGAAAAATATATGCGGAAGAACCTCAACCGATACATGTCACGTGGAGATGTGACCTCACCTCACCTCACCCTTGACCCGGAGGGGAACTCCTAGAACTCTTGAAAAACAATTAATTCATTAATAGTAATGTGTAGTATCTCAAACTATTACAACACTTCAAATATTATCTTCATCGATGTATAATACGTTACGATGCTTTGCATCATCCGGTAGCCCTCTCCATGGCGGCCTTCCAAGATGGTACGAAGCCACAAGGTATTGAAATACACATTGAGCCTCCTATGATGTGGTGGCACTATCCAGGGTAGCTTCAACACTCTGAAGCTTCGATGTACGACGATATGGGAGGAAGCACTCCAATGTCATCCTCACCTTCACCCCTAGGGTGATTTGGGACTATTAGAAAGGAAAATCACTCGTTAACTCCCTTAACCTTCTGGTAGCCCTCTCCCGGGTAGCCCTCTTCCTGACAGCCTTCCAAGATAGGTACGAAGCCACAAAGGTATTAAAATACACATTGGGCCTCCTATGATGTAGCGGCAGAATCCAGGATAGATCCAACGCCGGATAGCTTCAACGCGGATACGAGGTAAGGGAGAAGCATTCCACGCTCACAATACGATCCTCACAGATCAACTATTATCCGCTAGCAATTACCATTGCTATACAGAATTCCCTTGAATTCTCGCACAGATGCATCCCTTGGATGCGGGGGGAAAAGAAGCTAAGTCCTCGCACTCAATCATGACAAGACATGATCCTAAAGGCGAGTCATGCACACATTTAATACAAATAGGCCTGACATTCTATCATCATAGCTATCAGATAACAAACTCCAATACAACAATGAATTCTCATAAATTCCCATAGAAATGCATCAATCGGATGCAGACAAGATAGCTACAACATTTGCATGCTAAAACAAAGTATGATCCTGACAACAACAGATCATAGATATACCTGTCACAAATAAGGCCAAACAATTGAACATACACGCAATTATCACTTGAGATTTTCTATCACAACAAGGTGCATGGACCACATGTCCAAAGAACCTAGCATTCAAAAATTAACTGCATTTTCTAAATCAATCACATGATTCCACTATATGCACAAGATAATAATGAGACCCATTTATTAGCTATCAATAAGTACAAGCATATGTAATTAGATTCCCTAAACAAACAGGGAATCGACAAATAACAATGCTAAGTAACTTATGAAATAAATAACTTCACCACTCCTCATAGAATATTCTAAAGAAATGAAAGAAAATCACATTTCCTAACACAACCAAACTTCATCACTATACTTTAACATGACTCATCCAACATCAAGTAGAGGCAAATAAGACCCATCTAAAGTTCAAGGTAAAGGCAAAACATCAAACAAAGAAGAATTTAATAATTAAATGAGTCTTAACCACATTCTCACAAGGAATAGTTTACTTAGAGGCATACCCACTAGTATATGCAAAACACTATGTAACTTATTAATATAAGGTCATGTTATACTCTATACTTAATGATATATAAGATACCTCAAATAAAACTAACAAGTATAGAATCCTACATATCATAATTCACATATAAACCTAGCATGCAAGTTATTTAGCATAATATGGATCTGATATAGCAATATAATTCAGGAATCAAGATTGAGAATAGCTACACAGCCCCACGGATGCGCGATGTATGAGTACATGCATCGAACGCATTTCAAAATGGGTGGATCAAACCACTCACAAGTACTTGGATCGCCGCACGTCCGGTCTACGAGATCTGCAAGAACAACCAATGATGCTTAATTAAATATAAGGCATCTTGACACATATACAAGCCTTCTTCATG
This sequence comes from Acorus calamus, assembly GCA_030737845.1. NCBI lineage: Eukaryota > Viridiplantae > Streptophyta > Magnoliopsida > Acorales > Acoraceae > Acorus > Acorus calamus. The sequence continues at coordinate 28,187,694 of CM060878.1, read as the reverse complement.
AAGATAACAACTCCTGATATTGCCCACACCATGCATAATAACTCTTTGACACATATTTATACAAGATTAGTCCATCTACTGCAACCAGCTCCAAACATTGGTCTCCACGGTATAAAATACACATCCAAAAATTCTGAAATAAATCACACACATTCTATGACATGTTGGGATCATATTCCGTGTAGACATAATAACTTGATTAAATCTCTAAATGCCCGAAATAAATTATTTTCCGAAACTGGTCAATTTCTGCGCGAATCTGGACAGATCATGAACATCAGGCTATAACTTACAACATATATATTATAATGACACCAAATTTCATATATAACATCTAGACACATAGATGATCATATGAAATGATGACACAAGCCTCAAAATATGTTTCCAAATACTAGTTCTACAAGGATCTTAAGAAGTCATAAATCTGTCCTACAACAACATAAAGCTCCCAACAACAAAAAAAAAGGGGAAAAACACCTACAACAAGACTTGGACATCCTTGTTGACCACCAAAAGCAATAGATAGCAACACTTATACTTCTTTGAAGCATTAACCCAAATACCTATATGGCACAAAAATGGGAAGTGAATATACCTTGGGAAGAAGAGGAGATGGTGCACATAAGGAGTTCCACCACCATCACCACAAACAACCACCATCACACATGCCACATAGCACAGCCACAACCACCACCAAATCAGCCATCACATACACACATTAGCACAACACACTCACAAAGAGGGAAGGGAATACCTTGAGAGGGTGGAGAAGAGGGAAGCCAAGCTCAAACACACAAACCTTGCTTGATCTCCCTTTACATGCACCCAATCCAAGCACACCTTCTCTTTGACATTTCATCAAACATGTGGGGGGCTGAACACATACAAAGGGCTGAACCATGTGAGGGAGCTTGAGGGAGAGGAGGAGATGAGAAACAACAACATAACATACACACACAAACCTTGATTCCTTCACTTCTAACACTTCCTCTTCTTGCTCCATCTCCTTCTCCTTCCACCACCCAACACACACAACACCAAGGGCTGGACCAAATCCAAAAGGGAGAAAAATTATGCCAAGGTCGTGCACATGGGGGTGGTTAAATAGGCAAAAGAGAAGTGAAAGACCGAGCTGTCCTCGGAGTTAAAACTCTGCGCAGCCTTCACTTAAACGGCCATAACTTCCTCGATACAGCTCCGAATTGCACGATTCCAATGGCATTGGAAAGATAAGAAGATTATCTACAACTTTTATGTTTACATCCAGATCAAATAACCTCTCCAGCTATTCCGAAATCTAGGCTAAACATCATACAGCGCTGCTGCCTGGATTTCATATCCCCAGGGTATAATTGGAAAAACACCCATAACTTTTGATACATGAATCCAGTTGATCTAATTCCACTTTTGTATGAAAGCTAACTTAGCATTGAACATCTCATGATAAAACTAGATTTTTACTACTTCATCTTGGGCATTAACAAAATTAAATCTAAATACCAATCGAAATTGCATAATTTCTAAAAGACCTCAAAATGCTACAAAAACTTCCATTTAAAACCAAGTGAACACCAGAACCACAAATATGCAGTTTGATTTTGAAACTGAATGCCCGAACTATTAAAATAAATAAAACGCGATATTTGACCTTTAAAAGTGACACAGTTTTAACAGGAGATGCTCTTACGAATAAGCCCATCAACTGAATCGATATGTATGAGATAGACTCGTATCCATATTTGAATTAGATGTCTAAACTTTTTTTGTATATGATATTTAATGGATATTTAAATTAAGTATTCGATCTAAAAATTTGAATATGGATTCGGATAATAATCTGAAATATCCGAAAAATAAAAATGGTATATCTAATATATGGAAATAGGTAAAAAATTTAATAATTACCTAATGCGAAACATAAATTTATAAAAAGTTTAAGTATATTACATGGTCTAAAGTATAATAAATAAAAAAAACTCATTATATTCGTAAAAATATATTAATAATTAATATAAAAAATAAGGAAAACATCCATATAACTCCCTGTAATCTTCTTGATATCCATATAGCCTCTTGTAATTTCAATATATCCATATAAACCCTTGTAAACACACCATAAATGCAAATAACCCCCCCCCCCCACAGAAAAAAATTCTTTAACAGAGTTGGAATATTCCAGGCATATTCTGTTGTGAACGAATGTGTATTCTTTTAAACCCCCGAAAAAAGTCAATACTTAAAAAAACCCTCATATTTCTAATTTTACATTCTTTTAGGTTTTTTATTTTATTTTATGTATTAGTTGTTTTCAAATGGTTAAAAGAATATATATATTTGTTAACTATGGTTTAGATGACGCAATATGTCTGAAATATTTCAATTCTGTTAAAAAAAATTTAACTGCGGGGGGTTATTTCCATTTATGGTGTGTTTACATGGGGTTATATGGATATAGTGAGATTACAAGGGGTTATATGGATATTAGGAAGATTACAGGAGGTTATATGTATTTTTTTCAAAAAACAATAATATAAAATAAATTTTAGATATAAACATTTTTTGAATCAGATATCATCATCATCTGAAATATTTTGAATACGGATTTTCAGATATCATACATAAGTACCAAGATTTAGATTCTTGCATGCACAAGTCTTCCACTAGTGCTTCCTGTGCAGTTTTGTGATGGTAACTTGTGTATCCTGGACTTGACATTGTGTTGGGTCATGTACTCATTCCAATTTTAAGAAGGGTGCTGCTACCTGGCCCCAGAAATTAGGTTCCATTGATGAGCCCCAATAGGTGGCATAATCCTATTGGTTCCTTGATTGATTTTTTCAAATAGCTAAAAAACTAATGACATAACTACCCTTTTAAGAAATTTAAAATAGCTCCAATTAAATCATCCCACCATTAATCATCGATACAGAATCCCTAAAAATGTGGCGTCATTAATCCTTCCTCCCTGATTGAAATTTTTAAAAAAATTTTAAATCACCTAGGGTTTCCAATTTGGGCGAACCATACGATTCTTGAACTAGGTGAACCGGACGAACGACAGAAGAAAAAAAAATGGCGATGATGAGTTCATCTGATCATCTTCCACAAAAAAAATCATCGACAATGGCAAAAAAAAGGTTAGATTTCTTGCAATCATCGAAACTTGACCATGCTTTTTCTTTCTGACATAAACATAAACATTCTATGAATTTTTGCACTTCTTGAAAAGATGAAAACAAATATGAAAGCGTCTCAATCTCAAAATCAATGACTAAATTGCGTATGATATGTTATCTTCATTTACCGGTGTATCCAGATTTGAGAAAAATCAATATTTGACATTGTTAAATCGATTTAGGTTTTATTATTCACATTGTTCATTTTCTGGGTCAAAATAATAGAACGAGTATATAATTTCAGATATATGTATCTGAAAATCATTAATGTGTATAGGTTTATTAGAATAGTTGATTTTGTGTATCTGAAAATTATTTTTGCTAACTATTGTAAGATCTTGAAAAGTGTATCTGAATTGATTTTTCATGTGTATCTACAATTTTAAAAAAGAGGAAATAGTTTAGAAAACACTTTGGTGCAACAAAGGTGGCGAAATCGTATCAGTGGCAGACGCACTGCATCAAGATCGAATGTCGTAAGTGTAATTCAATATGAAAATTTAACATTTTGTTTATTATCTATATCTTAATAGAAACTATTTTATTGCAGGATGGATTGTGGTCCAGTCGTCTTAAACATAATAAAACAGTATGCTGCCAACGAGGAAGTGACCACGCATAAAATGGATAAGAAGAAGTGTAGACCAATAAGGGCACACATTATGCATATGTTTCTAAATGACAAGCACCGTACATATACAGATGAAGCTCACATGGTCAGACAAATGTACATGGAACCTTGATCAGCAAAGGAATGAAGTTTGTTTTAGGAAAAAAAATTAAATGATAACTTTTTGTTGATGTTTGAATACTAAATTCTATATTCAATGTACTGTTGATGTTTGATGAACAAATGATTGGTTTTTGGTTTTGTTTTTAACTTCATATATGATACAGTTCAGATGTATCTGAATTTGCATGTGTATCTGAAAAGTTGTATTAGACATCAATATAAATTGCAAATATAAGGTCTTTTGTATGTGAAATATATTTGGTTATTGTGAGGTGTTTATTAGGTGTATCTTAATTCTAAATATGTCAAATAAGATTGGCTATATATATCACATAGTGAATAATTAATACTACCTGAAAACCTGGCAAAGTAAATTTGTAGTGTATCTAAATTTGAAATGTGTATCTGAAACCCTGTATAATTTACAAAATAAAAGGTGATTCATATATGAAATTGTAATGTGTTTTGACATTGTAATTGATATATATATAATGAACCATGCAAATATGATAACATCAAACATTATAATAATGTAAAATGAAGTTCACAAACACAATGACATAACACATTATAACATCAAATGTGTTGTACAAACAGCCCTCTACAACCTTCTAAATATTAGATCCTTGAGGTATTTTTGCTTTCTTATTTTTCGGCTTGTAGACCTTGGGTTCCTTCGTTCTTGATGGTAGTCGTCCTTTACTTCAAACCTTGAAAGGTGAGTGGATAATTGAATCTGGCATATGCTTATTACCAACACTACAGTATTTGTAATCAGGGACTTGTTTCGTCAAGTCATCATACAAAACATCAAGATTCTTTTTATACAATTCAAACATTTGATGTTTTCCAAATGGATTGTGTTTTTCGCATGGCTCATCCATAAAGTTGTCATCACTGCCTGCTGATAAAAAAGGTTGCAACATGTTATATAATTAAGATACAGTACTGTATCTTAAATCCAAACAAACAATTTATGGTCTACATACTAATGAGCAGTGCATAGATTTTCAATAAAAGTCTTTCAAGTCCTTATATATATACGACAATAAACAATTAAATATTTATCGGATACACATAAATCAAATCCATATAAATAAAATATCAAGCTTCAATTGGGCTGAAAAACAAATTCAAGATACATGTGTATGTGAAATTTAAATCCAGATCACACGTAAAAACACAAAAATGCATCTAAATCCAGCTACTCAACTTGTATATGAATTTATTTTAAATTCCATATCAAAAAAGGTATATGATGATTCAAATGAATAATAAAAAAATCAGATCAACATGAATTATTTAGATCGAAAAAGGCATAATCTGGATGAATCTCTATTGTTTACAACACGATCAGGTCGTAAACAAAATAAATGAATCGTGTAATTCTTATATTCTCCACCGATCAAACTAAAAAGAAAAAAAAAGAATTCGATATTTGTTTTTGTTTCCACTGATCAATCTGGAACTAAAAATTGTAAATCGTGATTTTTAGGGTCCGAAAAAGCCTAACATGGAGGTTTGCACCACAATCAAATCGCACAAATAAAAAACGTTGAAATCTTCTCTTCTCTGTCGATTAAATCTGAATGAAAAATTGAAATTAATGTTTGTTTTCGCTACAACGTATCAACTTGTATAAAAAAAAAATTGTGATGTTTGATTTTTTGATTGTGCAAATGAATTAGGATCTTGAAAATAGGAAATAATTACCCCAAATCATAACCGCCTCAGCATTTATTGGACCGGTTATAGAAAATTCGATGAGATTAATTAGGGGGGGGGGGTAATATGAGTAATTCAAGCTTGCCACCTCATGGAGCTTAGAAAGGGGTCTAGCAATTGGGTCTCAAAAATAATTTTCCTTCTAAGAAACCTCATGTACTTATATCATGAGTGGCGCCTATTCTCGAATGACTGTTATCAAAGCAAATGACTCGGTTTGCAACACTTGAGACCTTACGATCTCAGAATATGGTCTGCTATCCCTCAGCTCGAAGCACCAGAGGGAATGCAGTTGCTTAGTACTACTAAACTCTGTTTGTCTTTCTCCCATTTAGTTTTGATGCATCTTTTCTACATTTTTTTTGGTAAATTAAAGATGCCTTGGGCTTCTCTGTAAACACCACATTTGAAGGATGGCATATCCCCAGATAGTTTGGAGAAGTTTGTGGAGATCGCGGAGAAATGCCTGGCCGATCTGGGGATCGAACGGCCGTCGACGGGGGATGTGCTTTGGAATCTTGAATTAGCACTCCATTTGCACGATCCGGTGGAGAAGGGAGAACCAATTTCAATTCCAAGCTATGATGAAATGATGAGCTCAATCGTTAACACTGAAGATTTCTCAGAATTGAGAAGCTTGAAAGGGCGATGATATCCATCAAACCATATTCATTTGAATCTCTATTAGAAATAGATTGTTTTGTAATGATTCTTATTGTGTATTGTGTCTGAAATGTAGGTAGCATTAACCTATTTTTAATATTGCAGCATAATTATTGAGATAATGTTTTTTTTTTTTTTGAAGGTAATTATTGAGATAATGTTGGGTAAAGATCGGACTATCATCAGCCACGTAGTTCAATGGTGGGATGGATTTCGAGTTTGACCGGATCATCTTTTTTTATGGATTTTTACCCCTTTGTTATCTATAAAATCTGGATCAAATCTATCAGTAATAAAATTTCAAAATTTAGAATTTAAAATTTAAAATTAAGGTAAAGTTCAAAATTTAAAATTAGTGTCAGATTCCAAATTTAAAATTTAGAGAAGATTTAAAATTGAATCTTATAAAACAACTATTTAAAATTTAAAATTGAAGTTAAAAAATGTAAAATATATTATATATTTATAGGAAATGTGATTATAAATCACTCTTGAAAGTTTTAAAAACTACTAGGGACAAAACTGAAATTTCCCTTTCAAGATCGTAATTTTTGAAGTGGGAGACTTGCATTTATATATGAACTAGCATTAGTTTATCCATTTAATTTGAGGAGATATATTCACTCATCACGATATTCAGGGGATCAGGGGATCTTGAGTGATCTCTGGGCATTAATACAAGTAATTGTGGACAAGGTTATATCTACAGGCCTTTTCTTTTCTTTCAGACGATTGGTTCTACCTAATTTTCTGTTCTATAATAGACTCGTTTTGCTTGTGCTTCTACACTGGACACATCACACCACGATAGTTCAGAATTAATGAACCCTACACAATGTTTAAAAGTAAATAAATAAATAAATAAATCCAGAAGTATCAACTTCATAAAATGGTCCTGATGCAGAACAGGTGGCGATGTATTCCGGGAGCGATGAACCCGAAATGATCCACTTTGATATTTCCAAGTATTTCCAGGAAAACCAGTTAGTAGAAATAAAAGACGCTCCGAACTCGGAATCGCCTGAAATTTTTACTGGAGGTAGATATCGATGAGATCTTCAAAAGTTTTATGCTACAACACGCGCTTATTCTTCCATTTTTTTTATTTTTAAGCCCTCAAAATAGCAAATTTGCTAGTTTTAGTAACTTTTGAGATTCTGAATATCGCTTTCACAATAACTCGGATTTGAGTGAAATAAATTCTGAAGATCTTCTAGGTCCTCTAGATTTAGTTATAACAAATTTTTGTTTTTACTATTTTTGGTAATTTTTTAAGTATAAAAGGGAGATTTGTAATTTAGGGTTTTCAGCTTTTGACTAATATATTTTTGAGTTTTATTTTTCTTTTGAGAATTGTAGTTTGTTGAAGGATCTCAACGCTTGTTGGATCCTTGTTCTAGTTTTTCGCTGCATTGGGTCCCCAACTCCTCATCCAACATCTCTAATGCTAAGAACTGATCAATACTGTTACGCCCTAAAGTGGTCAGCTTTAGAGAGCAACAAAATTAATATAAAAAATCCACAAGACTTAGAAGAAAAGATACGGAAGCAAATAGTAATAGGAAGAGATAAACACAGCGGAAACATCAACTTAACTCCAAGGCTAATAAATGCTGAACAAAAAGAAATATACATAGAGCACAAATCAACAACCCAACTAAGTCCTGTCATAGCACTAGAATAGTTGTCAACGGGTCGCAATGAAAAGCCAAGTAGTGGCGGACTTCCTCCTTGAATTTGATCCCCCAGACGAAATGGAGCGGTCGGTGACCGAGCTCGATGACCCTCCACACCTCATGGACTGGTGGACCTTACACATCGATGGTGAATCCAACCAGAGGGGGCACAGAGCCGGGATCGTAATCCATACACCCGACGGGACCAAGCTAGAACAGTCACTCAAACTTGGTTTCACAACGTCCAATAACGTCGCTGAGTATGAGGCGCTACTGGCCGGGCTCCGACTCGCCAAGGCACTCCATGTGAGGTACTTGTGTGTATATTGCGACTCTTAATTGTTGATTACAAGTTGATGGCACCTACGCCACCAAGGACCCGAGGATGGAGCAGTACCAACACTTGGCGACCGAGCTATCCAAGGAGTTCTTCGTATTTGAGGTTCATTACCTCCTGAGAAGCGTCAACGTCACGGCTGACTCTCTTGCCAAATCTTCCACCGACAAAGGTGGGTATTGGGTTCATTCAGAAGTGCTCGAGCTCCCTTCCATTGATCTTGCCCCCTTGGCCGGGGCGATTCAATGAGAGTCTCCTTGTTGGATGGATGCGATCGAGGCCTTCATTCGGGACGGAACCCTGCCTTCAGACGCCACCGAGGCCCTCAAGGTGAGGCATCGCTCCGCAAGGTACTCGATCAGTGACGGGGTGCTGTATTGGCGCAACGGGGACGGACCGTTCATGAGATGCCTCGCGAAGAATGAAGCCAAGCTCCTAATGGAGGAAATTCATGAGGGATCTTGCGGCGACCATTCTTCCAGGCGGTCATTAGCCTATCGGTTCTTGACTCAGGATTATTACTGGCCGACGCTCTGTATGGATGCCCTCAACTTCGCACGACGGTGTAAGCAGTGCCAGTTACACGCCCCTCTCATACACCTCCCGGCCGAGTATCTACACGCCCTCACTGTCCTATGGCCCTTCGCACAATGGGGGATGGACATTGCTGGACCGTTCCCGGTCACCGGGGGGAAAAAGCACATTATTTGCAAGTTCGGAGTACCCAACACCGTGGTCGCGGACAATGGGACGTAGTTCGCAAATGCTCTTGTCCGCGAATTCTGTGACAAATATAGCATCCGACAGCAATTCTCCTCCCGAGCATACCCACAAGGAAATGGGCAGACCGAGGTCACCAACCGCACCATCTTCAGCAGCTTGAAAAAAAGGCTTGAGGACCGGAAGGGGCGATGGCTGGAGGAACTCCTGGGAGTCCATTGGGCGCATCGCACCGCCCGAAGAAAGCCCACAGGAGAAACCCCATACGTCCTTGCCTACGGAATAGAGGCTGTCATCCCCACTGAGGTTGGCTATCCAACTCTGTGAAGCTTGCTTGCTGACTCCGACCAGAACGACGCGGCCCTCACCCAAAACCTTGCCTTGCTCAAGGAACGAAGGGATGCCGCCTTCATCCGCTTGGCTGCCTACCAACGCCAGCAAGTCCTCCACTTCAACCGAAAGGTGCACCCCAGATTGTTCATGCCTGGCGAGTGGGTCCTCTGACACCGATAACACTCGTGAACTCAGCGTCGGGAAACTCGGGGCCACCTGGGAAGGTCCGTACGAAATGGTGGAGGCTTACGGCAAGGGTTGCACACTCGGAGGTCGAAAGGTACTCATACCAACACCATGGAATGCCATGAACTTGAAAAAGTATTATGTGTAAGCCAGTTGGCTTTTGAATAATGTTTAGAGACTATTTATGATCAATTCATTCCTTTAGTTTATTCATGGATGGATGTTATTAGTCTCTATTTAAATATATGGTCTCCCTCCCCGAGTACGTACAACCGACGGTAGACCCGACAAATGTTGACCACTTACCCATGTACTGTCGGCTGTGGAGAAGCCATACCAAGCCGGGTCTAGCCGCACGCGTGCTGCGGGTTAGGACGGGTACGGGACACCCATTCACCCCCGTGCATGCGGTCATATACAGGCCATTAACTCCCTCCAAGGGTGACGCCGTTAGTCGGTTCAAGCCAGGGAATAACAAAACTCCCTCCAAGGGTGACGCCGTTAGTCGGTTCAAGCCGGAGGAAGGGAAGGGTCCCATAGGGTAATGCTGTTGTAACGCCCCCGAACCCACGACTTCGTTTTGAAGCGTGAAGTCCGGTTGCATTAACTAAGTTCCTCGAATCTCAGAGTTTTTTTTCCAGATATATAATAAAACATCACCATATTTATTCATCAATTGTCAAGACTAAAATTTCAACATAACTTCTAAATTGCTGAATATACATTCGGAATAATTAATCTAAACATCTCCACACTATCATACACATGGGTCTTCTACATGCCAAGAAATGACCAATGTCTTCTACCCAAGTCTAGTGCTCCAGAAAATATGACCCCGTCCACAGCCACATCGAGATCCACCAATATAAACCCTTAAATCTGAAAGGTTGGGAAAAAAGGGGTGAACAACCACACGCTCAGTGAATGGACATATGGCGTCCCGTTGGTACATTTATGATCAAAATATAATAGTCATAAAATGTCAACACAGACATGTAATATATCAAGAGAGAAAATATATAAAAGAAGGTCACCAAGACATGCAATAATACACACACATACACACACAATCCTATCCAACATGATGCATGCAACACCACGAACACGCTTGTCCGTCTTCGCAACACCTAGCTCGCAGGGCCTTCCATAGGCATGGCTACGTAGACATAGCCACAAAGACTTGGGTCCTACATTCTCGGACCTGGTCACGTAGACGTACGCCCACCTAGACGTTGGCCACCAAGATCAAGCCACCTAGACGATGCAATGCATGCATGATCAAACATTCGTTCTAAAACATATGCATGCGATAAAATAAAATCTCTAAATATATAAGTTATATATGTAAAATAACGCATCAAAATCACGATGACATGTTCAAGTACCCCATACCCCAAATAACAATTATATATTTTAAAGTAACCATGATGTGGAATGATATACCATATAGATAGTTTCAAAAACTATATATGAGACTAGACCCACTCACCTTCGGTCCACGCAATACAAACTGATGCACGTGCATGAACGATATACACTCACATGTTGATAACCTAGTATAACAGTTATGCAATAATATATAAGAAATAGTTCAATTATGACTCAAACCACTGGCAACCAACTTTTTTTTTTTGCTTGGTAAAATTGAATATTTCTATTACTTTTTAATCTTGTACATGGTTGTACAAACCATCAAAAAAAAAAAACCAACAAGTGAACAAGAAATAGAGAGTGGGCTGAGTCAGGGACAACAGCCCCATTGCATTACATAATTTGGAAATGGTTTAAGGTTTGATTCTCAGTTGGATGAGCTCATCTTTGTCCTCCTGAATGATTTGCAGAAGTTCTGGCCAGAACATGGAAGGTTCATAGGTTGTAGTCCCCATTGGGGATTGGTGCGCCGCTAGAAGATCAGCGGCACAGTTACCTTCCCTGTAGACGTGAGAGATTTCCCATATGTCATATGATTGAATGAGTGTAGAAAATGATTGCAGATCACGAATATCAGACGAAGGAATGCAACCACGTCCTTTAACCCACGCCACAACAGTGGTGGAATCTGTTTCCAGCCAAATATTGTTAGCCTGAAGGGTAGAGCACATCTCCAGTCCTGCTACAAGACCTATAAGCTCGAGAAGGTTGATGGATGCCGCACGCACGAGCCGTGAGAGCTTTGAGACAGACCCCGTTGTGATCTCGCACAAGCGCACCGAATGCATAGCGATCATTAGCCTTGGAACCATCTGAGTTAACCTTCATCCAGTTAATTGGTGGGGGGGACCAAGTTACCACGCTCACAACACTTTGTTTCTCTTCAATGGACATTTGAAACATTGAACAAAGCACCTCAGATAGAGGAGTCTTAGCTTCTAGGATGGAGCCCCGAAAGGAAGACTTAGTTTGAGCCAAAATTTGGTGAACCAATGAAGATTTTGAAGTGCGTTGGTGCTGAAAATTCGCCGATTCCGCTCCATCTAAATGGACCATACGACTTGGACTAGAAGAAAGCGAAGAATTTTTTTTTCCATGACTCCAAGACCAAAAGAGACAAACCAGAGATAGTGGTCAATGAGTGTAAACTGTCTTACCCGAGAAACTCTTAGTACTTTAAGAAGAGAAGCCCAAACATAGGCAGAGTAACCACAAAGCAAAAATAGATGGTTAACATCTTCAGCTCCTGCCCCACACAGATGACATTGGTCTAATTGAACAATCTAAATACCCAAGAGTCTATGTAGTGTAGGTAGTTTATTTAACCCTGCTTGCCAACAGAGGAAACTACGCCTTGGAGGTTGAATTGGATGCCATAGTTCTCTAGCCCAAGGAACAAGACTGCCACGGGAACGGGTGAATGTCCAGGCAGTTTTATATGTGATTCGGCCTGTCTTCGCACCCTTCCATATGAGGATATCAGGACCCACTCCTCCTACGTCCAACTCAGAAATTTCTTCCCATAAAGAGTCCAGATCAATGGGCCATCGTGAAGGCTTCCTCCATTGTCCATCGATGATGAACTTGCTTACTGTTGTATATTTAGGAGGCCCCCAGCAGAGAAGGGGTTGTCCATGAAAGTGGTAGGCTAGACCATATCCTCTAAGCCAGGGGTCAAACCATAGGTTAATGGTATGATCGTCAAAGATCACATAATGAGTTTTTGGACGAATCCATTCACCAGCCTTGAGTATCTTCCTCCAGACAGTGGTAGATGAGCAGGTTGGACGGACCTCCCATAATGAACATTTTTTAAGATATCGCTTCTGGATCCATTGAGCCCAAAGAGAGGGATGATTAGTAGCAATCTCCCAAAATCGCACTCCCATTAATCCATCATTCCAGTCAGCAAGCCTTTTCAAACCCAGTCCGCCTTCTTCAGTAGGTTTACATATCAATTCCCATCGAACTGCATGTTGTTTTCTAACTCCCTCCTCACCATCCCACAAGAAGTTCCTGAAGATCTTTTCAGGTAGTTTGATGGTCCTCCTTGGAAGGGAGAAACTTGCTATCCAATAAAGATTGAGGCTCAGTAAGACAGATTTAATGAGCTCTAGGCGACCCGCCTTAGAGAGTAGAATACTTGTCCAGGACTGAACGCGTTTTCGAACCTTGTCAACTAGAGGGCTGCACATTTGATGTGTAAGAGAGCATGCAATAAGGGGTAGACCCAAATGCTTTTCCGGGAGAGAGCAAGCCGGAATACCAAGGATGATGGAAATGTCTGCTAGGTCCAATGAGTGGAAAAGTTGACTTTTCTGAGAGTTAAGATTGAAGCCTGACTCAAGGGCAAAATTGGATAGGAGCATCCTCAATTCTGTAGCAGAAGAAGCCTCGCCATCCATAAAAATAATTAAGTCATCTGGCAACCAACTTACAACAACACTAAGCCCCAATAATCTTAAAAGCCTATATCTTATAGATCTAAAATCAACAACTCATTTCAAAGGCCTAATAAAATCCCAACTCCGAATAAATATTAAAATTTTCATCTACTCACAATGATCCGATAATCAATATCCATTTATTCCATAAGACCCATATAATCGATAAATCCTCGAATAAATATTTAGATAAATCCAATAAGGCTCAACTATAATTTCAATGATTGAAATAACTCAATTCAATCAATTTATATCCCAATAATAGTAATATTTGATTAATATTCATTGATTCCACTAAACCAAATTAATTGATTTAAGATCCAATTTAAGTTTCCAAGATCAATAAAATCATCAAAACCCACAAATCAACTTATACTTCATCAAACATCAATTTGGGATCCTCTAAATCTCTAAAATTCATCAAACTTGGTCATCATGCTAAAAATTTGAATTCCAATAAACTGCACAGAAATCTTTCAAAAACCATAACTTTCTACCCGTAACTCTGAATTGGTCGATTCATGATTCGTTGGAAATATCTTTTCAAAACTCATTTCTGTTTGTGAAATACAATTTTCCCAGAAACGATTCTATCACCATCAAAAACACGATTTAACATCCATACATATAATCAACCCAACAATAACATTAAATCCCCAAAATCAATAAATCTAAATTTGATCTTTAGAATCCTTCGAGATCCATTCAAATAATCAACCAATTAAAATCGATCAAACCTTAACCCTAATACATTAAACTTTTTCCCCGAACAATAGATTGACACAATCATCTCCTAACCAAAAATAAATTGAAACCCTAAACAACAAAATCAATAGAAGCATGATTTTTCACCTTAGATCCGGTTACACCACCCATCATCTCCATCTAGGGTTAGGTCATCACCACCATTTATAACTTCTGAGATTTGGATGAAAACCCTAACTCAAACATGTTATTTAAAGGGGTTTAGTTTACAATGGGGTCCCTATCTAATTTATAAACAGATCCCTATCCGATTTATAAATAGATCCCTGAAGGCTATTAAAATGTATTATGGATTCGCAACTAGATCCCTGGGCCCAATAACTTAACACAAAATCCTAAAAACTTAACTTCCCGAACTCCGAATCTCACCAAATTTCAACCAAAGTATCTTGACACTATAAAGATCTACAAAAAAATATAAAATAATTATTTCAACATCAATTTATAATTATCATAATTATAAATTAAATTGGACCCATTTGGGCCCACCACCAAATCTGAAAAATGAAATATAAAAAATCAAATTTAAAATTTTCATTATATATTTAAAATAAATATATAAGGCCAAAAAATACTGAAACGTTATAGCTGTTAATTAGTTGCTTCAAGCTAGGGACCCGACCCACTACTTCACACAGGGCGACGCCGTTAGTCGGTTCAAGCCAGGGACAAGCAAAATTCCCCCAAGGGTGACGCCGCAAGCCGGTTCAAGCCAGGGGGAAGGAAGAGACCCCATAGGGCCACGTCGTTCACGGTTCAAGCCAGGGGTGCGACCTGGAAACTCCACAAGCTGCACCGTTTACACGGTCCGCGACAAGGGGATGACTCATGCCAGCCAAGAACGTGGCCCGGGAAACTCCACTGCAAGCGAGCCTGGGGAACAAGTCCAACTCGTAGGCTGAGTCACTCTCGGACCCGTACCAAGAGGGTAGAACGAGATTAAGATAATTCTCGCGATTGGAATCTCCATCGGGATTGACACAATGAAACAAGGACAGGTCGTACACGATTCAAACGACTCAAACAAAGGTACGAACTTGAACAGCGAAATTCCTTTTCATTAATTCCGAGATCTATTACAAAAAAGAAAAAAAACTACCACCATCGCCGAGCACCACTTGAGTGATAGCAGTAACAGGGGGAGCTCGGGGTATTCCCTCGGGCTGAAGCCCTCAGCCACGTCAACAAAATCTGGATGACATCACCTCGGGTGGCCCGCCGACAAATTGGTAGAATTCCAGCCTCCACGGAAGCTCCTGGCACGAGTCACCCTCAGACCGGCGTCGATCTGGCCCTCAAGATCACCCTCGGAAGCCTCTCGCTCCAGCGCGCGTGACTGCTAGTACTTGGCCGAGCACCGATACTCATCACGCTCGGCCTCTAGCTTGGATACTTGGGCCATAATGCGCATCACCAAATCCTTGGCGCGGGCGAGAGCACCAAGGATGGCATCCTGGGGGCAGGGATGAGATTGGCCGGAGCAGGATCCTCAACGTCCTCAAAGTCCCAGTCGATCTCGTCATAGTCCTCCCCCAACTCCCCCGAAGAGGACTCAGGGTCTGTGCCTAGACTACGACCACCGGCTCGCGAAGGACCCTCATCAACTGGCGGTCCCCGTGCACGGCACAGCGCCAGCAACCCCTCGACATCAGCCATCGGGGTGTGTACATTGATTGACGAGAGGAGCGAGGCGGACCAGACAAGTCGGGAGGCTGACAAATCACTACCACGGTCAACGTGTCCTGTGTGTCATGCACGTAAGGCTAAAAAAAAAGAAAAAGAAAAAAGAGAGTGGAGGTGTGTGAATATTTACGCAGGGTATCGAACCTCGTAGGCACCGGCGGCACACCACGGATCGGGCACTGCCACGCCCCACCGAGAGCGATGACCTCTTTCTTCCACCTCCGGTCGACATAAGGGAGAGAAAATAAGAGGCGACGCCCTCCGTTGGTGATGAAGTAGAAGCGGCGCCTCTCGTGCGGACACACCATGAAGCGGTAGCAGTACATGATCTCGGCAATTCTGAGGCCATATCCCCGCGTCTTGTTCAGATAGAGCGCAGCGTGTAGGACCCGGAAAACGTTCGGATGCACCTTGAGTGGCGCGACTCTGAAGTAGGTGAGGAAAGTGGGGATCATGGGATGAAGAGGGAAGTGAATGACCGAGAGATGGTGGCGAGAGAAGTACACCTCTCCCGGACGAAACCCCTCTCTGTCCTCAATCCTGCGGGTGTAACGGACCCTCCGGTCAAAAACTCCTCTCGGAAGGGATGCCATGAGAGACGAACAAGAGGACAAGGGCGCAAGAGAGAGAAAGAAAGATTTTAGAAAGGCAGAATCAAGCAATGGCTCGGCCGGCCTCCCCTCGCCTCCATTTATAGTTGCAAAGGCGACCGTCCCGATCTCTGAGCGCTCGCTGGCTTCTCCACGTGTCCGCTAACGCCGCCTGAGCGTTAAGGCACCTCGAGACGAGGCGATGAAGGCACGCCTAGAGTCCGACACAAAAGTGTTCCTCGGGCCGGCTTTACCGCACGCCATGTGTCGCTTCAGGGAATATTTTTCCACCAGACTGGGAGGCCCTCGATCCCAGTCAGGTAAAAAAAGGGGGTGTCTGTAGGGCCTAAAAATAAGGCCCATCCGTCAAACTCCACGTGGCGGTGGCCCACGATCCGTTTAAGGCCGACCCACAACCCATTCGGGAAGGCCCACGACCCAGATCCTTTACCATAGTGGATCCGGCCCATCGACCTGTCAAAATCCCAATCCAATCAAACCTGTTGACCTCCCAGATATGATGATCTAGTAACCATCATAATTCTGATCCCCTAAAATGCCTGGGGATGGGATCCATGACTAAATCAACCCTTGAATCTTGGCAAAGCTAGGTTATGGGTAATGTCAATCCCTGTTAAATCATATTGATAACCATGATTTGAGATCCCATCTGATCCACCAGGATATGATCTTCAGATCCTAAGAACACTATAAAAAGGAAACTTGATCCACAGAGGCAAATAGAGAGGTACGTAGGCAGCCTAAAGAAATATCTCAAGGTTCAGTCCAAAAATAAATTTTCACCACATCTTGGAGAGAGGGAAGCCGGCGGGGTGAAAAAAGAGACACAGAGGAGCGGAGCAGACGGACCTTGACGACCCGAATTCAGATTGCCAATTTCCAGCCCTCCAAATACTTTTCAAAGTCACCACTGAAGTCAAGTGTGTGAGTTTCCACGATCAAGCACAACAACACGTTTCCAGAGGCTGGCCCCCACTTGGAGGAGATAAAACAAATCAAGGTGACAAAATCTCACGGACTTAAAAATCCGGACTTAAAAAATCTGGACTGAAATGATTAATCCACCCATTTTATTGTCATTAGTAAGTGTTGAAATATGTTTAAGAAGTACTAAAGTATCGTCCGCAGTTGAAGTTGAATTAAAATCTAGTTTCCGAATGTGAAACACTCTGTTACTCATTTTCATCATTCACTCTTTGATGTTCAAATCTTAGAATCCCCTACTTCAGTACCCAATCAGTGCTTCTCGTCCTAATTCCCCAAAATGAAGATTCACATGAGAAACCATACCTTCCTCTTGCTTCTAGCCATAACCGCCTCCATCGACCCGACCTCCGCCCAAAATTCCACCGCCTATGTCCCCGCCGAGAAGATCTTCCTCAACTGCGGCGCTTCTAAGGGCAATCAGCTGTCCCAAGACGGCCTCAGCTGGGAAGGTGATGTCGGCTCAGTTTACGCCCCCAGCATCCAGGAGACCGTCTCCGCCACGCCTTCCTATCAGGACCCCTCCATTCCGACAATCCCGTACATGACGGCCCGGATCTTCCAGACCCCATACACCTACTCCTTCCCCGTCACTCCCGGCCTTAAGTTCGTACGTTTCCACTTCTACCCTTCGAACTTCACCGTCCCCAAATTCGTCGCCTCCGATTCCTTCTTCTCCGTCTCCGTCGGCCCTTACACCCTCCTCAACAATTTCAGCGCCCTCTTGACCGCACAAGCCATGAGTTTCGACTACATCAGCAAAGAATTTTCCGTCAACATATCGAGCATATTGAATTTGACGTTCACACCATCCTCGTCGAATAAGAACGCCTTTGCCTTCGTGAACGGGATTGAAATCGTCTCAATGCCGCAGATCTTTGGCAATTTCAACAATTTCAGCAAGATTCCCTTAATCGGGTCGATGAACGATATGACTGCAACTCAGTACATAGCGTTTGAGACAACAGAGAAGACAGCGTTCGAGACGATGGAGAAGACAGCGTTCGAGACGGTTGCGAGGCTGAACGTGGGAGGGTCGGCCGTGTCCCCGATTGACGACTCGGGGATCTATCGGGAATGGGACGATGACTCGATATACATTTACGGGGCCGCAGTGGGCGTGACGTATCCGAAGGACCCCAACGTCACAATCAAGTACCCCAACACCATACCGGAGTACATCGCTCCTCGAGTCGTCTACGGCACTGCCCGGTCAATGGGTCCAAACGCGTCGGTCAATATGAATTACAACCTCACTTGGATCGTCACGGTCGACACCGGGTTCTTCTACCTCGTCCGGCTCCATTTCAGCGAGATTGCTTACCCGATCACTCAGATCAATATGAGGGTCTTTGACGTCTTCATCAACAACCAGACCGCCATAAATGACTTTGACGTGATCAGTGAAGGGGGTTTCGGCGTACCCATTTATAGGGACATCAAGGTGTTCATCCCCAACACGAGCGCGTCATCACAGCAGGATATATGGATCGCTCTCCACCCGAACATCTCCAGCAAGCCTGCGTACTACGACGCCGAGCTGAACGGTATCGAGATCTTCAAATTGAACGACAGCATGGGCAACCTCGCTGGTCCAAACCCGCCCCCACTGCCACCGCAGATGGTCGACCTAAGCAAGGTCTTGCCCAAGAACGGTTTGAAGAAGCGACACTGGTCCGTGGCCATCGCAGGCGGAGTCGTTGGCGGTGCAGTCGTGATCGCGCTCATGTTCCTGGCAGTCTTCTTCACATTGAAGAAGAAAGTAATGCTGCAAACCTGCGTCTCATCTCCATCAAACCAAAGCCGCCTTTTCTCTATTTCAGAGATCAAATCAGCAACAAAAGATTTTAGCGAATCGCTAGTAATTGGTGTTGGAGGATTTGGAAAGGTTTACAGGGGAGAGATCGATGGCGGGTCAACCTCTGTTGCGATCAAGCGTGGGAGCCGCCTTTCGAACCAGGGAGCGCATGAGTTCCGAACCGAGATTGACATGCTTTCAAAGTTGAGGCACCGGCATTTGGTCTCTCTCGTCGGATACTGCGATGAGAACTATGAGATGATCCTAGTCTACGACTACATGGCGAACGGGACACTCCGGGATCACCTCTACAAGACCCAAAATCCACCGCTCATGTGGAAACAGCGCCTTGAGATCTGCATCGGATCCGCTCGAGGGTTCCACTACCTCCACACCGGTGCGAAGCCATGCATCATCCATCGCGATGTCAAGACTACGAACATCCTCTTGGACGATAAATGGGTTGCAAAGGTCTCAGATTTTGGACTTTCCAAGGCGGCACCGGAGCTGGATTGCACACATGTGAGTACTGCCGTCAAGGGCAGCTTCGGGTACCTCGACCCGGAGTACTATCGAAAGCAGCGTCTAACCGAAAAATCTGATGTCTACTCTTTCGGGGTTGTCTTGTTCGAAGTGCTATGCGGACGGCCGGCCTTGGATCGATCACTCCCTGAAGAGCAAGTGATTCTGGCTGATTGGGCATTGCATTGCAAGAGGAACGGAACCATTGATCAGATCATCGATCCAAATTTGAAGGATGACATATCCCCAGATAGTTTGGAGAAGTTTGTGGAGATCGCGGAGAAATGCCTGGCCGGTCTGGGGATCGAACGGCCGTCGATGGGGGATGTGCTTTGGAATCTTGAATTAGCACTCCATTTGCACGATCCGGTGGAGAAGGGAGAACCAATTTCAATTCCAAGCTATGATGGAATGATGAGCTCAATCGTTAACACTGAAGATTTCTCAGAATTGAGAAGCTTGAAAGGGCGATGATATCCATCAAACCATGTTCATTTGAATCTCTATTAGAAATTGATTGTTTTGTAATGATTCTTATTGTGTATTGTGTCTGAAATGTAGGTAGCATTAACCTATTTTTAATATTGCAGCATAATTATTGAGATAATGTTTTTTTTTTGAAGGTAATTATTGAGATAATTTTGGGTAATAATTGGACTATCATCAGTCACGTAATTCAATGGTGGGATGGATTTCGAGTTGGGCAATTTTCATTTTTAACCCCCAATGTTTCTTAATTTTAAAACTGGTCTTGGGCTAGTTTGACCAGATCAACTTTTTTATGGATTTTTACTCCTTTGTTATCTATAAAATCTGGATCAAATCTATCAGTAATAAAATTTCAAATTTTTAACTTTAAAATTTCAAATTAAGGTAAAGTTCAAAATTTAAAATTAGAGTCAGATTCCAAATTTAAAATTTAGAGAAGATTTAAAATTGAATCTTATAAAACAACTATTTAAAATTTAAAATTGAAGTTAAAAAATGTAAAATATATTATATATTTATAGGAAATGTGATTATAAATCACTCTTGAAAGTTTTAAAAAATACTAGGGAAAAAACTGAAATTTCCCTTTCAAGATCGTAATTTTTGAAGTGGGAGACTTGCATTATATATGAACTAGCATAAGTTTATCCATTTAATTTGAGGAGATATATTCACTCATCACGATATTCAGGGATCAGGGGATCTTGAGTGATCTCTGGGCATTAATACAAGTAATTGTGGACAAGGTTATATCTACAAGCCTTTTCTTTTCTTTCAGACGATTGGTTCTACCTAATTTTCTGTTCTATAATAGACTCATTTTGCTTGTGCTTGTACACTGGACACATCACACCACGATAGTTCAGAATTAATGAACCCTACACAATGTTTAAAAGTATAATAATAAATAAATAAATAAATCAAGAAGTGTCAACTTCATAAAATGGTCCTGATCCAGAACGGGTGGCGATGCATTCCGGGAGCGATGAACCCGAAAGGATCCACTTTGATATTTTCAAGTATTTTCAGGAAAACCGGTTAGTAGAAATAAAAGACGCTCGAACTCGGAATCGCTGAAATTTTTACTGGAAGTAGATATCGATGAGATCTTCAAAAGTTTTACGCTACAACACGCGCTTATTCTTCCATTTTTTCTATTTTTAGGCCCTCAAAATAGCAAATTTGCTATTTTTAGTAACTTTTGAGATTCTGAATATTGCTTTCATAATAACTCAGATTTGAGTGAAATCAATTATGAAGATCTTCTAGGATCCTCTAGATTTAGTTATAACAAATTTTCATTTTTACTATTTTTGGTAATTTTTTAGTATAAAAGGGAGATTTGTAATTTAGGTTTTCAACTTTTGACTAATATATTTTTTAGTTTTATTTTTCTTTTGAGAATTGTGGTTTGTTGAAGGATCTCAACGCTTGTTGGATCCTTGTTTAGTTTTTGCTGCATTAGGTCCCCAACTCCTCATCCAACATCTCTAATGCTAAGAACTGATCAATACTGTTATGCCCTAAAGTGGTCAGCTTTAGAGAGCAACAAAATTAATATAAAAAATCCACAAGACTTGAAGAAAAGATACGGAAGCAGATAGTAATAGTAAGAGATAAACACAGCGGAAGCATCAACTTAACTCCAAGCTAATAAAGGCTGAACAAAAAGAAATATACATAGAGCACAAATCAACAACCCAACTAAGTCCTGTCATAACACTAGAATAGTTGCCAACTGGTTGACAAGTGAAGAGTTATACAAAAATGACACCCACTAATACTAGCACAAAGACAGACAACTCTAACTGGTGCCCAACATAATACGTTCTCAAGTCGAACCGAAACTCTAAACACCCCGCTCACATGGGCGCAGGATAGCCACCCTGCTCCGCACCTGAAATAATAATTTAGCCACAAAGAAAGAGTGGATGAGCGATGAAGCTTAGCAAGTACACAACTCAAATCTCGCCCTTACAAAAACAATCACTATTATGAGCATAAATTAAATACTATGCAATGTAAGGAACCATACCACTCTCCAAAGTAAAATGCAAGGGTCATACATGAACAAATAGAATGAACATATAAAATTAAAAAGAGTTTCAAGATGTTATGCCAACCACATCCCTGATGTAGTGTAGGGGGCTCATTATTGTCATATCAACCACATCCCCGATGTAGTGCAAGGGGCTCACTATTGTCATTGCCAACCACATCGCCAACCACATCCCCGATGTCAGTGCAGGGGGCTTACTATTATCCTTATCATCATTGGACAATCAATTCTACCACAATGTTAAAATCGAACATGGACGAGAGATTACATACTAGTTCACACGTGTAGATTCAATGCATTGTCAAATCAAACCTAATACAAGACCTTAAACATCCACCAAACAATATCTTCCCATAACTAGATCCATAACAGCAAGTAACCCTTCAACCTCCACCACTCATAGCATGCTATCATACATCGTATATTAGAGAAATATATGGTCGACTATTTTAACAAGGAAGTATATTAGGTAAAATAAGTCATACCTATCATCATTTAATCATGCTAAAATATAACCTTTATGATTAGGTGTCCCCAGGTCATACAAAAATTGAAATGACATGCATATAAGCTTAACAATTAATATTACATATTCTATCACTCCAGGCAAGTCTCTATCACTTTAGGAAGTAAATATCAAGTTTATACATCTACACAACATCAAGCTTCTATCCACTCTAACAATCAATACTAAATTTTTAAGCACACATAATTGACACAGACATGAAAGCACCACACAAACATAAACATATATAGGACCTATTAATCATTCTAACATGGTAAAAATTATGGGATAAGCATATCATCACATAACATTAAGTATAAATTATTAACTAAGCGTAACCGAAGTCAAGTAATAATTATTACTAGGCATGAAAAAGCTTATATTAGAATGAAGACGGAAATAAAACACTCAGCCCCCGTTTGGATACAGAATATAATTTATTCTTGGGTATATATTTATCCGAGTATAAGTGATATAAATAAGGATAAAATGATTTTGTGTTTGGTTGTGTTTTGAATTATTCTCGTTGGGAATCGTAAGAATAAATGTTTTGTTGTTTGTAAAATGTAAATAAAGTATGGATAAAGATTTTAAAAAGGTAAAAAAGTAATGACAGTTGATTTGACATGTGATTTATAAGAGGTGATGACATTGATTTGGCAGTGGGCCCACATATTCTTTGGATGGAATAACCTAGGATAACTTTTATTATTGGGGTTGATTGTAATCCATATACCACTTTATACCAGTTTATTCTGGCACACTTTATTTGGGTTTTCCAAGCTTTCCAAACACAAAAAAAAATTATCCGGGGTTATCCGGGTTATCCGGAGCTTATCCGGTATCCAAACGGGGGCTAAAACTACTCAAAAGCCTTCTTGGAAAAAAAAACTCAACTTAGCTGAGTATCAAATCACTACAAAATCCCCACGAGTCTCTTAATACTTGAAAACAGTTCATCCAAGAACCCACCCCATACACCACTTTCCTCCATCAAACATCCATGCATTTTGTTTTGAAGCTTGCAAGATGAAATTAAAATGACTAATGAGAACATGACATTCACTAACATTAGCTTGGGTAAACATAGCTCAACCCATTCCCAAATTTCTAACCATGACCTTTCCACAAATATAAATCATGCACATTCATGTTAAATCCCATTTAATGAAACAAATAACGCATAATGAAAGCAATAGTTGGGAAAATTCACCCTTACTTTTCCTGGCTCATCGAAACCCATAGAATTAGAGAGAGAGAGAGAGGGAGAGAGATCACTCACATTTTTATATAGGGCACGTTTGGATGCAGTAATTATTTGTACGTGTTTTTTTGCACATGCAAATTTTATATTGCACGTGCAGGAAAACTTTGTACATTGTTTGTGCATGTTTGTCTGTTTTTATGTTGTGTTATTATTTACACACATATTCTTATTAGTAGTTGTTTGTTCACATATGTGAAACTGTTTGTATATGTGCCAATTTATGATGTTAAAAGATAATAATATTATAAATAGATAAATATTTTTTTCAAATGTTTAATATATTATTTTCTTAAAACCCAAAAAAATTATGAAAAATATATTATATATAAAAAATTTAAATTTGAATATTGCATATATTAATTTTTTTTATCTATATATAAGTCAATGTGGTTAAAAAAAAGTTTAATATAATATTATATAAATAAAAATTAATCTGATTTCAACTAACAAATAATCGACAAGGTTTTTTAATATTTATTTATAAATAATAATTTTGTTGGATAATATCTATGATAGTTAGTTAAGATTACTTGATATATATTAAAATTTTCATGCCACATTAATATTTATAATCCACACAATTATATATTGTAAGTTATATAAATTTATAAATTATAATTATCTATTTTAATACTTAAGATAAGATTAGGAGATGAAATATTTTTTTTGGATAATATGGACTTTAATAAATTTGTTAGAGGGTAAAAATGTAAAATTGCTTTACATACACTTGAGAGGTGTGAAAATAAAATATGTTACAAATGAAAACACATGGGTTGGTTGGATTTTGTTTGCCCCATTTAATGGGACAAATGAAAACCCTGAGATTTTATTTGATACACTTTAAATATCGTAATCAAACAAAATATTATGTTGACCATGTGCAAATGAAAACCCACCCTCATTTCATTTGCACAGTATCAAAACATACCCATAAAGAACACATTACACACATACAAGCTCTAAAGGGGAATGAGTGAGAGAAGTGACTTATGTACTCACAAAAAAACAAGCAAGAATGCTTGGAAAGGAAACAGTGAGGAAGAGGGAATGCTCTCGGACCGCCGTCGCACTAAGTGGGCCCCAAATCAGCCACCTCGGCACGTGACTCAACCACCACCAACCTCCGATTTGAACGAAAATGGTTTTGAATGGAAGAGGGAGTAATGGTGAGCAAGATGTGGCAAACGGATCGAAAATTCAACGGTTAGATTTTTGTAGATCTAAATTTGAATATTGGTGTAAAAAGGGGTTTTGAAAACAAAAGTAAAAGAAAAACTTTTAAAAAAGAAGAGATGCTTGAAAAGAAAAAATTTCAATTGGAGAGAGAGAGAGAGAACTTTTTTTTCACATGTGTGAGATGAGTTGGTAAGTGAAAATGTCTCAATTACCCCCAACTAAAACTTAAGAGACCTAAATACTTGAAATGGATGCCTCACTAAATTGCCAACATAACAATAAATTAATTATTCATTAAATAAATATCCTAGTTTGACCCATGAAGCTAATAATTGCATCTCTACTCTTAAGCACAAGAATAAACCCATAAATAAAAATTATCTATACTAATTAAACGACACAGTCTTAACAAATACCCAATCAGAAATAAATCACAAACGCAAGTCTCAATGACTTTGTGCTTGATCATGGAAAATTTTGCATACAATTGATGAATTTTTAAAGTGATCTTCATCATTACTTCTTCAATATCATGTTTTATTAGCAAAACTTACTAGGAAAACCACATAATTGGAAGCAAAAGGAGATTTAAGGTATATATGCAGATGCAGTTACAAATCAATTAATAGAAAGTGTCCGGAGACCCACAATATCACATCGACCATTGTTAAATTCCAACATCGACATTTTGGGTCATCAAAACTTTTTAAAGTCACCACTGAAGTCAAGTGTGAAAGTTTTTACGATCAAGCATTAGTGCAAAACTGTTTCAGGAGGCTGGCCCCAACTTGAGGAGATCACAAATCAAGGCCACACAATATCAAGGACTTTCTAGCTTCGGGACAAATGAAATAATGAACAGAAGCATTAGTGGAAAACTGTGTGTGTAAGAATCTGAAGTCTAAGTCCTGGGAAAGCCAAAATAATATACGTACGAAGATGAAAGTTTTTACGATCAAGCACAACCGCACGGTTTCCGGACGCTGGCCCCACTTGGAGGAGACCACACAAATCAAGCCGACACAATGTGACGGACTTAAATATTTCTAAAATAGAAATAATATTTCTAAAATATTTTTATAAGACTTGACTGAAATTAGGGCTGGTAAACAAATCAAGTCGCTCGGGCTTGGCTCGGATTGAGCTCGTTCAGGCTCGTTCGTTTAGATAAATGAGCGAGCTTGAGCAAGTTTTAAAGCTCGGTTAGGCTCGGGACCTGGAGCGGGCTTCATTTTATGTTCAAATTCGACTTGTTTGTGTTATTAAAACTTAGTTGAAGCTTGACTAAACTCCTTTATAAAATCAGAATATTAAATTAATACAAAGTTATGTTCGTTTAAGCTCATGAACTTGGCTCATTTAGGCTAAAATTTTGTTTTCAATTCTTAAAAACCCTAAAATGAAGAAGAATGCTAAGCTCGTTGAGACTCGTGAGCTCGGCTCGGCTCGACTCGGCTCGACTCGTTTATAAATGAGCCGAGCTTGAACATGTCAAAGCTCGGCTCGTTTACCACCCCTAACTGAAATGATTAATCCACCCATTTTATTTTCATTAGTAAGTGTTGAAACATATTTAAGAAGTACTAAAATACGGTCCGCAGTTTGAAGTTGAATTGAAATCCTAGGTAAAACATTGTTTGTTTTTTTTTTTTTTTTTTTTTTGGTGGGTAAAAAAGAATGATTTCATTAGCTTTCTATAGGGGTTACAAAACTTGTGTATTTACATATTAGCCGAAGCTTACAACTCAAAAAAATAGGAGTCACAACTCCAATTAACTTTGACTTAGAAGGAATAGTAGAAGGAGCTTCCACTCTTCCACCCTGTCAGGCTTTTCTTTCCGTGCCTGATGCGTCTTGCGTTAGGCTTGTCGCATTCTAGTGAATACCATGCCTGCTGCATCTTGCGCAATCAGGTCCTGAATTTCATTCCACAGCTCCTGAGGAGCTATGACGGTTGTGCCCGGAGAGGTCCGCCATGATGCTAAGTGATCAGCAACTTGGTTGCCTTCACGGAACACATGCGAGGCTTTCCATGCTTCCAATGACGGCAACAGAAATCTAATCTCAGATTGGGCTCGAAAGGCACGCCAAGGAATGCAGCCTCTTCCAAGGACCCATGCAATTGCTGTCTTTGAATCACTCTCCATATGTACCTTGGTTAGTCCTTTTGCTATAGCCATTTATACAAGAACTAGCATAAGTTAATATGCCTTTAATTTGGGGAGGTTAATTCACTCATCCACGATGTTCAGGGGATCTACCGGCCTTTTATTTCATACGACCGGTCCCACCAAATATTCTGCTTTAATAGATCGTTCGTCTTTTTGGCTTGTGGACTGGGAAATAATGGACCCTAAGAAATGTTAAAAAAAAAAAAAATCCAAATGTGTGAAATTCGTGAAAATTAGAAGCCCAATTTCAGTACCCAATCAGGGCTTCTCGTCCTTATTCCCAAAAATGAAGATCCACATGAGAAACCAAACCTTCCTCTTGCTTCTCTTCCTCCTGATATTCATAACCACCTCCATCAACCTGACCTCCGCCCAAAACACCACCGCCTATGTCCCAGCCGAGAAGATCTTCCTCAACTGTGGCGCGTCGAAGGAAAATCAGCCGTCCCAAGACGGCCTAAGCTGGGAAGGTGATGTCGGCTCAGGCTATGCCCCCGGCATCCAGAAGACCGTCTCTGCCACGCCTTCCGATCAGGCCTCCGGCGTTCCAACGGTCCCGTACATGACGGCCCGGATCTTCCAGACCCCATACACCTATTTCTTCCCCGTTACCCCCGGCCGTAAGTTCGTCCGCCTCCACTTCTACCCGTCGGACTACACCAACCCCGATTTCAGGGCCTCCAATTCTTACTTCTCTGCCTCTGTTGGTTCTTACACGCTTCTCAACAACTTCAGCGCTCTCTTGACCGCGCAGGCCTTAAATTACGACTACATCAGCAAAGAATTCTCTGTCGATATTTCATCGAGCGTATTGAATTTGACGTTTACGCCATCCCCATCGAATAAGGACGCCTTTGCCTTCGTGAACGGGATCGAGATCGTCTCGATGCCGCAGATCCTTGGGACAACGGATAAGATAGCGTTCGAGACCGTCGCAAGGCTGAACGTCGGCGGGCAGACCCTGTCCGCGAATAACGACTCGGGGCTCTATCGGGAATGGGATGATGACTCCATATAGATTTACAGGCCTGCGGTGGGCGTGAGCGTGAGCGTGACGTATTCAAAGGACCACAATGTCACGATCAAGTACTCAGACACCGTACCGGAGTACATCGCTCCTCCAGTCGTCTACGGCACCGCCCGGTCAATGGGTCCAAACGCGTTGGTCAATCTGAATTACAACCTCGCTTGGATCATCCCGGTCGATACCGGGTTCTACTACCTCGTCCGCCTCCATTTCTGTGAGATAGTCTACCCAGTCACACAGATCAATATGAGGGTGTTTGACATCTTCATCAACTACCAGATCGCCAAAGAAGGCTTTGACATGATCGCGTACAACAACCGAGGGGGAATCGGCGTGCCCATCTACCTAGACTTCATCGTGTCCTTCCCCAACATGAGCGTGTCGTCACAACAGGATTTATGGGTCGCTCTCCAACCGGACATCTCCAACAAGCCTGTGTACTATGACGCCGAGCTGAACGGTCTCGAGATCTTCAAATTGAACGACAGCACGGGCAACCTCGCCGGTCCAAACCCATCAATGAAACTGACAGTCAACCAGGGAAAGCAGAAGGGCAAGCAGAAGAAGCACAATCGACACTTCCTCGCTATAGAGATTGGAGTTCCTGCAGCTGTTCTGTTCATCTTATTGTTAGTCATGGCTTTGAAGCGTTTGAGGCAGGAGAAAACGATCGTGCGAAGTTGCGTCTCATCTCTTCCATCTTCGTCAAACCAAGGCCGCCTGTTTTCTATTTCAGATATCAAAATTGCAACAAGAGACTTTAGTGAATCGCTTGTGATTGGGGTCGGAGGGTTCGGAAAGGTCTATAGGGGAGGGATCGATGGTGGGTCGACTTGCGTTGCAGTCAAGCGAGGAAACCGACTTTCGGGCCAGGGAGCGCATGAGTTTCGAACGGAGATTGACATGCTTTCAAAGTTGAGGCACCGCCATTTGGTGTCTCTTGTAGGATACTGTAATGAGAACGACGAGATGATCCTCATCTACGACTACATGGCAAACGGGACACTCCGGGATCACCTCTACAAGACCCAAAATCCACCGCTCTCGTGGAAACAACGCCTTAATATCTGCATCGGAGCCGCTCGGGGGTTCCACTACCTCCACACGGGTGCAAAGCCAGGTATCATCCACCGCGATGTCAAGACTACAAATATCCTCTTGGATGATAAATGGGTCGCAAAGGTCTCATTTTGGACTTTCCAAGTCAGCCCCAGAGCTAGATTGCACCCATGTAAGTACCGCCGTCAAGGGAAGCTTCGGGTACCTCGACCCTGAGTACTACAGAAAACAGCGTCTGACTGAAAAATCCGACGTATATTCTTTCGGAGTTGTCCTGTTAGAAGTGTTATGCGGACGACCAGCCTTGGATCGATCACTCCCTGACGAACAGGTGATTTTGGCTGATTGGGCATTGCATTGCAATAGGAATGGCACCATTGATCAGATCATCGATCCAAATTTGAAGGATGACATATCCCCGGATAGCTTGGAGAAGTTTGTGGTGATCACGGAGAAATGCTTGGCCGGTCAGGGGATCGAACGGCCGTCGATGGGGGATGTGCTTTGGAATCTTGAATTAGCGCTCCATTTGCACGATCCGGTGAGGCAGGGACAACCAATTTCACTTCCAAGCTATGATGGAATGATGAACTCAATTGTTACAACTGAAGACTCTTTTTTCTCAGAATTGAGAAGCCTAAAAGGGAGATGATAATCCCTCAAACCATGATCACTTGAATCTTTATTAGATATACATTGTTTAGTATCATTATGTATTGTGTATTGTGTCTGCTTTTTTTAATATCTCACCATAATTATTGAGATAATTTTAAGTGAAGATCGGACTATATTTTTTTTTATTGGTAATCAAATGTTGTATTGCTATAAAAGTTATACAAATACACATAATTTACATGAAACAAAATGGAAAAAAGAAGATAAACCAAGTGTGCCACAGGTTGGCAGACCCCCTTTTATCTAACTAATCCCCTGCTTTCATGAATGGACTATCATCTACCGGCATTTTCTTTCAAACTTGGTTCTACCTAATTTTCTGCTCTTGCCTCTGATAGACTCGTTTAGCTTGTTCTTATGGACTGGATGTATCACACCATTGTGGATAAAAAATAATAGACCTTACAAATTGTTTAAAAAATATAAAAAATAAATAAATCCAGAAGTGTCAACTTCATAAAATGGTCCCTAGCTCCTCCTTATATGACTCTCTAATGCTAAGAACTGATCGATACCCAATCAGAAATAAATCATAAACGCAAGTCTCAATGACTTTGTGCTCGATCATGGAAAAATTTGCACATGATGAATTTTCAAAGTGATCTTCATGGTTATTATTTCAATATCATGTTTTATTAGCAAGACCTATTAGAAAACTATATAATTGAAAGCACAAGGAGATTACACTGGGGCCTCTTTTCGTTCATGTTAATTTGGGATGGATTTTGATTTCATGTGAAATTACCAGGAAAATATGTAAAATCTAGTATTTGTTAGCGGTAATCTTGATGGTAATTGTGAGCTTTACTAGAATAAAAATTAAGACGTGAAAAAATATGGTGGAATCAAATTTCCTCATTTTTTGTGATAATCTAATGCAGCGAAAAATTAGATACAAAGATCCAACAAGCGTTGAGATCCTTCAACAAATCACAATTATAAAAAAGAATACTAAAACTCTAAAAATTATATTAATAAAAGTTGAAAACCCTACATTACAAGCCTCTTTTTTATAATAAGGAAAAAACTTACTACAAATAGTAAAAAATCGGAATTAGTTAAAAATAAATATGTGAGATCCTAGAAGATTATTGATTTTGATAGAAATCAAAACCGATTAATTATGATAAAGATATGCTAAATCTATAAAGCTACTAAACATAGCAAAAAGGGGATTTTGAGGACCAAAAAATGGGGAAAATGGAAAAATGGTTTTGTTAACGAGTGCCATCAGGGCATTGGTTAACCCACATTTATTGCTACCTTTTTAAGCAACCCATTAAATTAATTATGTTATGAGTATAAAAAAATAATTTTTTAAAAAATACCAACAACACCCCTAATAAATTCACCATTTTTTTTCTTCTTCCCTCTCATACCCTATTTTTTCCCTCTCATATTTTTTTTCGTCTTCCCTTCCATACCCGATTTACTCATAAATAATAAATAATATATAAAAAATTGAATTTATATACAAAAAAAAATATTGTTAAATTGTTTGGCATACATACTTTTTTTTTTACATAAATATGACATTTTTCTTGAAAATATCTTATTTATGCTTATAACATTTTTTTATTTTTAAACATTGTGTAAGAGAGGAAAAATTGGGTGTGGGAGAGAAAATGAAAAAATGTGGTGAATTTATTAGGGGTGTTGTTGGTATTTTAAAAATCTTTCATTTTTTTAACCATATTATAATTAATTTATTAAGTTGCCTAGAAAGTGAGCAATTAATGTGAGTTAATCAGTGCCCTGAGGGCACTCGTTAACAAAACCCATGGAAAAATAAACGCGTGTTGTGGAATAGCGACAACTCTTGTAGATCTCCTTGATATCTACCTCCAGTAAAATTTTAAGCGATTCTGAGTTTAGGAAGCCATTTATTTCTACTAGCTGGTTTTTTTTGTAAATATTTTGAAATCTCAAAGTGGATCCTTTTGGGATCATCGCTCCGAGAATGCGTTGGCCACCTGTTCTGCATCATATCTCAAATTCTACAAAAAATCTTAAATTAGATTATTATTTTACCATTTATAAATTAATTAAATTATTATCTACATCCCTTTTAAAATAAATGACCTCCTCTTTTTTCCTCCTCTTTTTTTTCTCCTTGTTCCCTTTACAAGATTTAGAACCTCCATTAAGATTCGATTACGTATGACCTTTTTGATTCTCTACTATGGCTGGCAAGCTCATGCGCGCCGTTCAATACGACTCATCGACGGTGGCTGTGGTATTATAATCTCCTTTATATAGTCGCATAATAAAAGAATATTAATATTATAGATCGGTTTGATAACTGGTATGATTGGTACATGTGATTGGTACATGTGATGGGTGATGTGGGTTTATAAAGCCACCCTTCTCCATGTCTAGCAACCATAGCCAACTATAAATTTTGTAAGTAGATGTATAGTAGTTACGATATAACGCAGCGAAAAACTAAAACAAAGATTCAACAAGCGTTGAGATCCTTCAACAAACACAATTCTCAAAGAGAATACCAAAACTCAGAAAATATATTAATAAAAGTTGAAAACTTTAGATTACAAGCCTCACTTTTATAATAGGGAAAAACATACTAAAAATAGGAAAAACGAAAGTTTGTTATAACTAATTCTAGGGGATCTTAGAAGATCGTGGGATTTGATTTCGGTCAAATCCGAATTATTATGAAGGAGATATGCTAAATCTATAAAGTTACTAAAAATAGCAAAAATGCCATTTTGAGTGCCGAAAAATGGGAAAAATGAAAAAATAAGGACGCGTTGTGGCGTAGCGACAACTTTTAAAGATCTCCTCGACATCTACCTCCAGTAAAAATTTCAAGCGATTCCGAGTTTGGGGCGCCATTTATTTCTACTAGCCGATTTTTCTGTAAATATTTAAAAATCTTCAAATGGACCCTTTCGGGTTCATCACTCCTGGAATGCGTCGGTCACCCATTCTGCATCATGATATTTTAGATATTTAAACTAAATTTCTTTATCACTGTGTGTGAATCAAACACTGAAAAATGATTCTTTGCATAAATCCACTGGTTAACCAAACAGTTTGATAATATCTAAATTCCTAATAAAATGTATCAATAAATTCTTAAAAAAAATAACATGAACCAAACGAAGCCTAGATAGACCAGATGCAATTAGTAATTGATAATAGAAAAGAGCGACTATTATGGGGTCCAAGCAATGGACATAAAAGTCTTCATAGACCCACAATGTCACATCGATAATTATTAAATCCCAGTATGCAAGAGCAAGTTGTAGACTGAATTTTTCCCATATCTGTTCATTTATAAACTCTATCTAGTCCATCACTCCATTGTTATTGTTATCAATGGAGGCTTAAAATTTAATCATGCATAAAGCTCACAAATCTAGTGGGCCGACATGTTTTTTGCAGCGATTGATGTTGAAGATGGATGCTTTATGTAATGTTAAAATTTCCAAGGACGTAGGTTCACAGGTCATGATCATGCAAATGTTTAATTATCAACAACATATACCATATTTGAACTGAATGGATTGGTGGAGTTTCTATGGTGGTGTTTTTGTGGCTTTCTCACGGCGGAATCCTCCCTACTGTAGATACAAACGGAAAATTCACCTCCCAAAATTAAAAGGGATAATAAGTGTATGCTAGTTCATGAGACTGATTAACTTGATTAACTCTTTTTCTTACTATTTTTCACATTTTATTAATGTTCACAATACTAATTAGAGAATGCAGAGTTGTTTATGATGATAGAGTATCACTGCGGACCATATTTTAGTACTTCTCAAATGTTATTTACGTACTTTTTAATGAAAATAAAATGGGTAGATTGATCATTTCAGTACACTCAGAAAAAAAAGTCCATCACTGTGTAGTCTTGTCTCCTGGACGACAAATGGGTCGCCAAGGTCTCGGATTTCAGACTATCCAAGGCAGCCGTGGAGCTGGATTGCACCCATGTGAATACCGCCATCAAGGGCAGCTTTGGGTACCTGAACCCGGAGTACTATCGACTTGTGTCAAAAGGGACTTAAAGTCATGCACTCGATGGAAAGATTGCCAGGATTGCAGTCAGTTGATATCGACTTGTGTGAGAGTTGTATCTTTGGAAAGCAGAAGAGGATTAGTTTCAAGACGTGTGGCGGAACTCCAAAGCAGAATAAGCTTGAGTTGATTCACACAGATGTCTGGGGACCAGCTGCGGTCTCATCCATCAGTGGAAAGTCATACTTTGTGACTTTCATTGATGACCATTCCAGGAAGGTATGGGTTTACTTCTTGAGACAGAACTCAGAGGTGTTTGAGGTGTTCAAGAAGTGGAAGGCAATGGTGGAAAATGAAACAAACTTGAGAATCAAGAGGCTGAGGTCCGATAATGGTGGTGAGTATGAAGACACCAATTTCAAGAAGTTCTGTTGTGATTGTGGAATCAGATTAGAGAGAACTGTGCAAGGAACTCCACAACAGAATGGGATAGCCGAACGGATGAATCGAACATTGACTGAGAGAGCTAGAAGCATGCGTATACAGTCAGGTCTACCAAAGCAGTTCTGGGCAGAAGCAGTCAACACAGCATCCTACTTGATCAACCGAGGACCATCAGTACCTTTGGACGACAAGATACAAGAGGAAGTATGGAGCGGCAAAGAGGTAAACCTTTCTCATTTGAAAGTCTTCGGTTGTGTTTCATATGTACACATTAGTGATAATGCTAGGAGTAAGCTTGACTCTAAGGGTGCGTTTGGTTGCGCGATTGCGCTGCGATTGCGATTGCAGGAAGCTGCGTTTGCAACCGTTCAACCAAACGGTTTTGTAATCGCAGTTTTAAACTCAGCTATTGCAGGCAAATATTACCCAAAAGCTGCGATTTCAAAAAGCTGAGAAAGTGAGCTTCCTGCAGAATCAATTTTGCAATCGCAGATTCCTGCAGAATCAGTTTTGCAATCGCACAACCAAACGCACCCTAAATCACTAAAATGCACTTTTATTGGATATGGTGGTGATGATTTTGGTTATCGTTTCTGGGATGACCAAAAGAAAAAGATTATAAGAAGTAGAGATGTCATATTCAATGAAAAACTGATGTACAAGGATAGAAATGCAACACAGTCTAGTGATCCGAAGAACTTTGATCCTGTTTATTTTGAGCCTGATAATACTGCAGTGGTTAGAGTGTCACGGCAAACAGTTGACAGATCTCAGAGAGAGGAAACTACTCCACAGAACAGTCAACAGCAGGTTGATATGCCACAGGCTCCAGCTCCTGAGCCTCCTCCACTCAGGAGATCCACCCGTCTGCATGTTCCGAACAGGAGGTATATGAATTACTTATTACTGACTGATGCAGGTGAACCTGAATGCTATTTTGAGGCATGTCAAGGAGAGGATGCTAGCAAGTGGGAGCTTGCGATGGAAGATGAGATGAAGTCACTCATTTCCAACGAGACATGGGAGCTAGCTGAGTTACCCATGGAGAAGAAGGCTCTTCACAACAAATGGGTGTATCGAGTCAAAGAGGAGCAGAATGGCTCCAAGCGATACAAGGCGAGATTGGTGGTCAAAGGCTTTCAGCAGAAAGAGGGGATTGACTACACCGACATTTTCTCACCGGTTGTGAAACTGACTACCATTCGGTCAGTTTTGAGCATAGTTGCATCCAAGGACCTACATCTTGAGCAATTAGATGTCAAAACTGCTTTTCTGCATAGTGACTTAGAGGAGGAGATATACATGCAGCAACTAGAGGGTTTCATAGTGAAGGGCAAGGAGAAACTTATGTGCAGGTTGAAGAGGAGCTTGTATGGCTTAAAACAGGCTCCAAGACAGTGGTACAAGAAATTCGATGGCTCATGCAGAGAACTGGTTACCACAAGTGCAATGCTGATCATTGTTGCTACTTCAAGAGGTTTGATTCCAGTTATATTATTTTGCTACTTTATGTTGATGACATGTTAGTGACTGGTTCAGATATGGATGAAATCAGGAATTTGAAGAAGCAATTATCAACAGAGTTTGATATGAAAGATCTGGGTTGAGCAAAGAAGATCCTTGGTATGAGGATTTCGAGGGACAAGTAGAGAGGTATTTTGCAGTTGTCTCAAGCTGATTACGTTGATCGTGTTTTGCAGAGGTTTAGCATGTCTGATGCTAAGGCAGTTAGCACACCATTGGCTAGTCATTTCAAATTGTCTAAAGATCAAAGCCCCAAGATTGAGGAGAGAAAGTTCATGACGAATGTTCCATATGCCTCAGCAATTGGAAGTTTGATGTATGCCATGGTTAGCACGAGACCGGATATAGCCTATGCAGTGGGAGCTGTGAGCAGATTCATGTCAGATCCAGGCAAGCAACACTGGGAAGCAGTGAAGTGGATACTTAGATACTTGCGAGGTACTACTGACAGATGCTTATACTTCAACAGGGGCGAGTTGAGGCTATAGAGATTTGTAGATGCAGACTTTGCCGGCGAGGTTGATCAGAGGAGGAGCACCACTGGTTATGTCTTTACAGTAGGTACTACTGCTGTTAGTTGGATTTCACAAATACAGAAGATTGTTGCTTTATCCACTACAGAGGCAGAGTATATAGCTGTGATAGAGGCTAGCAAAGAGATGATCTGGCTACAGGGCTTGTTAACAGAGTTGGGTTTCAGACAGACGAAGAATGTTTTGCATAGTGATAGTCAGAGCGCTATACATTTGGCGAAAAATTCAGCATTTCATTCGAGGACTAAGCACATAGGACTTCGTTATCATTTCATCAGGACGCTTTTGGATGATGAGAGTCTATTGCTTGAGAAGATTCAGGGAAGCAAAAATCCAGCCGACATGTTGACTAAGACAGTGACTACAGAGAAACTGGAGCTGTTCGCAACTTCAGTTGATCTTCTAGCTTGAGGACATAGATGAGCACACTAGATTATAGATCAATCATTTGATAGAAGTTATTTACTCTTGGTTCAGTCTCCAAGTGGGAGATTGTTATATATTGTGGAGCCTGATGATGTGCGCAGAGGATTGTTGGCGCTACGCAGGGGCGGACGTGTATTGACTTTTTTACCCTTAATGAGATGTCAGTATAAAAGGGCATCTCATATTTTTCATTTGGTTTTAGGGTTTTTCATCTACGGTGTATTTGACTTCTCAGAAATAGTGGATTGAACTCTGGTGTGCTCCGTGGACGTAGGCAAGCTTTGCCGAACCACGTAAATTTTGTGTCTTTGATTTCGATTTGTTTGTTTTCCTTTGATTGATTGCATCCCAAGATCCAAAAAACCCCAACACTTGGATCGTTCATTCCCTGAAGAGAAGTTGATTCTGGCGGATTGGGTATTGCATTGCAAGAGGAATGACACGATTGATCAGATCATCGATCCAAATTTGAAGGGTGACATATCACTAGATAGCTTGGAGAATTTTGTGGATATCGCAGAGAAATGCTTGGTCAGTCAGGGGATCGAAGTAGCACTCCATTTACATGATCCCGTGGAGATGGGAGAATCAAATTGTGGTCCAAGTTCAATTTCAAGCTATGAAGGAGCGACGAGCTCAATTGTTACCACTGAAGACTTTGTTTTCTCAGAATTGAGGAGCCCGATAGGGCGATGATAAACTTGTTCACTTGAATCTCTATGGCCCCTTATGGGAAGTGACATAGGGTTATTTAGCCCTAATTGCTATACTGGGATATATAATAATCCATGTAAAATAAATAAATTTATATTTGGTTAACCTTTCTGTTATTCTTATTGGGAAATGTAAAATACAGAATTTTGTTGTTTGGTTCACCTTAGATAAACTGTAGATAAATGGTTGATAAAATGTGGATAAAGAGTTATTATTTTCAAAATATCAACTTTGCCCCTCGAAAATAAGTTTGTGTTTGGTATAATTGATGGATATAAATCAATCCATGATGTGTGTAATTAAATCTGGATCGTCCATCATATATATTAATTTATGGTGTGCCTTAAAGTATTTTATACAACTAATCAATCAAACTAAGCCTATATATGGTTAACAGAGATTGAAATTATTGTTCAATTCAATTAAATCCACACATTCCATTTGTTATAAATAGTAATGAATTAATGAAATGATGACACTCCCGAATACGCTGGCACAACTAGATCAAGGGTCTAGTCGGACAGACAGACATCTTGTGGGTGAATGTCAGCTAAGATATCAAATTAAATATGATTTACTACTTTCAAGCCACCAAAAATTTAAGTGAGCTCTGTTTTGAATACCTGACTGATACATCTCTTCTGAGGTCCTTTGGCTGGCACCACATCGGTGTCTCCCTGAATTCTTTGTGAGTGCATGATCCATTTTTATTCGGGTCCAAGTTCGTGAATGGAGGCTCCGAAGGTTGATAGTTTAATTGGCGGGAAAAATATCCTCCTTAGTCATGTATTTTATTGTTAAATGCATTGGCTAATTGTATAAATTACTATTTGATGTACACAACTAACCTAATAAGTTAGTAATAATTGACAAAATGAACAAGATCATAAACTTTTGAAATCACCATACACTACAAGAAATTCAAGCATTTGCTGCGAAAACTTTCGTAGCAAAAACCTCAATTTTCGTAGCTAATGATCTTTCTCGACGAAATGAGTTCGTTGCAATTATCATTGCAAAAGCCTCATATCGGAATACCTTTTGCTACGAAAATATTAATTCGTAGCAAAAGCCACTATTTTGCTACGAATAATATTTCGTAGCAAAATGTATTTGCTACAAATTTGTTTCGTAGCAAAAGTTGGTATTTGCTACAAATTGTTTTCGTAGCCGAAGAATATCTTTTGCTACGAAATATTTTGCGTAGCAAAACCTCTACTTTTGCTACAACATTTGTTTCGTAGCAATATGATACATTTTGCTACGAAATATCGTTCGTAGCAAAATGAACCTTTTAGCTACGAAAACATGTTATCGTAGCAAAATGTAACTTTTTGCTACGAACATAATTTCGCAGCTAAAAGTATTTCAAGGGAATAAAAAAACAAAAAGACCTTCCCCTACGAAATATTTCGCCGGAAAAGGTCATATTTTCCAAAAACATTTTTTTTCAAACTGAAAGTATATAACCTGAATTAAATAAACATCTAATTATGATAATAATAATAAAACCATTAAAACTATTGTGTACATTACAAAAGGTTATAATACAAGTAAAAAAAATTATAATACAAAAGGTTATAATACAAATCAAAAGAAATTATAATACAAAAAGTTACAATACAAGTCAAAAGAAATTATAATACAAAAAGTTATAATACAAGTCAAAGGAAATTATAATAGAAGCAGCTCCTCGAATTTATGAGAACTTAATAGTCAACTATGGGCAATTGTATGATGATCCTAATTTTAATTTCTTTCGGGACCTTCCAGATGATCAGTGGGTCAGAGCAACGGACTTTACTTCATCATCTTCAATTGGGCAATCATCTGCATTATGTTTGGAGTTACCATATGACTGCAATCTTCTAGATATTCAAAATTACTTTTATTATTTCAAAGAAGTAACAGATCGATACAACTTGGTGGACTATCTGTCTTATTCACATTTTGACAAGAATCAATCAGAGTATGGAACACTGAACCTTCAAAGAACATACACCCACAACATCAGCATAAAGATTCTCTCATTCCCGCTAATTAGTATTATTATTATTATTGATAGATGTTGTAAGGCTCAGGAACTTTGGCAAGATCAAACAGGTACGCAAAGGTAGAATCATTCGCAAAATGGAATGATAATTTCAACTTTAATTGTAGCTAGTCGGCAAACCAAGGGATAGCAAGGATGAGGATGTGAAAGGAATTACACAAGAGAGAGTATATCAATTTAACCATATCAATGCATACTGCTGAGTTGAATGATTCTGAATTCCAATCCTTTCATATTGTCCATTGTTTCTTTTCTTTGAGAAAGTGGAGCCCGATGCAAGAGTCAAAATGGAAGCAGGATTCAATTTTCCCGATAATAGAACGTCAATTTCTTTCGATAAAAACATGTCAAATGATAGCTTTCAATACGAAATATGAAATTAACTATTAATAAAATCTTCATCTCTTACACTAACAAGATGTTGAAGAATTCTCAGGCAAGATTTTTCAAGGTAGTATTACAACTTCACAAATAGTTATTTAACTTTGGAAGTGAAATTTATTATTAGCATAAAGAACTCCAATCAATACGTTCAGACTTCAGTGTGATCAAACATTACTATGACTCGGAAGGGAAAAAAAAAGACAAACCACATTTAAGTAGTGTAATTATTTCTAAACCCACAATGTGTAACAACAGAACCAAAATATGAAACACCTACCTCATCTTCCCAAAATAAACTGGTGTTTTTCAGAAAGATTGGTGCTAAATGCCAAGGCCTGCATAAGACAACAGAAGCATTCATAAAACAGCTTAAATTAAGTTTGCATTTTCTAAAAAGAAAACGGCTTATAATTTGTAAATGAAAGCCAAATGTGATGCATAAAAAGAATAAATTATCACCATAAATCACATGGTACAATATTTATGAACTAGTAGAAAGTATACTGGCATTGCTCAGGCTAAGTATCCTTAAAAAGCAAAATTAATGGATCACTCTCACTCCATATCTATATTCTACAGATTTACAGAGCATGTATATATAACTCTGAAACATGCACTTTTTTTCTCAATTTGCATCCCCTTCCTTTTTTCTTTTTTCATTTTTTTTTCTGGGGGGTTGCTCAAACCAACTAAAACTAAGGGAAACTGACACATATTTGAGAGAATAAGCCTAACAATTCAGAAGATTTCTCACTCTTTCTTATTTAGAAGAAAGAAAAAATGAATACAAACTTTTCAATCAAATCAATGGCAAAACAATATGTTTGTGCATTTTTTTCCATTTTCAACCTCACATCCATAAAGTGAAATGATCTATAAGCATTTCATGTAATTTTGAATTTTTTGACTGTCTGATGCAAAATATGAAAAAATGGATGCATTATATATGGTTTGAAAACCAAAAAAGAATATATACTAGTAATGCATAAGAATCTTGAATTATCTCTGTGTGCCCTCACTGGATGTATTTTATTATCAATATAACCAAATACTTATAATGATCCACACAACGTATTGTTATCCCAATGAAGCATTTTCTTAACAGATACTTGTGATTCTGATAGTGGACTACCACCCAGGCATAGCATAGGAGTAATATGCATGAAAAAACCACAATTTATTATTTATGTATTTATTTATTTATTGAAATAAGGTAGCATCTCTACCACTTCTATTCAAAAGAATAAAAAATAGTACAGATCTGAGGTGACCAAAAACCAAAAAAGTACCTAGTGTGGTGATAGCCTGATTTTTAGGTGAAAGCACTAGGGTAGAAGCCCGGTAACACATTTCTTTTTTAGATAATAAAAGATACAGTGCAGTAAGAACCAAAAGGTAACATTAAGCAACACATTTCTTTTTTACATAATAAAAGATACAGTGCCAGTAAGAACCAAAAGGTAAACATTAAGCAAGAAACCATTGCAATTAGAACTACAGTGTGAACAAATGATAAACGTATAAAGGTATCATGTATAATTATATGCAAATGAATAAGGCAAAAGAAAGGAAAGAAGACCGTCAAAATCTGAGTTGGCAACTACTCCCTAGCAAGAGGATCATGCAACATCATAGTTAAGCGTGCAAAAAGCTCCTACATCAATCATCAAGCAAGAGATGTCAATGATTAACTTTCTTATAACTACAATGGAAATGTCCACAAATAAAAATGTTAATGATCAAATAAACTTCCACCTCAGGACTGGGGATATCAGAACGAGCGCTACACTCAAGCGACATTGAATCATTGTGATATGATCTATGCCTACACAATTCTGAAACGCATCTACATACCAGAAACAAACAAAATAATATTGACCGCAGTTCACACAAGAATAACAGCCTCTGATACACTGGTGATTAAAACTTCTCTTACTGTTGCCACTACAGCAGAATATTCTCTCGGAATAACCATCTTTAATATAAAGGGCCAAAGCATGTGTTGTTCAGCATCCAGGAAAAAAAACATTATTGACAATTGACCATAGTGGAAATAAGTTGCAAAAATCTTTTACAAGAAAGGAAGCTTGCATAACAATTCCGGTTAACATAATATTTAGGAAGATACCATACTAATAGAATCATCAAGGAAGAGTTGTGAAGATAGATTACCTCCATTTCAGGAATAGTAATAGCTAGTAAAATAAGGCCTTTTTCACATATTGCCCTTAATTCTTCTGGACAAACATCACCCATCTTTACCTGAACAAACCAAGTTTAAACACACAATGATGTATAAGCATCACTATAGATATATATTACATTTTATCAAGGTCAAAGCTTTTATGGGGCAGTAAATACTAAATAACAACCTCCAATTTATTATATTGGAAAGGCTGAAAAACACTTCTTCGACTTGCTTCCTTTGAGCTACTGAAATCCTTAATTTCCTTATCTGATATGGCACATTGGCAAATGAGATATTCAACAAACAACTCTGCTGAAGACCCAGTCAAGTAACAGTGTGAAGCCATCACTAAGAGCAGCTGAAATGAAGTGGAAGAATAATGAGTAAGTTATCCCCATTACTCTTGATGCTGGAGATGGCCTTTTAAAAGAATCAAAACATGGAAACACTTTGGTGCCAATGAGGGGAAAAATACACAGTTAAATAACAACAAAAAAAGTACTTCCATGGAGGAGAATACCTCTGCAAGTGCCTTTCGAATGCCCAGGCTTTCCTCATGCAGCAGAAGTTTTGCAGCTTCAATAAGTAAGGGCTGCTTGCTATGCCATGATTCAATTAATCTACTTAGGAAAAAAAAAGCAGTGTTGTCAGGGCATCAGAAATATTAGAGAAAAATATGAAACTCAGAAAACAAAAAACATTGCAGAAAACCTAGGCAAGAGATGCTTCACAACACAAAGTGCTCCAAGGGTCCCTTCATCTTTTGCCTGACATTTCTGAATAGAAAGCATATACACATGAACTCAAACTGGACTTCCATTCACAAAATTCAACAACAATAACTAAAAAGCAATTAGAATTAAACTGGAACTAAATAGTGCTACATTTTGATGATAAAAGTAGAATAAGTAAAATAACAATAACACCCAAAAAAACTACTCACATTCAAAAGAAATACAAAGAGGTCATCGGGATAAACTGAACGAACTTCCAGAAAGCAATGTTGAACTTCATTATAAATCTGCAACAGGAAAAATAGAAGAGTGCAAAAACTGATAAATATACATTAGATAACCTAGTCCCTACCAAACTGACATACCTATCCACTAGAAGGGTCCTTTCTTCATTCCCGGGTCAATTTTTCCATACACCCACTTCAATTGTAGAAGCATTCATTTCCATGTCAGGCACCGGTGATAAAACATAACCATTTTCAATTACATCCCAACGAAGTTGAAATCACACTACTCTAAGCATACAATACATGCGAATAAGGTGAGCCTAAGACCATCTCATACATGAAACCAATTGCATTATGCTGAATGTTTACTTATAAAGCGAAAATAGAATCACAAAAGGCCAAACCCCATAGACCAAGTGGCAAAAATCCAGGCAAAATCATACAAAGACCAAACCTTGGAGGTAATCATCTCTGCGGTGGCGATCTTGGCGCACATTTAAAAAGAAGGTTTCATCAAAGACCAGTGAACCACTTAATTGATATCACTCTATACTACATTGTTCAAATCAATAAAGTGAAAAGAAAAAAATGAGCCCTCCACTCTTTTTTGGGATTAGTGCAAGTTCCTCACAAACCAACTCTGCCAATAAGAACACAATCCAAAGTCATTTTGTATTAAAAAAATGCAACAAATCCATAAAAAAAAACCTCATGAATTTAATATAAGCCAAAGAAATATAAAAAATGCAAATCATTAAAAAAAAACAACTCACAGAATTTATTAAACACCAAAGAAATCTTTGAACAAACTAAACCTCCCCAAGGGGCAAAGCATTTGAAATAATTGATCAACATGGCAACATATATATAGATCTCTATTGGAATCATGAAAATATTACAATAATATAAAGTATTGTTTTGTATTACTAATTGAAGTCCTGTTGCAAAAATAACTCTATGTTAAAGATTCATGTCAAAGA
Source organism: Acorus calamus (assembly GCA_030737845.1). Classification (NCBI taxonomy): domain Eukaryota; kingdom Viridiplantae; phylum Streptophyta; class Magnoliopsida; order Acorales; family Acoraceae; genus Acorus; species Acorus calamus. Next base: position 28,143,282 of record CM060878.1, on the reverse strand, counting down.
AACCCCCTTGAAAAATAAAGTGATCATCAAAGCACGCTTCCCTCTAAATCCAAAGCCTCAAACATTATAGTCAAATTGCAAATTCTACAAACAGGAAAAAAAAAACCAAGTAGAAAAACATGGGTTACTCTTCACCAACTGAACAATCTAATAAAAACAATCACTAAACCAAATACAAGAACATCAGACGAGAAGAACCTAAACCATCTTCAATCCATCGACAAACAATAATATAAAAAAAACCTTCTTGTTCGAGATATCAATTCAATGCAACTCCAAAAGAAAAGGCATAAATCACTACCTAAAAAAATAAAAGAAGCCCCAAACCTAGTTGCGTCCGTGGTATAGTAAATAATTCATAAAAATCACCTGAACCCTTCCATTACCAAGAATAGTTGGTCCATCCCAATAAATCATCATGTCCATTAAAAGTAAGCTACATAGAGAAAGAAGGCAGAAATTACATATCTGATTACTAAAATTGTTTTGTAAGTATGTTAGATACTAGCATCCAATACCCCTGTGTTTCAGCCCCACCCCCTTTATATTGAAAAAAAAATCTAAATTTCAACCAAACCCATTCAATTAGTACAGAAACCCCTCTCCCCATAGCTTCCCCAACCAAAGCCTAAAATATACATTCAATCATCAATCCCGATGTATTTTTTTAATACTTTGTTCTAAGTTCTTGCTATAAAACCCCTAAAATTCGAGATCAAACCCTAAAAAAAAAACTCAGATCAACAAACACCAAAAAAAAAACTTCAGATCAATAACCAAACCCTAAAAAAAAACTCAGATAAAAAAACACTAAAAACCACAACAGATCCAAAAAACCTCATATCAAAAGCACAATCAAGGAAGAGAAGTAGATATAGATAGAGAGAGAGAGAGAGAGACCTTTCAATGTAACCATTCTTTTTGATAGTCCCCGCGGCGAGGTTGTTCGACGAAGGTGGTGAGGCAAAGGAATGGAGGCGGCAAGGCGGAGTGCCTGAGGAGGCGTCGAGGCTGAGACGATGGTGATCGGCGTGACTCCACTTGATGCGGTTTTTGTGAGCTCTCGTATTTTGGATGAAGGCTGTTTGGAGAGGCAATCGCCGAGAGTGTGTGGCGGGTTATTTGGGTTTTAGGGCGGGTTATTTTTTTTTGGTGAATTTAGGGCGGGTTATTTGGGTTTTAGGGATTTGTAGGGATTTTAAACTCAATAGCTTTTGGTTTTTTTTTATTTTAGACAACCCATAGGGCACCGATAGACCCACTACCCAACTTAATTTCCCCACTACCCTAAATTACGAAAATGCCATTTTTTATTTTTTTTTTGTCACCCTTTCCCACTACCCAGTTCGACAGCGTCCAGTCGAAGTGTTCTTCACCGGGACGACAGAGGTCTGTCGAACTGTCTGAATAAGTGTCGACAGAGGCCCAGTCGAAGTGTGTTTCACTAGGACGACAGAGATCCGTCGATCTGTCTGAGCAAATGTCGACATGGATGTGTCGAACCCTTCAAAACAACAACTTTCTTATAAGAATCAATCACTTATACAATCATTTAAGTTCTTATGAAAAACAAAATGTCATTTAAGTTATTTAAGTCTTTTTGAAAATCATTCACAATATAATTATTTAAGTCTAAAAAATAAAAATATCAAACAAAGAGTTATTTGAACCAAATAAACAGTAGGCATTTCATATAGAAAAAAACATTATTTTCTTTTCTAAACAAATGGAGTCTATTTAGAAAAGACTCCACTTGTTTAGAAAAGAAAATAATGTTTTTTGTCTATAAGAAATGTTTACTGTTTATTTGATCCAAATAACTATTTGTTTGATATTTTTGTTTCTTATACTTAAATAAATAAATATATATATATATATATATATATATATATATATATGATTTTCAAAAAGACTTAAATAACTTAAATAACATTTTTTGTTTTTCATAAGGACTTAAATGATTGTATAAGTGATTGATTCTTAGAAAAAAGGTGTTGTTTTGAAGGGTTCGACACATCCGTGTCGACACTTGCTCAGACAGATCGACGGATCTCTGTCGTCCTAATGAAACACACTTCGACTGGGCCTCTGTCGACACTTATTCAGACAGTTCGACAGACCTCTGTCGTCCCGGTGAAGAACACTTCGACTGGACGCTGTCGAACTGGGTAGTGGGAAAGGATGACAAAAAAAATAAAATAATGGCATTTTCGTAATTTAGGGTAGTGGGAAATGATAACTTAGGTAGTGGGAATAGTTTTGCCCCAACCCATATAGCTCTCCATTTGGGTTTTATTTTAGACACGTGAGTTGGGTTTTTTTATTTTTACACGTGGGATTTCAAACTCAATAGCTCTCTCAGTTGTTAGGATTTGTAGGGCTTCAGATCGGTTGGGTCTGTCATTTTTTTTTGTATGACTTCAATTTCAGTGTCAATTCTAATTTATGTGTTTTAAATTTTTTAAAATAATATACATAATGTAATGAGGTATATTTATAAAAAATGAATTGTATGAATGTATTTATAAAAAAATGTAAAAAAATTATCTCGTAACATATACTTTAATAACATAAGCATATGCTATAATACGACCTTTCCATCGCTCTACAATCAACGACCCTCACATAATCAATATTGAAATCTCAGAACCAGTGGCGGATCCAGGCTTTATATAAATATTTGTTATATATTACTTGTGCTTGCTCCTAATAAATACACACACACACACACACACACACACACACATATATATATATATATATAGGGAAGTGATTCGGTGCGGGAATGCGGTCGTGCGGGAAGCGATCACGGGCCGTCGATCACGGGTCCATCGCATCGGACGGTCGGGGGCGATTCATCTCGACCGTTGGATGCGATGGACCCGCGATCGAACGATCGACGTCGTTTCCCGCATTCCCGCATTCCCGCACTGAATCGCTCAACTATACACACACACACACACACACACACACACACACACATATATATATATATAATGATAACTAATATAATATATCTAATGTGACATTGGGCTCATTCAAGACAAGAATAAACGAATTGTATATATGTAATACCAAAATGAATATACTCAACTTTGATATCAACAAATTTCAATAAATTACATAATGTCATCTGAAAAGTAGTTCATCAAGTACATGCATGATCCAAATTAAAATGACCTTTCAAATATTTAATTACAAATATAATTAATAAATCAAATCATCTAATTTGATGATGGACTAATATGGAAAATAAAGTATACATCTATATCAAATATACTAATTTTTATCCATTTTTTCTGCTTATACATACATAAAGAAAGAAAAATATATATGAAAAAATGACCATATTCTTTGTCTAATACAGAAAAATAATGTTTTTATTTTATTATTTATGTTTGGAACCAAATTATAGAAAGAATTTATAATCAAAAGGATTTCAGTCCAACAGTGATGTATTGTATTTTGATTTCATAACAAATTAAATCTTTTGAAAATTCTTAAATATGTTGCAACGAAATAATTTCGCAGCAAAAGGTCAAGGTTTCGCAGCTAAAAGTTTATCTTTTGCTACGAAAATAAATTTCGTAGCTGAAAAGTACATATTTTGCTACAAAACTCAATTTCGCAGTCAACGGGCTGCTTTTTTTGCTACGAAAATGAATTCCGCAGCAAAAAATCAAATCATTTGCTGCGAAGTTATTTTCCGTAGCTAAAGCTTATAGCTATTCCTACGAAAAATTGATTTCGCAGCTAAAGGGTTCACCATTTGCTACGAAATAGGATTTCGTAGAGAAAATTAAAACTATTCCCTACGAATAAATATTTCACATGTAAAAGTCACTTTTAGCTTCGAAATTTGATTTCGCAGCTAAAATTTCGTAGCTAATGCTCGAATTTCTTGTAGTGATACCAAATCATATTATACTTAAAATTACTGAACCTCTGAACCTATTAACATCAATAATTCGAATCACACTATGACTTGTCGCATTCCCCACAATCCCCACAAAGAAACTCGTCGCAAGCCGATCGTCAGGCCAAATCATTCAACGACGGAGACATGGTGAATACATCGATCTTCTCTAGGGTTTCATTTTTGCCGAGATGAAGCAGTGAGAGAGATGAAGGTTGAGGGAGAGGGTTTGACGAAAATGGGTGGAAGAGTTAATGTGATGGGATGAGTGAGGGACACGTGTACGCAAATGGGTGTAAAAGCGTGTGACTTTGGATGGTCGGGATTGAGTGATTTTTTAGTGTATTTTATGTGGTCGTGATTTGTTTATAAGGGTTGGATCTACTGATCAGACGGTGGGATTAAATATAGGTGTATGATTGAGTTGTGTAAAAGTAAGTGAGAGAAATTTTTTATAATGGCAGAGTGAGCTATTTTTATTCTCTGAATTATTCTTACCTTTTATTAGAATTATTATCATATCTTATTTTAGCTTATCTAGACATAACTATCAGGATTTATCCTCGTCAAACAAATAGCGGATAAAGGCTATTCTACTGTTATTTACCCTATTCTCTGTTTAGTACATTTAAAAAACCCGGGGTATTAGAATAGCTCCTTTTGTAATGATTCGAAGTTACATACATTTATGAATCATGTGAAAGATTACTTCTTTCGTCTATATTGTACCTTGCTATCTCTAATATCTCAGCATCGTTAATGAGATAATGTTGAGTTTATGATCTAACACCTTGGTAAAATATCGCTATTTTACAGGGACTACACACTTTAAAAAAAATATAGGATGACGATTTTAGTTTTATGACACGTGATATGCATTGCACGCGAACCACTTTAGAGATGATGTCAATAATCTTAAACCAAATGCCTGAGACCAAGTATTAGATCCACTTATATACCCCACTCCCACAAGTGGTTTATATACAAAGAGGAAGAACATTTTTTTATTTCACGAAACTAGTGAAATTGTTCAAATAAAAGGGGGTGGTGGATCAAATGATATTTTTCTAGTGTACAATTGTTTAATTTTATATAACTTTTCAAGTCAGTTCAATATAATATCTGCTCTCCCTTGGTAAATATCTGAAATTTAATTTAAAATTAAGTTGAACTAGAAAAAGGTCCGGCTCATGCAACCAGCCTCTCATCGTCTGATATATTAACAATAACTCTGTGTTCAATGGGTAAGAGCATCTCCAATGGACATGTTAACTCATTAGTTAATGTCAGATTTTTAGAAAATATGTAAAAATGGTGCTCCAATAGAAGTGTTAAGGACATGCTAAATGTGGGCCCCACCTGTCATATGTTAAGGGAAGTGTTAAATTTGACTAGTGCTTTAGCCATCCAAATGTGGGTCCTACCATTTAAAATATTCAAAAAAATATTATTTTGTGTGGGTGGAGAGGCTTGAGTGGGTGGAGAGGTGGGCCAACTATTATTTTGACTAGTTATTTAGCTTGTCCATTGGAGTAACAACAATCAACTAAATAAAGATGTAGTAAATGAGTGTCTTGTTGAGTGATAAAGTGTTGACATGACACTTTAACATCTTAGTTAACTAACATGTTCATTGGAGATGCTCTAAGCTTAAACATAGGTACCAAGCTTCAGATTCTTGCATGCACAAGTCTTCCACTAGTGTATCCTGGACTTAGCATTGCGTTGGGTCATGTACATATTCCAAGCACTAATGGGGATTGATGCAGTTATTTTATACTACTAAACTCTGTTTGCCCTTCTCCAGTTTGGTTTTGATGCATCTTTTCTTCATTTTTTGGGGTTTTTTAATTTTAAGTCCCTATAAAATATAGAATCTAGTGATCGATCTTTCAATTCTTCATATTTTAGTTTTAATCCCAAGACTTCTGGTTTTAATCCCTGGGAGGGACCTATCATTAAATTATTTAGTTTTCTTTTCAGTCCGGGTAGGGATTAAAAAGGAATATATCCTTTAAATATGGGGACTAAAATCAAAGTGTGAAGAAGTGAGGGATCGATCCCTAAATAAGTATGTTTACATAGACTTAAGATTAAAAACTCCTTGTTTTTTTTTTTTTTTTTTTTGGTAGAATTGCCTTGGGCTTCTCTGTAAATACCACAGTTTGATATAACCGACTTTCACAATTACTAAAGGCTTATCACATTTTGGGTCATCAAAACTTTTCAAAGTCACCACTGGCCCCCACTTGGAGGAGACAACACAAATTAAGGCGACAACATCAAAACTTTTAAAAGACCGGACTGAAATTATTGATCCAGTGATCCACCCATTTTACATTCATTAGTGAGTGTTGAAATATGTTTAAGAAGTACTAAAAGACGGTCCGCAGTTGACGTTGAATTAAAATCTTGGGGGCAAATGTGAAACCACTGTGTTACTCATTAACATTATGTCTCTCTCTGATGTCAAATCAGTATTGTGAGAGAAAAACAAAGATGATCATACTTTAAAGTGGGAGACATGCATTTTATACAAGAACTAGCATAAGTTTATACCTTTAATTTTGGGAGGTAAATTCACTCAACACGATGTTCAGGGATCCTGAGTGATCTTTGGGCATTAATACAAGCAACTGTGGACATGGTTTAATATCTACCAACCTTTTCTTTCATACTATTGTTTCTGCTCTAGCCTCTAATAGACTCGTTTAACTTGTGCTTGTGGACTGGACAGATCACACCCTACACAATGTTTTAAAATAATAATAATAAATAAATTTAAAAGCGTCAACTTCATAAAATGGTCCCTAACTTCTCCTCATCTTACATCTTTTAATGCCAAGAACTGATGGATACCCAATCAAATATAAATTGCACACGCAAGTCTCAATGACTTTGTCCTCGGTCATGGAAAAATTTGTACACAATTGATGAATTTTCAAGGTGATCTTCATCATTACTGTTTCAATATCATGTTTTGTTTTATTAGCAATACCTATGACTAAAATCACATAATTGGAAGCGAATGGAGATTAAGATATACCAGATAGACTAGATGCGGTTGCAAATTAATAATAAGAAGCGTTAGCAATTATTATGGGCTCAAGTAATCGACGTTGACATCAAAGTCTCTGGAGACCCACAATGTCACATCGACAATTATTAAATCGTAATATGCAAGATTAATTTGTGGACTAAATTTTTCCCATATCCATTCGTTTATAACCTCTTCCTAGCTCATAACTCCATTGTCATTAATGGAGGCTTACAATTTAATCATGCACAAAGCTCACAAATCTAGCGAACAACATATTTCTAGAGCGATTAAACTACAATAAGTAATTCAATAATGAAATAACAAATTTATCAACAGGAAGGAATAAAACTCAATCATCTCAGAATCCAGAAAATTCCACTAGGTGTATTTAATGGAGGGACTAAATAAGTGAATTTATATATGATAATAATTTAGAGCTATTTTTTTACATGTAACAAAATTGACTGATTTGTAGATCTCAATTTCTCATCCAATCCATAAATAAGAGAATTCACAACATTTACGTTCTCTAAAGAAAATTCAAGTGAACATGGTTTGATGGATATCATGTTGGGAATAAGCAGTAGAAACACGTACTGCAGCAGAAACATCGATCACGAACCGGAGTTGAATTCACGTCCAAGTTGATCACAAAAATAGAGTGGATATGAGTGAATATCCCACTTAATTAGTCTTCACTAAATGAGATACTAACAACTATATCCACCCCTCAAGATCTTAGGTTAAAGATTAAAAACCTTTCCATATACTACTCAATATGGATATGGGTTTTTAATGGAGTGGGAGAACCTCTCCTCCTCACATTCACACACTTCTGTTGAGGCCACACAAGATCATTTATTTGGTTGTCCATGCATGTAAATATATAGTTCGTAATGGCGGTTTAATGCCAATTAAATAAAATTGATATAACAAGGTCGGTGGATCAATTTAATTGACTGAGATGGTGACAGCCTATATTTATCATGCAACCATGCATAAGGCGGTGAAGTTTTGGATTTATCCACTATGGATAAATGCCAAATAACCCCTGGGTGGAAATAGTAATACCAGGGAAGGATGGATAAGCTAACATATCACCGCCCTTTTGGGCTCCTCAAATCTGAGAACACAGAGTCTCCATTAACCACCAAAAACAGAGTCTCCTCAAATCCACATCTGGGTGGGTGTTCACTATTGGAGGAGGAGCAATCTCTTGGGCATCTAAAAAACAGACGTGCATAACTCATTCAACTATGGAATATGAGTTTATATCACTTGCAGCAGCAGGCAAAGAAGCAGAATGGTTGAGAAATATGCTTATGGATATAGAGTTGTGGCCACAACCAATGCCATCTATTTCTTTGTACTGTGACAGTGAAGCTACTCTGTCTAGGGCTTATAGTAAAATTTATAATGGAAAGTCTAGACACATTAGCCTAAGACATGAGTATGTGAGACAATTGATAACAGATGGTGTTATTAACCTCATTTATGTTAGGTTAAGTAATAACTTGGCAGATCCTTTAACAAAAGGATTATCAAGAGACCTAGTAAAAGGTACATCCAGTAGAATGGGATTAAAACCCTTTCTTTAAATCACTAGTAATGGGAACCCAACTTGATCTAGAATAAATTCTTGCATCACGTTTAATGGGTAATAACAAGTTACTAATGTGATTGTGAGCACTGATATCAAGCCATTCCAGAATGATCAGTGCAAACTGCTACGTTGATGAGATTGAGTGTGAAACTCTTAATGAAGTTCAAATTATAAAATGTCTAAAGTAGCAGAGACATATAGTGGAACTTCACCTATGAGAACATAGAAGTGGTGCCGCTTCTAGCGAAAGTTGGGGTTTACTTTTGTAAATGTTCTTGAAACCAGGATGTAGCGCAAGGCCATAATGGTGCTTACATGAGAATTTAACACTCATTAAATAACTGATTATATTCATGTGTGTGTTATTTCCGGTTCTAATATAAAAGACTTGGTTTAAGCAAGGCCACCAATGTCTCTTTAGAACTTTGAAGTAACTACACTAAGTAAAGGTTTAAGTCGAAAGATACCTTTATCTATGCATGATTATATTGTTAAAACTGATATTATAGATATTACAATCTAGTGGGGGATTGTTGAAGAAGATTGTAATATGTGAAGTGGATATTTAATGAATAGTCCCACATCGGAAAATTGGAAGAGAATTTTCAAATTCATAAGTGAACCCACTTCTAGAAGGGTGTCTTGGAAATCACAAATGACAAGTCTCAATGACTTTGTGCTCGATCATGGAAAAAAATTCTACACAATTGATGAATTTTCAAGGTGATCTTCATTGTTTCTATTTCAATATCATATTTTATTAGAAAGACTTAATAAAAAAACATATATTCGAAAGCAGAAGGAGATTAAGATACACCAGATAGACTAAGTTTTTATTTTCTTAAAAAATTTTTATTCCATCTAATAAATTATGTACTTTTATAAAATGTGAAGTACATATTCCAATAAATTAAAATATTTTTTACAGAAAATGTAAAAAATTTTCAACGAAATACATAACTTGTGACAGTGGAGAGGGCTAGCGAGTTATGTGAGATTGCATTTGTTATTGTACTGTACACTCAGCGCTCAGAAAAGAATACATAATTTGGGATCCTTTGGCCTTCCTAGGCATCCTGAGGTCAAAGGTGGAGGTTGGTTTTCCATGGATGACATAAACAAAGTGTTGACTTTTATTTTTTGGGCTTATGGTAGGATCCACTTTCGGATGTCACTGAACCAAATCCGTGAGACTAATAAGTATTCGAAGTGGATCCACTCAAATGCTCCAATCCGTGAGTACTATCCAAAGTAGTCTGAACGAAAAATCCGATGTCTACTCTTTCGGGGTTGTTCTGTTCGAAGTGCAAGCGGAACGGAACCATTGATCAGATCATCGATCCAAATTTGATGACATATTCCCAGATAGCTTGGAGAAGTTTGTGGAGATCGCAGAGAAATGCTTGGCCGGTCAGGGGATCTGTAGATGGGGGATGTGCTTTAGAATCTTGAATTAGCACTCCATCTGCATGATCCGGTGGAGAAGGGAGAACCAAATTCAATTCCGAGCTATGATGGGATGATGAGCCCAATAGTTGCTAGTGAAGAGACTGTTTTCTCAGAGTTGAGAAGCCTGAAAGGGCGATGATAATCCATCGAACCATGTTCACTTAATCTCTATTAGAAATAGATTGTTTAGTAATGATTTTGTATCGTGTATTGTGTCTCTTAAAATTTAAGAGTTTTTTTACACTCAACTCCAATTCCAATTCTATTACATTTTCTATAAATGCATTCATGTAATTCATTAGATATATACTTCATTTTTTTTAAAGGTTTTGTATTTCAATAAATGAGATATACTAATTTAAAAAAATTTAAAACACATGTAGACTGTAATTGGGGCTAGAAATGGGGATGTACGTAACTAGGCTTGTCAACGAGTCTGGTTGGGGTGGACCCGGTCCCGACCCATGTGATTGTCGGGTCCTTTAGATCGGGTCTATATCGAGTCTTGGGTCGGGTCAATCCTTTAACAGCCTAAGTCAAACAAAGAGAGGTCGATGAACTTTTTAATGGCCTACAATGACTTCATTTGTTGTTTTTTTTAATAGAGTCTAGTGTATTATAAATAATTTTTCACTACTTTTATTTTTTAATGTTGTATGAGAGAACATTTGGAATACGGTTTGAATTATTATACTTTTATATGAAATAAAAAAGTTATAAAATATTTTAAATGCTTAAAATTTTAAATGATTATTCAATATTTAGTGATAAATATTGGATTGGATCATGAATGTTGAATTGGATTATAAATTTAAAAAAATCACATAGTATTTGGGTTGAGTAAATAGGGTCATAGGATCGGGTCGGGGTGAACCCAGGCCTGACCCATTTTGATTGTCTGATCCTTCAGATCAGATATTTAAGTCTTTTATTAGATAGGATCCAAGTTGACCTGTGACTCATTGACAGACTTGTATGTAACATTATCATGCTTTTAATATTTCAGCATAATTGTTGAGATTATGTTGGGTAAAGATCGAACTATCATCAGCCCGTAATTCAACGGTAGAGAGATGAAGACATAAGCCCCATAAGCCCATCCTGGGGTTTTCGAGTTGGGCAATTTTCATTTTTAACCTCCAATGTTTCTTAATTTTAAAATTAGTCCGGGGCTATCTTGACCAGGTCAACTTTGTTATGGATTTTTTAACACTAGTTATGTATGAAATCTTTATCAAATCTATTCATAATAAAATTTCAAATTTCAAATTTTAAGATTTAAAATATCAAAAGAAGGTAAAGTTCAAAATTTAAAATTAGAGTAATATTTCAAATTAAAAATTTAGAGAAGATGGAAAAATTAATCTTATAAAACAACCATTTTAATTTAAAATTGAAGTTAAAAAATGTAATATATATCGGTGATGTGATTATAAATCACTCTTGAAAGTTATAAAAAAAATTACTAGGGCCAAAAATAAAAAATTCCCTTTCGATATCGGACTTTGGAAGAGGGAGACTTGCATTTATACATGAACTAGCATAAGTTTATTCCTTTAATTTGGGGAGATAGATTCATTGATCACAATGTTCAGGGATCCTGTGTGATCTCTGGACATGGTTATATCTACCAACCTTTTCTTTCATGCCATTGATTGTAACTAATTTTCTATTCTAGTCTCTAACATACTCATTCAGCTTGTGCTTGTGGACTGGACACATCACACCCTACACATTGTTTAATAATAACAACAATAATAAATAAATAAATCCAAAAGTGTCAACTTCATAAAATGGTCCCTAATTCCTCATCCGACATCTCTACTGCTAAGTCTGATGACTTTGTGCTCGATCATGGAAAATTTGCACACAATTGATGAATTTTCAAAGTGGTCTTCATTGTTACTGTTTCAATATCATTTTTATTAATAAGACTTATCAGAAAAACCACATAATTGGAAGCAAAATGAGATTGAGTCACACCAGATAGACGAGATTGGACCATGTGGTTACAAATCAATAATAAGAAGCGTAACAATTATTATGGAGCCCAAGCAATTGACGTCAAAGCCTCCGGGGACCCACAATGTCACATCGACAATTATTAAATCCCAATATACAAGATTAATTTGTGGACTAAATTTTCTCCATGTCCATTCGTTTATAAACTATTCGTAGCCCATCACTCCATTGTCATCAATGGAGGCTTACAATTTAATCATGGATACGTGTTTCTAGAGAGATTAAACTACAATAAATAGTCTAAAAATGAAATAACAAATTTATCAACAGGAAGGAATAAAACTCAATTATTTCAGAATCTACAAAATTCCACTAGGCGTATTTGATGGAGGAATTAAATAAGTGAATTTATATAATGATAATAATTTAGAGCTGTTTTTTTACACGTAACAAAATTGATTGCAATCAATTTTGACTGATTTGTAAATCTGAATTTCTCATCCAATTAATAAATAAGAGAATTCACAACAATTCTCTAAAAGAAATTCAAGTGAACATAGTTTGGTAGATATCACCGCCCTTTTGGGCTTCTCAAATCTGAGAACGTAGAGTCTCCATTAACAACAATTGAGCTCATCATGCCTTCGTACCAGGAAATTGAAGTTGGGTCAAAACTAGATTCTCCCATCTCAAAATTATTGTGCATCTGGAGTGCTACTTCAAGATTCCACAACATATCGCCCATCGACGGCCGTTCAATCCCCTGATTGGCCAGACATTTCTCCGCAATCTCCACAAACTTCTCCAAACTACCGGGTGATATGTCACCCTTCAAATTTGGATCGATGATTTGATCGAATATGTCATTCTGCTTGCAATGAAGTGCCCAATTAGAGAGGCTCACCTGTTCTTCGAGGAGTGAACGATCTAATGCAGGTCGTCCGCATAACACTTCGAGTAAGACGACCCCAAATGAGTAGACGTCGGATTTCTCCGTCAGCTTCTGCTTCCAAAGGTACTCCGGGTCCAAGTACCCAAAGCTTCCCTTGACGGCGGTACTCACATGGGTGCAATCTAGTTCTGGGATTGCTTTGCATAACCCAAAATCTGAGACCTTTGCGACCCATTTGTCATCCAAGAGGATGTTTGTAGTCTTGACGTCGCGGTGGATGATACTTGGCTTTGCACCCGTATGGAGGTAGTGGAACCCCCGAGCGGCTCTGATGCAGATCTCAAGGCGTTGTTGCCACGAGAGCGGCTGATTTTTGTTATATATTGTGGAGCCTGATGATGTGCGCAGATGATTGTTGGCGCTACGCAGGGGCGGACGGGGGTCGAGCTCCCCGCTGAGTGTCAGGGTGTCTTTCGTGTATTGACTTTTTTACCCTTAATGAGATGTCAGTATAAAAGGGTATCTCATATTTTTCATTAGGTTCTAGGGTTTTCATCTACGGTGTATTTGACTTCTCAGAAATAGTGGATTGATCTCTGGTGTGCTCCGTGGACGTAGGCAAGCTTTGCCGAACCACGTAAATTTTGTGTCTTTGATTTCGATTTGTTTGTTTTTCCTTTAATTGATTGCATCCCAAGATCCGAAAAAACCTAACAATTGGTATCAGAGCTTCGGTTTTTCGAATCTACGGCACAGGAGGTGTCCTTTCGTGAGATCTGTAGATCTAAGGCACAGGAGGTGCTCATTCGCGTGATCTAAAGATGTAGGGCACAAGAGGTGTTCATTCGCGAGATCTGTAGATCTAGGGCACAGGAGGTGTCCATTCGCGAGATCTGTAGATCTAGGGCACAGGAGGTGTCCATTCGCGTGATCTGAAGATCTAGGGCACAGGAGGTGTCTATTCGAGTGGGAGCAATGGATTCAGATAAGGATTTATCCAAGATCGAGAAGTTTGATGGCACAAACTTTGGCTACTGGAAGATGCAGGTGGAGGATCATCTGTACGAGAAAGATCTCTATCAACCGTTGAAAGAGAAACCAACAGAGATGGAGCAAGAGGCGTGGGATCTGTTAGATCGGAAGGCTCTCGGCGCAGTGAGGAAGACGCTGTCCAAGCATATTGCCTTCAATGTCAAGAAAGAGACATCCACGATTGCTCTCATGGCCAGATTGTCCAAGATGTATGAACAGCCTTCTGCGGCAAATAAGGTACGACTCATTAAAAAGCTATTCAATATGAAGATGAGCGAAGATTGCAATTTCAAGGAACATCTCAACGAATTTAATGAAGTTACGGATCAATTAAATTCAGTCGATCTCGTTTTCGATGATGAGATCCGTGCTTTATTGATCCTCGGGCAGTTACCCGAGAGCTGGAACGGCACTGTTACCGCGATCAGTTCCTCTACAGGAAAGAAGAAATTGAAGTTCGATAATGTGGTGAATCTGATTATGACAGAGGAGATCAGGCGACAAGCAGATGGTGGTTCCACTTCCGGATCAGCGTTGAATGTTGATAGCAGAGGCAGAAGTTCAAACAAAGGTAATGGGCGTGGCAGATCAAAATCGAGAAACGGCAGATCCAAATCTAAAAATCCAAGAAATTCCAACAATAATCAAAATCAGAATGCGAAGAAGATTATTGAGTGCTGGAATTGTGGTAAAACGGGACATTACAGAAATCAGTGCAGGTCAGAGAAGAAAGAAGCATACAACAAGAATGAATCTAATGTTCTTTCAGAAGAATCAGATGACGCATTGATTTGTTCCATGGAGAACAAGTCCGATTCTTGGGTGATGGATTCTGGTGCATCGTTTCACGCGACCTCCAACAAAGATCTTCTCAAAATTATGTCCCAGGCAGTTTTGGAAAGGTGTACCTTGGTGATGATCAACCCTGCGATGTGGTCGGCAAGGGTAAAGTGCAGATCAAGCTGAATGGCTCTGTATGGGAATTGAATGATGTCAGACACATTCCTGACCTAAGAAAGAACCTGATTTCAGTTGGACAATTAGCAAAGGAAGGCTATATGACAACCTTCAACAGTGACAGCTGGAAGGTTTCGAGAGGCTCATTGATCGTTGCACGAGGTAAAATGACTGGTACTCTTTATGTGACAACTGATGCTTGTGGTTCTATTGCAGTTGCTAATAGTAAGGACGATCCTAACATATGGCATCAGAGACTTGGTCACATGAGTCAAAAGGGACTTAAAGTCATGCACTCGATGGGAAGATTGCCAGGATTGCAGTCAGTTGATATCGACTTGTGTGAGAGTTGTATCTTTGGAAAGCAGAAGAGGATCAGTTTCAAGACGTGTGGCAGAACTCCAAAGCAGAATAAGCTTGAGTTGATTCACACAGATGTCTGGGGACCAGCTGCGGTCTCATCCATCAGCGGAAAGTCATACTTTGTGACTTTCATTGATGACCATTCCAGGAAGGTATGGGTTTACTTCTTGAGACAGAAATCAGAGGTGTTTGAGGTGTTCAAGAAGTGGAAGGCAATGGTGGAAAATGAAACAGGCTTGAGAATCAAGAGGCTGAGGTCCGATAATGGTGGTGAGTATGAAGACACCAATTTCAAGAAGTTCTGTTATGATAGTGGAATCAGATTAGAGAGAACTGTGCAAGGGACTCCACAACAGAATGGGATAGCTGAACGGATGAATCGAACATTGACTGAGAGAGCTAGAAGCATGCGTATACAGTCAGGTCTACCAAAGCAGTTCTGGGCAGAAGCAGTCAACACAGCATCCTACTTGATCAACCGTGGACCCTCAGTACCTTTGGACCACAAGATACCAGAGGAGGTATGGAGCGGCAAAGAGGTAAACCTTTCTCATTTGAAAGTCTTCGGTTGTGTTTCATATGTACACATTAGTGATAATGCTAGGAGTAAGCTTGACTCTAAATCACTAAAATGCACTTTTATTGGATATGGTGGTGATGATTTTGGTTATCGTTTCTGGGATGACCAAAAGAAAAAGGTTATAAGAAGTAGAGATGTCATATTCAATGAAAAACTGATGTACAAGGATAGAAATGCAACACAGTCTAGTGATCCGAAGAACTTTGATCCTGTTTATTTTGAGCCTGATAATACTGCAGTGGTTAGAGTGTCACGGCAAACAGTTGACAGATCTCAGAGAGAGGAAACTACTCCACAGAATAATCAACAGCAGGTTGATATGCCACAGGCCCCAGCTCCTGAGCCTCCTCCACTCAGGAGATCCACCCGTCCGCATGTTCCGAACAGGAGGTATATGAATTACTTATTACTGACTGATGCAGGTGAACCTGAATGCTATTTTGAGGCATGTCAAGGAGAGGATGCTAGCAAGTGGGAGCTTGCTATGGAAGATGAGATGAAGTCACTCATTTCCAACGAGACATGGGAGCTAGCTGAGTTACCCATGGAGAAGAAGGCTCTTCACAACAAATGGGTGTATCGAGTCAAAGAGGAGCAGGATGGCTCCAAGCGATACAAGGCGAGATTGGTGGTCAAAGGCTTTCAGCAGAAAGAGGGGATTGACTACACCGACATTTTCTCACCGGTTGTGAAACTGACTACTATTCGATCAGTTTTGAGCATAGTTGCATCCGAGGACCTACATCTTGAGCAGTTAGATGTCAAAACTGCTTTTCTGCATGGTGACTTAGAGGAGGAGATATACATGCAGCAACCAGAGGGTTTCATAGTGAAGGGCAAGGAGAAACTTGTGTGCAGGTTGAAGAGGAGCTTGTATGGCTTAAAACAGGCTCCAAGACAGTGGTACAAGAAATTCGATGGCTTCATGCAGAGAACTGGCTACCACAAGTGCAACGCTGATCATTGTTGCTACTTCAAGAGGTTTGATTCCAGTTATATTATTTTGCTACTTTATGTTGATGACATGTTAGTGGCTGGTTCAGATATGGATGAAATCAGGAATTTGAAGAAGCAATTATCAACAGAGTTTGATATGAAAGATCTGGGTTCAGCAAAGAAGATCCTTGGGATGAGGATTTCGAGGGACAAGCAGAGAGGTATTTTGCAGTTGTCTCAAGCTGATTACATTGATCGTGTTTTGCAGAGGTTTAGCATGTCTGATGCTAAGGCAGTTAGCACACCATTGGCTAGTCATTTCAAACTGTCCAAAGATCAAAGCCCCAAGACTGAGGAGGAGAGAAAGTTCATGACGAATGTTCCATATGCCTCAGCAATTGAAAGTTTGATGTATGCCATGTTTACCACGAGACCGGATATAGCCTATGCAGTGGGAGCTGTGAGCAGATTCATGTCAGATCCAGGCAAGCAACACTGGGAAGCAGTGAAGTGGATACTTAGATACTTGCGAGGTACTACTGACAGATGCTTATACTTCAGCAGAGACGAGTTGAGGCTACAGGGATTTGTAGATGCAGACTTTGTCGGCGAGGTTGATCCACTACAGAGGCAGAGTATATAGCTGTGACAGAGGCTAGCAAAGAGATGATCTGGCTACAGGGCTTGTTAACAGAGTTGGGTTTCAGACAGACGAAGAATGTTTTGCATAGTGATAGTCAGAGCGCTATACATTTGGCGAAAAATTCAGCATTTCATTCGAGGACTAAGCACATAGGACTTCGTTATCATTTCATCAGGACGCTTTTGGATGATGGGAGTCTATTGCTTGAGAAGATCCAGGGAAGCAAGAATCCAGCCGACATGTTGACTAAGATAGTGACTACAGAGAAACAGGAGCAGTGCGCAGCTTCAGTTGGTCTTCTAGCTTGAGGACAGAGATGAGCACACCAGATTATAGATCAATCATTTGATAGAAGTTATTTACTCTTGGTTCAGTCTCCAAGTGGGAGATTGTTATATATTGTGGAGCCTGATGATTTGCGCAGATGATTGTTGGCGCTACACAGAGGCGGACGGGGGTCGAGCTCCCCGCTGAGTGTCAGGGTGTCTTTCGTGTATTGACTTTTTTAACCTTAATGAGATGTCAGTATAAAAGGACATCTCATATTTTTCATTAGGTTCTAGGGTTTTCATCTACGGTGTATTTGATTTCTCAGAAATAGTGGATTGATCTCTGGTGTGCTCCTTGGACGTAGGCAAGCTTTGCCGAACCACGTAAATTTTGTGTCTTTGATTTCGATTTGTTTGTTTTTCCTTTGATTGATTGCATCCCAAGATCCGAAAAAACCTAACAATTTTGTGTCTTGTAAAGGTGATCCCGGAGTGTCCCCTTCGCCATGTAGTCATAGACGAGGATCATCTCATCGTTCTCATCACAGTATCCAACAAGGGACACCAAATGCCGGTGCCTCAGCTTTGAAAGCATGTCAATCTCTGTTCGGAACTCATGCGCTTCTTGGTTCGAAAGGCGGCTCCCACGCTTGACCGCAACATAAGTCGACCCGCCATCGATCTCTCCTCTGTAGACCTTTCCGAACCCTCCAACCCCAATGACAAGCGATTTACTAAAAATTTTGTTGTAGTTTTGATTTCTGAAAAGTTGAAAAGGTGACCTCTGTTTGATGGTAATGGCAGAGATGTGCCGTAGCTTTGCAGAATCACTTTTTGTTGCCTCCAACGCTTCCATCCCATGAACGCTAACAATAAGATGAGCAGAACAACGCCGGACACTCCAATCTTTATAGCAAGGAAGTGTTGAACGTGCTTCTTAACGTACTTACCTGGTTCAGGTGTCTGTTGCTTTGATTGGAATATTGGCCTGGCGAGGTTGCCGTTGCTGTTGTTTATTTTGAAGATCTCGAGACCGTTCAGCTCGGCGTCAGTGTACACAGGATTGCTGTCGATGTCCAGGTGGAGAGAGACCCATATATCCTGCTGTGACGATGCGCTCGTGTTGGGTAAGAACACGACGAAGTCTAGGTAGATGGGTGCGCCGATTCCCCCTCCGTTGGTGTATGCGATCACGTCCAAGCCTTGTACGGCGGTCTGGTTGTTGATGAATACGTCGAACACCCTCATATTGATCTGAGTGATCGGGTAGGCGATCTCGCAGAAATGGAAGCGGACGTAGTAGTAGAACCCGGCATCGACCGTGACAATCCAAGTGAGGTTGTAATTCAGATTGACCGACGCGTTTGGACCCATTGACCGGGCGGTGCCGTAGACGAGTGGCGGAGCAATGTACTCCGGTATGATGTCTGAGTACTTGATGGTGACGTTGGGGTCCTTCGGATACGTCACGCCCCCCGTGGCCCCGTAAATGCATATCGTGTCATCGTCCCATTGCCGATAGAGCCCCGAGTCGGCCGTCGCGGACACTATCGACCCTCCTACGTTCAGCCTCGCGACCGTCTCGAACGCGGTGTGTTCGTCGATCGGCAGGGTGGTCGTCGTCCCGACTATTTGAGGCTGGCTGAAAGTGTCAGAGCCGCCAAAGATCTGCGGCGTTGAGACAATCTCGATCCCGTTCACAAAGGCGAACGTGTTGTCGAGGGCGAAAGTCAGATCCAGCCTATTCGATGATATGCTAACGGAGAATTCTTTGATGAAGTAGTGCTTATTTATGGCCTGCGCATTCAAGAGGGCGCTGAAGTTGTCGAGGAAGATGTAGGAGCCGACGGAGACGTTGAAGAAAGAAAGGGAGACGGTGAAGTTGCTGTTCAAGTTGGTGATGGCGTAGTCCGTCGGGTAGAAGTGGAGGCGGACGAATTTGCGGCCGGCGGTGACGGGAAAGGTGTAGGTGTATGGGGTCTTAAAAATTCTTGCCGTCATGTATGGAACCGTTGGAATAGAGGGATCTTGAACGGAGGGCGTGGCGTAGAGAGTACTGATTTGGATTCCGAGAGAATAGCGTGAGCCGTCGTCGCCTTCCCAGGTGAGGCCGTCGGAGGATGGCATATTACCCGACGGCACGCCGCAGTTGAGGAAGATCTTGTCGGCCGGGACGTAGGTGGTGGAGAAGTTTTGGGCAGAGGTCGGGTCGATAGAGGCGATTATGGTTACCAAAAGGAGAAGAGAGAACGAGGGTTGGTTTCTCAAGTGGATCTTCATTTTGGTATTTTGGACACAGATCTTTGGTGAGGGTTTGATCAGATCATGATGAATTTCGGTCTCTTTTCAGCATCAAGATGGGTTTACAAAAACAAAATAACAAAAAAAAAAAAAAAAGACAATTTACAAAAATAGCCTCATGATTTTGAATATTAAGAAAAAAAACAGTAAACTACATGAGCTTAATATAAATCACGACTGACAAGTTTCAATGGCTTTGTGCTCGATCTTGGAAAAAAAACTCTACACAATTGATGAATTTTCAAGGTGATCTTCATTGTTTTTGTTTCAATATCATGTTTTATTAGAAAAGACCACATATTCGGAAGCAGAAGGAGATTAAGATACACCAGATAGATCAGATGCGGTTACAAATCAATGCCAGGATAGCTATTATTATGGGACCCCAAGCAACTGACTTAAAGCCTCTAGAGACCAACAATGTCGCATCGACAATTATTAAATCCCAATATGCAAGAGTAATTTAGTCTTTTTATAAACTCTTTTTAGTTCATCACTCCATTATTATAAATGAAAATTTATAATTTACTCATGCACAAAGTTTATCAGCGTTCTTAGAACGATTGAACTACAAGAAGCAGTCTAAAAATGAAATAATAAGCCTATAAACGGGTTCGGGCAGGATCAGGATGGACCCAGACCCAACCCAGTAGTGGGTCCACTGGACCAAGGTCCCTTCCAAGGCCCGACAAATCTTGGACAAAATTGTCTCAGGTCCGGATTCGTTGGACCCAAGTCGGATCCAGCCTGACCCAATTAAAAAATTGACCTTCAACTCTGTTTATAATTAAATAAGAAAGAATGATAGAAACAATTTAAAACACACCATTCCACAAATCAAATGCTCAACATTACACAAATTAACAAAACCAAATCTTTTTGCAACATGGATCCCCCACCACCTTCTTGTGAATCAACAATAGCCACGGCAAGAATTATCCACCAAAAATGGATCTCCTGAACTAAACCACCTAAAGATCCTTTGAATCAATTCATAAAAAAACATCATCTTTCAAATTGATCAAGCATTAGAATATCAATTTCACTATAATGAAAAAAAAAAAACCGTAAACATATATATGCTAAAGGCATCTATGATGGACTTATCGGGGTGAGAAAAATGGAGGCCGAAGGGGTGATGGCACGGGAAGACTGGCGAGTGAGAGATGACAGAGAGATTTAGAGAGAGAAAGAAGCGGCAGAAGGGGCAACAGCACTGGGAAACCAAATATGGAATGTAAAAAAGAAAAATGACACTCTAGACTAGATGGATTGAAAGGATTTTTCACACACACACACACACACATATATATATATGAGAAGAAAATAAGAGCTGATAGCTTGGAAAAGTTTTGGAGATCACGGAGAAATGCCTGGCCGGTCAGGGGATCGAACGGTCGTCAATGGGCGATGTGTCGTGGAATCTTGAAGTAGCACTCCTTTGCACAATCCAGTGGTGAAGGGAGAATCTAATTGTGATCCAATTTCAATTCCAAGCTACAAAGGAGTGATGAGCTCAGTTGTTACAGGTGAATACTCTGTTTTCTCATAATTGAAGGATCCAAAAGGACTATGATATTGGAAATAGATTGTTTTGTAGTGATTCGAAGTTACATTTGTTAATGCTGTCAAAGATTACTTTCTTTATAGATTAATCTATATTGTGTATGCTATTTTAATATCTCAGCATAATCATTGAGATAATGTTGTGTGAAGATCGGACGATCATTAGCCATGCAATTCAACATGGGAATTTCAAGTTGGGCAATTTTTAACCCCCATTTTTTCTTAATTTTAAAACTGGTCCCAGGGCCATTTGGACCGGGTTAGTTTTATGAAGACGGATTTTTATTAAGCATTTTAATTATCAAAAAAAAATCTGCATCCGTATTCGAAAATACATAAAATATCTTATATCCGAAAAATTTGTATTTATATAAGAAAAAAATTTGATGGATGATTAAAACACCCCACCTTGAGAGAATGTGCCTAAATTTCTATAGTTTGGCCGTATATATACTTTTTTAAATATTTTATCAACAGTTTATCCATTATCAACCAAACAATAAAAATCTTATTATTAAATTGTACAACGAGAATATTTAAAAACTTCAACAAAATAGAAAAAAAATTTCTGATAAAGCTATTTATACTAAAATAGTTTTAAAATAACTTATGTCACAAGAAACAGACAATCACCACCGCTCATTTGATCCCCAGTATCTGTTACAAAAGCAGATGGAGTCCCCCAACACAGCATTCCCGTCGTGGTTCCGGTACCACGCGTAGTAAGCGTGCGTCCTGTTCTTGATGTCCAGAATCGCGTGTCCGATGCTCGCCTCCCGATACGCGGAATACGACGGCTGCGGCTCCGTGAAACTGTGTTGAAGAATTCATTTCATAAGTTCAATTGGGTTCTCAATGAAAGAAACCACTGAAATAAAACTATAAGCATATATGTCTTTTTATTATTTACTTGGTGGCAAGTCCTTCTATGTTTCCTCCATCTCCAATGGTGATGTAAACTGGCGCCGACGGATCGGGAATTGGGGTTGCGTCGTTGTTGGTGATGTTGTATGCGATGTTCGAAACGCGCTCCTGAACAAACAATATAAGACAAATTTTGAAAACATGTTTAGATGGATTTTGGATATTCTAATTTTGTAGGAATCATAAATAATTCAAACTTATTTTCCTCATCCCACTTTTTTTTTGATAAATTGTTTATTAGAAATCATCATGAGCAATACCAAATCAGTGTGCAGTGCGAATTTTTTTAATAAAATTATTTTACTTCCATTGATAATCGAACTCATGAACTTAATATATAATAAACAGGTTTTCAGTCGTAATAAAAATGTATATCTAAAACCGTTATTTTCAAAAATTGATTTAAGTGAAAAATCAATTTCAAATTGAATTCCAATCAAACTAAGGCCCCAACACTAATAAATGCAAAAACTATTCTCAATCAATTTTTCATAAAAGATATTCTATTTACTTTTAACACTTGAAAAACTAAAATGAAAACTCAAAGTTGTTATTTTTAAAATAACCTATTGAGTTAATTATGATCAGTTTGACAATTAGTTTTCAAATGAGATATAAAACTAGATAAATTGAACTCACCGATCGCTCATAAGCATGAACGTGGCCGGAGAGCACAAGATCAACCTTATATTCTACGAACCATGACTCGAATTGGACTCTCATGGTCTCCCCTTCCATGTAGTGATAGTTGTAGCTGTTATACAAAGGGGAGTGGACTAGGACGATCAGCCATGGCGTCTCTGTTCGGTTCACTTTTGGGAGCTCATTCTATAGCCAGTGATATTGTGGTGTGTATTTCCCTTAACAAAGAAAGCAAATCCAACATAATAAAGAATTTGTAAACAAAAACTAGCAAAGTAGTAATGGTGGATTAATAGATACCGTAAGCTGAATAAGAGGAGAGCGCGATAATGTACGTCGATGCGCGCTTCACTGAGTACCAGAGTGGGGATGTGCTCTGGGAAGCCTTATATGGAACTCTGTATCTGCGTTTGTATGGCTTAAAAGGAACAACTTCTCCCTGTGAGAATTCATGGTTCAACGCGCGCGTGATTAAAAATTAATATTGTCAGAGTAGTTTTGTTAATTTTTTAGAATTGCACTTCATAACTCTGAAAATCAATCCTTTCAAGTTTGTTCAAGTGATAAAAAGATAAATCATCCTATTATTTTTTAGAGGAGTGTGGTCCACGTTATTACCAGATTGTTCATAATTATTATTAGATATTTTTGTGGTGATAAAAATGCTAAACAGTTTTAATTATTTTGTAGCCCTTTTGAAACATTGATTTTGAGCAAATTTGAACAATATCCAATCATTTTATTATATATTTTTCAAATAGAATCCGAAAACATTGTTAAAAATTAGATTTTCAAATAAACTTGATTATCTTTTTCTTTCCTTAAACCATTACAAAGTACAAACACCACCTATTAAACCTAAAAATAACACCTTTTTTTACTCCATATCAACAAGATCTTCAGCAATTCAAAAGTAAATGAACCTTAATAATAAAAAAAATAAGGTTTATATATTTTACTCAATTATTGACAACAGAATTTACCATCATTTGAAACCTAAAACTTAAACAACAAAAGAACAGAAATAGAAAAATAGACTCACGATCTCGGGAGCGAAGTCGATCTCATGATTGCCAGTGGTCGTGATCCAAGGCTGGTACGCGATGCTCCTCTCGATCATCCACCCGAACGTGTCCCACCTCTTGTTGTCATGGTTCGGGTGGTCGTCCGCGTAAGAGAGGTCACCCATGAACAGCACCGCCTGCCCTCTCTGGTTCGCCAGGTAATGCGAGAGCGTCTCGTTCGAGTTGTAAGTCTGACCAAGATCACCTACGACCAAACAAAATTAAATCAATCAATCAATTGATTGATCATTTTATTATGAAATTTTTTTAATTGATGTGTCATTAATGAGTGTTCATTTACCAACCTATGATGCCAAATGTGTATGGGACATCAGGTCCGACCGCCGGGGGAGTCTTGAATGAGAACCGCCGACTTGATTCACCAATTCCGATCTGGTAGAAGTAGTCTGTGTCATGCTGCACACAAGATAGAAAAATGTAAGGAAAGTTATTTGGGTTTTGATCATGTGACAAACAATTTGACCAAGTTTATAATCAATGAAAAAGTGATATGTATAGAGCCATGCATATACTAAAATTTTCACATTTTTTTATAAATAATATATAATTCAATTGGGATTTTTTGCAAATGTACCATTGTTATATTTCAAATTTCTTAAAATACCCCTATTAAAACTTTTTGTGAAAAAATACCCTTGTTATCTTTAAGTGAGTGCATCCGTGCCCATACAATCATCTTCCTTTTGGTGTGATTAAACATCGTAACATTAAGTACCGATGAAATGTCTTAAATGCCCTCGAAGACCATTCTTGAATCTCTTCATCTCTTTCAAACATCTTTCCCTCTCTTTTTTCAATTTCTCCATCTTTTCAAACATTTTTCTCTCTCTTTTTATAACCTCTCCATAACTTTAAACAGAATGAGATTCAATTAGTGAAGGGAATTTAATTTAGGGTTTTTTGGGTGAAAGGAGACTTTAGGGTTTATAAGTTTTCTTTGGGTGAATGGAGATCCAGGGGTACATTTATAATTTTACGTGTCTGGTTAAACCATTTAATCATGGTTCAATGAAGGGTCAAATACAGTGTGACAGAGAGGTACAAATGCACTCAATTAAACAATAACAGGGGTATTTTTACACAAAGGGCTTTAATATGGGTATTTTGATAAAATTAAAATATAACAATGGTATATTTGCAAAAATCCCATTCAATTCAATTAAGTATATGATTTTAAAAAAAATTAAAAATATGTGTAGTCGGGTGTTAATTTTAAACTATGGACTGTATATAACATTTTCCAGGATGTTAATTAATCTCATATTCCCATAAAAAATAAAAAAAATAAAAAATCAATAGAATTCATATATATAAAGAGGAACAACCTCCAAATTCTTGAGAACGCAGTGGTGAATGAAACCGGAAGAGTAATCGAAGAATCTGTACGTGGTCACCGATGATGCGTGAGCCTTGTATCTCCTCTTCTCCTCCGCCATGCCGTACAATACGGCCCTCGGCCCTGGCTCCGACGGCGTCACCCACGACACTATCACCGCCTTCCCCTCATGGTCTCCCTGCATTATACGTACCTGGAAAAAAAAATGACCCATATTTAGTTTTTTTTTAGTGAATATGTGAGCATTTCTATTTTAAAAAGAATGTATGAATTGGTAGTACACGAGAGATCTATATCTTCTGTTTATTTTGTTTTGCATTTGTATCTTGTTTGGTTCAAGTGAGACTATGACATCATGATGCTAACATCATGCTATCTGATTTTATTTACGGTGATTGACAACACTACAATGAAAGTTATAAATATATAAAAATAAACAGAAGAACTCAACACCCCAACATTACAATGATTCCATTAACTAAATTGGAAATGCATTGAGATAAAAGATGTGAGGAAAAGGACAAAAGAGAAACAGAAAAGAAAAAGAACTGAATTCGATTTCATTACCTCGACTTCGTTTTTGACACATTTTGTTTATTATTGTGAAGATCAATCTGACCCACATTATTACCTGTTGGGGAGAGTTGTATCCGGGCGGCGGCTGGAAGACGTCGGCGTCGAAGGGCATGTCGACGGACGGCTCGGATTTGCGGATGAAAGAACTGGTGACGCCTCTATTGGAGAGCTGAAACAATGCTGTTGGGAAGAGCAGGAAAGCTGAGACCACCAAGAGCGACAGCGAATCCATGCAAGACGAAGAAGACATGATTGTCTGTTTGATATGTAAGGATTAAAAAGGGGGTGATGAGGGGGATAAGTGATGTCTGTTGGGGGGTCCTGAGCAAATTCAATTCGTTTGAATGAGGAGATTTTTTGGACTTGATATCCGGAGGTAGTTTGAGATTCAAACAAAAAATTAAACCTACATCCAAACCGGTTTGTTAATTGTTATCATATCCATTCAGAACCAGCGCAAGACCCGCTTGGTTGGTGTAAAAGAGAAGGGGGGGGGGGGGGGGGGGGGGAATTCATGTAACCCTATGTAAACTTTACTTTTACTGAAGTCCCTATAAGCCCGCCTAATCATATGTGTATATTCAAATGATCTTGAGTTAAATTTTCATCAACAAATAATTATTATTATGTGAAAATTTTATTTGGTTAACCTTGTTTGAAAACGCTGTATGTCAAAAAACCCTTTATAATGTGTTAAAAATGCAAAAAACTCTCTATATATGACGATTGTATACCTTCGAATAAATTATAAAACTCTATCTGGAGCGCTAAAATCATCATTTATTGATGATTTTTCACATTTTAACACATGATAGGGGTTTGGAGTATGCCCTGTTTTCAATCACGGTTAACCAAATTAACAAAAATTTAACTCACGTGATTATTTGAATATATATAGATATTTACAAAAGATTATATGAACTTCACAAAAACAGGGGGTTATGTGGATTTTTTTTTAGAAAGGAATGGTGAATTGTTCAAATGTCCCCGACTGAACATTGGAATTTTTTTTTGTGTCCCTTAACTTTAATTTATTTCTTTTGTACCCCTAAAATGTTGCTTCACTTTTTTCCCTGATTTGTTTCATTATACATCAAATACCCCTTCTGATGTAGGACAGATTTGGAAAGAAATCATTGCATAATATTTGATTTCAAATCTGTTATCAAAATAAATTTTTATTAGATTTATTTAGGAATTTAGAATTTTTAGGATCTTATATTTTATTTTATTAGATTTTAATAATTATCATTGTAATTGTGTCTTTACTATTTTTAGTAGAGTCATAATTCACATTATGAATATTTATTTGATGTTTGTGGCCTATATAATGAGTGTCACCATATTTTGTAAAAAATAACTTTTGATCAATTAATAGAATTGTCTCCCTTTTGGGTTTTCTTCCTTGTGGATTCGAGGAGCTGATGAGATCTCAACGCTGGTTGGATCTCTTTATCTAGTTTTTCGATACGTTAGTTGGTATCAGAGCGAGGGTTTGCCTTGCTGTGATGGCAAACAACGGAGGGGGAGACGACCAATCTAGCGACGCTGGTCGTGGGTTGGAGGATCTGTGGAAGGCGTTCGGGGAACAACGTGATCAGCTGCAGAAGATCCGCACAATGATCGCTGGCCTGAACCTCAACGCCAATAACACACGTCCTGAAGGTGATAGGAGATGTGCCGAGGGATTTGCCCAAAGCCGACCTATTACTCAGAATACCGTTCGACGTCCCACTCGTTATCAACCGGATGATGAGGAAGACTTGGAGGACGAAGGTGAGTTTCAAGTATATCAGCCGAGAGGGCGGCGTATGGAGTACAACGATTACCGATTGAAAGCGGATATCCCGTATTTCAATGGTAATATGCAGATCAAGGATTTTCTCGATTGAATCTCGGAGATCGAAAGATTCTTTGAGATGATGAAGGTTTCCGAAGAAAAGATGGTCAAATTGGTGGCTTTGGAATCTTGAATTAGCACTCCATTTGCATGATCCGGTGGAGCAGGGACAACTAGTTTCACTTCCAAGCTATGATGGAATGCTGAACTCAATTGTTACCACTGAAGACTCTGTTTTCTCAGAATTGAGAAGCCTAAAAGGGAGATGATAATCCATCAAACCATGATCACTTGAATCTTTATTAGATATAGATTGTTTAGTATCATTATGTATTGTGTATTGTGTCTGCTATTTTTAATATCTCCGCATAGTTATTGAGATAATGTCGGGTAAAGATCGGACGATCATCTACCAGCCTTTTCTTTCAGACTTGGTTCTACCTAACTTTTTGCTCTTGCCTCTAATAGACTCGTTTAGCTTGTGCTTATGGACTGGATACATCACACCATTGTGGATAAAAAATAATAGACCTTACACAATGTTTAAAAAATATAATAAATAAATAAATTCAGAAGTGTCAACTTCATAAAATGGTCCAGTGATTAAGAAGTGTCAACTTCATAAAATGGTCCAGTGATTAAGGCGACAACATCAAAACTTTTAAAAGACCGGACTGAAATTATTGATCCAGTGATCCACCCATTTTACATTCATTAGCGAGTGTTGAAATATGTTTAAGAAGTACTAAAAGACGGTCCGCAGTTGACATTGAATTAAAATCTTGGGGGCAAATGTGAAACCACTCTGTTACTCATTAACATTATGTCTCTCTCTGATGTCAAATCAGTATTGTGAGAGAAAAACAAAGATGATCATACTTTAAAGTGGGAGACTTGCATTTTATACAAGAACTAGCATAAGTTTATACCCTAACCCTCCGTTTGTGTAACGGAATAAGGGAGTATAAGGGTGGTATAAGAATAGATAGGAAAAATAGTTGTTTGTTTGAAGGGTATAACTTGGTATTACTAAGTCAGTTTAAACGAGTATAAGAGAGTATAACAATTCTAAGCAACCCCTAGGATAAGCTATACTCATCTTATCTATTCCCATGGATCCACATGTCAAATCAACTTTTTACACATCATCACATCAAATCACCTATCAACACCTCTTATACATCAATTGGCTCACATGTCAAATCAACTTTTTTACACTTTATTTATATTTTATTCTTTATCAAACAAACAACTCAACCTTTATTCTTACGTTTTCCAATGAGAATAAAAAAAATACAACCAAACAGAAAATCTTTTATTCTTGTAGATTTGTTATCTATACTGGCATAGTTATCTATCCAGAATAACTCAATTCCGCTATCCAAACGGGGGGTAAGGATGTGTTTGTGCACAAAGTTGAAGGGAAAATAAAAGAAAGTGAATGAATTTGGGTCAAGGGAAAAGTGGTGGAAAGTAAAAAATTTTCCCTTTGACCAACTTTTAAGGTGTTTGTGCATGTGGTGGAAAATTTTTCCATCACTTTATCTCAATTTCTCACTTATGGGGAAAGGAAAAGTTTTTCCCACTTTTTCTAATAAGACAAAATAGGAGAGGGAAAGTGGTGGAAAATTTTTTCTTTTCCTTGTTTGGCACAAATGCTAGCTTTTTGAGTGGTCAAATGAAAAATTTTTACTTTCCTTCACTTTTCATCATGCACAAAAACACTCTTAATTTGGGGAGGTAAATTCACTCAACAAGATGTTCAGGGATCCTGAGTGATCTTTGGGCATTAATACAAGCAACTGTGGACATGGTTTAATATCTACCAACTTTTTCTTTCATACTATTGGTTCTGCTCTAGCCGAATAGACTCGTTCAGCTTGTGCTTGTGGACTGGACAGATCACACCCTACACAATGTTTTAAAATAATAATAATAAATAAATTTAAAAGTGTCAACTTCATAAAATGGTCCCTCACTTCTCCTCGGATTAGGTATTTAAGCATTTTATCAGGTCAAGTTCGAGTCGACATGCGATCCATTGACAGAGCTATATGTGACATTATCATATTTTTAATATTTCAGCATAATTGTTGAGACTGTTGGGTAAAGACCAATCTATCATCAGCCACGTAATTCAACGGCAGAGAGATGAAGAAAGACGCCCATTCTGGGGTTTTCGAGTTGGGCAATTTTCATTTTTAACCCTCAATGTTTCTTAATTTTAAAATTGGTCCTGGGCTAGCTTGACCGGGTCAACTTTGTTATGGATTTTAAACACTTGTTATCTATAAAATTTTTATCAAATCTATTCTTTCAAATTAAAAATTTAGAGAAGACGTAAAAATTAATCTTATAAAACAACCATTTTAATTTAAAATTGAAGTTAAAAAATGTTATATATAGATGATGTGATTATAAATCACTCTTGAAAGTTATAAAAAAATTACTAGGGCCAAAAATAAAAAATTCCCTTTCGATATCGTACTTTCAAAGAGCGAGACTTGCATTTATACATGAACTAGCATAAGTTTATTCCTTAAATTTGGGGAGATAGATTCACTAATCACAATGTTCAGGGATCCTGAGTGATCTCTGGACACTAATACAAGCAACTGTGGACATGGTTATATCTACCAGCCTTTTCTTTCATACCATTGGTTGTAAATAATTTTCTGTTATAGCCTCTAACAGTCATTCAGCTTGTGCTTGTGGACTAGACACATCAGACCCTACACATTGTTTAATAATAACAATAATAATAAATAAATAAATCCAAAAGTGTCAACTTCATAAAATGGTCCCTCATTCCTCATCCGACATCTCTACTGCTAAGTCTGATAAACTTTGTGCTCGATCATGGAAAATTTGCACACAATCGATGAATTTTCAAAGTGGTCTTCATCGTTACTGTTTCCAGATCATGTTTCATTAACAAAACTTATCAGAAAAACCACATAATTGGAAGCAAAATGAGATTGAGTCACACCAGATAGACGAGATGTGGACCATGTGGTTACAAATCAATAATAGGAAGCGTAACAATTATTATGGAGCCCAAGCAATTGACGTCAAAGCCTCCGGGGACCCACAATGTCACATCGACAATTATTAAATCCCAGTATACAAGATTAATTTGTGGGCTAAATTTTCTCCATGTCCATTCGTTTATAAACTATTCCTAGCCCATCACTCCATTGTCATCAATGGAGGCTTACAATTTAATCATGGATGCGTGCTTCTAGAGAGATTAAACTATAACAAATAGTCCAAAAATGAAATAACAAATTTATCAACAGGAAGGAATAAAACTCAATTATTTCAGAATCCACAAAATTCCACTAGGCGTATTTGATGGAGGAATTAAATAAGTGAATTTATATAATGATAATAATTTAGAGCTGTTTTTTTACACGTAACAAAATTGATTGCAATCAATTTTGACTGATTTGTAAATCTGAATTTCTCATCCAATTAATAACAATTGAGAGATTAACAACAATTGAGCTCCTCAAATCTGAGAACACAGAGTCTCCATTAACAACAATTGAGCTCATCATGCCTTCGTACCAGGAAATTGAAGTTGGGTCAAAACTAGATTCTCCTATCTCAAAATTATTGTGCATATAGAGTGCTACTTCAAGATTCCACAACACATCGCCCATTGACGGCCGTTCAATCCCCTGATTGGCCAGACATTTCTGTGCAATCTCCACAAACTTCTCCAAACTATTGAATGATATGTCACCCTTCAAATTTGGATCGATGATTTGATCGATCATGTCATTCTGCTTGCAATGCAATGCCCAATTAGAGAGGCACACCTGCTCTTCAGGGAGTGAACGATCTAATGCAGGTCGACCGCATAACACTTCAAATAGGACGACCCCAAATGAGTAGACGTCGGATTTCTCCGTCAGCTTCTGCTTCCAAAAGTACTCCGGGTCCAGGTACCCAAAGCTTCCCTTTACGGCGGTACTCACATGGGTGCAATCCAGTTCTGGGATTGCTTTGCATAACCCAAAATCTGAGACCTTTGCGACCCATTTGTCATCCAAGAGGATGTTTGTAGTCTTGACGTCGCGGTGGATGATACTTGGCTTTGCACCCGTATGGAGGTAGTGGAACCCCCGAGCGGCTCCGATGCAGATCTCAAGGCGTTGTTGCCACGAGAGCGGCTGATTTTGTGTCTTGTATAGGTGATCCCGGAGTGTCCCCTTCGCCATGTAGTCATAGACGAGGATCATCTCTTCATTCTCATCACAGTATCCAACAAGGGACACCAAATGCCGGTGCCTCAGCTTTGAAAGCATGTCAATCTCTGTTCGGAACTCATGCGCTCCTTGGTTCGAAAGGCGGCTCCCACGCTTGACCGCAACGCAAGTCGACCCGCCATCGATCTCTCCCCTGTAGACCTTTCCAAACCCTCCAACCCCAATGACAAGCGATTCACTAAAATCTTTTGTTGCAATTTTGATTTCTGAAAAGTTGAAAAGGTGACCTCTGTTTGATGGTAGTGGCAGAGATGAGCCGTAGCTTTGCAGAATCACTTTTGGTTGCCTCGAACGCTTCCATCCCATGAACGCTAACAATAAGATGAGCAGAACAACGCCGGGCACTCCAATCTTTATAGCAAGGAAGTGTTGAACGTGCTTCTTACCGTTCTTACCCGGTTCAGCTGTCTGTTGCTTTGATAGGGATATTGCCCTGGCGAGGTTGCCGTTGCTGTTGTTTATTTTGAAGATCTCGAGACCGTTCAGCTCGGCGTCAGTGTACACAGGATTGCTGTTGATGTCCGGGTGGAGAGAGACCCATATATCCTGCTGTGACGATGCGCTCGTGTTGGGTAAGAACACAACGAAGTCTATGTAGATGGGCGCGCCGATTCCCCCTCCGTTGGTGTACGCGATCACGTCCAAGCCTTCTACGGCGGTCATGTTGTTGATGAATATGTCGAACACCCTCATATTGACCTTTGTGACCGGGTAGGCGATCTCGCAGAAATGGAGGCGGACGTAATAGTAGAACCCGGCATCGACCGTGACGATCCAAGTGAGGTTGTAATTCAGATTGACCGACGGGGTTTGACCCATCGATAGGGCGGTGCCGTAGACAGAAGGAGGTGCGATGTACTCCGGTATGGTGTCTGAGTACTTGATCGTGACGTTGGGGTCCTTCGCATACGTCGTGTTAATACTGGAGTCTTTGTTCAGCCACACGTTTTGATCGGAACTTGGCATATATATGTAGTCATCGTCCCATTCCCGATAGAGCCCAGAGTCGTCCTTCGCGTTCAAGGTCTGCCCGCCGACGTTCAGCCTCGCGATCGTCTCAAATGCGGTGTGTTCGTCGATAGGCATGGTGCTCGTCGTCCCGACTATTTGAGGCTGGCTGAACGCGTCGCGCCCGACAAAGATCTGCGGCGTGGAGACAATCTCGATCCCGTTCACGAAGGCGAACGTGTTCTCCTTTGACGGCGCGAAAGTCAGATCCAGCCTGTTAGATGATATGTTGACGGAGAATTCCTTCGTCAAGTAGTTGTTATTTGTGGCCTGCGCATTCGAGAGGGCGGTGAAGTTGTCGAGGAAGGTGTAGGAGCCGACGGAGACGGAGAAGAAAGAAAGGGAGATGGTGAAGTTGATGTTAAAGTCGGTGCTGGTGTAGTCCGACGGGTAGAAATGGAGGCGGACGAATTTGCGGCCGGGGGTGACGGGGAATGAGTAGGTGTATGGGGTCCGGAAAATCCGGGCCGTCATGTTCATTCTTTTTATGGACTAAATTTTTGGACTAAACTTTTTCCATATTCATTCTTTTTATAAACCCAATATGAAAGAGTAATTTGTGGACTAAATTTTTTCCATATTCATTCTTTTTATAAACTCTTTCTAGTTCATCACTTTATTGTTATCAATGGAAATTTATAATTTACTCATGCACAAAGTTTACCATACGCGTTGCTAGAGCGATTGAACAACAAGTAGCAGTCTAGAAATGAAATAATAAGCCTGTAAACGGGTCTGCGCCGGATGGGGATGGACTCAAACCCGACCCAGCAGTTGGTCCACTAGACCCAGGTCCCTTCCAAGACCCAGCAAATCTTGGACAAAATTGTCTCATGTCCAGATCCGGTGGACCCAGGTCGGATACCCAATTAAAAAATGACATTCAACTCTATTTATAATTAAATAATAAAGAATGATAAAAACAATTTAAAACACACCATTCCACAAATCAAATGCTCAAAATTACACAAATTAACAAAACCAAATCTTTTTGCAACATGGACCCCCCACCGCCTTCTTGTGAATCAACAATAGGCACGGCAAGAAGTATCCAGAAAAAATGGATCTCCTGAACTAAACCACCTAAAAATCCTTTGAATCAATTCATAAGAAAAATCATCTTTCAAATTGATCAAGCATTAGAATATAGAGAGAGAGATGACAGAGAGATTTAGAGAGAGAAAGAAGTGGTGGAGGGGGCAACGGCGCTGGGAAACTAAGTAGGGAATGAAAAAAAAGGAAAATGAAACCTTGGACTAGATGGATATCCTTTTCACACACACACACACACACACACACACACACACGAAGAAAAGTGGAGAAGGGATCGAACGGCGGTCGATGGGAGATGTATTATGGAATCTTGAAGTAGCACTCCATTTGTACGATCCAGTGGAGAAGGGAGAATCTAATTGTAGTCCAAGTTCAATTCCAACGTACGAAGGAATGATGAGCAAGTTGTTACCAGTGAATACTCTGTTTTCTCATAATTGAAGAGTCCAAAAGGACGATGATATTAGAAATAGATCGTTTTTGTAGTGATTCGAAGTTACATTTATTAATGCTGTCAAAGATTACTTCTTTTTAATCTATATTGTGTCTGCTATTTTTAATATTTCAGCATAATTATTGAGATAATGTTGCGTTAAGATCGGACGATTATTAACCAATAGCCACGTAATTTAACGGTGGGAATTTCGAGTTGAGCAATTTTTAACCCCCAGTTATTTTTTTAATTTTAAAACTGGTCCTAGTGCCAATTGGACCGGGTCAATTTCACAAAAATTTAAAAATTATGGATTTTTGTCATTTTATCATCCATAGAATCTTTATAAAATCTATACACAGTTAAATTTTAAATTTTAAAATTCTAAATTAAGGTAAACTTCAAATTTTAAAATTAGGTTAAGATTTAAAATTTAGATGAGATTTAAAATTAAATCTTATAAAACAAACATTTAAATTTTAAAATAATCCTGTTACACATGTCCCACTGTTTAGGCATCAACCACAGCCACCTAAGGTGTTAATAGACTATTGGTTTCTTCGTTGACTTTTATAAAAAAAAAATAAAAAAATAAAATACAAAATTACTCCTATTT
The DNA here is from genome assembly GCA_030737845.1 of Acorus calamus. Classification (NCBI taxonomy): domain Eukaryota; kingdom Viridiplantae; phylum Streptophyta; class Magnoliopsida; order Acorales; family Acoraceae; genus Acorus; species Acorus calamus. Next base: position 28,107,986 of record CM060878.1, on the reverse strand, counting down.
AACCCACAAGATTTCCATACTAAAACCCTCATTTTCATTTATGGGTTCCTACTCTCGAAACAGATCTAAAAAAAATTTAACCCCCAAAACACGTCCCAAAAATTTCTAATATTTTCTTATACACATCCACCACAAAAAAATCATTATGGCCATCTTGCTTATTTTCAATGACCGGCATCACCACCTCTAGATTCTTCTTGCCATCTTCTATCATATGAGAGATAGTTTGGTCACCTTTTGATGCAGCGTGGGATCACGCTCTTCTGCTAATTCGATCTAAGGAACGAATTTCCAGGCTTCAACAAGGCAGTTGATTATTCAGGCAGAATACCATGTTGCATGTTGGGCTTCAAAGACCTGTTGATTTCCTAAGAAGTACCAGATATTTGTGTATCTATGTAAATGTTAGTACTCCTAACAAAATACAATAAATAAATAAAATAAACTTCAAAATTCCATAATCCAATTGTCAATTGGTTTACATGTTTATTTATAGAGTGGAGAATCCCAACAAACTAGAATCTCAACTAATTATATAAATCTTAAACCTAACAAACAAATCTCCTAATAAATATTTAAATTTGAATTCAAATATATGAATCCTAAAAACTGCCTAAAATAACAAAATTAACTTTCAACAGTTGATTTGACCCCCAAGACGATCTCAAAACGCTCCAAAATTTGGTGCATGAGCATTGCAACTACTCCTATAGGGCTCGTCGATACGAACATGTGGACATATTATAATAGCGATTTTGATCTACCGTTTGAAAGTTGTGGCCGTTTGAAGTTACGGCGCCCCCGAACGATCACGATGTCTCTGCTTTCGCTGATCCATCTGATCTCGGCCGTCCATCTAATATGTGGTCATGATATCTGCATCACCTTTCCAGCCATCTTTCTAGTCTTCCTCCGGACTCCACTTTTTCGACCTTCACATCCACTATAACTGATTTTTGATGAATCACTGATATCTGATAAAAAGTCAGTTTCATTTGTGAATGTTATTTAGTTTCAAATATATTGCACAAAAAATTCAGTTACATTTGTGAATGTAACTGACGTATATTATATAAGTCATATAAACATCAGTTACATTTGTGAATGTAACTGGCATTTACTATATATCCATATAAACAAATTAGTAATATTGCATAAATGTAACCAAATTTTACAAATAAAAGTCATAAATGTTCATATTAATTATGAATGTAACTTTAGTTTTGAAAAAAATGCATATAACTAAAAAAAGGTATGAAAATGTAATTGATATTCAACCGTTACACAACCACATACCATAATAAAAGGCTTTGACATTATGTACCATATTCAAATAGCCAGATCAGAGATTTCCTAATTGGAATTTAAAAACCATATTCAAAAGGACATATCAAATACTATCAGATTTAACATCAAACACCGAAATAAAAAAAAAATTGTATCAACTAATTAAAAAAACAATAAACAAATTCCACACCTAAATTGCCTGACAATGAAATGATAGTCAAATTATTCAATTTTGATTTCTGATCGGATGAGAGGTAGAAAAGGTCCTCCAAAAATCAAAACAGTGATTAAAAACCTCTAAAATAAACTTTGGATGTGCTTCTTCAATGTGTTCTTTAAAACTATGATAATTGAGTTGTTGATTTAATTATCAATAAATAATTCAATGGTGATAAAAAAGAAAAAGAAAAGACAATTGCATTCCCTCCACGCACGAGTTATTAAAAACTAAAGACTTATCGCATTTTGGGTCATCAAAACTTTTCGAAGTCACCGCTGAAGTCAAGTCACAACAACACGGTTTTGGAGGCTGCCCCCCACTTTGGAGAAGATAAAACATATCAAGGCAACACAATGTCAAGGACTTTATATTTCCAACAGACAATCACCATCAAGAACCCAAAATTCTCTGTCAACAGTGACTTTTTTTTTAAGAGAGAGAGAGAGAGAGAGATCCAACAGAACCAATATCTTTTTTTTTTTTTTTGAAGTGGGATGGAGGGAGGACTGAAAGGGGGGGCGGCAAGAGTTTCTACCTTGCTATGACGTGAGAGCTAGAAAAAATTTAGGTTGTATAAAATACAATCCAACGGTGGAGATTTAACAAAGAATCAAATATCAAGGCTGCATATTGAATATCATATTGGTATATTACAGGTTTAGGTTGGGTCAGATTGTCTATGATGTCAATCGGAACATATCTGATTTTACATGCAACCTGATTTTATCAACCTAAACCCATATTTTAGAACTCAATCCACATAAAAATTGAGTTCAATCCATCGTGTTTTGATTGACTCTGACCTAGGTTGTAGTCCTATTGTAGATAAACCTTTTGAATGGGTCACCTCAGACACCAGAAGGATCAGTACTTGCATTGAAGGATTTGAAATACCTCGGTTAGTCAATTTTTTTTTTTTTTTTTTTTGAAATGTGCATGGAATTGGGGATCCACTTCGACTACTTGGTCCCACGGATTTGGTTTCAGATTATTGGCATTCCTATTTTGTGTGTGGTTCGCGTGTTCGGGTGGTCACAAGAGCTCAAAGAAGAAAACTACCAAAATAACAGCCAACAACAGACAAATAAATATGATGATCTTTGACTCACATGAAATTTGATAGGTTAACGTATTGCAGGGAGATATTTTGGAATAGTATTTTGGTTAAATTCCTCCATTAACATCTTTAAATAAACAAATTAACTATTTTTTAATAATTATTATTGACATGCAGAATTGATTGTCATAGTTCTGACTACCTTATAAGAGCTCGTAATAATTGGCATTAATATCTTTTAATTTTTGGCACTTTCAATAATTTTTATATTTGACTTAATTGGATTCCTAGTTGAGTTCATTATACATATCAGATTATCTTTAACATTATTCTATTCCGTTATGCTGCGTTCAGTACATTTATCCTTATTATCTATCTACCTTCCATTATGATAATCCATTGTCCAATAACATATTCCCGAAGAGATTGTTTAATTGTCAGCACGTATAGAAGGATGAGAGACATGGACATGATATATAGCACAAAAATACCACTTGGTGAAAGTCCGTCAAAAGCAATCTTATGTGAAGTAGGGCCCCGAACGTGTGCTTCACGTCCAACAGATTTACTTACTTATACCAACTTTTTTTTATTCAGCGACAGCAGAGCAAATCTTTTTGGAATTGAAAATGATTGATGTAAAAGATGTTATGAATTTTAGATCTTTGGATGCAATCAATCAAAGAAATAAAGAAATAAATTGAAAAAAAGATACAAAGATAAATTACATGGTTTGATAAATCTTGCCTACATCTACAGTGCACACCAGAAATCAATTCACTATCAATAAGAAGTTTTTACAATAGTCACGTAAAAATAAAAACCCTAGAGCATAATGAAAAATCTAGAGCATAATAAAAAATATGATCTCGACTCCCTTCCGACCTTACTTAGCAACAATAATCATCTGCGCACATCATTAGACACTCAACTTATATATATCCTATGCTCTTGCCGTATTTCAACAAAAAATTGTTACATAAGCAAAAAAAAAAAATTTCATTATTATCTATTATGAGATATCAAAAAGTCTGTTCATGGATCAAGAAAACAGCCAATCATCCTGACGATCGACCTCATCTACAGAAAGTTCCGATTGAAGACCTGTTACTAGATTGTCCAAACTATACCTATGATCGTCCGGCCGTATGAACATCGCAATCCTGCAAATCACCAATTCATGTTACGGTTCCTCATCATAAAAAATAAAAAAATCTTCCATATGCAATTTTTGAAAGTTTCCAGGTGGCTAAAATAACATAAAGACGTTACAAATTTCTCTAAAAGGGATTGAAGTAATCATGGTATGATGGATATCATCGCCCTTTCATGCTCCTCAAATCTGAGAATACAGACTCTTCATTGACAACAATTGAGCTCATATTTCCTTCATAGTTGGAAATTGAATTTTGTTCATAATTAGATTCTCCATTGACACTATTGTGCATCTGAAGTGCTACTTCAAGATTCCAGAGGACATCGCCCATCAACGGCCGTTCGATACCTCGACTGGCCAGACATTTCTCAGCAATCTCGGCAAACTTCTCCAAGCTATCCTGTGATATGTCTTCCTTCAAATGCGGGTCGGTGATTTGATCAATCACACCACTCCTCTTGAATTGCAATGCCCAATCAACCAGACTTACTTGCTCTTCTGGGAGTGAGCGATCCAAGGCAGGTCGTCCGCATAACACTTCCAACATAACCACCCCAAAAGAGTAGACATCGGATTTATCTGTCAGTTGTTGTTTTCGATAGTACTCAGGGTCGAGGTACCCGAAGCTTCCCTTGACGGCGGTACTCACGTGTGTGCAATCCAGATCTGGGGCCGCCTTGGATAGTCCAAAATCCGAGACCTTTGCGATCCATTTATCATCCAAGAGGATGTTCGTAGTCTTGACGTCCCGATGGATGATACCTGGCTTCGCACCTGTGTGGAGGTAGTGGAATCCACGAGCGGCTCCGATGCAGATCTCAAGACGTTGTTTCCACGAAAGCGGTGGATTTTGGGTCTTGTAGAGGTGATCCCTGAGTGTCCCGTTCGCCATGTAGTCGTAGACCAGGATCATCTCATCATTCTCATCGTAGTATCCGACAAGGGACACCAAATGCCGGTGCCTCAACTTTGAAAGCATGTCAATCTCTGTTCGGAACTCATGCACTCCCTGGTTCGAAAGTCGGTTTCCTCGCTTGACCGCAACGCAAGTCAGCCCACCATCGATCTCTCCCCTGCAGACCTTTCCGAACCCTCCGACCCCAATCACAAGCGATTCGCTAAAGTCTCTTGTTGCGGTTTTGATATCTGAAACAGAGAAAAGGCGGCATTGGTTTGACGAAGATGGAAGAGATGAGACGCAACTTCGCACAATCATTTTCTCCTGCCTCAAACGCTTCAAAGCCATGACTAACAATAAGATGAACAGAACAGCTCCAGGCACTCCAATCTCTATAGTGTGGAAGTGTCCATTGTGCTTCTTCTGCTCGCCCATCTGCTTGCCCATTGGCGGTGGCAGTGGGGGCGGGCTTAGGTCGACCATCTGCAGTGGCAGTGGGGGCGGGTTTAGCCCGGCGAGGTTGCCCGTGCTGTCGTTCAATTTGAAGATCTCGAGACCGTTCAGCTCGGCGTCGTAGTACACAGGCTTGCTTGAGATGTCCGGGTGGAGAGCAACCCATAAAGCCTGCTGTGATGGGCTCGTGTTGGGGAAGGACACGATGAAGTCTAGGTGGAGGGATGCGCCAAGCCCCACTTGGTTGGTGTACACGATCACGTCCAAGCCTTGTATGGCGGTCATGTTGTTGATGAATACATCGAACACCCTCATATTAGTCTTGGTGATCGGGTAGGCGATCTCGCAGAAATGAAGGCGGACGAGATAGGAGAACCCGGGATCGACCGTGCGATCCAAGTGAGGTTGTAATTCAGATAGAAGGAGGTGCGATGTACTCCGGTATGGTGGTCGGGTAGTCAGTCGATCGTGACATTGGGGTCCTTCGGATACGTCACGCCCGCCGCGGCACCGTAAATGTGTTGGGAAGGTGAATCGCGGAAGCCACCAACAAACACGAGATCGAACACAAGAATGAAACATCACATCACACGAAGAACACAAGATATACGTGGTTCGGCCTAGGCCTACATCCACGGGACAAAAACAGAGAATCCACTTTGATAGTTGAGATACATTAAGAGACTCACAAACTCTCTCATGGAGTTACCCTCTCTTAGAACCTCTCAACCTTCCCTTAGGATCTCTACATTGTATACATTGCCATTTCTTGCCATGTAACCCTAGAAGATATTTATAGAGATAAATAACTTCTTCCCCAAGTAATCTCCCAATTAATAAACAAATATTGTTTCCATTCATTAGGAGATATTCACTCTCCTAATTAACAAACAAATATTGTTCCCATTAATTAAGAGATATTCACTCTCCTAATTAACAAACAAATATTGTTTCCTATTTTAGGAGATTCTCTTTAAATATTAATTAAGATCAAATCTTAAATAATATTCTACTCATTAGGTGCCCAACCTAATATGGTTTCATCATGGCCATCCGATGTGATACACCGGATCGAGACATAATCCCAACAAATCTCCACCTTGGCTCGTATCCGGTACACTCGGACTTCCTCGAATCCCTTAGAAGATTTCCGTTGATGTCTCCACCTTGCTCCATGTCGTCCTTGAAGCACGACCACGCAAGCAACCATGCACCTCCACCTGCAATCAAGTGGTCTTCGACTTCCTTGAGCTTCACCAGTCTTCAAGTCGCTATCACGAGTCTCTTTGTGCACTAGACCCGCTCCGCAGAACCACCTTGAATGGATTTTAGAAATTTCTTCCTCCGGACGTCTGCATCGCCCAATCTTGTTGGATCCATAAGTCTGCGTTCGCCTTATCATGGATCAACCCCTGAGTCAGACTCAGTAATCGCGCATCCTCAAGTCAATGCCATGACTTGATTTCACATGCACCACGCACCTCGTCGATTTCCAAAGAAGATCTGGATCTTACCTCCACCTTGAACATGCCACGCCGCGCTAGCGAGATGACTGGACTCGCTCTTTTAACCGAACCACATGGGGCCGCTCCTCCCATACCCGGTTCAGAACGCCTTAAATCGTGTTGCACTGTTCCATCTTCTTCTATACGAACTTCGCACCCACACTTCACGTGATTCGCCCACATGCCTCCGCGTGTCACTGCGAACTTTGCCCCCCGAGCGTCTCTGCACGTCTGCTTCTCTGTGGATCTTGGACCCGCAACAAATTGGTGTCATCATCACACACCTGAATAGATGTGACGCTTCCACCACCGAGAGCTCCATGCAACCTTGCATGAATTTTTTTTTCTCCTTCTTCGCGTGAAACCATGTACGACACACCGTTGTTGGAATTTCCAACAATACATCCGTCGATGGTATGAATTCATCGACCCGTGTCGTCATTGATCCTCGTTCTTCAATTCTCGTCCCCCTAGGTCAAAAGCTGGAGCTCTGATACCACTGTTGGGAGGGCGATCGCGGAAGCCACCAACAAACACGAGATCGAACACAAGAACGAAACATCACATCACACGAAGAACACAAGATATACGTGGTTCGGCCTAGGCCTACATCCACGGGGCAAAAACAGATAATCCACTTTGATAGTTGAGATACATTAAGAGACTCACAAACTCTCTCATGGAGTTACCCTCTCTTAGAACCTCTCAACCTTCCCTTAGGATCTCTACATTGTATATATTGCCATTTCTTGCCATGAAACCCTAGAAGATATTTATAGAGATAAATAACTTCTTTCCCAAGTAATCTCCCAATTAATAAACAAATATTGTTTCCATTAATTAGGAGATATTCACTCTCCTAATTAACAAACAAATATTGTTCCCATTAATTAAGAGATATTCACTCTCCTAATTAACAAACAAATATTGTTTCCTATTTTAGGAGATTCTCTTTAAATATTAATTAAAATCAAATCTTAAATAATATTCTACTCATTAGGTGCCCAACCTAATATGGTTTCATCATGGCCATCCGATGTGATATACCGGATCGAGACATAATCCCAACAAAATGTATATGGAGTCATCGTCCCATTCCCGATAGAGCCCCGAGTCTGCCGTCGCGTACACGGTCAACCCTCCCACGTTCAGCCTCGCGACCGTCTCGAACGCTGTCTTATCCGTTGTCTCCAATGCTATGTACTGAGTGACAGTCATATCATTCATCGATCGTCAGGGTGTTTGTCGTCCCGACTATTTTAGGCTGGTTGAAAGGGTCAAGAGCCGCCAAAGATCTGCGGCATTGAGACGATCTCGATCCCGTTCACGAAGGTGAAGGCGTTCTTGCTCGCGGGGGATGGTGTGAAGGTCAGATTCAATATTCTCGACGATATGTTGATGGAGAATTCTTTGCTCATGTAGATGTAATTCATGGCTTGTGTGGTCAAGAGGGCGCTGAAGTTGTTGAGGAGGGTGTGAGAGCTAACAGAAACGGAGAAGAAAGAATCGGAGGCGACGAAGATGGTGTTGGTGAAGTTCGAAGGGTAGAAGTGGAGGCGGACGAACTTGCGGCCAGGGGTGACGGGGAAGGAGTAGGTGTAGAAGATCCGGGCCGTCATGTACGGGACCATCGGAATGGAGGGATGCTGAATGGAGGGCGTGGTGGAGATGATGTTCTCGATGTCGGGGGCGTAGGCTGAGCCGATGTCACCTTCCCAGCTTAGGCCATTGTACTCCGACAGTTCACCATTCAACGAGCCGCAGATGAGGAAGATATTCTCGGCCGGCACGTAAGCTGTCACGTTTTGGGCGGAAGTCGGGTTGATGGAGGCTGTTATGGTTGCCAGCAGGAGAGGCCAGAGCCAGGTATGGTTTCTCATGTTAATCTTCATTTTTGGAGTAAGACAAAAAGCCCCGATCGAACGGCCTTCGATGGGCGATGAGTTGTGGAATCTTGAAGTAGCACTCCGGATGCACAATAATAATTTTGAGATGGGAGAATATACTTTTGACTCTGTGTTCTCATATTTGAAGAGCCCAAAAGGGCGGAAATATCTATCAGACCATGTTCACTTGAATTTCTTTTAGAGAACTATACATTGCAAATTCTCTTATTTATTAAAATGAAAAGAGTACTGAGTATGACCACAATTCTTTTCACATTTAAGAATCTAACACCAGAAAAATAATAAAACTCATAAACAATCATCAAAAGAGAACAAAACTGAAATAACTATCAATGTTATTGAGATAATTTTCTTTATAGAATTATTGGAAATTTGCTTATTTATTAATATGTAGAGAGAACAGAGTATGACCACAATTCTTTCTCATATCCTCATTTAAAAATCTAACATAGCAGAATAATGATAAAACTCACAAACAATTATAAAAAAAGAACAAAACTGACATAACTATCAAGTATTGCATGTATTTCACACAAACAATCAATGAAAGTGAGGAAAACCTGCCCAAGATTTGATTCAACCCTCCCATATCTTCTACATATATGCTTTTGATCTTCGATGTACTAGTAGTGAATTCATTTCATTAATGTGTAAAACTTGTGTGCAATTTTGTAGTACTGCATTCATGTGCAAACTGCAAAGCCTGTAACTTATTTAAACCATCACAATAGAGAATTAGAGAATTATATAAACAAATATACCCCTTGAAGCCTCTCTTTCAGTATGATACTAATGAAAATATCGGACGGGAATTTTTCGCATAAATATACTGTTTATATTTACCTTTCATTTTACTGATATCATTATTGTGCTCTAGCTGCACTTTGTTCCTGGTGTGGCACGTGGAAGGGAGAGAAAGTTTGTAGTAGTTGCAAGAGAGCTCGCTATTGCTCTTTGAAGCATCAAGTGATTAGAATAACATTTAATGTTTATGCATTTGTAGAATCAGTGGCATGTGCATCCCTGAGGAAGTCTTGGTAAACCATTCCTTAAAAAAAAATTTAAGAGAATGAGTGACTATCTGTCATTGTGTTCTTCCTAATATTCATTGTTTTTTTTTTTCCTGTTAAACAATATTCAACCATAGACCGCTCTGTATGCGAACCGAGTTTTGATTAAGTCGGCAAGCACCTCCCACCTCTATGAAAAAGGTCAGGGATCAAATCCTTAAGAGCACCGTTCTTCAAAAAAAGAAATCATAGACCACCCTGTCCATGTGATCTCCCCACTTCTATCTCTCTTTTTTGCTTCTGTCTCTGTTTTTTTAATGCAGATACATCATTTTCAGCTTTGCATCAGGACCTTTATCCTAGATTAATATAATGTGGTTCATATGTTGTACTATGGTCTATGGTAGACTCCCACATTTATCTCAACAATAAAATAAAGTAAAACAACATAAAGTAAATGTCTCTTTGCTATTTTTCTGGCTTGTATCTATTATAATTTGTAGTATTGTGTGTTTAGGTAATGCATTGGCGATCTGGGCATAAGGCTGATTGTCAACAGGCCATCATTTCTTCTGGAAGTTCTGATCATATCTACAATAATGGAAGGCAAGCATTAGAGGGGATAAATACTGGTCAGTGACATAATTCATCTTTCTTAGGAATTTGTCCATCTATAGAATTATTATATGCTTCTTGCAGTTACACTGAATAATTGTATTTGTAACGGTTGCTTGCAAATCTCTTTGGCGAGAATATGAGATCATATGCGAGGATGAATGTCCAGATATGGTTGATGATGATGGGTCCTCAACTTCTTTAGTTTGTAAGGATGCCAATGTAAATGAAGTCTATCAATCATTGTCAAAGTCATTTGAGGTATGCCAGTAAACATTGCCTTTCCATCTAGCTACTGTCTGGACCTGCTCTCTTATTTATTGTGGTCTTGTTGAAAGGTTGAGGATGATAAAAAGAGATGGGCATCTTTTCAAGAGCGGGTTATAAGAGCCCCCGAGCAAGTGTTGAGGTAAGTGTCCTTCATGCGTTGTAATAATGCAAAACCTTCCTTTTGCTTTATTTTCTGTGGTAAAGAGATCCTTTGTCTAATTGAGTAATTGTCTCAGTTTTTTAGGGACTTTCAGTTGATTTGATTTAGTCGGGAATTCCAACCTTTCTTTTCAAAAAGAAAATGCAAAACCTTCCTTGTACATTCTGACTTTGGAAATGAAAATGTTGGTATTCACAATAGATTCCATTATTCCCAAATCCTTTCTGATTCCATGTTCTGATCCATTTGTTAAGACAATTAAAATTGTGGCCTGTTTAACAGCCAACGGAGATCACCTTGAAAATTCATCAGTGTGGAAATTTTTCCATGATCGAGCACAAAGTCATTGGGACTTTATATTTATCATTTATTTCCGATTGGGTTATCCATGAATCATTGTAGGATAAAAATCACCCTCAAGAAGAACGTGTCCTCTTTCATGAACGGGATTATATTCTTCCCCATAACCCATCACGATCACTTTAGACCCCAGTTTAAGTAATCAGTCAGGTTATCTCGTCCTAATTTACACTCCCAAAATGAAGATCTACATAAGAAATCAAAACTGGCCTTCACTTCTCATCATTGTCGCCATAACCACCTTGATCGATCCGATCATCGCCCAAAACCCCACCTCCTATGTGGCTATGTCCCTGCTGAGAACATCCTTCTCAACTGCGGCGCACCGTCTGGAAAGCATTTGGCCCTCGACGGCTGCAGCTGGGCCAGCGATGTCGGCTCGAGCTACGCTCCCAAGCACCCATTCACGCGACTCCCAAGCACCAACACCAATTATTCGTTGATGCTCAAAACATCGTTGTCCACCTGAATTTATGCGACTCCCGCCAACACCAAACCCAATTCTTTGATGCTCGATTGCACCATAATCCAAAGGTTATCAAAATAGAAGTTTGTTCCCTTGAACACCACTTCATTTTGCGCAAACCATAACCCATCATGTTGTTGTGACTGGTTGAGACTTGTAATGGAACGTGACTTATTACTTGCACCTAATTAAGTTTGAATATTACTGCCAAGCTTTTCTCTATAAAAAAAAAATTTACTGCCAAGCTTCAGATTCTTGCATGCATAAGTCTTCCACTAGTGCTTCCTATGCAATTTTGTGATGGTAACTTGTGTGTCCTGGACATAACATTAAGTTGGGTCATGTACTCATTCCAATTTTTAGAAATCTCATGTACTTTTATTATACTTTGATTGGAATGCGAGAACCATGTGCGTGAGGGGCGCCTATATTCTCTAATGACTGTGTTATCAAAGCAAATGACTCTCTTAAGTTTGCTGCTCTTGAGACCTTACCATCTCAAAATCTTCAGACCTTACCTCCCTCGGCTCGAAGCACTAAAGAGGTTGCAGTTGTTTAGTTTTGATGCAACTTTTCTGCATTTTTTTGGGTAAATTAAAGATGCCTTGGGCTTCTCTTAAAACACCACAATTTGATATAACAGAGGTTCACAATTACAAAAGGATGGGATAGAAAATATTGGGTGAGAGATGTAGTTTAGTTGAGATTTGCTCAGCGAGAGGTTCACAATTACAAAAGGCTTACCGCATTTTGGGTCATCAAAACTTTTCAAAGTCACAGCAACACGGTTTCCGGGGGCTGGTCCCCACCTTGAAGGAGATAAAACAAATCAAGGCGACACATTCACACAAAGGGGAATTCAAAAGGGAATTCAAACTTGCGATAGAGCTGAATGACCAGTCAGCCCTTTCGAATACAGCAATGCCAAAGGCTGGGATAGAAAATATTGGGTGAGAGATATAGTTTAGTTGAGATTTGCTCAGCGAGAGGTTCACAATTACGAAAGCTTATCGCATTTTGGGTCATCAAAACTTTTCAAATTCACAACAACCCGGTTTTCGGGGGCTGGCCCCACCTTGAAGGAGATAAAACAAATCAAGGCGACACATTCACAAAAAGGGAAATTCAAAAAGGGAATTCAAACTTGCGATAGAGCTGAATGACTAGTCAGCCCTATCGAATACAATAATGCCAAAGGCTGGGATAGAAAATATTGGGTGAGAGATATAGTTTAGCTGAGATTTACTAATTCCAGCGCGAGGTTCACAGTTACAAAAAGCTTATCGCATTTTGGGTCATCAAAACTTTTCATAGTCACAACAACACGGTTTTCGGGGGCTGGCCCCCACCTTGAAGGAGATAAAGCAAATCAAGGCAACACAATGTCACGGACTTAAAATATTTCCAAGATTTGACTGAAATGATTAATTCACCGATTTTGTTTTCATTAGCAAGTGTTGAAATATGTTTAAGAAGTACTAAAATATGGTCCGTAGATGAAGTTGAATTAAAATCATAGTTTCCGAAATGTGAAAACACTCTGTTACTCACTCATTGTCATCGTGACATTATTTGATGCCCAAATCAGTATTGTGAGATAAAAAACAAAGATGATCGTACTTGAAAGTGGGAGACTTTATTTTGCATGGATTATATATTTTTATTTATATATATTGTGGTTTTGTATCAATTAATTAGGATTTTATTTGAAATGGATTCTATAATTTATTTATTAATTAGGGGTTTAATGATTTTGTATGTAATCATATTGATTATTTATTTTATATCAGTTTTATATACCTATTTACTATCCTACATGTGATTTATACTTTTATTTATTTAAGCTAGTGAGATAATAACGCATAAGTTTGAATTTTAAATATATTTATATTATTTGTGTTTTTTTAATGTTTGAGTTGCTTTTGTTTTATTTTTAAAACTTTTTAATTTCTAAAACCATATTTATGAAGTTTCATAGTTTGCCTCTGCTAGCGTGAAATCCTGGTTACGCCACTAAAAACAATCCTATGTGAAGTAGGCCCTGAAGTGTGCTTCAGGTTGAACCCAATTTTTACATGGGTTGGGTTGGCCAATTCAAATTCGGATTTGGGTTGGTCAATTTGGGTTGACTCACAAATCGAGTTGAATTCAGGGGTTGGCTTCACTCACAACTCAACTCAACCCGAGTCCATAAACTAATAGTGAAAAACTGATCATGGCCGTTCATTCTGTAACTTCTAATCTGGGCCGTAGGTTTTAAACTAATCTTACATGAGACTTCACAACCCTAGCCGTCATTTCCTTTTCTTTTCTTCTCCTCTATCTCTCCTTTCCTTTAACAGTCTCTGTTTCACAACCCTAGTTTCACAGTCCTTCAACTGTTCGACAGATCCTTCGGCTCCGACAGTCGGAACCTTTGGTAGTCGGCAGATCCTTCGGAATCGGCGGTTGGCACTCGACAGTCCTTCAAGGCTTCAAGAGATCGTCTGTTCAAGGCTTCAACCAGATCGCCCGTTCTTCAATAGATCCTTCGGCACCTTGACACTTCGGCAATTGGCAGATCTTTTAGCTTCAATCCTTCACCAAATCTTTTGGTTTGAATCCTTCAATAGATCTTTTGGTTATAAGTAATTTGCACATCATATTAGAAAATCGGGTTGGGTCGGGTTGGGTTATTTAATTATGGTTGGGTTCGGGTTAGTGCAATTTGGGTTGAAAATCGGGTTGGGTCAGGTTAGGACTGAGTGGTTTGAAATTCAGATTGGATTCGGGTTGGAGTCAACCCGAACTCAATCCGCCCGAGTCGCAGCCCTAGTAGTAAGCGATTCTTGGAAAAAAAAGATTGATGTTGAAGATCGGTGCTTTCTGAAGTTCAAATGACTTGGGTCATTGATTATCTTTAATCATGTATGTGTAAATGTTTAATCATTAATACATATTTTATGGTCTTGCCGTATTTGAATTGAATATTGCTATTATTATTTATTATGAGAGATCTGAAATGCTTTGTTAAAATATAGATATGGAAAAAAATGTGCACCACTAGTGAAGATGGAGAAAAGTGCACCCGAGGATGAGAGTTGGACTAATTTGTCGTCGTTGCGGTATTAAAAAGACCTCTTATGCATGGTTCAACTTTCACCGTCAACTGTCGCTATTGCTATGTGGAAACGGAAACTTCTGACGCAGACCACATTATTATCTCTTTTTGTGTCTTTTTGGGAATTAAAACCTGTTCACCTCCCTTGTCCACTTTCATGGTGCGTTTGATTGTGAGATTGCAAAACTGATTTTACAAAAATCTGAGTTTTAAAATTGATTTTGTATGAAATTCACCCCCACCCCCTAAGTTTTTTCAAATCGTAGCTTTTGAACACTATTTGTCTGACTGTTTGATGAGGAGATGAGAAGTAAGATTAACAACTCTTGCAAACAATCATTCCACTCCTCTCCGTTCTCTTTAGATTTAGACCAACTTGAGAAAATATAAGAGATGATGGTGTGGAATTTATGGAGCAATGGGATTTATAAATCTAACTTCAATCACTAAGAAACAATGATTTCATTTGAGTTTTAATTGTGTTAATGATGTAAAACAAGATATCTATCTATTCTCAGAAGATTAATTTCAACACATGTAGGGTTGGCTATTGTGGCTAGAGCCATGAATTTGCTCTTCATAGAGTTCGAGTTTGAATTTGCTATCTTACTTAATGCACAAGATTTATGGGTGATTCTTTGTATCCGGGATTCCTCGATTAATGTTATTCCCCTGTCATTAAAAATCATCTTTCATATATATTTTTTAAACTTTCCTTGTTGCTAAAATAACATAAAGATGTTACAAATTCTCTTAAAGAGATTGAAGCGAACATCGTATGATGGATATCATCGCCCTTTCATGCTCCTCAAATCTGAGAATACAAACTCTTCATTGACAACAATTGGACTCATATTTCCTTCATAGCTGGTAATTGAATTTTGGTCATAATTAGATTCTCCATTGACACTATTGTGCATCTGAAGTGCTACTTCAAGATTCCATAGGACATCACCCATCAATGGTCGTTCGATACCTCGATTGGCTAGACATTTCTCAGCGATCTCGACAAACTTCTCCAAGCTTTCCTGTGTTATGTCTTCCTTCAATTGTGGATCGATAATTTGATCAATCATGCCATTCCGCTTGCAGTGCAATGCCCAATCAGCCAAACTTAGCTGCTCTTCTGGGAGTGATCGATCCAAGGCAGGTCGTCCGCATAACACTTCGAACAGGACAACCCCAAAAGAGTAGACATCGGATTTTTCTGTCAATTGCTGTTTTCGGTAGTACTCTGGATCCATGTACCCAAAGCTTCCTTTGATGGCGGTACTCACATGTGAGCAATCCAGCTCCGGGGCCGCCTTGGAAAGTCCAAAATCCGAGACCTTAGCCACCAATTTATCGTCCAAGAGGATATTTGTAGTCTTGACATCACGGTGGATGATACCTGGCTTTGCACCCGTGTGAAGGTAGTGGAACCCCCGAGCGGCTCCGATGCAGATCTCAAGGCGCTGTTTCCACGAGAGCGGCTGATTTTGGGTCTTGTAGAGGTGATCCCTGAGTGTCCCGTTGGCCATGTAGTCATAGACAAGGATCATCTCATCCTTCTCATGACAGTGTCCGACAAGAGAGACCAAATGCCGGTGCCTCAACTTTGAAAGCATGTCAATCTCTGTTCGGAACTCATGCACTCCCTGGTTCGAAAGGCGACTCCCACGCTTGATTGCAACACAGATTGTCCCACCATCAATCTCTCCCCTGTAGACCTTTCCGAACCCTCCAACACCAATTACTAGCGATTCGCTAAAATCTTTTGTTGCGGTTTTGATCTCTGAAACAGAGAATAGGCGGCTTTGGTTTGATGGAGATGAGACGCAGCTTTGCAGCATCACTTTCTTCTTCAATGCGAATAAGACTGCCAGGAACACGAGCGCGATCCCGGCGGAACCGCCAAAGACTCCACTTGCAATGGCCGCGGACCTGTGTCCCTTCTTAGGACCGTTCTTGGGCAAGATCTGGCTTAGGTCAGCCGTCTGCGGTGGCAGTGGGGTCGGGTTTAACCCGGCGAGATTGCCCGTGCTGTCGTTCAATTTGAAGATCTCGAGACCGTTCAGCTCGGCATCAGTGTACACAGGATTGCTGTTGATGTCCGGGTGGAGAGAGACGCATACATCCTGCTGTGACGATGCGCTCGTGTTGGGGAAGAACACGATGAAGTCTAGGTAGATGGGCACGCCAAGCCCTGCTTGGTTGGTGTACGCGATCACGTCGAAGCCTTGTACGGCAATCATGTTGTTGATGAAGATGTCGAACACCCTCATATTGACCTTTGTGACCCAGTAAGCGATCTCGCAGAAATGGAGGCGGATGTAGTAGTAGAACCCGGCATCGACCGTGACGATCCAAGTGAGGTTGTAATTAAGATTGACGAACGCGTTCGGACCCATCGATCGGGTGGTGCCGTAGACAGAAGGAGGTGCGATGTACTCCGGTATGGTGTCTGAGTACTTGATCGTGACGTTGGGGTCCTTCGCATACGTCACGCTCACCGCGGTCCCGTAAATGTATGTCGAGTCATCGTCCCATTCCCTATAGAGCCCCGAGTCGTCCATCGGGGACACGACCGACCCTCCCACGTTCAGCCTCGCGACCGTCTCGAACGCTGTGTGTTCATCGATCGTCAGGGTGCTCGTCGTCCCAACTATGAGAGGCTGGCGGAACGCGTTGTGCTTGACAAAAATATGCGGCATTGAGACAATCTCGATCCCGTTCACAAAGGCGAAGGCGTTCTTGTTTGCGGGGGATGGCGTGAACGTCAGATTCAATGTGTTCGATGAAATGTTGACGGAGAATTCTTTGCTGATGTAGTAGTAATTCATGGCTTGCGTGGTCAAGAGGGCGCTGAAGTTGTTGAGGAGGGTGTGAGAGCCGACGGAGAGAGAAAAGAAAGAAAGGGAGATGTTGAAGTTGACGAAGTCGGTGCTGCTCGTGTAGTCCGAAGGGTAGAAGTGGAGGCGGACGAACTTGCGGCCGGGGGTGACGGGGAAGGAGTAGGTGTATGGGGTCTGGAAGATTCGGGCCGTCATGTAGGGGACCTGCGGAATGGAGGGGTCCTGTTCGGAAGGCGTGGACGTGACGGAGTCGGTCTTCTTGTCGGGGGCGTAGGCCGAGTCGATGTCGTCTTCCCAGGGGAGGCCGTTGAGGTCATACTGTACACCGGATGATGAACCGCAGTTGAGGAAGATATTACGGTCTACCGATTTTTGGGCAGAAGCGGAGACGATGTTGGCGGTTATGGCTACCAGCAGGAGAAGCAGTAACCAGCAGGTTTGGTTTCTTTGGTGGATCTTCATTTCAGGGAATTAGGATGAGAAGCAAGAATGATTTGATGCTAAAAATGGGTAACAATGACTCATTTCAGTCCACTCAATTTACTCAAAGAAATAAAGCACAAACATACCCATAAGAAGTTTGTGTCCTCTGGGTGGGGGCCGGTGACTTCAGCGGTGACTTTTAAAAGTTTCTGATAACCCAAAATGGGCTCGGACTACTCTGGAAAAAATCTTCCTGCTATTTGTGGGTCTTGTGGCCACTATGAATACTAACTCAAGCTCAAGATGCTTAGTTTGCTTCCCCATCACTTTCTCCTCAAATAAACTAACCTCCACCTGTGGATACTTAGTAATATTTTCAAACTATGCTAACTTGATTTTTTACAGATCTTGTGTGTGTGTGTTGTATGGCGTGTTTCAAGATTACAGATGAAAGATTAATCTTTTGAAGAAAGATAAAAATCACATTTGACAGTGTTTCAAGATTACAGATGAAAGATTAATCTTTTGGAGATAGCTAAATATCACTTTTTACAGCGTTAACAGAATTCAAACGCTTTTGAGTTTCCCAGTGGTTCGAAGTCAGATTTGTCAATTCCACATTATTGTCTTTTTTCAAGGTTTTCAAAGAAGAAAAGCTTGAAAGAGAAGCTGCACCAAATCTCCCTTCGTCTTTCTGGAAGCATATATAGATGACCATTAAAAAAATATTATCTGGTAAAGAAGTGGTGGGGAATAAGTCACCTTAACGAAGTTGGATCATTTTATTAGCCAGATTTGACAATTCCTTTGGTTGATGGAGACAACAGATCAGGGGTGGAAGCATCAGCTGATTTTGGAATCTAACGCATCGAAAAACTAAAATAAAGATCCAACAAGCGTTGAGATTCTTCAACAAACACAATTCTCAAAGAGAATACTAAAACTCAGAAAATATATTAATAAAAGTTGAAAATCTTAAATTACAAGCCTCCCTTTTATAATAGGGAAAAACTTACTAAAAATAGCAAAAATAAAAATTTATTATAACTAATTCTAGGGGATCTTAGAAGATCATGAGATTTGATTTCGGTCAAATTCGATTTATTATGAAAAAGATACGCTAAATCTTAAAAAGTACTGAAAATAGCAATAATGTCATTTTGAGGGCCAAAAAATGGGAAAAATGGAAAAATAAGGACGCGTTGTGGCGTAGCGACAATTCTTGAAGATCTCCTCGACATCTACCTCCAGTAAAAATTTCAGGCGATTCCGAGTTCGGAGCGTCATTTATTTCTACTAGCCGGTTTTTCTGTAAATATTTGAAAATCTTCAAATGGACCCTTTCAGGTTCATCGCTCCCAGAACGCATCGGCCACCCGTTCTGCATCAGCATCTCATATGCTTCAAGTTTCTTTAGTCTAATATGCTTCAAGTGGTGGGGAAATCTAATATGCTTCAAGTTTCTTTAGTCTCCATGGAATAGTCGAAGGAACCAACTTTCTCAACACGCGCAACAATTAGATTATATAGCAAACAATTCAGTTCAGGGGACAGGGTAAAAATGTGAAGGTATAGTATTGTTTGTTTACTTTTTATTTTTTCAATTGGTAAGATGGTATATTTTTGTTGTCTAAATTAATCACTGCTCCTGTAAATCTGCTCTTAGAATTCGGCAAACTCCCAGTATACTAATATTTGTTGTAAATGCCCGCTTGAGGGGGACCCACGATCAAGCAATACTGCCCCAATTATAATCCACACTATTTTTTAATAAAACTATTATACGCTCTCTAATTGAAATATATGTTGTTGTATGAAATGAAGTATATAACAACATACATTAGTATATTTTTTCTTTTTAACAAAATAATTTTTCTTTTGTTTTATACACTATGATATAACTTCATTATTATGATAGCACAGTATATACTACGTTATCATAGTGTAAAGGGTTGCAAAACAGACTGAATATATCAATTCTCATTATTAAATACTAATATGCAAGAGTAATTTGTGGACTCATATGTTTCCCATATTCATTGGTTTATAAACTCTGGCTAGTCCATCATTCCATTGTCATCAACTAGGTTTACAATTTAACCATGCACATAGTAGTCCAGGAAATAAAAAAACAAGAATAAAAACAATAAAGTGGTGATGTAAGAAAGGAAGGAAGAAAGTTACACACTAAGGCAGCGAAAAATCAAATAACTAAATAAAGATTCAACAAGCATTGAGATTTTTTAACAAACTCATAATTCTAAAAAGACAAATAAAAATATATTAATCAAAGCTAAAAACTCTATATTATAAGTCTCTCTTTTATACTAACTAAAAATTTACTAAAAATAGTTCGTTTCGAAACCACGTTGCTCCGTTCCTCTAAGGTTATTAATCTTTCCCCAAAACCCATCAAGATCTCATCAAACCCCAACCCCAGTTTGAGTACCCAAAATGAAGATCCACAAAAGAAACCAAAACTGGCTCTCACTTTTCCTCATCGTAGCCATTACCACCTCGACCGATTCGATCATCGCCCAAAACACCACCCCCTATGTCCCGACCGAGAACATCCTTCTCAACTGCGGTGCACAGTCTGGAAAGCAAATGGACCAAGAGGGCCGCAGCTGGGCCAGCGATGTCGGCTCAAGCTACGCTCCCGGCATCCAGTACACTGTCTCCACCACTCCTTCCAACAAGAATTCCTCTGTTCCGACGATCCCCTACATGACAACTCGGATCTTCCAGACCCAATACACCTGTTCCTTCCCTGTCACCCCCGGCCGCAAGTTCGTTCGCCTCTACTTCTACCCCTCCAACTACGCAAACCCCAACTTCGTCGTCTCCGATTCTTTCTTCTCTGTCTCTGTTGGTCCTTACACCATGCTAAACAACTTCAACCCCCTCTTGACTACACAGGCCATGACCAAAGAATTCTCCATTAACATATCATCGAACACATTGAATTTGACGTTCACGCCATCCGTGGCGAAGAAGAAGGCGTTCGCCTTCGTGAATGGGATCGAGATCGTCTCGATGCCACAGAGTTTTAGCGATTCCAAACTGGCTAACCCACCTCTCATAGTCGGGTCGACGAGCACGATGACGGTTGATCAGTACACGGCGTTAGAGACAGTCGTGAGGCTGAACGTCGGCGGGAACAGTGTGTCCCCGGTAGATGACTCGGGGCTCCATCGAGCATGGACTAACGACGAGATGTACATTTATAGTGCTGCGTCTGGTGTCACTTAACCAAAGGACCCCAACGTCACGATCAACTACACAGCTAGCGTACCTGAGTACATCGCCCCTCCGCAAGTCTACGGCACCGCTCGCTCGATGGGTCCAAACCCATCCCTCAATCTAAAATACAACCTCACTTGGATTGTTTCGGTTGATCCAGGTTTTTCCTACCTCATCCGGCTCCATTTCTGCGAGATCGACTCCCAGGTCTCAAAAATGAATATGAGGGTCTTCGACATCGTCATCAACAACCAGACTGCCCAACGCAGTTTTGACATGATGATATATAACAATGGAGGTGAGATCGGTGTTCCCATCTACAGGGACTTCTTCCTGCTCCCTGGCATGAGCCAATCAGAGGATCTATGGATCGCTTTCCATCCGGATGTCGCCACCAAACCTGTAGGCTACGATGCGTTTTTAAATGGTCTTGAGATATTCAAATTGAACAGCAGCGATGGCAGTTTCACACGGTTGTCACTGCAGGCCGAGAAGAAGCACATTCGACACTTCCTCGCCATAGCCATTGGAGTCCCTGGATTTTCGCTTCTCATTATCTTGTTAGCGATCATCGCTTTCAGGAACTGGAGGCGGGCAAAAATGAATAAGCAGCGTTACGCCTCATCTCTTCCACTCCTTCCAAACCAAGTCCGATATTTCTCTTCTTTAGAGATCAGAAGTGCGACAAATGATTTTAGCGATTCATTCATACTTGGTGTTGGAGGGTTCGGAAAGGTCTACAGGGGAGAGATCGATGGTGGGGCAACCCATGTTGCAGTCAAGCGTGGAAGCCGGCTTTCCAACCAGGGAGAGAA
The DNA here is from genome assembly GCA_030737845.1 of Acorus calamus. Taxonomy (NCBI): domain Eukaryota; kingdom Viridiplantae; phylum Streptophyta; class Magnoliopsida; order Acorales; family Acoraceae; genus Acorus; species Acorus calamus. The sequence continues at coordinate 28,086,207 of CM060878.1, read as the reverse complement.
CGAATTCCAAACGGAGATTGGTATGCTTTCTAAGCTGAGGCATCGGCACTTGGTATCCCTTATTGGATACTGTGACGAGAATGAGGAGATGATCCTCGTCTACGACTACATGGCGAATGGGACACTCCGGGATCACCTCTACAAGACCCAAAATCCGCCGCTCTCGTGGAAACAGCGCCTTCAGATCTGCATCGGAGCAGCTCGGGGGTTCCACTACCTCCATACGGGAGCCAGGCCAGGTATCATCCACCGCGACGTCAAGACCACAAACATCCTCTTGGACGATAAATGGGTCACCAAGGTCTCAGATTTCGGACTATCCAAGGTGGCTCCGGAGCTGGACTGCACACATGTGAGTACCGCTGTCAAAGGCAGCTTTGGGTACTTGGACCCGGAGTACTTCTGGAAACAGAAGCTGACAGAGAAATCCGACGTCTACTCACTTGGGGTTGTCCTGTTCGAAGTGCTATGCGGGCGACCTGCATTGGATCGTTCACTCCCTGAAGAGCAGGTGAGTCTCTCTAATTGGACATTGCATTGCAAGAGGAACGGCACGATTGATCAAATCATCGATCCAAATTTGAAGGGTGACATATCGCCAGATAGCTTGGAGAAGTTTGTTGAGATAGCGGAGAGATGCTTGGCCGGTCAAGGGACCGAACGGCCATCAATGGGCGATGTGTTGTGGAATCTTGAAATAGCACTCCATTTACACGATCCAGCGGAGGAGAAGGGAGAATCTAACTGTGTTCCAAGTTCAATTTCAAGCAACGAAGGAATGATGAGCTCAATTGTTACCGGTGAAGACTCTGTTTTTTCAGAATTGAGAAGCCCAAAAGGGCGATGATATCCATCAAATCTTGTTCAGTTGAATCTCTATTAGAGTGGCTTGTTTTGTAATGTTTCGAAGTTACATTCATGAATTCTGTCAAAGATTACTTCTTTAATCTATATTGTGTATAATATCTCTTAACAATCTCAGCATATTATTGAGGTAATGTTGAGTTTAAGATCGGAAGATCTGACACTATAGTAAAATATTGAATATTTTGTACAGAGGCTAAACACTCAGATTTGTGACATGTATTGCACGCCAACCACCATTTTTTTTTTTTTTGTATAGTTGACCCACTTAGGGATGATACCCATCTCTGAATGCCTGAGACAAAGTATTCGAAAGATCCATTTATATACTCCACTTCCCACTACTGGTTTATATATACAAAGAGGAAGAGCATTTTTGTTTCATGAAATTAGTGAAATTGTTCGAATATAAGGGGTGGTGGATCAAATGATCATTTTATAGTGTGCCATTGTAAAATTTTATACAACCTTTGAAGTCAGATCAATATAATATATGATCCCCCTTGATATATTATCCGAAAATGGCAAAGTTCACTTGGATCATCACAGTTGACCCCTGGTTTCTCTACCTTGTCCGTCTCCATTTTTGTAAGATTGAACCAGGTAAATTTTTTGATGCATGTCGAATCTTCCATGCCTGCTACTCCTTGTACCTCCCTCGGCTAGAAGCACTAATGGGGATCGATGCATTTATTTAGTACTACTAAACTCTGTTTTCCCTTCTCCAGTTTAGTTTTTATGCATCTTTTTGTATTCTTTTTGGTAGATGCCTTGGGCTTCTCTGTAAACACCACATTTTGATATAACACAAGTTCACCATCACTAGGCTTATCGCATTTTAGGTCATCAAAACTTTTCAAAGTCACCGCTGAAGTCAAGTGTGGAAGATTCTACGATCAAGCACACCAACACAGTTTCAGGAGGCTGGCCCCGACTTGAAGGAGACATCACAAATCAAGGCCACACAATATTACAGACTTTCCAGCTTTGGGTCAAATGAAGTAATGAACAGGAAGCATTAGTGGAAAACTGTGTGTGTAAGAATCTGAAGTCAAGTCCCCGGATAGCCAAAATAATATACGTACAAAGATGAAATTTCCATAGCTTGTATTTATCCAATGTGATTGTTTCCATTTCAAAGAGGACAGCTGAAGAAGCTTTGTGGTATTACAATTTACAAGGAAGTCTTTCGGCTTTCATAAACAATACGAACTCAATCTTAACATGCGTAATTGAGAGCCAGCTTTTTGAAGAAAAAACCATCAGCATCTCAAAAGATACCAGAATATATATTAAAGTGGTGATTTTGACATGACTTTTTTTGGAGCAGTAGAAATTATAAACTACAAAGAAACAAATTATTCTATGAACTTATTCCTTGAGAGATTTATTTTTCTTTCAAATGTAAACCTGATATGTTAGTATTTGTGGTTTAATAAATCATTGTTTTGGTTTTTCAACGAATTTTGTTTTAAAAAGAATCACATTTAATTCTTTCATAGTTTAACAAATAAGGATTTATGTTCAAACAATAAATTAAGGTTGTCTCATTTGTTTATGAGTATAGTAAATAGGAGATTATTAATTGTTATTGTATATTTGAGTATCAAGGGTGTTATGGTTAATTTAATATCTTTAAAGAGAAGACTTATCACGAACCCTTGATATGTTGAATCCAATAAAAAGGTCCACCCCTGCATTCTTCGATATACGTGAGTTATCAAAATAAAAGAGAGAGACATACACAGCGAACTCGTCAAGGCCAAAGGAGAAGCAGGGTTTCTTATCTTCTTCAAGCTTCTTCTCCAGGTGGTTCAGCCATTAAAGCAAGACAAACAATGAACTGACCTTTTATTTATTTATTGATAAGATAGTATATTAATCACTGCTCTTGTAAATCTGCTATTAGAAATCAGCCTTAGTAAACATAAAAGGAACACCCAAGCTCAAATTTCACATTGCCCTCATCACTTCCTCTGGTATACTAATATCTGCTTTGAATAGTACTTGAGGGGACCCATGCTCAAGCAACAGTGCTTTATATTTTGGGCTATGTATTGAAAAAAGAAGGAAATACTCGGTCATTTTTATAATCATAAACGCATCTGTCCAAGTTTTTATTCTTTTAAAAATCATATATCATATTAATGAATTATGTACTTTTATAAAAATGTGAAGTACATACTCTAATATATTGAGGATATCTTTTATAAAAAATGTAAAAAAATTCAGCGAAGTATATAACTCGTGACAGTGGAGAGGGCTATCAAGTTATATGAGATCACATTTGTTACTGTAATGTACACTCAACGCTCAGAAAAGAATACATAGTTAGGGATCCTTGGCCCTTCCTAAGCATCCTGAGGCCAAAGGTGGGAGGTTGATTTTCCATGGATGACATAAACAAAGTGCTGACTTTTATTTTTTGGGCTTATGGTAGGATCCACTTTCGGATGTCATTGAACCAAATCCGTGAGACTAATAAGTATTCGAAGTGGATCCACTCAAATGCTCCAATCCGTGAGTAATCCAAAGTAGTCTGAACAAAAAATCCGATGTCTACTCTTTCGGGGTTGTTCTGTTCGAAGTGCAAGCGGAACGGAACCATTGATCAGATCATCGATCCAAATTTGAAGGATGACATATCCCCAGATAGCTTAGAGAAGTTTGTGGAGATCGCAGAAAATGCCTGGCCGGTCAGGGGATCTGTAGATGGGGGATGTGCTTTAGAATCTTGAATTAGCACTCCATCTGCACGATCCGGTGGAGAAGGGAGAACCAAATTCAATTCCAAGCTATGATGGGATGATGAGCTCAATAGTTGCTAGTGAAGACTGTTTTGTTGAGAAGCCTGAAAGGGCGATGATAATCCATCGAACCATGTTCACTTGAATCTCTATTAGAAATAGATTGTTTAGTAATGATTTTGTATTGTGTATTGTGTCTCCTAAAATTTAAGAGTGCTTTTACACTCAACCCCAATTCCAATTTTATTACATTTTCTATAAATGCATTCATGTAATTCATTGGATTATATATTACATTTATTTAAAGGCTTTGTACCTCAATAAATGAGATATACTATTTTAAAAAATTTAAAACGCATATAGACTGTAATTGGGGCTAGAAATGGGGTTACGTAACTAGGCTGTCAACGGGTCGTGTCGGGGTGGACCCGGACCCAACCCATGTGATTGTCGGGTCTTTAGATCGGTCTATATCGAGTCTTAGGTCGAGTCGATCCATTAACAGCCTAGGTCAAACAAAGAGAGGTCGATAAACTTCTTAAGGGCCTACAATGACTTCATTTGTTTTTGTTTTTTTAATAGAGTCTACTATATTATAAATAATTTTTTACTACTTTTATTTTTTAATGTTTTACGAGGGAACATTTGAAATATGGTTTGGATTATTATACTTTTATGTAAAATAAAAAAAGTTATACAAATATTTTAAATGCTTAAAATTTTAAATGATTGTTCAATATTTAGTTATAAATATTGGATTGGATCATGAGTGTTGAATTGAATTATAATTTTAAAAAATCACATAGTATTTCGGTTTGGTCAATAGGGTCATAGGATCGGGTCGGGGTGAACTCAGACCTGACCCGTTTTGATTGTCGGATCCTTCGGATCATGTATTTAAGCATTTTATCAGATCCGATCCAAGTCGACCTGTGACCCATTGATAGACCTATACATAAAATTATCATATTTTAAATATTTCAGCATAATTGTTGAGATTATGTTGGGTAAAGATCGAACTATCATCAGCCACGTAATTCAACGGTAGAGAGATGAAGACCGATGCCCATTCTGGGGTTTTCTAGTTGGGCAATTTTCAGTTTTAACCCCCGATGTTTCTTAATTTTAAAATTAGTTCGGGGGCTAGCTTGACCAGGCCAACTTTGTTATGGATTTTTAACACTTGTTATCTATAAAATCTTTATCAAATCTATTCATAATAAAATTTCAAATTTTAAGATTTAAAATATCAAAACAAGATATAGTTCAAAATTTAAAATTAGAGTAAATTTCAAATTAAAAATTTAGAGAAGATGGAAAAATTAATCTTATCAAACATCCATTTTAATTTAAAATTGAAGTTAAAAAATGTAATATATATAGGTGATGTGATTATAAATCACTCTTGAAAGTCATAAAAAAAATTACTAGGGCCAAAAATAAAAAATTCCCTTTGGATATCGTACGAAGAGGGAGACTTGCATTTATACATGAACTAGCATGAGTTTATTCCTTTAATTTGGGGAGACAGATTCACTGATCACAATGTTCAGGGATCCTGAGTGATCTCTGGACATGGTTATATCTACCAGCCTTTTCTTTCATACCATTGGTTGTAACTAATATTCTGTTCTAGGCTCTAACAGACTCATTCAGCTTGTGCTTGTGGACTGGACACATCACACCCTACACATTGTTTAATAATAACAATAATAATAAATAAATAAATCCAAAAGTGTCAACTTCATAAAATAGTCCCTAATTCCTCATCCGACATCTCTACTGCTAAGTCTGATGACTTTGTGCTCGATCATGGAAAATTTGCACACAATCGATGAATTTTCAAAGTGGTCTTCATCATCACTGTTTCAATATCATGTTTTATTAACAAGGCTTATCAGAAAAATCACATAATTGACAAGTGGGTAAGTCAATACCAAAACTCGAACCCAGGTTACCCAGGACCTATCGGTAACACCATTAAACTCTGAACCGTTATGCTATGACCACTGGAAACTTGAGACTTACAATTTAATCATGCATAAAACACAAATCTAATGACCAACGTGTTTCTAGAGAAATTAAACTACAATAAGTAGTCCAAAAATGAAATAACAAATTTATCAACAGGAAGGAATAAAACTCATCATTTCAAAATCCACAAAATTCCACTAGGCGTATTTGATGGAGGAATTAAATAAGTGAATTTATATCATGATAATAATTTAGAGATGTTCTTTCACACGTAACAAAATTGATTGCAATCAATTTTGACTGATTTGTAAATCTCAATTTCTATTCCAATTAATAAATAAGAGAATTCACAACAGTTCTCTAAAAGAAATTCAAGTGAACATAGTTTGATAGATATCACCGCCCTTGTGGGCTCCTCAAATCTGAGAACATAGAGTCTCCATTAACAACAATTGAGCTTGTCATTCCTTCGTACCTGGAAATTGAAGTTGGGTCAAAACTAGATTCTCCCATCTCAAAATTTTGTGATGCTCGATTGCACCATAATCCAAAGGTTGTCAAAATAGAAGTCTGTCCCCTTGAACACCACTTCATTTTGCGCAAACCATAACCCATCATGCTGTTGTGACTGGTTGAGACTTGTAATGGGACGTGACTTATTACTTGCACCTAATTAAGTTTGAATATTACTGCCAAGATTTTCTCTTAAAAAAAAAAAAATTACTGCCAAGCTTCAGATTCTTGCATGCACAAGTCTTCCACTAGTGCTTCCTATGCAGTTTTGTGATGGTAACTTGTGTGTCCTGGACATAACATTATGTTGGGTCATGTTCTCATTCCAATTTTTAGAAATCTCATGTACTTTTATTATACTTTGATTGGAATGCGAGAACACGTGCGTGAAGGGCGCCTATATTCTCTAATGACTCTGTTATCAAAGCAAATGACTCTTAAGTTTGCTGCTCTTGAGACCTTACCATCTCAAAATCTTCAGACCTTACCTCAGCTCCCTCGGCTCGAAGCACTACAGAGGTTGCAATTGTTTAGTTTTGATGCATCTTTTCTGTAAACACCACAATTTTTTTTTTTTTTGGAGGGTTACACACCACAACTTGATATAACAGAGGTTCAAAATTACTAAGGGCCCGTTTGGATAGAGACATAAGTTATTCTGGGGTTTATACCTATCCTAGGAATTATTGACTTTATCAATAGAATAAATGATTTTCTGTTTGGTTGTGTTTTAAATTATTCTTATTGGGAAACGTAATAATAAAGTAAATGTGTTTGGTTGATGAATAATAAATTGTAAATAAAGTGTAAAAAGTTGATTTGATATGTGGGCTCCATTGATGTATAAGAGGTAATGACAGGTGATTTGAAATGAAAATAGAAAAAAGACAGTGGGGCCCACTTATGATTGTTGTTGGAATAGGCTAATTCCATGGAAAATGGAGGATTACTATACCCCTTTATTATTTGGTATTCCGACATCCAAATGCCACTTTATTTTCCTCACCCAAACACCTTTTTTCCCCTATTCCCTGCCTATTCCCACCTATTGCTTCCCTAACCCTCTACCCAAACAGCCCCTAAAGGTTTATCGCATTTTGGATCATCAAAACTTTTCAAAGTCACAACAACATGCTTTCTGGAGGCTGGCCCCCACCTTGGAGGAGATAAAACAAATCAAGGCGACACAATCTCACGGACTTAAAAATATGTCCAAGACTGGACTGAAATGATTAATCCACCAATTTTGTTTTCATTAGCAAGTGTTGAAATATGTTTAAGAAGTATTAAAATAGGTTATTCCATTTAAAGATTACGTGGGCCCACTGTCAAATCAATTGTCACCGCCTCTTATAAATCACCTATTAAATCGACTATCATTTCTTTTTTACCTTTTATAAATCCATATCCATATTTTATTCACATTTTACCCAAACAACTAAACATGTATTCTTATGTTTATCAATGAAAATAATTCAAAACACAACCAAACACAAAATCAATTTATTATTATTTATACTCACTTATGCCGGAATAACTGTATATCCAAGAATAAGTCATATTCTGTATCCAAACGGGGGCATTAATGTCTCACTGTCTCTTCATGACTTCATCCATTTTGAAATGAAGATCTAAACTAAACCCAAAATTTTAGAACACCGGGTATGGACATATCACATGTGGTTGTTTGCTGAATGTTGAAATGGGGTAATTAATTGAATTTGTTAATTGGTTTCATCTGTTGGGTGGTTTAAATTATATTTTGTGTGATTTGTTATAATTTTTTTGTATTCTTGAGTTAATGAGGGAGTAACTAGTCAATTTTTTGTACACACTTTATAGTTCTAATTTAATTATCGTAAAGGGTGTAGTTAGTTTTTTTTTTTGTATACACCTTACAATTCTAGGCCTGGTCCTCTTTTGTCCTTCATAAATCTTTAGATTATATAAACTGATGAAATTATAAATGAGTTTTAATGACTTTATTTTTATCCTTGAATTATTATAGAGTGCAATTTTTATTTGTATATTACTTATAATTTCAGGTTTTTGAAAAAAATTAAAGATTGTAATCGAAGGCCGCCCCCGCTAGAGTAAATTCCTGGCTCCGCCACTGGAATGGAGGGTCCTGATCGGCAGGCGTGGGCGTGACGGAGACGGTCAACTTGTCTGGGTGATAGGCCGAGTCGTTGTCCTTGTCGTCTTCCCAAAGGAGGCCGTTGAGGTCATACTTTACACCAGATGATGAGCCGCAGTTGAGGAAGATATTACGGTCTACGGAGTTTTGGGCAGAAGCGGAGACGATGTTGGCGGTTATGGCTACCAGCAGGAGAAGCAATAACAAGCAGGTTTGGTTTCTTTGGTGGATCTTCATTTTGGGGAATTAGGACGAGAAGCAAGAATGATTTGATGCTGAAAATGGGTAACAATGAATCATTTCAGTCCACTCAATTTACTCAAAGAACTAAAGCACAAACATACCCATAACAAGTTTGTGTTCTCCGGGTGGGGGCAGATCTCAATCATAGAAACACATTTCCACGCTTGACTTCAGCGGTGACTTTGAAAAGTTTCTGATAACCCGAAATGGGGTCGGACTACTCTGGAAAAAATCTTCCTGCTATTTGTGGGTCCTGTGGCCACCATGAATACTAACTCAAGCTCAAGATGCTTAGTTTGCTTCTCCATCACTTTCCCCTCAAATAAACTAACCTCCACCAGTGGATACTAATTAATCAGTAATTATGTTCCCACATACCATATCTGTGGGAGGTGAAAATGCCCTCCTCCTTGGATGGGCCGGACTCGAAGACGGTCCGGACTTGGTTTGGGTAAATCCGCGAAGAGACGCCGATAGTGAAAGCGGCGACGACGATGGACCGATTTGGTGGATGTTTGTCTGGACTGAACCTGATGTAAATCAGGCTGCCTACGTAACCTTTTTAAGGGATCAAGCCACACGTAGTTCCTTTTTAAGGGATAAAGCTTGGATCTAGGGTTCTCTTTGTTTTGGGGAAGAATGAGTCTCTCCCTCTGCCCCTCCTCCCTCCCCCCGCCCCCCCTTTTTTGTGAAGGGGATACCCTTCTATTTATAGTGGGAAGGGGTGTGAACATATCATGGAGGTGTGAACATATCATGGGATGAAATCTTTCACGTGGCTCTTGGATCGATCGACACGTGGGATCTACTTTTTGGCAGTTTGTTACAACCACTGTTTCAGGGAATATTTTCTCAAAATTCCTAATATCTCACCGATGTGGACTCCGTGATTTTGGTTTAAGTCGAATAGGAGCTATGCCCCCATTCACCCAGGTCAGGTCGGGAGTCCGACCAGACTACTTATTAGCCCGACCTGGGATGGTGGTGTGTTATGATGGAATGTGATGGGCCGGGGTGGTATAGCCTTTTAAACGGATCCTGAGATGTGACAGATTTTGGCTCCTACAATATCCTACAATATCCAACTCAATTGAGACTCTTCAGATGTCAACCTCACTACAAGAAAATTGTTTGTTAGGCACGAAATTTTTACCCAGGAAAGTTGTTATTTCGTTTGGTAATTGTGTATTGAATTAATGCTACCACTTTTATCAGGAAAATCCTTCCTTGGTAACAGTGTAAAATTTTCATATGTAAAACTTTTGTTCAGAAAAAGTTTTCTTATTAATAAAAGTATATATATATATTTTTAATATTAAATAAACATTGGTTTTTTTAAATTTTTTACTCTTTACCAACGAAGTATGTTGGATTTTTGTACTGAGAAAAGTATCTCGGTAAAAGTAAAAAGCTTTTAGATTTATTTTTTTGATTTTTACATATATAAACTTGTTAAATTTCAATTCCGTCAAAATACTCCTAGTAAAAAAACATGTTTGCGTCAATACTTTTAAAATTATTTAAGTAAGTGCGTCCATATCCCTATAGTTACTAGTTGAAGCATATGTAGAGGTGTAAAACGGGCCCGTGCCGGCATGGCATGGCACGAAGTACGGCACGTTAAAAAACAGGCACGGCATGTTAAGGTTTATGGGCTATGCCGGGCCAGCCTTCTGGCACGTGGACCGCTTTCAGCACGGCACATTAATGAGCACGGCACGATAGGCACGGCACGGCACGACAATTCACAGTAGACGGAGCATATAATATGTTGAATAAATGTCTCATATCATTGTTTTATCATGTATATATAATGATTTTGTGTGTATATATGCATATCTAAAAAATTTATATAATTTGTATGTGTGTAATATTAAGAAAATTAAAGTTTAGAATTAAAAAAATTTAAAAATATATATTTTTAAAAATCATGGGCCGACCCGCTAGGCCCGTGGGCGGCCTGTTGGCCCGCTGGCCCGTTAGCCCGCTTCTTCAATGGGCCGTGCTGGCACGGCACGGCCCGTTTGACACCTCTAAGCATATGTGCGTTGCACATGAATTGTTTTAATTGAAATATAATAATTGGGATAATTGATTTATAAATAATTAAATATTAGATTGATAGTGATAATTTTTTTTTGGACACCAGTCGAATGATTAGAGTTTATTTTATGACATGAATATTGTAAATATAAAACTTATAAAAGACAACACATTCATGTATAGCCTATTTATAAATGAGAATATAAAAATAAAAATGTTAGAAGAATATATAATTATGTTAATTTAGAAAAAAATTTAAAAAAATTGAGGATTAGTAGAAGAGGGGACAAGACAACTAAAGTAATTGTTAAAAACAGAGAGAAGGATGAAGCATGTTTAATTAGAAATGAATTGAAAGTATATGCATTTTTTATAAAAGTATATGTGTACTTGATGCGTCATTTTAAAAAAATTCAATAATCATCGTAATATAATAAATCAACATTAAAAATTAGGATCATTTTAAATGTATTTAAAAAAAACATATGGTTCAAAGCTCAAATAATAGAAAAAAAAAAATGAGAGAGTAGTTTATATGTCTCAAGATGAATTGTACCCTCCTCCAAATCATCCACCGTGCATACAAAATATCAAAAAATAAAATTAATAACGTTCGACATGTAATTAGTAATTACAAAAAATGAGAAGTAGAAAAAGCTAGAATCCTCCACCACAATATAGAATCATTCACTTCAACAAATGAATATGCAATATGTCCATTGCATTTAAAATGCATGATATTAGAATGGTCAGACATTTATATGGAACAAAATAAACTATAAGCAATGAAAAAGAAAACCAAGAACATAAACATTGAAGTAATGTGATAAGCATGGATAAGAATCTTCTGCCTCCTCCCTCCCAAGAGAATCATTTTCCATGAAGGATCCAAGTAGGGTCATAAGGTTTATTTCCTGGTATTTATAAAATTAGGTATGTTTTTTTAAGTGAGCCATTTAAAAAAAATGTGGTATCTATATTTTCTAGACAAACTCCTATAATATATAGAATAAATAGAACTGAAATTTAAATCCATATTTTATCATGAGCATGAAATATATGAATCATATAAACAGATTCAAAACATAATTGAATATACTTGCATATTAAATCTGACTATAATAAATTACATGATACAGATACAGTCATACCTAAATTAAAATTTGAGTAACCTTTTCTCTACGCATGTCTCCCTTGTTATATTATTCAGTCATGTATTTATACACCGTACAAATTTACCTTCCATGTACTCTACGGTGATCAGGTAATATTTTACATAGTAAGCAAAAACACAAAAGAAACCCAAAACAGATCTTACAAAAACTAAAATAATAAAACAATCAGAACAAAATAAAGAAGATGAAGAGTGACAAAAACAAAATTACCTTCAAATAAAAATACTCACACAAATCTCTTAGAAACCCAACTGAACCCATTCAACAAAAAAAAAGACAAAATGGATGTATCTCACATTCAAAATGGTTCATCAACAGTAATCTCATCCCACTCATGTACCTATAAACAGGCTAAACAACTACCACAAAAATGGAATAATGAATCGCAATAACAAAGACTCATCTTTTAATTCCTTACCTGGATCATCAAAATCCATCGAGCTCTATCTCCATACGACACATAAAAAAAAGGAAGTTGATCAGAGAAAAACAAAAATAAATCAATTTTTCTCGCTAAGCATTCACCCTATAAAGATGATCTTTTATTCATAAACCAATGATTTCAAACGGATCATGACAATCGAAAAAATTCATCAAAAAGATTAAACACTAATAATAAGACTTAGGAATTTAAAACTCTACAAAAATAGATCACTCAGTAGTTACGGGGAAAAAAAAGAATGGATCAACATCAAACAATTCCCATGTGAGATTCAATAAATTTTATTGACATAGATAAAAGAATCATTATATTTCAACGAATAATGGAATCATACTTCCCAAATACATCCAACAAACACACCAAATCATCACCTGTAAGTATCGAAGTCTAAATACCGATGAACCGTGTGAGATCGATGAGACCAGGAGGGAGGCGCAGAACAGGGCGAGGATGCGCATAGGAGAACCATGGTGTTGATGTACGCATCAGTGACCACGCGCGCAAATGTTGACGCTAAACACCACGACGAGGACAGACGCTGCCACCCCCGGCGTGTACCTCTTTCAGTTTAGCATCCACTCCCTCTCTATTTGGATATTTATTTGGAGGGGGGTTCTGTTTGGGGATGAAAAGAGGGGAAAAAAAGAAGAAGAATGGTGAATGATTGGGAAGATGATGAGACACCTGTATGTTTTTTGTTTGTTTGTTTTTTTAAAAATTAATGATCAGACGCCTCTAAAGTAATTTATCATTTGAATGGGATGATAGAGGAAACGTGATAGCATCTGTTCATGACAGAATGGAAGGTAGAATGATGAAAGTGGCCATTAAAAGAGAGACGAAGAGGAAGAAGCGAGATGAAAAGGCGCTTCCATAATGGGATAAATTGGTGAATTAATTTTATTTGGGATAAAAATGGAATTTCAGAATTTGATTAGGCTAAAACTGTCGAACGAAAGTTTTTTCAGAATCAGTGTTTTTATAAGTAGTATAGATATAGATATAGATATAGATGTTCCATTTGATTAGAAGGTTTTGAACCTCCCAAACATTAACAAATAACAATCTTTCCAAACTATCTCTATTTTATTTCATGTCAGTAAAAGTTTGTTTCTCAATTACCCCCCTTCTCAATTATATTTGTTTTACCGATGAAAAAATATGTCAGCATTTATACCACTTTTATCAAAGAAAAGATTTCTTGGCAAAAGTATAATATTTTCAAAAATATTTATTTTTTATTTATTTTATAATTTTTTTTATATTTTCACTAGTGAGCATGTTTCGTGGATTAAGAAAATGATCTCAATAATTTTGAGATTTTTTTTTATGACAAAAAAAACTTTCCGTGACTAACCTTACGGTCAAATTGGTAAGCTACCTTCATCTGTTTGTCCCTGGTCCTACAGAAAATTCTTTCTGAGCCCTGAACCATTGTGCTATGACCACTGGATATAATAATTTTGAGATTTACTTCAATTTTTTTTCTCATTTGATAATTGTTTGCGAGTTTTATTATTTTTCCGCTGCTTTTGATTCTTAAATGAGATGAGAAAGAATTGTGGTATTGCGAGTTTTATTATTTTTCTGCTGCTTTTGATTCTTAAATGAGATGAGAAAGTGTTGGAATTATGTGACCAAATATGCATAATTGACAATGTGTGTAACCGGCCCATATAATTCATTGCATGCATGAGTTACAAAAATGAATCACCACTGGTTTTGAAACTTCCAGGGAGTGTTAAGGTTACAATTGATATTGTATTATTGGCATGCATGAATTACTAATTATTGCATGAGTTACAATTGAATTTTTGAAGGTTTTTATGTGCATTCAATTGGGTTGATTAACATTGCTGCCTATAAAAAGACACATTGCATCTATTGATAAGACATAGTATGTAATATTCTATCTCTCCATCACCAACCCATGAGTATAGAAAAGAGAGAAAAATAAAATGGAGCACCCATTCCATGCATAAATACATTTTTCAAGGGTTGTGTCAGTACACCATTCTATCATCAATTTCTAGCCATTCTTTTTTATTCGGGCGTCTGAAAGGATCGTAGTCTGTTCATTGTGGTTCTTCCATAGCTCGCACCCCGGAAGAACAAAATCAGTTGTGGTCGTATCTCTCAGTGGTAGGAGCCATTCAACCCTGTGCGTGAGGGGGCCTTATTCACCGAGGACAGAGTGTCTTCGCTCGCTTCCACATTTCGGATACATTTTCTAATCCCTAACTCTTTTATTTCATGCATTTACTATATATATTTTAGAGTATGCATGATTTAATATATATTTGATGTTTATATTCTTAATGTGATAAGTATAAGAATTTGTGTTTTGCCTAATATTTGATTGTCACGCACAACAATCTCGGTGAATAAGGTACACAGATTCTTATATATATATATATATATATGTGAAGAAATTTTATTATATTTGAGATGATGAAAAATCTGCTTGTATTTGAAAAAAAAAAAAATATGCTGGTATACGAATTTTAGTGATCAAGCATATATTGATTAGTTATTACTCGTGGTGTGATCACATTACTGCATGCATGAAATGTGCACGTTGTGTGAGTGAATGCATTAAACATCTGGTTGGTTTCTTGGAACGATTAATTGATTTCACAATTGCATGCATTTCATGTTTCATAGTTTTGTGTGAGTTACACATGCATGGATAAAAATAAAAAAAAAAGGAAAAGAAAAAAAAAATCACTGAGACAGAAATGTGTTTGAATTAATGGGTCAATGTATGTGATTCAATATCTAGGCGTTTCATTTCATTTCCCATTCCATGCATATTCATATCTGTTTCATTTCCCATTCAATAGCTAGGCGTTTCATGTCTGGCTATTATTGATAAAATAGCCAGGGAGAAAATTATTATTCAATATCTGTCAATGCATATTATTTCCAGTCCAATTATTATATGGAATCTTATATAATCGCATGCTTAGTTATTGATGGCATAGCCGGTGAGAAAATACAAGTTATTTCCGGTCCAGTTAATTTTATGAATCTTGTATGCCTACATGCATTTGTTTGATAAAAAGTAAGGGATGTATTGTGATTGCATGCATTAACGGGTTACATAAAAACGTCTACATTTTGTAAATGGGATATAGTTTTGGGGTTTAAACTAATCTGTTAATCCTTCAGTGAGAGAATAATTTATATGCATGGCGTTACTGTGTCTTTAAAAATTGTTAGCATATATGCATTAAAATTTCATCATCAAATGAAATAGTGTATTCTTCTCTAGAGTCATGCTTTAAAATTGTTGCTTTTTAGACATTTAAGAGTGACTAAAAATGCTTTGGGTCTTGTATCACTTGCATGAAACGTTTATGCATGGTTGTCATGTCTCTTTAATTCTCTATCCATGCATTAATTTTGGGTAGTATTGAAACGGTACTATTACCTCATGCAACGTGTTATTAGTGTGTAACGTTTCATATAAAAAAAAAACGGTTGTATTCAATTATTTTGAACATTTACAAACATGAGTTACAAATTTATTTATCACTTTTATTGTGTTATTATTATGTATTAATGACTCAAAAATTCTCCCTTACTATTTTGATAGTTTAAAATCAAAGCCTACATTTCATCATAAATGTTTGTCGATTACCTTATGTTAATTTGTTACATAAGAATGGCCGGTGGCATGGGTTTCTAATCCATGAAAAAAATATATATAAGGAGATAATTTTGTTGGTGACGATGAAAACAATCCATGCATTAAAATTGTTGGTATTCAATTACATTTATGGCTTATTGTTGGGTGTAAAAACAAATAGCATTTTTTTAATGCATGTTACTGTTTGGACGTTAAAGTTTACATGCAACGGCTTCATATAAATCTTATATTCACATTCTTTAATGACTTTCCATAGGCTTTGAAAGTGATGATGGGCAGTAGTCTATATATGTCTCGGCCCTTTTTTCAATGTGTGTAAATGTAAATGCAATATTAAAACATTTTAAAATATGTTTTTGTAATTAGAGAATGCATGTATTGTTGTCATCATCTTGTTTGAATTTTATTTGAAAGTTGATATTTATTGTGCCTTGAATAAATTGAGTTTTGAGATTTAATATTTCTATGGTGTTAGTGTTGCTATTTATGCAGGACACATTTATATATTCTATTGAGATATATATATTCAAGGAAGACATGATTATATTTATTTGAAGGCTAGTGGTATTCTAATAATATTTTGACGTGAGATTGAATAAATGGAGTTCTATATTTGACCGTTGAGATTATGGGAATTCTTCTCTTGGTCACTATTATCATTTATTCAGAATTCTTATTATATTATCAATGATCCGTGACTTAGCCATATCTTACGGCAGCTATTGGTATTTTCTCCCGGCATTATTATTATATTTCAACATCTGTGATCAGTGGGTGGTTGAGCCATATTAAATATTGACGTGCAGAATTATTGTTACATGACCTTTTTCATTCTTTATGATATTGGATATTTACTGATGGCACATGCATTCTGAGGCTCAGTGTTGAAATGGGTTATTCTTCAAGAGAGCTAGATATATTGGTGTTTTAAAATATCATTTTGGGAGATTACTACTATTATCTGGTTTGTTGAGGTATTATCTGAAGAGCCATCTTGATATATTCTTCATGTGGCATTCATATTTTGTGTATTATTTATGGTATTCTAGAATAATATTCAGTGACAAATGGTCTATCCGAGGTACGTGAGTACAAATCTAACTTTTGATTACCTTAATTATGAGTGGTCATATTAAATAATTTTATGGTAATCATGCTCATATAAATGTCTTGGTCACTTGCATACTATAATAGTAAGATCATGTTAATGTGTGAGTTATTATAATTAACATGTTTGTATGCTCATGTGGTAGTGATCAAGTTTTATTATTTGCATGCATATAAAATAAAATTGCATGTATTTGTAGAAAATATTTTACATGCATATATGTCTCAAATTATTTTGAGTAGTCTCTAAATGTGGGGGTATTTGTGAAAATAAATCATTAAAAAATTACAGTGGTAATTTACATACCCTAAAAATGTGGGGGGAGACATATACCTCATTAATTAAAAAAATTGAGAGAGAGACTACAAAATATTGGGACAAGAAAATAAAATGTTTAGACAACTATAAATAAAACTTAAGTTGATTCACCTTATACTTAAGGGTATATAACTTGAGTTTGTGAGGTTGCAGAGAACTTCACTAAAGGACTTGCGAGATGACTCGTCCTTAATATTGAGACCGAGGGGGATGTGGGTTAAGCCTATTAAATAATTACCTGCAGTGGGCTCCCTACCATTGTGATTGGAGATCCCATGAAGATGGTTTTCAAGGGGTTAACAAAACTGTACCGGTAAACTTGTGAGTACTGTAGAGGAAAAACTCCTCTAACCCATCCCTATGGTAACAGTGCTAACTGTAGTGGAAGTAGGTTGAGCTAAATGCTCTTAATGAGTTCGAGTCCTTTTCGGACAGGGTGTGGTCCATGCAGGCACCCTGGAGAACTCACCTATATGAGTGCACGGACGTAGGGCCGCGTTCTTTGAGATTTGGGCTAAATCTCTAAGGCACTCAAGAAAGGATACGAGCACATGGCCGTAACGTGCTACCCCGCAGAACATGACTCATATCTTGTACCGTGTGTGTGATCAGTGAAACTGGACTAAAGGGGTCGAGTTCAAAGACTTAGTCTACTCAGGCTTCTCCGGGGGATATGGTTTACACTAAGTGAAGGTTCAAACCCAGAAGGTACCTTTACCTATTACATGGTATAAGACGTCCAAAATTCTTTGTTACAACCCAGATCAATTTGTTCTATCCAGATCATTCTATTTCATTCCTCGTCTATCTCTATTTCGTGCTATAAGTGGTTTTATTATGTATTTTTGGTCAGTGGGGGATTGTTGGAATTATGTGACCAAATATGCATAATTGACAATGTGTGTAACCGGCCCATATAATTCATTGCATGCATGAGTTACAAAAATGAATCACCACTGGTTTTGAAACTTCCAGGGAGTGTTAAGGTTACAATTGATATTGTATTATTGGCATGCATGAATTACTAATTATTGCATGAGTTACAATTGAATTTTTGAAGGTTTTTATGTGCATTCAATTGGGTTGATTAACATTGCTGCCTATAAAAAGACACATTGCATCTATTGATAAGACATAGTATGTAATATTCTATCTCTCCATCACCAACCCATGAGTATAGAAAAGAGAGAAAAATAAAATGGAGCACCCATTCCATGCATAAATACATTTTTCAAGGGTTGTGTCAGTACACCATTCTATCATCAATTTCTAGCCATTCTTTTTTATTCGGGCGTCTGAAAGGATCGTAGTCTGTTCATTGTGGTTCTTCCGTAGCTCGCACCCCGGAAGAACAAAACCAGTTGTGGTCGTATCTCTCAGTGGTAGGAGCCATTCAACCCTGTGCGTGAGGGGGCCTTATTCACCGAGGACAGAGTGTCTTCGCTCGCTTCCACATTTCCGGATACAATTTTCTAATCCCTAACTCTTTTATTTCATGCATTTACTATATATATTTTAGAGTATGCATGATTTAATATATATTTGATGTTTATATTCTTAATGTGATAAGTATAAGAATTTGTGTTTTGCCTAATATTTGATTGTCACGCACAACAGAAAGAATTGTGGTATGTTCTCTCTTCACATTAATAAATAAGATAATTTAGCTCATATAAGTTACCACAATCCATGGCAATAAATTCTGAGCATTGAGAAAGAAAATTATTATTATTGAGATAATTACAATAAATAGTATATTCGTTGATGTAAAGGCCCTAACGAAGAAATTTGGCTAAAATACAGACTCAAAAATCTACACGGTATATACTTTATCCCGTCAAATTTTCACGGTATTCAGAGATCATCTACATTTATTTGGCATCGTCCGTGCTTTATTACAGGGGATTCCCTGTAGCAACCAGTAGGAATAGAACATGTGTAATGGAAAAACTATGCTCTCTCTCATATGTCACCCCCAAAAGATTTGTTCCCTTTAAAAAAATATCCTATCTTTTACCCATCTTCAACTGCTTATCGCAGGACAACCACTTATTTTAAAATTTTGATTTCAAATGTATGTTTAAAAATTTCGAAGCTCTGTCGCATATTTAATTTGTGCAAAAAAATTAATACATAATACAACAGTTAACAAAAAGAAAAAAAATCCTGACAATGTTTAAACCTTGTTATGTTGATGTCATCTCATTACACAACAAAATAAAGGGATTTTTAGTTTTAAACCTCTGCCTATTTAGAGTTCGATCCCATCATTTTTCATATATTTTTTTAAATCCTCAATTTTATCCATTTATTTCGTTTTTAGTTCTTCCGCTAAACATTCATCCATTAACAAAATTTACAAAAAAAAATAAAATAAAGTGGTTTTTCCTTGGGATGAGCAGACGAAGAGAGGTAAAAGGCAAGTCTTTATTTTTCAATGGGGGATTTTGCTCAGATGTTTTCGATGTGATGGATTGTATTTCAGATATCAAAAGAGAAGTCTCTTCCATCTTTGTCAACCCAAGGCCGCCTTATCTCTATTTCAGATATCAAAACCGCAACAAGAGACTTTAGCGAATCGCTTGTGATTGGGTTCGGAGGGTCTATAGGGGAGGGATCAATGGTGGGTCCACTTGCGTTGCAGTCAAGCGAGGAAACCGACTTTCGGGCCAGGGAGCACATGAGTTCCGAACAGAGATTGACATGCTTTCAAAGTTGAGGCACCGCCATTTGGTGTCTCTGGTCAAATACTGTAATGAGAAGGACGAGATGATCCTCACCTACGACTACATGGCAAACGGGACACTCCGGGATCAGCTCTACAAGACCCAAAATCCGCCGCTCTCGTGGAAACAACGTCTTGAAATCTGCATCGGAGCCGCTCGGGGGTTCCACTACCTCCACACGGGTGCGAAGCCAGGTATCATCCACTGTGACGTCAAGACTATAAACATCCTCTTGGACGATAAATGGGTCGCAAAGGTCTCGGATTTTGGACTTTCCAAGTCGGCCCCGGAGCTAGATTGCACCCATGTAACTACCGCTGTCAAGGGAAGCTTCGGGTACCTTGACCCTGAGTACTATAGAAAACAGCGTTTGACTGAAAAATCCGACGTATATTCTTTCGGGGTTGTCCTGTTCGAAGTGTTATGCGGACGACCGGCCTTGGATCGATCACTCCCTGACGAACAAGTGATTTTGGGTGATGGGCATTGCATTGCAAGAGGAATGGCACCATTGATTAGATCATCGATCCAAATTTGAAGGATGACATATCCCCATATAGCTTGGAGAAGTTTGTGGAGATCACAGAGAAATGCTTGGCCGGTCAGGGGATCGAGCGGCCGTCGTGGGGGATGTGCTTTGGAATCTTGAATTAGCACTCCATTTGCATGATCCGGTGGAGCAGGGGCAACCAATTTCACTTCCAAGCTATGATGGAATGCTGAACTCAATTGTTACCACTGAAGATTCTGTTTTCTCAGAATTGAGAAGCCTTAAAGGGAGATGATAATCCATCAAACCATGATCACTTGAATCTTTATTAGATATAGATTGTTTAGTATCATTATGTATTGTGTATTGTGTCTGCTATTTTTAATATCTCACCATAATTATTGAGATAATTTTAAGTGAAGATCGGACTATCATCTACCGGCATTTTCTTTCAAACATGGTTCTGCTTAATTTCTGCTATTGCCTCTAATAGACTTGTTTAGCTTGTGCTTATGGACGGGATACATCACACCATTGTGGATAAAAAATAATAGACCTTACACAATGTTTAAAAAATATAATAAATAAATAAATCCAGAAGTGTCAACTTCATAAAATGGTCCCTAGCTCCTCCTTAATTATATGACATCTCTAATGCTAAGAACTGATCGATACCCAATAAGAAATAAATCATAAACGCAAGTCTCAATGACTTTGTGCTCGATCATGGAAAAATTTGCACATGATGAATTTTCAAAGTGGTCTTCATGGTTATTATTTTAATATCATGTTTTTATTAGCAAGACTTATTAGAAAACTATATAATTGAAAGCGAAAAGAGATTACACTGGGGCCTCTTTTGGTTCATGTTATTTTAGGATGGTTTGATTTCATGTGAAATTACCAAGAAAATGTGTAAAATCTAATATTTGTTAGCGGTAATCTTGATGGTAATTTTGAGTTTTACTGGAATAAAAATTAAGACATATGAAAAAATATGATGGAATCAAATTCCTCCCCTTTTTTATGGTAATCTAACGCAACGAAAAACTAGATACAAAGATTCAACAAGCGTTGATATCCTTCAACAAATCATAATTCTCAAAGAGAATACTAAAACTCAAAAAATTATATTAATAAAAGTTGAAAATCCTAGATTACACGCCTCCCTTTTATAATAAGGAAAAAACTTACTAAAAATAGTATAAAAATGGAATTAGTTAAAATCAAATCTGTGGGATTCTAGAAGATCATCGGTTTTGATAGAAATCAAAATGGATTAGTTATGATAAAGATATGCTAAATCTGAAAAGTGACTAAAAATAGCAAAAAGGGGATTTTGAGGACCAAAAAATGAGAAAAATGAAAAAATAAGCGCGTGTTGTAGAATAGCGACCCGTTTAGTTTTGATGCATCTTTTTGTTTTTTATTTATTTATTAAATTAAAGATGCCTTGGGCTTAGCCCTGTCAACGGGTCGGGTCGGGGTGGACCCGGACCCGGACCCGTCGGGTCCGGGTCCGACCCGACCCGGATGGTTGGCAAAAAAAAAAAAAGAGGAAGAACTCATGTATTTGTTTGCTTTATCATTCTATTTGAAATTTTTTGTAATAAAACATTATTATTAATGAGACTATGTTTGAACATAATCTTATACAATTCAAAAGAAGTAAATAAATTATTAAACAATATCCAAAACATAACCACTAACATAAAAAACATATTAACCTAAACAATAAAGATAACTAATTATACAAACATTCAAAACAATATTAACATAAACAACATTCAAAACAATAAACACTAACATATTAACTAAAATAATAAACATAAATCATACAACAAACTAATTAATTATACAAATTCAAAAGCTAATAAGTTAATTGTCCAAAACAAACCGACGACAATACATTACTAAGTTTATTACATATTAAACAATCAAATTCTTGCAAGTTGCAACATCAACACAACGAAAAAATGTTATGATTATGATTTATGAACTTATGAATACAAACATAAGTTAAGTAAGAAATAAAATTATGTATCAACTAATACTAATAGTCTTATTATATATGAACATATATTAATAAAACAATCGGATCTCGGGTCTAACGGGTCGGGGCGGGGTGGACCCGAACCCGACCCGTTTGTTTGTTCGGGTCCGCCGGGTCGGATCTAAATCGGGTCGGGTATATTACACATGTAATCGGGTCAGGTATAGTCCAAGTTGGCTCCTCTGTACACCACATTTTAATATAACACAGGTTCACAATTACTGATGGCTTATCACATTTTGGGTCATCAAAACTTTTCAAAGTCACCACTGAAAGTGTGAATGTTTCCACGATCAAGCACAACAACACGGTTTCCAGAGGCTGGCCCCCACTTGGAGGAGATAAAACAAATCAAGGCGACAAAATCTCACGGACTTAAGAGTCTGGACTGAAATGATTAATGATTAATCCACCCATTTTATTTTCATTAGTAAGTGTTTAAATATGTTTAAGAAGTACTAAAGTATGGTCCACAGTTGAAGTTGAATTAAAATTTAGTTTCCGAATGTGAAAACACTCTGTTACTCATTTTCATCATTCACTCTTTGATGCTCAAATCTTAGAATCCCCAACTTCAGTACCCAATCAGTGCTTCTCGTCCAAATTCCCCAAAATGAAGATTCACATGAGAAACCATACCTTCCTCTTGCTTCTAGCCATAACCGCCTCCATCGACCCGACCTCCGCCCAAAATTCCACCGCCCATGTCCCCACCAAGAAGATCTTCCTCGACTGCGGCGCTTCGAAGGGCAATCAGCCATCCCAAGACGGCCTAAGCTGGGAAGGTGATGTCGGCTCAGGCTATGCCCCCGGCATCCAGAAGACCGTCTCCGCCACGCCTTCCGATCAGCCCTCCGGCGTTCCAACGGTCCCGTACATGACGGCCCGGATCTTCCAGACCCCATACACCTACTCCTTCCCCGTCACCCCCGGCCTTAAGTTCGTCCGCCTCCACTTCTACCCTTCGAACTTCACCGACCCCAAATTCGTCGCCTCCGATTCCTTCTTCTCCATCTCCGTCGGCCCTTACACCCTCCTCAACAACTTCAGCGCCCTCTTGACCGCACAAGCCATGAATTTCGAGTATATCAGCAAAGAATTCTCCATCAACATATCGTCGAGCATATTGAATTTGACGTTCACACCATCCTCGTCGAATAAGAACGCCTTCGCCTTCGTGAACGGGATTGAGATCGTCTCAATGCCGCAGATCTTTGGCAATTTCAACAATTTCAGCAAGATTCCCTTAATCGGGTCGATGAACGATATGACTGCAACTCAGTACATAGCGTTTGAGACAACGGAGAAGACAGCGTTCGAGACGATGGAGAAGACAGCGTTCGAGACGGTCGTGAGGCTGAACGTGGGAGGGTTGGCTGTGTCCCCGAAGGACGACTCGGGGCTCTATCGGGAGTGGGACGATGACTCGATATACATTTACGGGGCCGCGGTGGGCGTGACGTATCAGAAGGACCCCAACGTCACGATCAAGTACCCCAACACCATACCGGAGTATATCGCCCCATCAGTCGTCTACGGCACCGCCCGATCGATGGGTCCAAACGCGCCGGTCAATCTGAATTACAACCTCACTTGGATCGTCACGGTCGACACCGGGTTCTTCTACCTCGTCCGGCTCCATTTCAGCGAGATTGCTTACCCGATCAGTCAGATCAATATGAGGGTCTTTGACGTATTCATCAACAACCACACTGCCATAAATGCCTTTGACGTGATCCGTGAAGGAGGTTTCGGCGTACCCATTTACAGGGACATCATCGTGTTAATCCCCAACAGGAAGGCGTCATCACAGCAGGATATATGGATCGCTCTCCACCCGGACATCTCCAGCAAGCCTGTGTACTACGACGCCGAGCTGAACGGTATCGAGATCTTCAAATTGAACGACAGCACGGGCAACCTCGCTGGTCAAAACCCGCCCCCACTGCCACCGCAGACGGTCGACCTAAGCAAGGTCTTGCCCAAGAACCATTTGAAGAAGCGACACTGGTCCGCGGCCATCGCGGGCGGGTCGTTGGCGGTGCAGTCGTGATCGCACTCATGTTCCTGGCAGTCTTCTTCACATTGAAGAAGAAAGTAATGCTGCAAACCTGCGTCTCATCTCCATCAAACCAAAGCCGCCTTTTCTCTGTTTCAGAGATCAAAACAGCAACAAAAGATTTTAGCGAATCGCGAGTAATTGGTGTTGGAGGATTTGGAAAGGTCTACAGGGGAGAGATCGATGACGGGTCAACCTCTGTTGCGATCAAGCATGGGAGCCGCCTTTCGATCCAGGGAGCGCATGAGTTCCGAACCGAGATTGACATGCTTTCAAAGTTAAGGCACCGGCATTTGGTCTCTCTCGTCGGATACTGCGATGAGAACTACGAGATGCTCCTAGTCTACGACTACATGGCGAACGGGACACTCCGGGATCACCTCTTCAAGACCCAAAATCTGCCGCTCATGTGGAAACAGCGCCTTGAGATCTGCATCGGATCCGCTCGAGGGTTCCACTATCTCCACACGGGTGCGAAGCCAGGTATCATCCATCGTGATGTTAAGACTACGAACATCCTCTTGGACGATAAATGGGTTGCAAAGGTCTCTGATTTTGGACTTTCCAAGGCGGCACCGGAGCTGGATTCCACACGGGTACTACCGTCAAGGGTGGCTTCGGGTACCTCGACCCGGAGTACTATCGAAAGCAGCGTCTAACCGAAAAATCCGATGTCTACTCTTTCGGGGTTGTCTTGTTCGAAGTGCTATGCGGACGGCCGGCCTTGGATCGATCACTCCCTGAAGAGCAAGTGATTCTGGCTGATTGGGCATTGCATTGCAAGAGGAACGGAACCATTGATCATATCATCGATCCAAATTTGAAGGATGACATATCCCCAGATAGTTTGGAGAAGTTTGTGGAGATCGCGGAGAAATGCCTGGCCGGTCTGGGGATCGAACGGCCGTCGATGGGGGATGTGCTTTGGAATCTTGAATTAGCACTCCATTTGCACGATCCGGTGGAGAAGGGAGAACCAATTTCAATTCCAAGCTATGATGGAATGATGAGCTCAATTGTTAACACTGAAGATTTCTCAGAACTGAGAAGCTTGAAAGGGCGATGATATCCATCAAACCATGTTCATTTGAATCTCTATTAGAAATAGATTGTTTTGTAATGATTCTGTATTGTGTATTGTGTGGGTAGCATTAACCTATTTTTAATATTGCAGCATAATTATTGAGATAATGTTTTTTTTTTTTTGAAGGTAATTATTGAGATAATGTTGGGTAAAGATCGGACTATCATCAGCCACGTAATTCAATGGTGGGATGGATTTCGAGTTGGGCAATTTTCATTTTTAACCCCCAATGTTTCTTAATTTTAAAACTGGTCTTGGGCTAGTTTGACCAGATCAACTTTTTTATGGATTTTTACCCCTTTGTTATCTATAAAATCTGGATCAAATCTATCAGTAATAAAATTTCAAATTTTAACTTTAAAATTTCAAATTAAGGTAAAGTTCAAAATTTAAAATTAGTGTCAAATTCCAAATTTAAAATTTAGAGAAGATTTAAAATTTAATCTTATAAAACAACTATTTAAAATTTAAAATTGAAGTTAAAAAATGTAAAATATATTATATATTTATAGGAAATGTGATTATAAATCACTCTTGAAAGTTTTAAAAAATACTAGGGACAAAACTGAAATTTCCCTTTCAAGATCGTAATTTTTGAAGTGGGAGACTTGCATTTATATATGAACTAGCATAAGTTTATCCATTTAATTTGAGGAGATATATTCACTCATCACGATATTCAGGGGATCAGGGGATCTTGAGTGATCTCTGGGCATTAATACAAGTAATTGTGGACAAGGTTATATCTACAGGCCTTTTCTTTTCTTTCAGACGATTGGTTCTACCTAATTTTCTGTTCTATAATAGACTCGTTTTGCTTGTGCTTGTACACTGGACACATCACACCGCGATAGTTCAGAATTAATGAACCCTACACAATGTTTAAAAGTATAATAATAAATCAATAAATCCAGAAGTGTCAACTTCATAAAATGGTCCTGATGCAGAACGGGTGGCGATGCATTCTGGGAGCGATGAACCCGAAAGGATCCACTTTGATATTTCCAAGTATTTTCAGGAAAACCGGTTAGTAGAAATAAAAGACGCTCTGAACTCGGAATCGCTTACTGGAAGTAGATATCGATGAGATCTTCAAAAGTTTTACGCTACAACACGCGCTTATTCTTCCATTTTTTCTATTTTTAGGCCCTCAAAATAGCAAATTTGCTATTTTTAGTAACTTTTGAGATTCTGAATATTGCTTTCATAATAACTCGGATTTGAGTGAAATCAATTCTGAAGATCTTCTAGGATCCTCTAGATTTAGTTATAACAAATTTTCATTTTTACTATTTTTGGTAATTTTTTAGTATAAAAGGGAGATTTGTAATTTAAGGTTTTCAACTTTTGACTAATATATTTTTTAGTTTTATTTTTCTTTTGAGAATTGTGGTTTGTTGAAGGATCTCAACGCTTGTTGGATCCTTGTTTTAGTTTTTTGCTGCATTAGGTCCCCAACTCCTCATCTAACATCTCTAATGCTAAGAACTGATCAATACTGTTACGCCCTAAAGTGGTCAGCTTTAGAGAGCAACAAAATTAATATAAAAAATCCACAAGACTTAGAAGAAAAGATACGGAAGCCGATAGTAATAGTAAGAGATAAACACAGCGGAAGCATCAACTTAACTCCAAGCTAATAAAGGCTGAACAAAAAGAAATAT
Organism: Acorus calamus; assembly: GCA_030737845.1. Taxonomy (NCBI): domain Eukaryota; kingdom Viridiplantae; phylum Streptophyta; class Magnoliopsida; order Acorales; family Acoraceae; genus Acorus; species Acorus calamus. The sequence continues at coordinate 28,058,915 of CM060878.1, read as the reverse complement.
ACATAGAGCACAAATCAACAACCCAACTAAGTCCTGTCATAACACTAGAATAGTTGCCAACTGGTTGACAAGTGAAGAGTTATACAAAAAGGACACCCACTAATACTAGCACAAAGACAGACAACTCTAACTGGTGCCCAACATAATACGTTCTCAAGTCGAACCGAAACTCTAAACACCCGCTCACATGGGCGCAGGATAGCCACCCTGCTCCGCACCTGAAATAATAATTTAGCCACAAAGAAAGAGTGGATGAGCGATGAAGCTTAGCAAGTACACAACTCAAATCTCACCCTTACAAAAACAATCACTATTATGAGCATAAATTAAATACTATGCAATGTAAGGAACCATACCGCTCTCCAAAGTAAAATGCAAGGGTCATATATGAACAAATAGAATGAACATATAAAATTAAAAAGAGTTTCAAGATGTTATGCCAACCACATCCCTGATGTCAGTGTAGGGGCTCATTATTGTCATATCAACCACATCCCCGATGTTAGTGCAAGGGGCTCACTATTGTCATTGCCAACCACATCCCCGATGTCAGTGCAGGGGGCTTACTATTATCCTTATCATCATTGGACAATCAATTCTACCACAATGTTAAAATCGAACATGGACGAGAGATTACATACTAGTTCACGCATGTAGATTCAGTGCATTGTCAAATCAAACCTAATACAAGACCTTAAACATCCAGCAAACAATATCTTCCCATAACTAGATCCATAACAGCAAGTAGCCCTTCAACCTCCACCACTCATAGCATGCTATCATACATCGTATATTAGAGAAATATATGGTCGACTATTTTAACAAGGAAGTATATTAGGTAAAATAAGTCATACCTATCATCATTTAATCATGCTAAAATATAACCTTTATGATTAGGTGTCCCCAGGTCATACAAAAATTGAAATGACATGCATGTAAGCTTAACAATTAATATTACATATTCTATCACTCCAGGCAAGTCTCTATCACTTTAGGAAATAAATATCAAGTTTATACATCTACACAACATCAAGCTTCTATCCACTCTAACAATCAATACTAAATTTTTAAGCACACATATATTGACACAGACATGAAAGTACCACACAAACATAAACATATATAGGATCCTGTTAATCATTCTAACATGGTAAAAATTATGGGATAAGCATATCATCACATAACATTAAGTATAAATTATTAACTAAGCGTAACCAAAGTCAAGTAATAATTATTACTAGGCATGAAAAAGCTTATATTAGAATGAAGACGGAAATAAAACACTCAGCCCCCGTTTGGATACAGAATATAATTTATTCTTGGGTATATATTTATCCGAGTATAAGTGAGTATAAATAAGGATAAAGTGATTTTGTGTTTGGTTGTGTTTTGAATTATTCTCGTTGGGAATCGTAAGAATAAATATTTGTTGTTTAGTCAAAATGTAAATAAAGTATGGATAAAGATTTTAAAAAGGTAAAAAAGTAATGACAGTTGATTTGACATGTGATTTATAAGAGGTGATGACAGTTGATTTGGCAGTGGGCCCACATATTCTTTGGATGGAATAACCCAGGATAACTTTTATTATTGGGGTTGATTGTAATCCATATACCACTTTATACCAGTTTATTCTGGCACACTTTATTTGGGTTTATCCAAGCTTTCCAAACACAAAAAAAAATTATCCGGGGTTATCCGGAGCTTATCCGGTATCCAAACGGGGGCCAAAACTACTCAAAAGCCTTCTTGGAGAAAAAAAACTCAACTTAGTTGAGTATCAAATCACTACAAAATCCCCACGAGTCTCTTAATACTTGAAAACAGTTCATCCAAGAACCCACCCCATACACCACTTTCCTCCATCAAACATCCATGCATTTTGTTTTGAAGCTTGCAAGATGAAAATTAAAATGACTAATGAGAACATGACATTCACTAACATTAGCTTGGGTAAACATAGCTCAACCCATTCCCAAATTTCTAACCATGACCTTTCCACAAATATAAATCATGCACATTCATGTTAAATCCCATTTAATGAAACAAATAACGCATAATGAAAGCAATAGTTGGGAAAATTCACCCTTACTTTTCCTTGGCTCATCGAAACCCATAGAATTAGAGAGAGAGAGAGGGAGAGAGATCACTCACATTTTTATATAGGGCACGTTTGGATGCAGTAATTATTTGTACGTGTTTTTTTGCACATGCAAATTTTATATTGCACGTGCAGGAAAACTTTGTACATTGTTTGTACATGTTTGTCTGTTTTTATGTTGTGTTATTATTTACACACATATTCTTATTAGTAGTTGTTTGTTTCACATATGTGAAACTGTTTGTATATGTGCCAATTTATGATGTTAAAAGATAATAATATTATAAATAGATAAATATTTTTTTCAAATGTTTAATATATTATTTTCTTAAAACCCAAAAAAATTATGAAAAATATATTATATATAAAAAATTTAAATTTGAATATTGCATATATTAATTTTTTTTATCTATATATAAGTCAATGTGGTTAAAAAAAAGTTTAATATAATATTATATAAATAAAAATTAATCTGATTTCAACTAACAAATAATCTGACAAGGGTTTTTTAATATTTCATTTATAAATAATAATTTTGTTGGATAATATCTATGATAGTTAGTTAAGATTACTTGATATATATTAAAATTTTCATGCCACATTAATATTTATAATCCACACAATTATAATATTGTAAGTTATATAAATTTATAAATTATAATTATCTATTTTAATACTAAGATAAGATTAGGAGATGAAATATTTTTTTTGGATAATATGGACTTTAATAAATTTGTTAGAGGGTAAAAATGTAAAATTGCTTTACATACACTTGAGAGGTGTGAAAATAAAATATATTACAAATGAAAACACATGGGTTGGTTGGGATTTTGTTTGCCCCATTTAATGGGACAAATGAAAACCCTGAGATTTTATTTGATACACTTTAAATATCGTAATCAAACAAAATATTATGATTGACCATGTGCAAATGAAAACCCACCCTCATTTCATTTGCACAGTATCAAAACATACCCATAAAGAACACATTACACACATACAAGCTCTAAAGGGGAATGAGTGAGAGAAGTGACTTATGTACTCACAAAAAAACAAGCAAGAATGCTTGGAAAGGAAACAAGTGAGGAAGAGGGAATGCTCTCGGACCGCCGTCGCACTAAGTCGGGCCCCAAATCAGCCACCTCGGCACGTGACTCAACCACCACCAACCTCCGATTTGAACGAAAATGGTTTTGAATGGAAGAGGGAGTAATGGTGAGCAAGATGTGGCAAACGGATCGAAAATTCAACGGTTAGATTTTTGTAGATCTAAATTTGAATATTGGTGTAAAAAGGGGTTTTGAAAACAAAAGTAAAAGAAAAACTTTTAAAAAAGAAGAGATGATTGAAAAGAAAAAATTTCAATTGGAGAGAGAGAGAGAGAGAAACTTTTTTTTCACATGTGTGAGATGAGTTAGGTAAGTGAAAATGTCTCAATTACCCCCAACTGAAACTTAAGAGACCTAAATACTTGAAATGGATGCCTCACTAAATTGCCAACATAACACATAAATTAATTATTCATTAAATAAATATCCTAGTTTGACCCATGAAGCTAATAATTGCATATCTACTCTTAAGCACAAGAATAAACCATAAATAAAAATTATCTATACTAATTAAACGACATAGTCTTAACAAATACCCAATCAGAAATAAATCACAAACGCAAGTCTCAATGACTTTGTGCTTGATCATGGAAAATTTTGCATACAATTGATGAATTTTCAAAGTGATCTTCATCATTACTTCTTCAATATCATGTTTTATTAGCAAAACTTACTAGGAAAACCACATAATTGGAAGCAAAAGGAGATTTAAGGTATATATGCAGATGCAGTTACAAATCAATTAATAGAAAGTGTCCGGAGACCCACAATATCACATCCACCATTGTTAAATTCCAACATCGACATTTTGGGTCATCAAAACTTTTTAAAGTCATCGCTGAAGTCAAGTGTGAAAGTTTTTACGATCAAGCACAACAACACAGTTTCAGGAGGCTGGCCACAACTTGAGGAGATCACAACAAGGCCACACAATATCAAGGACTTTCCAGCTTCGGGACAAATGAAATAATGAACAAGAAGCATTAGTGGAAAACTGTGTGTGTAAGAATCTGAAGTCAAGTCCTCGGAAAGCCAAAATAATATACGTACGAAGATGAAAGTTTTTACGATCAAGCACAACCGCACGGTTTCCGGACGCTGGCCCCACTTGGAGGAGACCACACAAATCAAGCCGACACAATGTGATGGACTTAAATATTTCTAAAATAGAAATAATATTTCTAAATATTTCTATAAGACTTGACTGAAATTAGGGCCGATAAACAAATCAAGTCGCTCAGCTCGATTTGAGCTCGTTCAGGCTCGTTCGTTTAGATAAATGAGCGAGCTTGAACAAGTTTTAAAGCTCGGTTAGGCTCGGGACCTGGAGCGAGCTTCATTTTATGTTCAAATTCGACTCGTTTGTGTTATTAAAACTTAGTTGAAGCTTGACTAACCTCCTTTATAAGCTCGATTTAGGGATTGATAAAAAAAAGAGGGTGGTTCAGATAATGGTGTGGGATTCTCGTTTTACAGTGTGGGTGTAACCATCCCCAAGTTTTTACGATCAAGCACAACCATACGGTTTCCGGACGCTGGCCCCACTTGGAGGAGACCACACAAATCAAGCCGACACAATGTGACGGACTTAAATATTTCTAAAATAGAAATAATATTTCTAAAATATTTCTATACGACTTGACTGAAATGATTAATCCACCCATTTTATTTTCATTAGTAAGTCTTGAAACATATTTAAGAAGTACTAGGTAAAACACTCTTTTTTTTTTTTTTTCTAGGTAAAAAAGAATGATTTCATTAGCTTTCTATAGGGGGTTACAAAAACTTGTGTATTTACATACTAGCCGAAGCTTACAACTCAAATAGGTCCGCCATGATGCTAAGTGATCAGCAACTTGGATGCCTTCACGGTCACATGCGAGGCTTTCCATGCTTCCAATGACGGCAACAGAAAAAATTTAATCTCAGATTGGGCTCGAAAGGCACACCAAGGAATGCAGCCTTTTCCAAGGACCCATGCAATTGCTGTCTTTGAATCACTCTCCATATGTACCTTGGTTAGTCCTTTTGCTATAGCCATTTTCAGGCCGAGGAGAATTGCTTTGAATTCTAAAACATTAATCGACTGAAGACTTTCTTCTTGTATTGCAGCTGCCCCTAGGAGTGCCCCAGCGTAGTTGTGCAAAACAGCACCGAATCCAGCCCTGTCCGTCGATAACGCTCCATCTGAGTTGGATTTTACCCAGCCCGTATCAGGCGGTCTCCAGGAAACGTTGTGTTGCTTGCTTTCGATCGGGCGAATTGTGATGTTCCAATTGTCCATTAATTTCTGGACAGCAGGAGCCCAGACTTCTTTGAGATCCTTGTCTTGAAAAATGCTCTGAACAGTGAGCATAATCTGAGCTAAAATTTGCTGCTTGTGTGTTACTTTGGCACGGAATTGACGATGACATCGTTCCTTCCAGATAGACCATAGCACCATGATAAACACCACCTTCATTAGTGCCCGGGGGATTCCTACTGGGAAAGTGTGATCGAGCCAATCCACAAACAGGTGAATGTCAGGATGACGAACTCTCTTGACACTCATTTTTTTTAGCACCGCTGTCCATAAGAAGGCAATGAATGAGCATGTCAAGAAATGATGAGCTGAAGATTCAGAACCAGCCTTACAAAGAGCTGAAGTAAAACACTCTGTTACTCATTAACATTATGACAAATCACTCATCCACGATGATCATACTTCAAAGTGGGAGACTTGCATTTATACAAGAACTAGCATAAGTTAATATTCCTTTAATTTGGGGAGCTTAATTCACTCATCCACGTTGTTCAGGGGATCTACCGGCCTTTTATTTCATACGACCGGTCCTACCAAATATTCTGCTTTAATAGACCGTTCGTCTTTTTGTTTTGTGGACTGGGAAATAATGGACCCTAAGAAATGTTAAAAAAAAAAAAAAATCCAAATGTGTGAAATTCATGAAAATTAGAAGCCCAATTTCAGTACCCAATCAGTGCTTCTCGTCCTTATTCCCAAAAATGAAGATCCACATGAGAAACCAAACCTTCCTCTTGCTTCTTTTCCTCCTGATAGTCATAACCACCTCCATCAACCCGACCTTCGCCCAAACCACCACCACCTATGTCCCCTCCGAGCAGATCTTCCTCAACTGCGGCGCGTCGAAGGGCAATCTGTCGTCCCCGGCATCCAGAATCTGGGAAGGCGATGTTGGCTCAGGCTACGCCCCCGGCATCCAGAAGACTGTCTCCGCCACGCCTTCCTATCAGGACCCCGACGTTCCAACGGTCCCGTACATGACGGCCCGGATCTTCCAGACCCCATACACCTACTCCTTCCCCGTCACCCCCGGCCGTAAGTTCGTCCGCCTCCACTTCTACCCGTCGGACTACACCGACCCCGATTTCAGGGCCTCCAATTCTTACTTCTCTGCCTCCGTTGGTTCTTACACGCTTCTCAACAACTTCAGCGCCCTCTTGACCGCGCAGGCCTTAAATTACGACTACATCAGCAAAGAATTCTCCGTCGACATTTCATCTAGCATATTGAATTTGACGTTTACGCCATCCCCATCAAATAAGAACGCCTTCGCCTTCGTGAACGGGATCGAGATCGTCTCGATGCCGCAGATCTTTGGAGATTTCTATAATTTCAGCAACATCACCTTCATTGGGTCGATGAATTATATGACTCTCCCTCAGTACATAGCGTTGGAGACAATGGATAAGACAGCGTTCGAGACGGTCGCGAGGCTGAACGTGGGAGGGTCGACCGTGTACGCGATGGCAGACAGGTTCTATCGGGAATGGGACGACGACTCGATGTACATTTACGGGGCCGCGGTGGGCGTGACGTATCCGAAGGACCCCAACGTCACGATCCGGTACTCAGACACCGTACCGGAGTACATTGCACCTCTTTCTGTCTACGGCACCGCCCGATCGATGGGTCCACAGGCGTCGGTTAATCTGAATTACAACCTCACTTGGATAGTCAAGGTCGATGTCGGGTTCTACTACCTCGTCCGTCTCCATTTCTGTGAGATCGTCTACCCAATCACACAGATCAATATGAGGGTGTTCAACATCTTCATCAACAACCAGATCGCCAAAGAAGGCTTTGACGTGATCGCTGACACCAACCGAGGGGGAATCGGCGTGCCCATCTACCTAGACTTTATCGTGTTCATCCCCAACACGAGCACGCCGTCACAGCAGGATTTATGGGTCGCTCTCCACCCAAACATCTCCAGCAAACCTGTGTTCAACGACGCCGAGCTGAACGGACTCGAGATCTTCAAATTGAACGACAGCAATGGGAACCTCGCGGGGCCAAACCCACCAATGAAAGTCAAGCAGAAGCACATTCAACACTTTCTCGCTATAGGGATTGGAGTTCCTGCAGCTGCTCTATTTATCTTACTGTTGCTGCTCATGGCACTGAGGCGCTGGAGGCAGGAGGAGAAAACGATTGTTGCATCTCTTCCATCTTCGTCAAACCAAGGCCGCCTTTTTTCTATTTCAGATATCAAAACTGCAACAAGGGACTTTAGCGAATCGCTTCTGATTGGGGTCGGAGGGTTCGGAAAAGTCTATAGGGGAGAAATTGATGGCGGGTCGACTTGCGTTGCAGTTAAGCGGGGAAACCAACTTTCGGGCCAGGGAGCACATGAGTTCCGAACGGAGATTGACATGCTTTCAAAGTTGAGGCACCGCCATTTGGTGTCTCTGGTCGGATACTGTAATGAGAACGACGAGATGATCCTCATCTACGACTACATGGCAAACGGGACACTCCGGGATCACCTCTGCAAGACCCAAAATCCACCGCTCTCGTGGAAACAACGTCTTGAAATCTGCATCGGAGCCGCTCGGGGGTTTCACTACCTCCACACGGGTGCAAAGCCGGGTATCATCCACCGCGACGTCAAGACTACAAATATCCTCTTGGACGATAAATGGGTCGCAAAGGTCTCGGATTTTGGACTTTCCAAGGCGGCCCCAGAGCTAGATTGCACCCATGTAAGTACCGCTGTCAAGGGAAGCTTCGGGTACCTCGACCCTGAGTACTATAGAAAGCAGCGTCTGACTGAAAAATCTGACGTATATTCTTTCGGGGTTGTCCTGTTCGAAGTGTTATGTGGACGACCGGCCTTGGATCGATCACTCCCTGATGAACAGGTGATTTTGGCTGATTGGGCATTGCATTGCAAGAGGAATGGCACCATTGATCAGATCATCGATCCAAATTTGAAGGATGACATATCTCCAGATAGCTTGGAGAAATTTGTGGAGATCACCGAGAAATGCCTGGCCGGTCAGGGGATCGAACGGCCGTCGATGGGGGATGTGCTTTGGAATCTTGAAATAGCACTCCATTTGCACGATCCGGTTGGGAAGGGAGAACCAATTTCAATTCCAAACTATGATGGAATGATGAGCTCAATTGTTGCCACTGAAGACTCTGTTTTCTCAGAATTGAGAAGCCTGAAGGGGAGATGATAATCCATCAAACCATGTTCACTTGAATCTCTATTAGAAATAGATTGTTTAGTATGATTATGTATTGTGTATTGTTTCTGCTATTTTTAATATCTCCGCATAGTTATTGAGATAATGTTGGGTAAAAATCGGACGGATCATCTACCAGCCTTTCCTTTCAGACTTGGTTCTACCTTATTTTTTGCTCTTAGCCCTAATAGACTCGTTTAGTTTGTGCTCATGGACTGGATACATCAAACCATTGTGGTTAAAAAATAATGGACCTTGCACATTTTTTTTAAAATATAATAAATAAAGAAATCCAAAAGTTTCAACTTCATAAAATGGTCCCTAACTCCTTTTTATCTGACATCTCTAATGCTAAGAACTGATCGATATTGATACAGACATTATAGCCAAACATTATATGGACAAACAAAAATAAGATGAATCAAAGAAGAAGAAGGCATTGTGTTCGTTTGGGAGCATCGTAATTTCAAATGGCTATAACTCTCAAACCGTAGATCAAAATCACTATTATAATATGTTCACGCGTTGGTATTGACGAGACCTACAGGAGTAGTTGCTATGCCCCTATGTTAAATTTCAGATCGTTCTGAGATCGTCTTTAGGGTCAAATCGATGGTTGAAAGTTATTTTTACTGTTTTTGGCAGTTTTTAATTTGTTAGGATTATATTTCATTGTTTAAGATCTATATTTAGATTTGAATTTCAAATATTGATTTAAATTCAAATTTGAATATTAATTAAGATTAAATAAAAATGTGTTTGTTATTATTCAGATTTAAATAATCTGTTAGATAATTAGTTGAAATCCTAATCTGTTAAGGATTCTCTATTCTATAAATAGACATATAAACCAATTAATTTACAAGCATTGATTATTTGAGTTATTATTTTTCCTTCTTTTTTGTTATTATGGTGAATATCAACTACGCAAAATGTCTGATATTTCTGAAGAAAACGCCTTCGTATTCTTTTTAAATAATCAACAACGCCGCTGGAGTCTACCGATTTTGTTTTTTAGATCGAATCTGTAGAAGAGTGTATTCGTACGCTACATCAGATACCCAATTAGAAGAAAAAAATGCAAGTCTCAATGACTTTGTGCTCAATCATGGAAAAATTTGCACACAATTGATGAATTTTCAAAATGATCTTTATTGTTACTATTTCAATGTCATGTTTTATTAGCAAGACTTATTAGAAAACCGCATAATTGGAAGCTAAAGGAGATTACACTGGCCCCGTTTGATTCATGTTGTTCTGAGATGAGCTATGATTTCATGTGATATTACTAGGAAAGTGTGTAAAATTTAGTGTTTGGTTAGTGATAACCTTGATGATAATTGTGGGCCTCACTGGAATAAAAATCAAGACATGGGAAAATAGGATGGAATAAAATTCCTAACATTTTTTTGTGATAATCTCAAATTCCACGAGAAATCTTAAATTAGATTATTATTTGATATAGACATCGTAGTTACACATTATATGAACGGTCGAAATCAGATGAAACAGAAGAAGAAAAGACATCTTCTTGTCCGGGTCATAGGCTCATCTTCCCCGAGGAGGCTGTTGAGGTCATACTGTACACCGGATGATGAATCGCAGTTGAGGAAGATATTACGGTCTATCGAGTTTTGGGCAGAAGCGGAGACGATGTTGGCGGTTATGGCTTACAGCAGGAGAAGCAATAACGAGCAGATTTGGTTTCTTTGGTGGATCTTCATTTTAGGGAATTAGGACGAGAAGCAAGAATGATTTGATGCTGAAAATGGGTAACAATGTATCATTTCAGTCCACTCAATTTACTCAAAGAAATAAAGCACAAACATACCCATAACAAGTTTGTGTCCTCCGGGAGGGGGCAGATCTCAATCATAGAAACAAATTTCCACGCTTGACTTCAGCGGTGACTTTGAAAAGTTTTTGATAACCCGAAATGGGGTCGGACTACTCTGGCAAAAATCTTCCTGCTATTTGTGGGCTATGTATCCTGTGGCCACCATGAATACGTACTCAAGCTCAAGATGCTTAGTTTGCTTCTCCGTCACCTTCTCCTCAAATAAACTAACCTCCACCAGTGGATACTAATTAATTAGTAATTATGTTCCCACAGATCATATCCAACTCAATTGAGGATCTTCAGATGTCGTCAACCTCACTACAAGAAAACTATTTGTTAGGCACGAAATTTTTACCCAGGAAAGTTATTTCATTCGGTAATTGTGTATTGAATGCTATCACTTCATCAGGAAAATCCTTCCTTGGTAAAAGTGTAAAATTTTCATATGTAAAACTTTTGTCGAGAAAATTTTTTCTTATTAATAAAAGTATAATTTTTTTTAAATACTAATTAAACATTGGCTTTTTATAATTTTTTTATACTTTTAACCAGCAAAGTATGTCGTCAGGGAATTTTTTTTTGACAAAATACTAGTATAAAACTTTTAGATTTATTTTTTGGTTTTTTAATGGTTATGTTCCGTTTGCTCTTATTAAGTTTCTCTATTTTGTCACTAGCAGTGGATAGTGAAATCTCTCATTTAACCCGCTTTGCTTGATTAGAAGATTTGAACATTAACAATCTTTTCAAACTATCTCTATTTCTCTGTAATGTCAGTAAAAGTTTGTTTCTTATTTACCCCGCTTTGCAATTATAATTGTTTTACCAACGAACAAATTTGTCGGCATATATTGGTCCACATATATTGGATATATACAGAAGCAATGGAAATATTATCTTTAACTATCCTTTAACTATCCATAGACTTGACTTCAGATTCACAAGTCTTCCAAGTTCCATCACTGCTCCCTGTGCAGTTTTGGGAGTCTGGACCACGTCATGTCTTCTTCTTCTTCCAATAGAAACCAAACATAAACGTCTACTTCGACAGAATTGACATGTTGCCAGGTTATGGATTATTTCCAATTTATGAGCCTCACTGAAAACTCCACCTAATGGAATGTGCAACCTTCCCCCGACAACCCAGGTCGGGAGGGGTGTTAATTAAGCATCAGGGATATTTTAGTAATTCTAGTCTGTTGGGTACTAGTCTAATGATGGAAGGTATTTGTTGTGATTTTAATTTATCATTTTGTGTAAATTTTAAGGATACTACTTTTCAAAGTTTGGGACGAGGTGTTAAAAGTGTTAGATTACATTTTAATTTGTTATTATAATAATTTGTTATGATATTAATTTGTTAGTGTGTTATACATATTGCACTATCATGTATTTTTATATTAAGAGTTTTAGTCACTCACTAAAACAGTAAGTATTTAAACATTTCATTATTATTTTTATCTCTTTCATTAATTCTTGCTTTTGTGAGAGTATTCATTATGGGAAAGTAAATTAGGATAGGAAACCGGATTTGGCCCATAAAAATGAAGAACTTCTTAGGCTTTGTTTGGCAACCAAAGTTAAAAGTAGCTTTTAGCTTTGGTTGCTATGTCAACTCAAATACATCATCATGTTAAAGCTAAAAGCAAAAACTATTATCAAACATGTCAACTTAAATAAATCATCATCACTATATTTTATCTTTAAACTGTGCCTTGAAATATATGTTTTATAAAGCAGCAATCATCGTTATACCTTCAAAACATCATTATTATACCCTCAAAAGGTGTACATAAAACTGTTAAAACTAAAAATTGTTTTTGAACTGTCTTTTCAAACACTACACTAGATCAGTAATTGATTGAATTCTACTGATTTCGACTTGATACTAAATTGATTTATAGCATATATTATAGGAGAATATTAGAGCTCCACATGTTCAATTTTGCACACACACTTGAGCAGGCTATTTGGATAGAAAACGGATGGTGAGGCGATCCACGTGAGTAGTAAAAAAAGTCAGGCGAGCGATAGTGAGGGGCGGAGCACCTTCCACCTATCATCGCTGGCATAACCATGAAGTGCGTTTTGATTATTTCTAAAAATATTACTTTTATAAAAATTGAAATGAATGAGTTGTATGTACTCTTTTATAAAAATTTTAATAATTTTAAACAGAGATATATAATTCATCTAAAATGGTATATGCATTGTTAGAAGTGATCAAGTATATAGACCGGAGGTAATGCTGTAAACATGAATGTGTGCGTGTAATATCATCTTGTAACAACGCAGCGAAAAATTAAAATAAAGATCCAACAAGCGTTGAGATTCTGTAACAAACCATAATTCTCAAAGAGAATAATAAAACTAAGAAATATATTAATGAAAGTTGAAAACCCTATATTACAAGCCTCCCTTTTATAATAAGGAAAAACTTACTAAAAATAGTAAAAACAGAAATTTATTATAACTAACTCTACGGGATCCTATAATATCTTCAGATTTGATTTCGGTCAAATCCGATTTTTATGAAGGAGATATGCTAAATTTAAAAAAATTAATAAAAATAGCAAAATGTCATTTTGAGGGCAGAAAAATGAGAAAAATGAAAAAAAAAACGCATGTTGTGGCGTATCGACAACTCTTCAAGATCTCCTCAATATCTACCTCCAGTAAAAATTTCAGGCGATTCTGAGTTCGGGGCACCATTTATTTCTACTAGCTGGTTTTTCTATAAATATTTGAAAATCTTAAAATGGACCATTTTGGGTTTATCACTCCCGGAACGCATCGACCACCCGTTCTGCATCAGTTCCTTACACTTCGAAAGAACTCGACCTCGAGTTAGTATATGGATAGACCACATGATACTCGTATAAATCTGCCACATTGAAAGTCCAAGAAATTCTCATGTCTGTCGGCAATTGAATGATATGTGCATTATCATTGATCTTCTTCAAAATCTTGTATGGGCCATACTTCTTTGGCTTCAGTTTGTTGTAGCTTTCCTTTGAAAATCTCTCCTTGCGCAATAAAACCATGACAAAATCGCCTTCCTCGAATAATTTGGAGCGTCGATGCTTGTCTGCGGCCGTACTTTGCATTGGATTGCTCGAGCTTTTGTTTTACTTCTTCTAGTATGGTATGAACTTGTTCTGCCATAGCCTCCGCCGCAACACTCATGCCGGGACTTTTAGGTAGACGTACTAAGTCCACAACATGTTTCGTGACATAAATATATACTAGTGCAAAAAGATATTTTTTTGTTGAATGATGAACATCACTATTGTATGCAAACTGATCCGCCTTTGGTAGCGCGTGATCCCACTGCTTGGGTTTGTTCCCACAAATGCTACGAATCATATTACCCAAGGTTATGTTCATTACCTCTGTCTAGCCATCAGATTGGGGATGTGCAGTGCTGCTACGGTTCAATGAATTAAGATTACATTAATATTTGATACTTTTTTTTAATTGTATCATGTCTTTGCATATGAAATAGGATTTGTTTTTTGTGCGAATTATATTTTAAATATATTTTCATTTTATAAGGATCCTCTTATCCTAATAATATTATGATAACCAAATATAATTATAAGTTAATCAATATGTTACATGATGAAATGTATATATTAGAATAAACTATGAATAAATTTAAAATGTTGTAAATGGATTTTCATGGAATTGAATAGAAATGCAAGGGTAAAATGAAAAAATGGAAGGATCCTCTAATCCTAATAATATTATGATAACTAAATTTAACTATAAATTAATATGTTACATGATATGAAATGTATGTATTATTATAAACTATCAATGAAATTAAAATGTTGTAAATGGATTTTCATAGGATTGAATAAAAATGTAGGAGTATCCTAATAATATTATTGAGGTAGATATTTTTCCCCTACAGTTAAATTTGTAATTTGGCATTCCGAACTTCAAAGGAATTTAGGTAAGGGTTTTTGGTGGTAGGAATAGGTTAAGGCGATATTGATTTTGGGTTGTAACAATAATAACTGTGCCTAGCAGTAGTAAATATGTTCACTTGAATCTGCCCAAGAGTGATGTGTGCGCGACCTTTTTATAGGCTGCCTTCGTACCCCGGAGAGATCAAGTTTCACGTAGTTCCATTGGTCACATTGTAATCGTTTTGCCACTAATTGTTAGTGGACATTTTTCTAGGGAAATGTTTTCCATAATTACTTTCCACGTCGTCCTTTAATTACCCACATTCTGCTAGTAATGGGTTTTAAGTGGCTACGTGACAGTTACAGACGTTTGTGGTCTTCTAAACGTTTTTACGTCTGCTCGGTGTCCTTTAGCATGCCTGTCTAGGCGATATGTTTCCGCATATGTCCGCGAGGAGTAAGGTCGGCCGACCAGTCCTGGCGTCTGGTCGTGCCTTAAACTACTCGTACTTGAGTAATAAAGTCGCTTAATCAGACATGTCGTCTGGCCGTGCCTTAGACTTACTCGTACCTGAGTAATCAGGTCACCCGACCAGACCTGTCGTATGGCCGTGCCTTAGACTACTCGTACCTGAGTAATACGGTCGTCCGACCAGACCTGACGTCTGGTCATGCCTTAGACTACTCGAGGTGATATCCTCTCAAGGGGTGTTCGGCCTCCGACTAGATCATTTAGTCTAGTCGTGTCAACACACCAGATATCGTAATGAGGAAGTCACTTTTTGTGGGTTGGGCCTAGTGGGCCTTACGCCAAATGACCCATGTCTTGTCTCGTCATGACACGTGTCATAGTGCAGATTTTTACCTCCACAATTATGATAATTAATTTTAAATATAAGTTAATAAATATGTTACATGATGAAATGTATGTATTATAATATATTATAAATGAGATTAAAATGATGTAAATAGATTTTAATGATATTGAATAGAAATGTAGGGGTAAAATGAAAAAATGGTTGTGATTAAAGTGGTGTGAATTGATTGTAATGAGATTGAATGAATTGACAAGAGCAAAAATGTTATATTGCAGGTTTTTGGTTTGAGAGACTTTTATATAGTAATAATATAGATGTAAATGGATTTTAATGGAATTGAATAGAAATGTAGGGGTAAAATGAAAAAATGGTTGTGATTAAAATGGTGTGAATGGATTGTAATGGGATTGAATGAATTGACAAGGGTAAAAATGTCAAATTGTAGGTTTTTGGTTTAAGAGACTTTTATATAGTAATATAGATAATATAGATTAGTTACCACAATCGATGATGGCTATAAATTTTGAGTATTGAGAAAGAAAATTATTATTATTGAGGTAATTAAATTAAATAGTATATTCATTTATGTAGAGGTCAAGAAATTTGACTAAAATACAGACTCAAAAAATCTACACGGAATATACTTTATCCCGTCAAATTTGGTATTCAGAGATCATCTACATTTATTTGCCACCGGTATATTATGAATTTTTTTTGGAAAAAATCGATTTAACTATCTGGAAAGTTGGTTAAATCGGTTTTAATTCTTGTAAAATTGAAAAATCATCACGTGACCTTAGAAAGTATGTATGATTAACGGGAGTCATCGCTGGCATAACCATGAAGAGCATTTTAATTATTTCTAAAAATATTACTTTTATAAAAATTGAAATGAATGAGTTGTATGTACTCTTTTATAAAAAATTTAATAATTTTAAACTAGATATATAATTCGTCCAAAACGATATATAATTCGTCTAAAACGATAAATGCATTGTTAGAAGCGATCAAATATATAGACCGGAGGCAATGCTGTAAACATGAATGCGTGTATCATCTTGTAAGATATAAAATTAAAGAATGACATTATAAATTCATCGTTTTATACACCAACCCCACTCGGTTACGCATGATCGAAACTAGTCAACAACTTTTTTTTATTTTTTATTTTTTGTAACGTAAGTGGGGTTGGAGTAATTCAATGGATCCACTTTGTTTCATATGATTGACAATCCTAATATGTGTGATTAGGCTGCAACACGTCATGAAACCAAAGCCTGACGGTTTTCAAGGTTAAAAAATGCATTTAATGCTTTGTTGTTCATTTGTTGTGATGTTAGATGATCCATGCGTTTCTAGAATGATTGGACAATCAGAAAAGCTAGCTGCAAGAAAAAAAACTACGAAAATAATAGCTTCCAGCAAATAAATAGACAGAGACAGAGACAGAGACAGAGACGCAGAGAGACATCAATGAAGAACTGGTCGATTAAAGATGATCAAAGAAGAAGGTCGAAGAACTCATCGTCGATGAAGAAGAACTGGTCGAAGAATTGGTCGTCAATGCTCGTTCCTATGCGCCCGCTGTGGTTCGGGCGCATTTTAGAACAGTGATTTATGATAAATATGATGTAGAGGTTGTCTCTGTTATTTTTATTTTTTTATTAAGAACTAATTATAATTAAATTTTATTTTGATTAAAAAAACATAAAAAAGCACACATTTTTTTGTTAAGAAAATTTTTAACAGTATAAAAATAAATAAATTATTTTGAGTAGTATAAAATAAATAATATATTTTTAAATGATATATATGTTAAAAAACCCATTAAATTTATTATATATATCATATCCCTTTTTTATCATTCTTCAACTATTTATCATTTAGTAGAAAAACAACTAGCCTTCCAAATAAATTCCATTATATTAATCCATTGTTCAATGTAGGGGTCGGCAACGGGCCGGGCCGGGCCGGCCCGTTGAAACAGGGCCCAAGCACGGCCTTGGGCCCAGGCCCGCGGGCCTGCTTGGCCAACGGGCCCGGCCCGGGCCGGCCCGTGGCAAAAAAACAGGACCCAGGCCCTGCCCACGGGCCCGGGCCTGAACGGACCTCACGGGCCGGGCCTGGGTTCGGGCCCACGGGCGGGCCTACGGGCCCAAATTCAAAACATTTTATTTTTTTATTTTACGTTGTTTATTTGCATGTAATGTTAAAATAACACAAAATTTAAAGTATAATGTTGAAAAAAATATTTATATCTATTAAATTTTCAAAATAAAAATATTAAATGAATTAATTACTTACATAAATAAATAATTACATGTATCTAACTAGGTTGACACTTATATAAATGTTAATAATTTGTATAACTCAACTACAATTCAAATAAAAATTACATGTTACTAGTTCATTAGATCACCCTCCATGGGCCTACGGGTCGGGCCCGCGGGCGGGCCTACGGGCCAGCCCGAACGGGCCGGGCTCGGGCGGGCCTACGGGCCGGGCCCGGGCCCCAGAACCAGGCCCAAGCCCGGCCCTCCCTGAAAACGGGCCGGGCAGGCCCGGCCCGCGAACGGGCCCGGGCCGGGCTTTCGGGCCACGTGCTTTTTGGTGACCCTTAGTTCAATGACATGTTCTCCACTGAGGATTGTTGAATTGTCGGCACGTACAGAAAAATGAGAGACATGGACATGCTAGCACAATAATTCCACTGGTGAAAGAATCGTGAAAAAGCAACTCTACGTGAAGTAGGGCCCAAACGTGTGATTCACGTTCAACATATTTTATTTACCCCACCGGCACGACTCAAATTTAATATTATTATCAAACTAAATAGTTTATGAATCGAATTACACAACATGAGTCAATTACACAATCTATGACATATGTACTAACAATTGATTATAGAATTTGATTTAATAAGTTGTGTAATTTGATATTGACGATATTAATGATAGTCAAACTTAACTAAATCCAGCCCCAATTTTTATAGTAAGTGACATTAAAGCATATCTTACTGGGAAATGATTGATGTTAAAAGATGAATGCTTAATTTCTATAACTTAAAAAAGTTCCAAGTGTTGGTTCATTGATCATCTTCTATCATGCAAATGTTTAATCATACGCATGTCCTGTGCTCTTATCGTATTTGAACCAAAGATTGTTATGTTAGAAAAAAAATTCATTATCCAGTATGGGAGATCCAAAGATTGTTTATAGATCTAAAAAACAGGTCCTTTTTGTTGGGTGTGGAGACGTCTACCAACAACCAATCAATGCAATCCTGCGAATCCCCAATTATTACATGAGATCCCCCAATTAATGTTACAGTTCCTCGTTATTATAAAAAAAATAAAAAAATAAAAAAAATCAATCCATACGAATTTTTGAAAGTTTCCAGGTTGCTAAAATAACATAAAGATGTTACAAATTCTCTAAAAGAGATTAAAGTGAACTTGGTATGATGGATATCATCTCCCTTTCATGCTCCTCAAATCTGAGAATACACTGTTCATTGACAACAATTGAGCTCATATTTCTTTCATAGCTAGAAATTGAATTTGGTTCATAATTAGATTCTCCATTGACACTATTATGCATCTGAAGTGCTAAGATTCCAGAGGACATCGCCCATCAGTGGCTGTTCAATACCTCGATTGGCCAGACATTTCTCAGCGATCTCGAAACTTCTCCAAGCTATCCTGTGTTATGTCTTCCTTCAAATGTGGATCGATGTTGCTCTTGCAGTGCAATGCCCAATCAGCCAGACTTACCTGCTCTTTTGGGAGTAAGTGATCCATGGCAGGTTGTCCACATAATACTTCGAAGAGGACAACCCCATAAGAGTAGACATCGGATTTGTCTGTCAATTTCTGTTTTCGGTAGTACTTTGGGTCGAGGTAATTGTTACGAATTTTGAATCTTGTGATGCAATCAATCAAAGGGAATAAACAAACAAATCGAAGCAAAAATACAAAAATTTGTGGACTGAATATATCAACTCTCATTATTAAATACTAATATGCAAGAGTAATTTGTGGACTCAGATGTTTCCCATATTCATTTGTTTACAAACTCTTGTTAGTCTGTCGTTCCGTTGCCATCAACGAGGTTTACAATTTAACCATGCACATAGTAGTCCGGGAAATAAAAAACAAGAATAAAAATAATAAAGTGGTGATGTAATTAGGAAGGAAGAAAGTTAAACACTAACGCAGCGAAAAACCAAATAATCAAATAAAGATCCAACAAACATTGAGACCCTTTAACAAACTCACAATTTTCAAAAGAGAAATAAAACTAAAAAATATATTAGCTAAAAGCTGAAAACTTTAAATTATAAGTCTCCATTTCATACTAATAAAAAATTACTAAATCCTAAGAGATTATAGGATTTGATAGAAATCCAATCTGAGTTGCTCGGGGAGCTTTTATCTTTTATTTCTACTGCCCTTAATAACACATACACACTCCCTTGATAGATATCTAAAATTCAATTTAAAACCGTGTTAAATCAATATTTTGTTGACTTTTCTTGATTGTTTTCCTATATTTTGAGCTTCAGATATGTGCCGTTCGTTCTGAAACCACGTTTCTCCGTTCCTCTAAGGTTATTAATCTTTTCCCAAAACCCATCAAGATCTCATCAGACCCCAACCCCAGTTTGAGTACCCAAAATGAAATCCACAAAAGAAACCAAAACTGGCTCTCACTTTTCCTCATCGTAGCCATTACTACCTCGATCGATCCGACCACAATCCAATAGATAAATAAAATAAACTTCAAAATTCCATAATCCAATTGTTAATTGGTTTGTGGAGAATCCCAACAAACTAGGATCTCAATTAATTATATAAATCTTAAACCTAACAAACAAATCTCCTAATCAATATTTAAATTTGAATTCAAATATATGATTGGAGATTCATATCTAAATATAATAACTAATTGAATCAAATCCTAAAAATTGCCTAAAATAACAAAATTAACTTTCAACCGTTGATTTGACCCTCAAGACGATCTCAAAACGCTCCGAAATTTGGCGTAGTGGCATTGCCACTACTCCTATGGGGCTCGTCGATACGAACGCGTGGACATATTATAATAGCGATTCTGATCTACGGTTTGAAAGTTGTGGCCGTTTGAAGTTACGGCGCCCCCGAACGATCACGATGTCTCTGCTTTCGTTGATCCATCTGATCTCGACCGTCCATATAATATGTGGTCATGATGTCTGCATCACCTTTCCAGCCATCTTTCTAGTCTTCCTCCGGACTCCACTTTTTCGACCTTCACATCCACTATAACTGATTTTTGATGAATCACTGATATCTGATAAAAAATCAGTTTCATTTGTGAATGTAATTTAGTTTCAAATATATTGCACAAAAAATTCAGTTACATTTGTGAATGTAATTGACATATATTATATAAGTTATATAAACATCAGTTACATTTGTGAATGTAACCGGCATTTACTATATATCCGAATAAACAAATTAGTAATATTGCATAAATGTAACCAAATTTTACAAATAAAAGTCATAAATGTTCATATTAATTATGAATGTAACTTTAGTTTTGAAAAAAATGCATAACTAAAAAAAGGTATGAAAATGTAATTGACATTCAACCGTTACACAACCACATGCCACAATAAAAGGCTTTGACATTATGTACCATATTCAAATAGCCAGATCAGAGATTTCCTAATTGGAATTTAAAAACCATATTCAAAAGGATATATCAAATACTATCAGATTTAACATCAAACACCGAAAAAAAAAAAATTGTATCAACTAATTAAAAAAAAAAAAAACAAATTCCACACCTAAATTGTCTAACATTGAAATGATAGTCAAATTATTCAATTCTGATTTCTGATCAGATGAGAGGTAGAAAAGGTCCTCCAAAAATCAAAACAGTGATTAGATGAGAGGTAGAAAAGGTCCTCCAAAAATCAATACAGTGATTAAAAAACCTCTAAAATAAACTTTGGCTTCAATATGTTCTTTAAAACAATGATAATTGAGTTGTTGATTCAATTATCAATAAATAATTCAAAAAAAGAAGGCAATTGCATGCCCTCCACACACGAGTTATTAAAAACTAAAGACTTATCGCATTTTGGGTCATCAAAACTTTTACAACAACACGGTTTTGGAGGCTGCCCCCCACTTTGGAGAAGATAAAACATATCAAGGCAACACAATGTCAAGGACTTAAATATTTCCAACAGACAATCACCATCAAGAACCCAAAATTCTCTGTCAACAGTGAAAATTTAGGTTTTACAAAATACAATCCAACAGTGGAGATTTAACAAAGAATCAAATATCAAGGCCGCATATTGAATATCATATTGGTATATTACAGGTTTAGGTTGGATCAGATTGACAATGATGTCAATCCGAACATATCTGATTTTATATGCAACCTGATTTTATCAACCGAAACCCATATTTTAGAACCCAATTCACATAAAAATTGAGTTCAATCCATCGTGTTTTGGTTGAATCTGACCTAAGTTGTAGTCCTACTGTAGATAAACCTTTTGAATGGGTCATCTCAGACACCTGAAGGATCAGAATTTGCTTTGAAGGATTTGGAATATCTCGGTTAGTCATTTTTTTTTTTTAAATGTGCATAGAATTGGGGATCCACTTCGACTACTTGGTCCCACGGATTTGGTTTCAGATTATTGGCATTCCTATTTTGTGTGTGGTTCGCGTGTTCGGGTGGTCTCAAGAGCTCAAAGAAGAAAACTACCAAAATAACAGCCAACAACAGACAAATAAATATGATGATCTCAGACTCACATGAAATTTGATAGGTTAACGTATTGCAGGGAGATATTTTGGAATAGTATTTTGGTTAAATTCCTCCATTAACATCTTTAAATAAACAAATTAACTATTTTTTAATAATTATTATTGACATGACAATTACTCATTCCTTAGACCGCAGAATTGATTGTCATAGTTTTGACTATCTTATAAGAGCTCGTAATAATTGGCATTAATATCTTTTAATTTTTGTCACTTTCAATAATTTTTATATTTGACTTAATTGGATTCCTAATTGAGTTCGTTATACATATCATATTATCTTTATCATTATTCTATTCCGTTATGCTGCGTTCAGTACATTTATCCTTATTATCTACCTTCCATTATGATAATCCATTGTCCAATAACATATTCCCGAAGAGGATTGTTTAATTGTCAGCACGTATAGAAGGATGAGAGACATGAACATGATATATAGCACAAAAATACCACTTGGTGAAAGTCCGTCAAAAGCAACCTTATGTGAAGTAGGGCCCCGAACGTGTGCTTCACGTCCAACAGATTTACTTATACCAACTTTTTTTTATTCAGCGACAGCAAAGCAAATCTTTTTGGAATTGAAAATGATTGATGTAAAAGATGTTATGAATTTTGGATCTTTGGATGCAATCAATCAAAGAAATAAACAAACAAATTGAAAAAAATATACAAAGATAAATTACATGGTTTGATAAATCATGTCTTCTACAGAACACATCAGAGATCAATTCACTATCAATAAGAAGTTTTTATAATAGTCACGCAGAAATGAAAACCCTAGGACATAATAAAAAATTTAGAGCATAATGAAAAATCTGATCTTAACTCCCGTCCGACCTTGCTTAGCAACAATAATCATCTGAGCACATCATTAGATACTCAACTTATATATATCCTATGCTCTTGCCGTATTTCAACAAAAAATTGTTACATAAGCAAAAAAAAAAAAAAAAATTCATTATTATCCATTATGAGATATAAAAAAGACTGTTCATGGATCAAGAAAACAGCCAATCATCCTGACGATCGACCTCATCTACAGAAAGTTCCGATTGAAGACCTGTTACTAGATTGTCCAAACTATACCTATGATCGTCCGGCCGTACGAACGTCGCAATCCTGCAAATCACCAATTCATGTTACGGTTCCTCATCATAAAAAATAAAAAAAATCTTCCATATGCAATTTTTGAAAGTTTCCAGGTGGCTAAAATAACATAAAGACGTTACAAATTTCTCTAAAAGGGATTGAAGTAAACAGGCTTGCTTGAGATGTCCGGGTGGAGAGCAACCCATAAATCCTGCTGTGATGCGCTCGTGTTGGGGAAGGACACGATGAAGTCTAGGTGGAGGGATGCGCCAAGCCCCACTTGGTTGGTGTACGCGATCACGTCCAAGCCTTGTATGGCGGTCATGTTGTTGATGAATACATCGAACACCCTCATATTAGTCTTCGTGATCGGGTAGGCGATCTCGCAGAAATGGAGGCGGACGAGATAGGAGAACCCGGGATCGACCGTGATGATCCAAGTGAGGTTGTAATTCAGACTGACTGACGCGTTTGGACCCATTGACCGGGCGGTGCTGTAGATAGAAGGAGGTGCGATGTACTCCGGTATGGTGGTCGGGTAGTCGATCGTGACATTGGGGTCCTTCGGATACGTCACGCCCACCGCGGCACCGTAAATGTATATGGAGTCATCATCCCATTCCCGATAGAGTCCCGAGTCGTCTGTCGCGGATACAGTCTGCCCGCCAACGTTCAGCCTCGCGACCGTCTCGATCGCGGTGTGTTCATCGATCGTCAGTGTGTTTGTCGTCCCAACTATTTTAGGCTGGTTGAAAGGGTCAGAGCCGCCAAAGATCTGCGGCATTGAGACGATCTCAATCCCGTTCACGAAGGCGAAGGCGTTCTTGTTCTGTTGGAAAATAAATATATGAAATATGGATCTTTTAAGGGATGACAAATTTGCTCACTGTTTTTTTACTTCAAAGGCTTCCTCTTATTATTCAATATAGAGCATACAACCCCTTTATATAGATGCTTACATGACTCTTTGGATTACTAAATACATCAATGACCATTTAAACTCCATATGACTCCTAGAACAACCCTAAGACACTTAGAAACGCACACCAACATTATTACTATAGATAAACTCACAAAATAAATGCATACAAACATCTATAACCTTCTAGAATAGCCCTTGATTTTCCACAACTCTACAATTCCGAATTTGACCATCTTTGACCTTATCTTGCCATGTAGGATGCCTTGTAATCAAGTTTAGTTTTCAACATCCTCCCTTAAACTTGATTTGATCAAACCGAGCCGATTTCGCAATAAGGAGAACAATTCATGCTTCAATGGTTTTGTGAAAATATCCGCAACTTGATCTTGAGTCTTGACATAGAGAAGTTCAATATTCTTATCCTTCACATGCTCTCGGATGAAGTGGTAACGAGTATCAATATGCTTGCTTCGTTCATGGAATACGGGATTCTTTGCAAGTGCGATGGCTGATTTGTTGTCAACATAGATCTTCATGGGCTCTTCTTGGATGACTTGAACTTCCTTGAGTAAGTTCTGCAGCCATATTGCTTGACAAACTCCCGAAGATGTAGCAACATACTCCGCTTCACATGTGGAAAGAGTGACGATAGCTTGCTTCTTCGAGGACCATGAGAATGCCGTGTTTCCCATGAAGAACACATAACCGCTAGTGCTCTTTCGTTCATCCAAGTCTCCTCCCCAGTCACTATCTGTATATCCCACAAGCTGAAATTCATTAGAAGATGAGTAAAATAAGCCATAATTTGATGTGCCTTTGATGTAGCAAAGGATCCTTTTTGCTGCTAATAGATGGGTAGACTTTGGTTCCTCCGTATATCGACTAACAATCTGGTTCCATAGAGAATATCCGGTCTTGTACATGTAAGATAACGAAGACTTCCAACCAAGCTTTTGAAATAAGTAGGATCCACGTTGCTACCTTCATCATACTTGGACAACTTGATGCCACAATCTACCGGTGTGCTAACTGGATTGCACTCCTCCATGTTAAACTTCTTGAGAATAGATTTTGCATAAACTTCTTGTGTGATGAAGATGCCTTCTTCCGTTTGCTTCACTTCGATGCCAAGATAAATAGGACATGAGCCCAATGTCCGTCATCTCAAACTCTCGAATCATGGAGTCTTTGAACTCCTTGAACATGCTTGGATTATTCCCTGAAAAAATGAGATCATCCACATACAAACATACAAGCAAAAAATCACCATTTTCAGCTTTCTTTGTATATAAAGCATGCTCATATGGGCATTTGATAAACCCATTTGCTTGGAAATATGCATCAATTCTACTATTCCATGCTCTAGGTGCTTGTTTCAAGCCATATAAAGCTTTTTTCAACCTTAGAACCTTTGCTTCATGGCCTTTTTTCACATAACCCGTAGGTTGTTCAACATAAACTTCTTCTTCAAGAAAACCATTCAAGAATGCCGACTTGACATCCATTTGACAAATTTTCCATTTATTTTGAGCAGCTATAGAAACAATCAATCTTATTGTTTCAAGTCGAGCAACGGAGAAAATACCTCATCATAGTCGATTCCCGCTTTTTGTTTGTACCCTTTTGCCACTAAACGAGCCTTGTACCTCTCGACTTCTCCTTTCATATTTTTCTTCACCTTGTACACCCACTTGACTCCAATGGCTTTCTTTCCTTCCGGTAGCGAAGTGAGCTCCCATGTGCTATTCTTCTCAATGGACTTGATTTCATCATCCATGGCTTCTTTCCATCTTTTATTTTGAATGGCTTCTTCAAAATCTAAAGGCTCACAATCGGCAAAGAGACAAAAGAGTGTGAGATTTTCTTGATTTTCTGTTACCTCATACAACTCGGAGAGAGATCTTGTTTTATGTTTCACACGGGAAGAAGATGAACTTGATGGAGAGGAAGACTGTGATGTTGAACCACCATGAGCGGGAGATAATGGTGATGTTGGAGAACCACCATGAGAGGGAGATGATGGTGATGTTGGAGCATGTACTTCAGTCTCCTTGGGCTCTTCAACATCTTCTTCAAAGAACATGCTTTGGATCGTTCCATTTTTCTTGTGCTCTCCACTCCCATGCTTTTTCTTCATCAAACTCCACATCTCTACTCACCACAACTTTGCCGCTGATTGGATCATATAACTTGTAGCCTTTGGTCCTTGAGTCATAGCCGATAAGAATGTGTTCTCCACTTCGATCATCAAGTTTGGTTCTTCTTTGTTCCGGTACTTGTGCATAGGCGATGCTCCCGAACACCCTTAGGTGTCCAACTCCAGGTTTCTTCCGCTCCATGCTTCTTGTGGCGTCATGTTCCACAAGCTTCTCGTAGGACAACGGTTTAGAAGATAAACCGCACAATCCACCGCTTCGGCCCAAAACACCTTGGGCATCTTCTTGCTCTTCAACATGCTTCGCACCATATTGAGAATGGTCCGATTCTTCCGCTCAGAGACTCCATTTTGTTGAGGTGTGTAGGGAGCCGTAAGGGAATGCCGAATCCCATGTTCTTCACAAAATGCTTCAAACTCCCTTGATGTGAACTCGCCACCTCTATCGGACCTGATAGATTTGAGAAAATAGCCACTTTCTTTTTCTACATGAGTTTTGAATATTTTGAATTTACTAAACACCTCAGATTTATTTGACAAAAAATAAACCCAAGTCTTTCGAGTATAATCATCGGTAAGGGTTAGAAAATACTTGTGACCTCCAAGAGAGTTTGGAGTTACCGGACCGCAAACATCCATATGAACAAGTTGTAGTGGCTTTGTTGAATGAGATGTAGCCTCCTTTGGAAAAGAATTCCGATGATGCTTGCCGAGTAGACAGCCCTCACAAAGTTGCTCCGGATGATTGATGAAAGGCAATCCTCTCACCATGTTTTGTTTCGACAACAACTTGAGACCGCCAAAATTTAGATGGCCAAATCTCAAGTGCCACAACCATGAAGTATCTTTTACACATGCTTTCAAGCACTTCACATCACCGCCTTGAATGTTGAGAAGAAACATTCGATTTTTTGTCATGTGGACTTTTGCAATTAATCTTTTTTTCTCATCTCTTATAAAGAGACTACAATCTGCCATATGAATTTCATAGCCCTTTTCCAACAATTGACCCAAACTTAGGATATTATTTTTCATAGC
Source organism: Acorus calamus (assembly GCA_030737845.1). Lineage (NCBI taxonomy): Eukaryota > Viridiplantae > Streptophyta > Magnoliopsida > Acorales > Acoraceae > Acorus > Acorus calamus. The sequence goes on along the minus strand of CM060878.1, from coordinate 28,031,609 downwards.
TGGGACATAGTAGACATTTGAAATGAATTGATGACTACCATTTCTTTGACGGATAAGTATTTTACCTCTTCCCTTCACCGAAATCTTCGAAGAATCACCAAAAGTGACTTGGCCATCAATGGACTCATCTAAGTCCACGAACATGCTCTTCTTCCCACACATATGATTACTAGCACCTGTATCAAGATACCACATATCTTCTTTCTCTTCTTCTCCTTTGAAAGCTAACAAAACAGCATGCTCTTCTTCTTTTCTTTCAACATAATTGTTTTCTCCTTCAACTTGGTTAGTAGCAAGATACCAACAATCTGAGGAGTAATGCCCAAATTTCTTGCAATTAAAACATTGAACTTGGGGTTTTCCATACCTTCCTCTTCCAGAAAATCTTCCTCTACCACGATTGTTTTGAAATCTTGGGTTTTGATCTCCATAATTTGTTGGAGAAAACCCGCCTCTTGCTCCTTGTCCGCGACCTCGGAATCCTCCACGACCTCGGAAAGTTCCTCGGCCACGACCTCCGCCTCGACTTCTATCTTCATGGCTTCTTTCTTTTGGGCCTTCTTTTGAGCCTTCTTTTAGGCTCAGCTTTGATTGCAAAGCTTTCTCCGCCGGTTCTTGTCTCTCGTTCAACCTTTGTTCATGAGCTTGCAAGGAACCCATGAGTTCATCAATAGTCATGGCCTCCAAGTCTTTCGACTCTTCAATGGCCACAACAATATAGTCATACTTCCGATCAAGAGATCGAAGTATCTTCTCCACCACACGAACATCTTCAATTTTTTCATTGTTTCGTCGAAGTTGATTAACAACTGACAAAACCCTTGTGAAGTAGTCAGAGACCACCTCCTTCTCTTTCATCTCCAGTTGTTCGAACTCCTTTCGGAGTGTTTGAAGCCGCACCTTCTTCGCCTTCTCCGCGCCTTTGTAGGAAGATTGAAGTATCTCCCATGCTTGTTTTGATGTAGTCGCGTTGGCAATCTTCTCGAAAGAAGACTCATCTACACCTTGATAGATGAAGTAAAGAGCTTTCTTGTCTTTTCTCTTCGATGCTCTAAGAACATCTCTTTGAGCATCAGTCAATGCTGCATCTTCTTGAGGCTCTTCATAGCCATTCTCTACGACGTCCCATGCGTCTTGAGAGCCCAACAAAGCCTTCATTTTGATACTCCAATTTTCATAATTTTCTTTTGTGAGTTGGGGAACGGTGAATTGCGTCATCCCGGTCGCCATCTCCTTTGTGGCTCTGATACCACTTTGTTGGAAAATAAAAATATGAAATATGGATCTTTTAAGGGATGACAAATTTGCTCACTGTTTTTTTACTTCAAAGGCTTCCTCTTATTATTCAATATAGAGCATACAACCCCTTTATATAGATACTTACATGACTCTTTGGATTACTAAATACATCAATGACCATTTAAACTCCATATGGCTCCTAGAACAACCCAAAGACACTTAGAAACACACACCAACATTACTACTATAGATAAACTCACAAAATAAATGCATACAAACATCTATAACCTTCTAGAATAGCCCTTGATTTTCCACAACTCTACAATTCCGAATTTGACCATCTTTGACATTATCTTGCCATGTTGGATGCGATGTAATCAAGTTTAGTTTTCAACAGTTCACGGGGGATGGTGTGAAGGTCAGATTCAATATTCTCGACGATATGTTGATGGAGAATTCTTTGCTCATGTAGATGTAATTCATGGCTTGTGTGGTCAAGAGGGCGCTGAAGTTGTTGAGGACGGTGTGAGAGCCGACGGAGATGGAGAAGAAAGAATCGGAGGCGACCAAGATGGTGTTGGTGAAGTTCGAAGGGTAGAAGTGGAGGCGGACGAACTTGCGGCCAGGGATGACGGGAAAGGAGTAGGTGTATGGGGCGAGGAAGATCCGGGCCGTCATGTACGGGACCTGTTGTGATTTTTGTCAATAAATAGGATCTCGAATACGAGTTATTTCGTTCCTAATCAATGTTCAAAGCACACCAACAATAATATAGATGCAATAGACAAAGCAATAAATTGCAAATGAAAAAGAAAAGAGGAAGAGCAACACCAGATTTACGTGGTTCGGAGGTATAATCCTCCTACGTCCACGGGGAGAGCTTCAGAGACAATCCACTATGATGAAGAACCTTTACAAAGATAAAATAAAAGACCCCAAATATCCCAAATACACCCAATACATAGATAGATGCCAAAAATACAGAATTCAATTTGGTGGAGAAGAAGAAAACCCAACATCAAAACTCACTGACGTCCAAGAAGAAGAAAAATAAAGGGCACAGATGTCTCTCTCTTTTGATTCACCAATAAAGCCAAATTAATGTGTGTAATTTGGTTTCCAAATATGAAGGAATTTGAGATCTTGCATATTTTATCAAATCAACCATATTTTGTAATTCAAAACACCACTGTCCCTTCTAAACTTGAACCCATTCAAATTTCAAAAAAATAACAAACTGTATATTATAAAATCATGCCACTTCACCAACAATCTCCACCTTGGCATGACTTTTATTTGGGGCCTTCAATGAGGAATAGTATCATCCATAGTCACGTCTCTCTAAAAAACACACCCCCTCTCCCTGGGGCTTCAAGGCACTAGCAATGTTGTATGTTTGCCAAGTCCAGGCAATACCTGAACTTCGCAATAGTCAATGGCTTGGTCATCATGTCAGCGACATTTTCTTCTGTATGAATTTTTTCTAACAAAATATCGCCTTTTGAGATGAAGTCTCTAATCTTGTGATACTTCACATCAATGTGCTTTGTTCTGTCATGAAACAATGGATTTTTAGCAAGACATATAGCACTTTGACTATCACAATACACCGGTACACTTCCCTGAATAATTCCAAGTTCTCCAACCAAACCTTTCAACTATACAGCTTCCTTGCCTGCTTCAACTGCTGCCATATACTCAGCTTCTGTAGTTGAGAAAGCTGGAGTATTTTGCAATACAGATTTCCAACTGATCGGGCCTCCACCTAGAACAAATATATATCCTGTTGTTGATCGACGCTTGTTTAAGTCACCTACAAGATCAGAGTCTACATAGCCAATAATCATATCTGCTTTTGTGCCTTTTTCGAACAACAAACCTGTATTTGATGTACCCTTCAAATAACGCAAATTCCATTTTACAGCATTCCAATGCTCTTTCCCTGGATCAGCCATATATCTGCTTACCACACTAACTGCGTGAGACAAATCCGGTCTAGTGCAAACCATCGCGTACATTAAACTTCCAACTGCATTAGCATACGGCATATCAAACATGTCTTCACGTTCTTCCCTTGTTGCCGGACACTGCTGTCGGGATAGCTTGAAGTGTTGAGCTAGCGGGATACCCACTGTTTTGGCCTCGGTCATTTTAAATTTTGCTAACACCTTCTCGATGTAATTTTTCTGAGTCAACCACAACTTTCCATTGCTCCTGTCTCTCTGAATCTCCATTCCTAAAATTTTTCTTGCATTTCCTAGGTCTTTCATCTCAAATTCATTGCTTAATTTCTGCTTCAACTTGTTAATCTCATGCATATTTTTACAAGCAATTAACATATCATCCACATAAAGCACTAGCAAAATAATAGAACCATCATCAAGAAAACGAAAATACACACAACTGTCATACCTGCTCCTATTGTAGCCATTTGTCACCATGAAAGTGTCAAAGCGTTTATACCACTGTCGAGGAGCTTGCTTCAAACCATAAAGTGATCGTTTCAATTTGCATACTAAATTCTGATCATTCTTTTCTACAAAACCTTCTGGCTGCTTCATATAAATTTCCTCCTCCAATTCTCCATGAAGGAAAGCAGTTTTCACATCTAGCTGCTCCAACTCCATGTCCCACATAGCAACCATAGCTAGTATGACTCTGATCGAACAATGTTTCACCACTGGAGAAAAAATTTCATTGAAATCGATTCCTTCTTGCTGTGAATATCCTTTTGCTACCAATCTCGCCTTGAATTTGACTGGTTCAGCTTCTGACAATGCTTCCTTTTTCTTGTACACCCATTTACAGCCGATTGCTTTCTTTTCTTTAGGCAACTCCACCAATTCCCAAGTTTGATTCTTATGAAGAGAATTCATCTCTTCTTTCATTGCATCCATCCATTTCGCATTCTCCTCATCTTTAATGGCCTCTGCATAGGTTGTCGGATCACCTGAATTAGCTGTCAATGCATATGCTACGATGTCATCAAATTTTGATGGCTTCCTTTTAATTCGCTGCTCTCTACCCTGTGCAATGGAGTATGGTTGTTGAGGCTGAGGCTGAACAACTTCATCTTGATTTTGATCTGGAGGCTCTATAGTGAATGGCTCAATTGCATTTTCCTCCTGCTCATCATTGTGCTCCACCTGAATTGAGGTACCACCAATTTGATCAATTTGGACATTCTGTTGAACATTTTTCAACATTGAAACTTCATCAAATACCACATTTTTGCTAATTTCTACTTTTCGAGTATTAGGATTCCATAATTTAAATCCCTTAACTCCATCTTTGTATCAATAAAGATACATGGTTTTGATTTAGCATCAAGTTTTGTCCTCTGTACCTCTGGAATAAACACATATGCAGGACATCCGAAAATTCGAAGATCCGAGTAATCTGTTAGTTGTCCGGACCAAATTTCTTCTGCTGTTTTGAGTCCCACTGCTCTCGAAGGAGATCGGTTAACCACATAACAAGCTGTATTCACTGCTTCTGCCCAGAACTGCTTCGGTAAATCTGCATTTAGTCTCATGCACCTTGCCCTTTCTAACAATGTTCTGTTCATCCTCTCTGCTACACCGTTCTGTTGTGGAGTGCCTGGAGTAGTAAGATGTCGTGTAATACCTTCATTCAGACAGAAATTTTCAAATTCTTTTGAAGTGAACTCTCCACCATTGTCTGTTCGCAAATATCTCACCTTCTTGTTTGTCTGCTTTTCTACTCTTGCCTTCCAAAATTTAAATTTCTCAAAAGCTTTTGATTTTTGTTTCATAAAGTAGACCCACACCTTTCGAGAGAAGTCATCTATAAAAGAAACAAAATATCTTGCCCCTCCATGAGAAACCACTGGAGCTGGTCCCCAAACATCTGCATGCACATACTCAAGGATTTGCTTGCTTCTATTGGTTGAAGTTTTAAAACTCACCCTGCTCTGCTTTCCAAGGATGCAATGTTTACAGAATTCAAGCTTACAAGATTTAACACCCTTAAGTAATTTTCTATTATGCAGTTCTATCATACCTCTCTCACTCATGTGAGCCAACCACATATGCCATAAACGTGTAGCGTCTTCATCTGTTTCTGATATAACTGCTGCATCTCCTATAACTGTTTGTCCAATCAATCGATATAGCGAACCACCTTTCTTTTCTCCCTTCATCACAACCATGACACCCTTTTTTACTTTCAAAAACCCATTGGCTGCTTCATACGTACAACCATTTGAATCTAGAGTACCTAGGGAGATAAGACTTTTTCGGAGATCGGGAATATGTCTGACATCACTTAGAGTTCGTACGATCCCATCAAACATTTTTACTTTAACAGTCCCTATACCAATGGTCTTACAAACAGTATCATTACCCATCAGAACAGTTCCTCCAGTTTGAGATTTATATGTATCAAACCAATCTCTATGTGGGCACATATGATATGAACATCCAGAATCTAGAATCCAAGTGTCAGTGAAATCCATACCTGACGAGACTGTGAGAAGCTCTCCATCTTTATCTGAATCTGAAGCTATGCTTGCCTCTTTGACGTCCTCATATTCCTCGTAAAAATTTTCTTGCAATTTTGGACAATCAATTTTCCAATGACCTTTCTCTCGACAATAGCTGCATTCATCTATTCCAACTCGAGATGTCAATCTTGGTCGATATTTACTGTCGCCTCTGTCCATAGATCGTCCTCTTCTCGAAAAGTGTCCTCTTCTTGCAAATTGTCCTCTTCTCATAGACGATCCTCTCCCTCGATAAGACTCCTTCACTATCAAACTGTCCCCTTCATCAGTACTAGATTTTCGCCTCATCTCATTTGATAATAAAGTAGTCGTGACTTCCTCCATCTTCAATGTATCTCTTCCATAAAGAATAGTCGTCACCAAATGATCATACGATTGTGGAAGAGATGAAAGAAGGATCAAAGCTTTATCTTCATCTTCCACTTTCACTTCCACACTCAAGAGTTGTGCAATCAACTTGTTAAAGTTGTGTAGCTGATCCATCAATCTGGCTCCTTCTGCCATAGACAAGCTATATAATTGCTTCTTCAAATGTAATTTGTTCGTAGGCGAATTCGTCATATATAGCTTCTCTAATTTTTTCCATAGATCAGTGGTTGTCTCTTCATCAAGGACATTGTACAACACCCCATCAGCCAAACATAAATGTATTGCACTCAATGCCTTTAGATCTAGTTCTTCCCAATCATCTTCGGTCATGGTCGCTGGTCGCTTTTCTTTTCCCAAAAGTGCTTTGTGAAGACCTTGTTGAACCAATACAGCCTTCACCTTCTTCTGCCATAATCCGAAATTATCATTGCCATCAAACTTCTCAATTTCAAATTTTGCAGATGTAAACTTTGACATTGTAAGAAATCGGACTAAACCCGTAACCTTGCTCTGATACCAATTGTTGTGATTTTTGTCAATAAATAGGATCTCGAATACGAGTTATTTCGTTCCTAATCAATGTTCAAAGCACACCAACAATAATATAGATGCAATAGACAAAGCAATAAATTGCAAATGTAAAAGAAAAGAGGAAGAGCAACACCAGATTTACGTGGTTCGGAGGTATAATCCTCCTACGTCCACGGGGAGAGCTTCAGAGACAATCCACTATGATGAAGAGCCTTTACAAAGATAAAATAAAAGACCCCAAATATCCCAAATACACCCAATACATAGATAGATGCCAAAAATACAGAATTCAATTTGGTGGAGAAGAAGAAAACCCAACATCAAAACTCACTGACGTCCAAGAAGAAGAAAAATAAAGGGCACAGATGTCTCTCTCTTTTGATTCAACAATAAAGCCAAATTAATGTGTGTAATTTGGTTTCCAAATATGAAGGAATTTGAGATCTTGCATATTTTATCAAATTAACCATATTTTGTAATTCAAAACACCACTGTCCCTTCTAAACTTGAACCCATTCAAATTTCAAAAAAATAACAAACTGTATATTATAAAATTATGCCACTTCACCAACAGGACCATCGGAATGGAGGGATCCTGAATGGAGGGCGTGGTGGAGACGGTGTTCTCGATGTCGGGGGCGTAGGCCGAGCCGATGTCACCTTCCCAGATGACGCTGTTGGGGTCCGACAGTTCCGCGCCGCAGTTGAGGAAGATCTTCTCGGCCGGCACGTAGGCTGTCACGTTTTGGGCGGAAGTCGGGTTGATGGAGGCTGTTATGGTTGCCAGCAGGAGAGTCCAGAGCTAGGTATGGTTTCTCATGTTGATCTTCATTTTTGGAGTAGGACGAAAAGCCCCGATCGAACGGCCTTCGATGGGCGATGTGTTGTGGAATCTTGAAGTAGCACTCCGGTTACACAATAATTTTGAGATGGGAGAATCTACTTTTGACTCTGTGTTCTCATATTTGAGGAGCCCAAAAGGGCGGAAATATCTATCAAACCATGTTCACTTGAATTTCTTTTAGAGAACTATACATTGCAAATTCTCTTATTTATTAAAATGAAAAGAGTACTGAGTATGACCACAATTCTTTTCTCATTTAAGAATCTAACACCAGAAAAATAATAAAACTCACAAACAATAATCGAAAGAGAACAAAACTGAAATAACTATCAATGTTATTGAGATAATTTTCTTTAGAGAACTATTGGAAATTTGCTTATTTATTAATATGTAGAGAGAACAGAGTATGACCACAATTCTTTCTCATCTCCTCATTTAAGAATCTAACATAGCAGAAAAATTATAAAAAAAGAACAAAACTGACATAACTATCAATATTATTGAGATAATTTTCTTAAGCTGCAAAACCTGCTTATATGGAGTAATTAACCCCAATAAAGAACCTAATTAAGCATAATTATAATATTTACTAAAAATAAAAAATACCAAACAAATATAATAAATTATTACCATAAATAAATTAATGTATTTAATTCTCTACTAAGTACACTTCCACAACCAATTTCGTGGGATCCTAAGATCATTGAATTTTATTTTGCCAGTCTTTTATTTCTTGGACTGTTCCATGCATGGTTAAATTGTAAACTTCCATTGATAACAATGGAGTGATGGACTAGCAAGAGTTTTATAAACAAACAAATATGGAAAAAAATTTGTCCACAAATTACTCTTGCATATATATTGGGATTTAATAATTGTGGATGTGACACTGTGGGTCTCCAAAGATTGAGTCAATTGCTTGGGTTCCATAAAAATGGCTAACACTTCCTATAATTGATTTGTAACCACATCTAGTCTATTTCGTGTATCGTGGAGATCACCTTGAAAATTCAACATTGTGTGGAAATTTTTCCATGATCGAGCACAAAGTCATCGAGACTTTACATTTATCATTTATTTCCGATTGGGTTATTCATGAATCATTGTAGGATAAAAAACACCCTCAAGAAGAACGTGTCCTCTTTCATGAACGGGATTATATTCTTCCCCATGACCCATCACGATCACTTTAGACCCCAGTTTAAGTAATCAGTCAGGTTATCTCGTCTTAATTTACACCCCCAAAATGAAGATCTACATAAGAAATCAAAACTGGCCTTCACTTCTTGTCATCGTCGTCATAACCACCTCGATCGATCCTATCATCGCCCAAAACACCACCTCCTATGTGGCTATGTCCCTGCTGAGAACATCCTTCTCAACTGCGGCGCACCATCTGGAAAGCAATTGGCCCTCGACGGCTGCAGCTGGGCAAGCGATGTCGGCTCGAGCTACGCTCCCAAGCACCAATTCACGCGACTCCCAAGCACCAAGCACCAACACCAATTATTCGTTGATGCTCAAAACATCGTTGTCCACCTGAATTCACATTTGACAGTGTGTTTCAAGATTACAGATGAAAGATTAATCTTTTGAAGAAAGATGAATACTACATTTGACAGTGTGTTTCAAGATTACAGATGAAAGATTAATCTTTTGGAGATAGCTAAATATCACTTTTTACAGTGTTAACCCAATTCAAACGCTTTTGAGTTTCCCAGTGGTTCGAAGTCAGATTTGTCAATTCCACATTATTGTCTTTTTTCAAGGTTTTCCAAGAAGAAAAGCTTGAAAGAGAACCTGCACGAAATAAAAAATGTTTAGTAAAGAAGTAGTGGGGAATAAGTCACCTTAACCAAGTTGGATCATTTTATTAGCCAGATTTGACAATTCCTTTGGTTGATGGAGACAACAGATCAGGACTGGAAGCATCAGCTGACTTTGGTATCTCAGAAAAATCATATGTGATCTTGCTTCTTTTTGGAAATCTAATATGCTTCAAGTTTCTTTAGTCTCCATGGAATAGTCGAAGGAACCGACTTGCAAAAAGAAGCAAGATCACATATTTTTGCAAAAAGAAGCAAGGAACCAACTTGCTCAACACGCGCAACAATTAGATTAGATTATATAGCAAACAATTCAGTTGAGGGGACAGGGTAAAAATGTGAAGGCATAGTATTGTTTGTTTACTTTTTATTTTTTCCATTGGTAAGATGGCATATTTTTGTTCTCTCTTTGGCCCGTTTGGTTGCGCAGTTGGACTGATTCCGTTTTTTAAAAATCTGAAAAGCTTAAATCGTGCAATCAAATGGGGTGAATTAATTGAGAATCGGAAGCTGAATTCCTTTTAATTTTTGCCTCGAAATCTGTGTTTTAAAAAGCTCAGAAATATTGGTTTTTCTGTTGGAATCGAATTTTTGAATTGATGAAAAACAATTTTCTCTATCAAACATCAACTTCTTTTAAATATTATTTTTTGAATTAAAAAAAATCATCCCAATAAAAGTTAAGGTCAAAATCATCTTAAAAAGCAGCTTTATTCCAAAAGCTATTTTTCAATCTGTGTTTCCAAACGGACCCTATACTAGTGTTATAGTATGAATCCTGATTTATGTGCGTTGATTTATGTGCGTAGCGTTATTGACACTGCGCATAATTGAACAAGGGTCGAGCTTTTTTTATTAGGGTATATTTGTGTAATTTTATGGGGCCTAAGCAATTGATGTCAAAGTCTTCAGAGACCATAATGTCACATCGATAATGAAAATAATATGTTGAGTCCTCATTGTAGCCCAATTATAATCCACACCATTTTTTAATAAAAATATTATATGCCCTCTAATTGAAATATATGATGTTATATGAAATGAAGTATATAACAATATATATTAATATATTTTTTTCTCTTTAAAAAAATCAAATTTCTTTTATTTCATACACTATGATATAACTTAATATATTATGATAGCAAATTATATATTACATTATCATAGTGTAGATGGCTGCATAACAGACTGAATATATCAACTCTCATTATTAAATACTAATATGCAAGAGTAATTTGTGGACTCAGATTTTCCCATATTCATTGGTTTATAAACTCTTGCTAGTACATCATTCCATTATCATTGACGAGGTTTACAATTTAACCATGCACATAGTAGTCCAGGAAATAAAAAAAAACAAGAATAAAAACAATAAAGTGGTGATGTAAGAAAGGAAGGAAGAAAGTTACACACTAAGGGTGTGTTTGTTTTGACGTAAAAAGTCATGTATGCGCTATTTTTCCTTAAATATAGTTACAACAATGTGTTTGGGTGTCTCAAAAAATTACGGTTACATAAAATATTTTTCATAACTGCTCTTAAATCCCGATTTTGGGATCAGCTTGAAAGGATGGTGCGCCGTTTTCCGTGGATTTAAACATCCTACCTATGTCCCCTATTTAATAGTAGTAGTGTAAACTGTTGATATTATTTTTTTTAAAAAAGTATTAGTTTAAAAAGATATAAAAAGATACAAATAATGATTTAGTTGATGATAAGGTTGTGAAATTTGATTTGGTCATAATTTTAATATTATAAAAAAGTCGAATGATCTTATCATATTTTGTATTTGTTTAATATTTTAAAAGATAAATTTCATTTAAGATGATGAGTCTATCAATTGGAGTAGATTTAGATTTGATTTTATCCAATATTTTATATAAATATTTTTGGGAAAACAAACAACAGAAAACATTTTCACTAAAAGATTTTCTGTATTAACAAACATGTAACTTAATTTTCATTTTCATAGAAAATGTTGTCCATGTAAAATCAATTTTAACCAAAATCAAATTACATAGAACCAAACGGACCCTAAGACAGCGAAAAATCAAATAACTAAATAAAGATTCAACAAGCATTGAGACTTTTTAACAAACTCACAATTCTCAAAAGACAAATAAAAATATATTAATCAAAGCTGAAAACTATATATTATAAGTCTCCCTTTTATACTAACTAAAAATTTATTAAAAATATTAAAAACAGAAGTTGGTTGTAACTAAATCTAGAGGATCCTACAATATCATCAGATTTGATAGAAATCAAATTTGAGTTGTTTCGGGGAGCTTTTATTTCTACTGCCCTTAGTAACACACACACACAATTCAATTTAAAGCCGTGTTAAATCAATATTTTGTTGACTTTTCTTGACTGTTTTCCTATATTTTGAGCTTCTGATATGTGCCGTTCGTTCTGAAACCACGTTTCTCCGTTCCTCTAAGGTTATTAATCTTTCCCCAAAACCCATCAAGATCTCATCAGACCCCAACCCCAGTTTGAGTACCCAAAATGAAGATCCACAAAAGAAACCAAAACTGGCTCTCACTTTTCCTCATCGTAGCCATTACCACCTCGATCGATCCGACCATCGCCCAAAACACCACCCCCTATGTCCCGACCGAGAACATCCTTCTCAACTGCGGCGCACAGTCTGGAAAGCAAATGAACCAAGACGGCCGCAGCTGGGCCGGCGATGTTGGCTCGAGCTACGGTCTCCACCACTCCTTCCAACAAGAATTCCTCTGTTCCGACGGTCCCCTACATGACAACTCGGATCTTCCAGACCCAATACACCTGTTCCTTCCCTGTCACCCCCGGCCGCAAGTTCGTTCGCCTCTACTTCTACCCCTCCAACTACGCAAACCCCAACTTCGTCGTCTCTGATTCTTTCTTCTCTGTCTCTGTTGGTCCTTACACCATGCTAAACAACTTCAACCCCCTCTTGACTACACAGGCCATGACCAAAGAATTCTCCATTAACATATCATCGAACACATTGAATTTGACGTTCACGCCATCCGTGGCGAAGAAGAAGGCGTTCGCCTTCGTGAATGGGATCGAGATCGTCTCGATGCCACAGATTTTTAGCGATTCCAAACTGGCTAACCCACCTCTCATAGTCGGGTCGACGAGCACAATGACGGTTGATCAGTACACGGCGTTAGAGACAGTCGTGAGGCTGAACGTCGGCGGGAGGAGCATGTCCCCCGTAAATGACTTGGGGCTCTATCGAGCATGGAATGACGATGAGATGTACATTTATAGTGCTGCGTCTGGTGTCACTTACCCAAAGGACCCCAACGTCACGATCAACTACACAGCTAGCGTACCTGAGTACATCGCCCCTCCGCAAGTCTACGGCACCGCTCGCTCGATGGGTCCAAACCCATCCCTCAATCTAAAATACAACCTCACTTGGATTGTTTCGGTTGATCCAGGTTTTTCCTACCTCATCCGGCTCCATTTCTGCGAGATCGACTCCCAGGTCTCAAAAATGAATATGAGGGTCTTCGACATCGTCATCAACAACCAGACTGCCCAACGCAGTTTTGACATGATGATATATAACAATGGAGGTGAGATCGGTGTTCCCATCTACAGGGACTTCTTCCTGCTCCCTGGCATGAGCCAATCAGAGGATCTATGGATCGCTTTCCATCCGGATGTCGCCACCAAACCTCTAGGGTACGATGCGTTTTTAAATGGTCTTGAGATATTCAAATTGAACAGCAGCGATGGCAGTTTCACACGGTTGTCACTGCAGGCCGAGAAGAAGCACATTCGACACTTCCTCGCCATAGCCATTGGAGTGTTGAAAACTAAACTTTATTACATGGCATCCTACATGGCAAGATAAGGTCAATGATGGTCAAATTCGGAATTATAGAGTTGTGGAAAATCAAGGGCTATTCTAGAAGGTTATAGATGTTTGTATGCATTTATTTTGTGAGTTTATCTATAGTAGTAATGTTGGTGTGTATTTCTAAGTGTCTTTGGGTTGTTCTAGGAGTCATATGGAGTTTAAATGGTCATTGATGTATTTAGTAATCCAAAGAGTCATGTAAGCATCTATATAAAGGGGTTGTATGCTCTATATTGAAAAATAAGAGGAAGCCTTTGAAGTAAAAAAACAGTGAGCAAATTTGTCATCCCTTAAAAGATCCATATTTCATATTTTTATTTTCCAACAAAGTGGTATCAGAGCCACAAAGGAGATGGCGACCGGGATGACGCAATTCACCATTCCCCAACTCACAAAAGAAAATTATGAAAATTGGAGTATCAAAATGAAGGCTTTGTTGGGCTCTCAAGACGCATGGGACGTCGTAGAGAATGGCTATGAAGAGCCTCAAGAAGATGCAGCATTGACTGATGCTCAAAGAGATGTTCTTAGAGCATCGAAGAGAAAAGACAAGAAAGCTCTTTACTTCATCTATCAAGGTGTAGATGAGTCTTCTTTCGAGAAGATTGCCAACGCGACTACATCAAAACAAGCTTGGGAGATACTTCAATCTTCCTACAAAGGCGCGGAGAAGGCGAAGAAGGTGCGGCTTCAAACACTCCGAAAGGAGTTCGAACAACTGGAGATGAAAGAGAAGGAGGTGGTCTCTGACTACTTCACAAGGGTTTTGTCAGTTGTTAATCAACTTCGACGAAACAATGAAAAAATTGAAGATGTTCGTGTGGTGGAGAAGATACTTCGATCTCTTGATCGGAAGTATGACTATATTGTTGTGGCCATTGAAGAGTCGAAAGACTTGGAGGCCATGACTATTGATGAACTCATGGGTTCCTTGCAAGCTCATGAACAAAGGTTGAACGAGAGACAAGAACCGGCGGAGAAAGCTTTGCAATCAAAGCTGAGCCTAAAAGAAGGCTCAAAAGAATGCCCAAAAGAAAGAAGCCATGAAGATAGAAGTCGAGGCGGAGGTCGTGGCCGAGGAACTTTCCGAGGTCGTGGAGGATTCCGAGGTCGCGGACAAGGAGCAAGAGGCGGGTTTTCTCCAACAAATTATGGAGATCAAAACCCAAGATTTCAAAACAATCGTGGTAGAGGAAGATTTTCTGGAAGAGGAAGGTATGGAAAACCCCAAGTTCAATGTTTTAATTGCAAGAAATTTGGGCATTACTCCTCAGATTGTTGGTATCTTGCTACTAACCAAGTTGACGGAGAAAACAATTATGTTGAAAGAAAAGAAGAAGAGCATGCTGTTTTGTTAGCTTTCAAAGGAGAAGAAGAGAAAGAAGATATGTGGTATCTTGATACAGGTGCTAGTAATCATATGTGTGGGAAGAAGAGCATGTTCGTGGACTTAGATGAGTCCATTGATGGCCAAGTCACTTTTGGTGATTCTTCGAAGATTTCGGTGAAGGGAAGAGGTAAAATACTTATTCGTCAAAGAAATGGTAGTCATCAATTCATTTCAAATGTCTACTATGTCCCAGCTATGAAAAATAATATCCTAAGTTTGGGTCAATTGTTGGAAAAGGGCTATGAAATTCATATGGCAGATTGTAGTCTCTTTATAAGAGATGAGAAAAAAAGATTAATTGCAAAAGTCCACATGACAAAAAATCGAATGTTTCTTCTCAACATTCAAGGCGGTGATGTGAAGTGCTTGAAAGCATGTGTAAAAGATACTTCATGGTTGTGGCACTTGAGATTTGGCCATCTAAATTTTGGCGGTCTCAAGTTGTTGTCGAAACAAAACATGGTGAGAGGATTGCCTTTCATCAATCATCCGGAGCAACTTTGTGAGGGCTGTCTACTCGGCAAGCATCATCGGAATTCTTTCCCAAAGGAGGCTACATCTCATTCAACAAAGCCACTACAACTTGTTCATATGGATGTTTGCGGTCCGATAACTCCAAACTCTCTTGGAGGTCACAAGTATTTTCTAACCCTTACCGATGATTATACTCGAAAGACTTGGGTTTATTTTTTGTCAAATAAATCTGAGGTGTTTAGTAAATTCAAAATATTCAAAACTCATGTAGAAAAAGAAAGTGGCTATTTTCTCAAATCTATCAGGTCCGATAGAGGTGGCGAGTTCACATCAAGGGAGTTTGAAGCATTTTGTGAAGAACATGGGATTCGGCATTCCCTTACGGCTCCCTACACGCCTCAACAAAATGGAGTCTCCGAGCGGAAGAATCGGACCATTCTCAATATGGTGCGAAGCATGTTGAAGAGCAAGAAGATGCCCAAGGTGTTTTGGGCCGAAGCGGTGGATTGTGCGGTTTATCTTCTAAACCGTTGTCCTACGAGAAGCTTGTGGAACATGACGCCACAAGAAGCATGGAGCGGAAGAAACCTGGAGTTGGACACCTAAGGGTGTTCGGGAGCATCGCCTATGCACATGTACCGGAACAAAGAAGAACCAAACTTGATGATCGAAGCGGAGAACACATTCTTATCGGCTATGATTCAAGGACCAAAGGCTACAAGTTATATGATCCAATCACCGGCAAAGTTGTGGTGAGTAGAGATGTGGAGTTTGATGAAGAAAAAGCATGGGAGTGGAGAGCACAAGAAAAATGGAACGATCCAAACATGTTCTTTGAAGAAGATGTTGAAGAGCCCAAGGAGACTGAAGTACATGCTCCAACATCACCATCATCTCCCTCTCATGGTGGTTCTCCAACATCACCATTATCTCCCGCTCATGGTGGTTCAACATCACAGTCTTCTCTCCATCAAGTTCATCTTCTTCCCGTGTGAAACATAAAACAAGATCTCTCTCCGAGTTGTATGAGGTAACAGAAAATCAAGAAAATCTCACACTCTTTTGTCTCTTTGCCGATTGTGAGCCTTTAGATTTTGAAGAAGCCATTCAAAATAAAAATGGAAAGAAGCCATGGATGATGAAATCAAGTCCATTGAGAAGAATAGCACATGGGAGCTCACTTCGCTACCGGAAGGAAAGAAAGCCATTGGAGTCAAGTGGGTGTACAAGGTGAAGAAAAATATGAAAGGAGAAGTCGAGAGGTACAAGGCTCGTTTAGTGGCAAAAGGGTACAAACAAAAAGCGGGAATCGACTATGATGAGGTATTTTCTCCCGTTGCTCGACTTGAAACAATAAGATTGATTGTTTCTATAGCTGCTCAAAATAAATGGAAAATTTGTCAAATGGATGTCAAGTCAGCATTCTTGAATGGTTTTCTTGAAGAAGAAGTTTATGTTGAACAACCTACGGGTTATGTGAAAAAAGGCCATGAAGCAAAGGTTCTAAGGTTGAAAAAAGCTTTATATGGCTTGAAACAAGCACCTAGAGCATGGAATAGTAGAATTGATGCATATTTCCAAGCAAATGGGTTTATCAAATGCCCATATGAGCATGCTTTATATACAAAGAAGGCTGAAAATGGAGATTTTTTGCTTGTATGTTTGTATGTGGATGATCTCATTTTTACAGGGAATAATCCAAGCATGTTCAAGGAGTTCAAAGACTCCATGATTCGAGAGTTTGAGATGACGGACATTGGGCTCATGTCCTATTATCTTGGCATCGAAGTGAAGCAAACGGAGAAGGCATCTTCATCACACAAGAAGCTTATGCAAAGTCTATTCTCAAGAAGTTTAACATGGAGGAGTGCAATCCGGTTAGCACACCGGTAGATTGTGGCATCAAGTTGTCCAAGTATGATGAAGGCAGCAACGTGGATCCTACTTATTTCAAAAGCTTGGTTGGAAGTCTTCGTTATCTTACATGTACAAGACCGGATATTCTCTATGGAACCGGGCTTGTTAGTCGATATATGGAGGAACCAAAGTCCACCCATCTATTAGCAGCAAAAAGGATCCTTCGCTACATCAAAGGCACATCAAATTATGGCTTATTTTACTCATCTTCTAATGAATTTCAGCTTGTGGGATATACAGATAGTGACTGGGGAGGAGACTTGGATGAACGAAAGAGCACTAGCGGTTATGTGTTCTTCATGGGAAACACGGCGTTCTCATGGTCCTCAAAGAAGCAAGCTATCGTCACTCTTTCCACATGTGAAGCGGAGTATGTTGCTACATCTTCGGGAGTTTGTCAAGCTATATGGCTGCGAACTTACTCAAGGAAGTTCAAGTCATCCAAGAAGAGCCCACGAAGATCTATGTTGACAACAAATCAGCCATCGCACTTGCAAAGAATCCCGTATTCCATGAACGAAGCAAGCATATTGATACTCGTTACCACTTCATCCGAGAGCATGTGAAGGATAAGAATATTGAACTTCTCTATGTCAAGACTCAAGATCAAGTTGCGGATATTTTCACAAAACCATTGAAGCATGAATTGTTCTCCTTATTGCGAAATCGGCTCGGTTTGATCAAATCAAGTTTAAGGGAGGATGTTGAAAACTAAACTTGATTACATGGCATCCTACATGGCAAGATAAGGTCAAAGATGGTCAAATTCGGAATTATAGAGTTGTGGAAAATCAAGGGCTATTCTAGAAGGTTATAGATGTTTGTATGCATTTATTTTGTGAGTTTATCTATAGTAGTAATGTTGGTGTGTATTTCTAAGTGTCTTTGGGTTGTTCTAGGAGTCATATGGAGTTTAAATGGTCATTGATGTATTTAGTAATCCAAAGAGTCATGTAAGCATCTATATAAAGGGGTTGTATGCTCTATATTGAAAAATAAGAGGAAGCCTTTGAAGTAAAAAAACAGTGAGCAAATTTGTCATCCCTTAAAAGATCCATATTTCATATTTTTATTTTCCAACATGGAGTCCCTGGATTTTCGCTTCTCATTATCTTGTTAGCGATCATCGCTTTCAGGAACTGGAGGCGGGCAAAAAAGAATAAGCAGCGTTACGCCTCATCTCTTCCACTCCTTCCAAACCAAGTCCGATATTTCTCTTCTTTAGAGATCAGAAGTGCGACAAATGATTTTAGCGATTCATTCATACTTGGTGTTGGAGGGTTCGGAAAGGTCTACAGGGGAGAGATCGATGGTGGGGCAACCCGTGTTGCAGTCAAGCGTGGAAGCCGGCTTTCCAACCAGGGAGAGAACGAATTCCAAACGGAGATTGGTATGCTTTCTAAGCTGAGGCATCGGCACTTGGTATCCCTCATTGGATACTGTGACGAGAATGAGGAGATGATCCTCGTCTACGACTACATGGCGAATGGGACACTCCGGGATCACCTCTACAAGACCCAAAATCCGCCGCTCTCGTGGAAACAGCGCCTTCAGATCTGCATCGGAGCAGCTCGGGGGTTCCACTACCTCCATACGGGAGCCAGGCCAGGTATCATCCACCGCGACGTCAAGCCCACAAACATCCTCTTGGACGATAAATGGGTCGCCAAGGTCTCAGATTTCGGACTATCCAAGGTGGCTCCGGAGCTGGACTGCACACATGTGAGTACTGCTGTCAAAGGCAGCTTTGGGTACTTGGACCCGGAGTACTTCTGGAAACAGAAGCTGACAGAGAAATCAGACGTCTACTCATTTGGGGTTGTCCTGTTCGAAGTGCTATGCGAGCGACCTGCATTGGATCGTTCACTCCCTAAAGAGCAGGTGAGTCTCTCTAATTGGACATTGCATTGCAAGAGGAACGGCACGATTGATCAAATCATCGATCCAAATTTGAAGGGTGACATATCGCCAGATAGCTTGGAGAAGTTTGTTGAGATAGCGGAGAGATGCTTGGCCGGTCAAGGGACCGAACGGCCATCAATGGGTGATGTGTTGTGGAATCTTGAAATAGCACTCCATTTACATGATCCAGCGGAGGAGAAGGGAGAATCTAACTGTGTTCCAAGTTCAATTTCAAGCAACGAAGGAATGATGAGCTCAATTGTTACCGGTGAAGACTCTGTTTTCTCAGAATTGAGAAGCCCAAAAGGGCGATGATATCCATCAAATCTTGTTCAGTTGAATCTCTATTAGAGTGGCTTGTTTTGTAATGTTTCGAAGTTACATTCATGAATTCTGTCAAAGATTACTTCTTTAATCTATATTGTGTATAATATCTCTTAACAATCTCAGCATATTATTGAGGTAATGTTGAGTTTAAGATCGGAAGATCTGACACTATAGTAAAATATTGAATATTTTGTACAGAGGCTAAACACTCAGATTTGTGACATGTATTGCACGCCAACCACCATTTTTTTTTTTTTATATAGTTGACCCACTTAGGGATGTCACCCATCTCTGAATGCCTGAGACAAAGTATTCGAAAGATCCATTTATATACTCCACTTCCAACTACTGGTTTATATATACAAAGAGGAAGAGCATTTTTGTTTCATGAAATTAGTGAAATTGTTCGAATATAAGGGGTGGTGGATCAAATGATCATTTTATAGTGTGCCATTGTAAAATTTTATACAACCTATGAAGTCAGATCAATATAATATATGATCCCCCTTGATATATTATCCGAAAATGGCGAAGTTCACTTGGATCATCACAGTTGACCCCTGGTTTTTCTACCTTGTCCGTCTCCATTTTTGTAAGATTGAACCAGGTAAATTTTTTGATGCATGTCGAATCTTCCGTGCCTGCTACTCTGTTTTCCCTTCTCCAGTTTAGTTTTTATGCATCTTTTTGTATTCTTTTTGGTAGATGCCTTGGGCTTCTCTGTAAACACCACATTTTGATATAACACAAGTTCACCATCACTAGGCTTATCGCATTTTAGGTCATCAAAACTTTTCAAAGTCACCGCTGAAGTCAAGTGTGGAAGATTCTACTATCAAGCACAACACAGTTTCAGGAGGCTGGCCCCGACTTGAAGGAGACATCACAAATCAAGGCCACACTATATTACAGACTTTCCAGCTTTGGGTCAAATGAAGTAATGAACAGGAAGCATTAGTGGAAAACTGTGTGTGTAAGAATCTGAAGTCAAGTCCCCGGATAGCCAAAATAATATACGTACAAAGATAAACTTTCCATAGCTTGTATTTATCCAATGTGATTGTTTCCATTTCAAAGAGGACAGCTGAAGAAGCTTTGTGGTATTACAATTTACAAGGAAGTCTTTCGGCTTTCATAAACAATACGAACTCAATCTTAACATGCGTAATTGAGAGCCAGCTTTTTGAAGAAAAAACCATCAGCATCTCAAAAGATACCAGAATATATATTGAAGTGGTGATTTTGACATGACATTTTTTGGAGCAGTAGAAATTATCAACTACAAAGAAACAAATTATTCTATGAACTTATTCCTTGAGAGATTTATTTTTCTTTCAAATGTAAACCTGATATGTTAGTATTTGTGGTTTAATAAATCATTGTTTTGGTTTTTTCAACTGAATTTTGTTTTAAAAAGAATCACATTTAATTCTTCCATAGTTTAACAAATAGGGATTTATGTTCAAACAATAAATTAAGGTTGTCTCATTTGTTTATGAGTATAGTAAATAGGAGGTTATTACTTGTTATTGTATATTTGAGTATCAAGGATGTTATGGTTAATTTAATGTCTTTAAAGAGAAGACTTATCACGAACCCTTGATATGTTGAATCCAATAAAAAGGTTCACCCCTGCATTCTTCCATATACGTGAGTTATCAAAATAAAAGAGAGAGACATACACAGCGAACTCGTCAAGGCCAAAGGAGAAGCAGGGTTTCTTATCTTCTTCAAGCTTCTTCTCCAGGTGGTTCAGCCATTAAAGCAAGATAAACAATGTACTGACCTTTTATTTATTTATTGATAAGATAGTATATTAATCACTGCTCTTGTAAATCTGCTATTAGAAATCAGCCTTAGTAAACATAAAAGGAACACCCAAGCTCAAATTTCACATTGACCTTATCACTTCCTCTGGTATACTAATATCTGCTTTGAATAGTACTTGAGGGGACCCATGCTCAAGCAACAGTGCTTTATATTTTGGGCTATGTATTGAAAAAAGAAGGAAATACTCGGTCATTTTTATAATCATAAACGCATCTGTCCAAGTTTTTATTCTTTTAAAAATCATATATCATATCTAATGAATTATGTACTTTTATAAAAATGTGAAGTACATACTCTAATATATTGAGGATATCTTTTATAAAAAATGTAAAAAAATTTCAGCGAAGTATATAACTCGTGACAGTGGAGAGGGCTATCGAGTTATATGAGATCACATTTGTTACTGTAATGTACACTCAACGCTCAGAAAAGAATACATAGTTAGGGATCCTTGGCCCTTCCTAGGCATCCTGAGGCCAAAGGTGGGAGGTTGATTTTCCATGGATGACATAAACAAAGTGCTGACTTTTATTTTTTGGGCTTATGGTAGGATCCACTTTCGGATGTCATTGAACCAAATCCGTGAGACTAATAAGTATTCGAAGTGGATCCACTCAAATGCTCCAATCCGTGAGTAATCCAAAGTAGTCTGAACAAAAAATCCGATGTCTACTCTTTCGGGGTTGTTCTGTTCGAAGTGCAAGCGGAACGGAACCATTGATCAGATCATCGATCCAAATTTGAAGGATGACATATCCCCAGATAGCTTAGAGAAGTTTGTGGAGATCGCAGAGAAATGCCTGGCCGGTCAGGGGATCTGTAGATGGGGGATGTGCTTTAGAATCTTGAATTAGCACTCCATCTGCACGATCCGGTGGAGAAGGGAGAACCAAATTCAATTCCAAGCTATGATGGGATGATGAGCTCAATAGTTGCTAGTGAAGACTCTGTTTTGTTGAGAAGCCTGAAAGGGCGATGATAATCCATCGAACCATGTTCACTTGAATCTCTATTAGAAATAGATTGTTTAGTAATGATTTTGTATTGTGTATTGTGTCTCCTAAAATTTAAGAGTGCTTTCACACTCAACCCCAATTCCAATTTTATTACATTTTCTATAAATGCATTCATGTAATTCATTGGATTATATATTTCATTTATTTAAAAGCTTTGTACCTCAATAAATGAGATATACTATTTTAAAAAAATTTAAAACGCATATAGACTGTAATTGGGGCTAGAAATGGGGTTCTACGTAACTAGGCTTGTCAACGGGTCGTGTCGGGGTGGACCCGGACCCAACCCATGTGATTGTCGGGTCTTTTAGATCCGGTCTATATCGAGTCTTAGGTCGGGTCGATCCATTAACAGCCTAGGTCAAACAAAGAGAGGTCGATAAACTTCTTAAGGGCCTACAATGACTTCATTTGTTTTTGTTTTTTTAATAGAGTCTAGTGTATTATAAATAATTTTTTACTACTTTTATTTTTTAATGTTTTACGATGGAACATTTGAAATATGGTTTGGATTATTATACTTTTATGTAAAATAAAAAAAAGTTATACAAATATTTTAAATGCTTAAAATTTTAAATGATTGTTCAATATTTAGTTATAAATATTGGATTGGATCATGAGTGTTGAATTGGATTATAATTTTGAAAAATCACATAGTATTTCAGTTTGGTCAATAGGGTCATAGGATCGGGTCGGGGTGAACTCAGACCTGACCCGTTTTAATTGTCGGATCCTTCGGATCAGGTATTTGTCTTTTATCAGATCCGATCCAAGTCGACCTGTGACCCATTGATAGACCTATACATAACATTATCATATTTTAAATATTTCAGCATAATTGTTGAGATTATGTTGGGTACAGATCGAACTATCATCAGCCACGTAATTCAACGGTAGAGAGATGAAGACAGATGCCCATTCTGGGCTTTTCTAGTTGGGCAATTTTCAGTTTTAACCCCCGATGTTTCTTAATTTTAAAATTAGTCCTGGGGCTAGCTTGACCAGGCCAACTTTGTTATGGATTTTTAACACTTGTTATCTATAAAATCTTTATCAAATCTATTCATAATAAAATTTCAAATTTTAAGATTTAAAATATCAAAAGAAGGTATAGTTCAAAATTTAAGATTAGAGTAAATTTCAAATTAAAAATTTAGAGAAGATGGAAAAATTAATCTTATCAAACAACCATTTTAATTTAAAATTGAAGTTAAAAAATGTAATATATACAGGTGATGTGATTATAAATCACTCTTGAAAGTTATAAAAAAAATTACTAGGGCCAAAAATAAAAAATTCCCTTTGGATATCGTACGAAGAGGGAGACTTGCATTTATACATTAACTAGCATGAGTTTATTCCTTTAATTTGGGGAGACAGATTCACTGATCACAATGTTCAGGGATCCTGAGTGATCTCTGGACATGGTTATATCTACCAGCCTTTTCTTTCATACCATTGGTTGTAACTAATATTCTGTTCTAGGCTCTAACAGACTCATTCAGCTTGTGCTTGTGGACTGGACACATCACACCCTACACATTGTTTAATAATAACAATAATAATAAATAAATAAATCCAAAAGTGTTACTTCATAAAATGGTCCCTAATTCCTCATCCGACATCTCTACTGCTAAGTCTGATGACTTTGTGCTCGATCATGGAAAATTTGCACACAATCGATGAATTTTCAAAGTGGTCTTCATCGTCACTGTTTCAATATCATGTTTTATTAACAAGGCTTATCAGAAAAATCACATAATTGACAGGTGGATAAGTCAATGCCAAGACTCGAACCCAGATTACCCAGGACCTATCGGTAACACCATTAAACCCTGAACCGTTATGCTATGACCACTGGAGACTTGAGGCTTATAATTTAATCATGCATAAAGCACAAATCTAGTGACCAACGTGTTTCTAGAGAGATTAAACTACAATAATTAGTCCAAAAATGAAATAACTGTTATAAATATGAATGACCATTATATCCTTTTGTAACCTCCCATCTTTCATTTAATGGGTTAATCAAATCAAATCTCATTTGTAATCTCATTTGATATTGTCTCTTGCCTATAAATAAATGCATACTTTGTATTCTAGACAAATTGAAAAAAATACAAGAAATACAAAAACTTCTCTCTCTCTCTCCATCCTCTTTTGGTAGATCATACATTCTGGTTTGTATATTAAATCTTCTTTTTCTATTTAGATTTATAACACGTTATCAGCACGATGTTTTCTATTTAGATTCACAATATGTTATATCATGGATTCAATTTTTTTTCTTTCAAACGGATTTTTTTTACAGTAATCACAATCCATAT
Organism: Acorus calamus; assembly: GCA_030737845.1. Taxonomy (NCBI): domain Eukaryota; kingdom Viridiplantae; phylum Streptophyta; class Magnoliopsida; order Acorales; family Acoraceae; genus Acorus; species Acorus calamus. Next base: position 28,007,227 of record CM060878.1, on the reverse strand, counting down.
GATTTATGAAGGATGATGTTCTGTTAATTAAATAAGATCCATATACATGTGTTATGATTATATATTTATGCAATGAACAGTAGTATGCAATTTTTTTTTCTATCCATGCAACCCGTATGAATATGCAATTTTTTTTTTCATGCAACCCATGATCATATATTTATGTTATGGTATTTTTTTCAATATGACCGTGTTCTTTATTGTATTTACTTTTTCATGCAACAGTACTCGAATTGTTATTATTATTGGATCTCTCTACTTATTATCTATTACTAGATTTTAAAGTTTCTTAAATATTATTATTCAAATATTATATATCTATGTGTAGAACCAGAAGTTCTCACAAATTCTAATTTTATGTGTAGAACCAGAAGTTCTCACAAATTCCAATTTTGATATGTATAACCAGAAGTTCTTACAAAATAATGATAGAACCAGAAGTTCTAATCTTATATGTAGAACCAGAAGTTCTTATAAAATAATAATGGAACCAGAAGTTCTAATCTTATATGAAAAACCAGAAGTTCTTACAAAATAATAATAGAACCAGAAGTTCTAATCTTATTTGTAGAACCAGAAGTTCTTATAAAATAATAATAGAACCAGAAGTTCTTACAAAATAATAATAGAACCAGAAGTTCTCACAAATATATGATAGAACATATATTTTTTATTATGTATGTCATTTATGATATCCTAAATTATTTATTTTTCTAATTTAGGATTTAATTTATTTGGATAGAACAAATTCCAATTTTGATATGTACAACCCTGAAAATCCATGATTTTATTTTTGAATGGCATCTCTGTAATTTCATGATTTTTTTTATCATGCATGTATATTTTAATTCTAATGGGTATATATATATATACTATGTAACCCATGGGCATATAAATAATCGGGTTATTTTTTTTAATGTCTCATATTATGTCATTTTTTTTTATAAATAATTATTCAGTCATTTTTTTTTTCAGTCTCAAAAGAATGACGAATATCACTAAGTTAGAATTCAAGGCTCTCGAATTATCAGGGGAAAATTATCTCTCATGGATATTGGATGCAGAAATCCATCTACAATCTCAAAACCTTGGAGATGTTATTAAAGAAGGAAACAAAATGTCCCTACAATACAAAGCTAAGGCTCTCATATTTTTGAGACATCACATACATGATGACTTAAAAAATGAATATTTAACTGAGAAAGACCCCTTGAACCTATGGAACTCCCTGAAGGAGCGTTATGACCACCAGAAGACGGTCATACTTCCAAATGCACGTCATGAATGGCTAAATTTAAGGTTTCAAGACTTTAAATATGTGACAACCTATAATTCTGCCATGTTCAGAATTACCTCCAAGCTCAAATTATGTGGAGAAAAGATTGAAGACACAGACATGCTGGAAAAAACATTCTCTACTTTTCACGCCTCAAATATGCTCCTGCAGCAGCAATATCGCGAGCGTAAGTTCAAGAAATATTCTGAACTTATCTCTTGTCTCCTAGTCGCTGAGCAAAATAATGATCTCCTAATGAAAAATCACAATTCTAGACCCACTGGATCTGCAGCATTCCCTGAAGTGAATGCTGCCTTTGCTCAGGGCCGTGGAAGAGGCCGAGGCAACATGCGTGGACGCCGTGGCAATCGGGGACGAGGTGGCCATTTTAATCAGGGTCCACGAAAACATACAAATTTCAAAAGCCACCAGCAGTGGAATGTCTCTGTAAACAAAAGGAATGATAATCATGCTCCACAAAATAGACCTCAAAATCAGCAAAATGTTTGTCATAGATGTGGTCGTACTGGACATTGGTCTAGAGTCTGTCGTTCATCGAAGAAATTGGTGGAGCAATATCAAGCCTCTAAAAAGGGAGTGGAGACAAACATTGTGGAAGGTTCAACATCTAGGTGGATGGATGATATTACCCACTTGCATGTTAATGAATTCTTCGAAGACGAGGATGGAAAGCATATTGATAATGAGACTTTTGCTGCCATGATCGGAGATCCCCCTACGCCATGAGATGGTCCTGAAGACCCAAGTTTTAACTATATTTTTTTTCTTAGTCTTGAGACATTGATATTATTGTTTAAATGTTTTATTTTATGTTTTTGGATCATGATATTTTTCTTATTGCTTAGTGGTTAATTTATTTTATGAATGTTTATTCTATTTTTACTGAATCTTATTATCCATTTTCAAGGTATGGATCGGGAAGTTATAACAAATAATGAAATTTGCCTGATAGATAGTGCAACAACTCATACCATTCTGAAAAACCAGAAGTTTTTCTCTGAATTGGTATACAATGCAGCTAAGGTATCCACCATTGCTGGACCAGTTAATATTATTGAAGGCTCCGGAAGAGCCCATGTGATATTACCAAATGGTACCCACCTATTCATCCAGAATGCACTATATTCAAGCAATTCTAAAAGAAATTTGCTTAGTTTTAAAGACATAAGGATGAACGGGTACCATATTGAAACAAACAATGAAAGTAACAAAGAATTTCTCTGCATTACTTCTAGTGTTGGAAGCCTGAAGCTTACACTAGAAAAATTCTCTGCACTATCCATGGGGTTATACCAGACAACACTTAGTGTTGTAGAAATACACTCCGTCATGAGCCCGAAGCTCAATGATCCAAATATCTTCATATTATGGCATGACCGTTTGGGTCATCCTGGAGCCACCATGTTACGAAGGATTATAAACAATTCTAATGGACACTCTATGACAAGCCAACACCTTACACTACCTAGTGATTATGTTTGCACCCCTTGCTCACAAGGTAAACTTATCACTAGACCTTCTTTTCTTAAAATTGCATCTGAGTCTCCATCATTTTTACAAAGAATCCATGGTGATATTTGTGGCCCAATTCATCCTCATAGTGGACCTTTCAAATATTTTATGGTTTTAATTGATGCTTCTACTCGTTGGTCACATGTCTGCTTACTCTCTACTCGTAATTTAGCATTTGCTAGATTACTTGCTCAAATTATCAGACTTAGAGCACATTTTCCTGATCATTACATTAAGTCCATTCGCTTAGATAATGCAGGAGAATTTACTTCTCAAATTTTTGATGATTATTGTTTATCACAAGGTATTGATATTCAACACCCAGTCCCCCATGTTCACACGCAAAATGGTCTAGCAGAATCTTGATCAAACGTTTGCAACTTATTGCAAGACCTTTACTCATGCAATCTAAATTGCCCATGTCTGCTTGGGGACATGCTATCTTGCATGCTGCTAAGTTAATTAAACTTAGGCCTACTGCTTATCACCCTTTTTCACCTTCACAACTTGTGTCAGGCTGTCAACCCAACATTTCACACTTGCGTAAATTTGGTTGCGCAGTGCAAGTTCCTATCCCACCACCACAACGTACAAAAATGGGTCCCCAACGTCGTTTGGGAATATATGTTGGTTATGATTCTCCTTCTATCATTCGTTATATGGAACCATTGACATGTGATGTATTTACTGCTAGGTTTGTTGATTGTCATTTTGATGAGACACTCTTCCCGCCGTTAGGGGGAGGAAAGAACGTACCTGAAGTACGTTCCGTTCCTGAAGAACGACGAGAATTATCGTGGAACACTTCCACTTTGTCTCATCTTGACCCCCGTACCGCTCAATGCGAAAATGAAGTACGAAGATATTGCATCTTCAGGAGATTGCAAATCAAATTCCTGATGCATTCAATGATGCAGCCAAAGTGACCAAATCACATGTACCAGCTGCAAATGTGCCAGCTCGAATAGATGTCACAAAAGGACAAACTACGGCAAATGAATCCGTTGCACGCCAGAAGCGTGGAAGACCTGTAGGTTCTAAAGATTCAGCTCCCCGGAAGCGGAGATCAAATGAAAACTCATGCCCTAATAATACTCCAGAAGAAGGTATACATAATACTCCAGAAGAGATTATGAACAACAAATCAACTTTCTCTAAAACTCCAGAAGAGTATAATGTCCCTGAAGAGACACGAGTCCCTGAAGTGGCTATGCAAACTCCTGAAGAGAAAAATGTACCTAATAATAATGAGATCTCCATATTTTATGCGCATTCAAGAGAAATGTGGAATCGTAAAGAAATGATCATCAATGACATTTTTTCATTCGCAGTAGCTAGTGAAATTTCAAAGGGCAATGATGATAACGAACCACATAGCATAAATGAATGTCGAAAAAGAAGTGATTGGCCAAAGTGGAAAGATGCTATTGAAGAAGAATTAGGTTCTCTTGAAAAACGTGGTGTATTCGGACCTATAGTACAGACCCCAAAAGATGTTAACCCTGTAGGTTACAAATGGGTGTTTGTAAGAAAAAGAAATGAGAAAAATGAAATCATAGATATAAGGCACGTCTCGTGGCACAAGGTTTCCTGCAGAAACCTGGGATTGACTATGAAGAAACTTACTCACCAGTCATGGATGCAATAACGTTCCGCTATCTAATAAGTCTCGCAGTTTCTGAAAAACTCGATATGAGACTAATGGACGTTGTAACAGCTTATCTATACGGGAATTTAGATGCTGATATTTATATGAAAATCCCTGAAGGATATAAATTGCCTGAAGCAAAATCAAAGAGTATGTATTCAATAAAACTAAGGCGTTCATTGTACGGCTTAAAGCAATCTGGAAGAATGTGGTACAACCGTCTTAGTGAATATTTGATAAAAGCTGGATATGAAAACAATCTCATTTGCCCATGTGTTTTTATAAAGAAATCCAATAAGGGATTTGCTATTTTAGCGGTTTATGTTGATGATATAAATTTAATTGGGACTCCTGAAGAGCTCAACAAAACTGCAGAATGTCTGAAAAAGGAATTCGAAATGAAAGACCTTGGGAAAACTAAATATTGTCTCGGCTTGCAGATCGAACAAAATTCTAGTGGAATATTGATCCACCAATCAAAATATATAGAAAAGGTATTGCAACGCTTTAACATGGATAAAGCGCATCCCCTAAGTACACCCATGGTCGTTCGATCCTTGGACGTTAAGAATGACCCATACCGTCCTAAAGATAAAGACGAGGCAACTCTTGGTCCGGAAGTACCATATTTGAGTGCTATTGGTGCATTGCTTTACTTGGCTCAATATACGAGACCAGACATAGCTTTCTCAGTCAATCTCTTAGCAAGATATAGTTCTGCACCGACTCGCAGACATTGGAATGGTATCAAGCATATTATGAGATACCTTCGTGGAACCACCGATTTGGGTTTATTTTATTCAAATGATAAACCTAATGATTCACATCTAGTTGGCTATGCAGATGCAGGTTATCTTTCTGACCCTCACAAAGGTCGATCACAGACAGGTTATGTGTATCTTAGTAACAATGCTGCTATCTCATGGAGATCTACAAAGCAAACATTGGTAGCTACCTCATCTAACCATGCAGAAATATTGGCGTTACATGAAGCTAGTAGAGAATGTGTTTGGCTGAGATCATTGATTCAACATATTCAAAGCACTTGTGGATTGTCATCTACAACAAATATTCCTACAACCATATATGAAGACAATAGTGCATGCATTGCTCAAATCCAAGGAGGCTACATCAAGGGAGATAGGACTAAGCACATTTCACCAAAGTTCTTCTACACACATGAACTCCAAAAGAATCATGAAATTGAAGTCAAACAGATCCGTTCCAGTGATAATCTTGCAGATCTCTTCACTAAAGCCCTGCCAAAATCAACCTTCCAGAAGATGGTACGTGAAGTTGGCATGCGTCGACTTAATCATCAGACAGTCTGATACTTATTTAAATCAGGGGGAGTAACTAATAAATGTGACTATATTCAATCATGGATATCTTTTACATACTGTACTCTTTTTCCTTCGTCTAGGTTTTGTCCCACTGGGTTTTCCTAGCAAGGTTTTAATGAGGCAGTATTAAACGTGTCCAACATTACTAAGATCAAGTTATTGTACTCTTTTTCCTTCGTCTAGGTTTTTTCCACTGGGTTTTCCAAGCAAGGTTTTAATGAGACAATTACCTTAATATAATGATTGATGGTCATCCAAGGGGGAGTGTTATAAATATGAATGACTATTATATCCTTTTGTAACCTCCCATCCTTCATTTAATGGGTTAATCAAATCAAATCTCATTTGTAATCTCATTTGATATTGTCTCTTGCCTATAAATAAAGGCATACTTTGTATTCTAGACAAATTGAAAAAAATACAAGAAATACAAAAACTTCTCTCTCTCTCTCTCTCTCCATCCTCTTTCTCTTTTGGTAGATCATACATTCTGGTTTGTATATTAAATCTTCTTTTTCTATTTAGATTTATAACAATAACAAATTTATCAACAGGAAGGAATAAAACTCATCATTTCAAAATCCACAAAATTCCACTAGGCGTATTTGATGGAGGAATTAAATAAGTGAATTTATATCATGATAATAATTTAGAGCTGTTCTTTCACACGTAACAAAATTGATTGCAATCAATTTTGACTGATTTGTAAATCTCAATTTCTCATCCAATTAATAAATAAGAGAATTCACAACAGTTCTCTAAAAGAAATTCAAGTGAACATAGTTTGATAGAGATCACCGCCCTTTTGGGCTCCTCAAATCTGAGAACATAGAGTCTCCATTAACAACAATTGAGCTCGTCATTCCTTCGTACCTGGAAATTGAAGTTGGGTCAAAACTAGATTCTCCCATTTCAAAATTATTGTGCATCTGGAGTGCTACTTCAAGATTCCACAACACATCGCCCATCGATGGCCATTCGATCCCCTGATTGGCCAGACATTTCTCCGCAATCTCCACAAACTTCTCCAAACTACCGGGTGATATGTCACCCTTCAAATTTGGATCGATGATTTGATCGATCATGTCATTCTGCTTGCAATGCAATGCCCAATTAGAGAGGCTCACTTGCGCTTCAGGGAGTGAATGATCTAATACAGGTCGTCCACATAACACTTCGAATAAGACGACCCCAAATGAGTAGACGTCGGATTTCTCCATCAGCTTCTGCTTCCAAAAGTACTCCGGGTCCAGGTACCCAAAGCTTCCCTTGCCAGCAGTACTCACATGGGTGCAATCCAGTTCTGGGATTGCTTTGCATAACCCTAAATCTGATACCTTTGCGACCCATTTGTCATCCAAGAGGATGTTTGTAGTCTTGACATCGCGGTGGATGATACTTGGGTTCGCACCTGTGTGGAGGTAGTGGAACCCCCGTGCGGCTCCGATGCAGATCTCAAGGCGTTGTTTCCACGAGAGCGGCTGATTTTGTGTCTTGTATAGGTGATCCCGGAGTGTCCCCTTCGCCATGTAGTCATAGACGAGGATCATCTCACCGTTCTCATCACAGTATCCGACAAGGGACACCAAATGCCGGTGCCTCAGCTTTGAAAGCATGTCAATCTCTGTTTGGAACTCATGCACTCCCTGGTTCGAAAGGCGGCTCCCACGCTTGACTGCAATAGAGGCCGATCCGCCGTCGATCTCTCCTCTGTAGACCTTTTCGAACCCTCCAACCCCAATGACTAGCGATTCACTAAAATCTTTTGTTGCGGTTTTAATTTCTGAAAAGTTGAAAAGGTGACCTCTGTTTGATGGTAATGGCAGAGATGAGCCGTAGCTTTGCAGAATCACTTTTTGTTGCCTCCAACGCTTCCATGCCATGAACGCTAACAATAAGATCAGCAGAACAACGCTGGGCACTCCCATCTTAATAGCTAGCTTCTTACCCGGTTTGGCTATCTGTTGCTCTGGCACTGGCAGGAATAGTGGCCTGGCGAGGTTGACGTTGCTGTTGTTTAATTTAAAGATCTCAAGACCGTTCAGTTCGGCGTCGTAGTACACAGGCTTGCTGCCGATGTCCGGGTGGAGAGCAACCCATATATCCTGCGACGAGCTCATGTTAATGCTCGTGTTCCGTAAATACACGATGAAGTCTAGGTGGAGGGGCGCGCCGAGCCCCACTTGGTTGGTGACTTGGTGTACGCGATCACTTCCGTAAATACACGATGACAGCAGTACTCACATGTTGTTGATGAATACGTCGAACACCCTCATATTGACCTTTGTGACCGGGTAGGCGATCTCACAGAAATGGAGGCGAACGTAGTAGAAGAACCCGGCATCGACCATGATGATCCAAGTGAGGTCGTAATTCAGATTGACCGACGCGTTTGGACCCATCGACCGGGCGGTGCCATAGACGACTGGAGGGGCGATGTACTCCGGTAGGGTGTCTGAGTACTTGATCATGACGTTGGAGTCCTTCGGATACGTCACGCCCACCGCAGCCCCGTCAACATAATTCGAATCATCATCCCATGCCCGATAGATCCCCGAGTCAGCCGTCGCGGACACTGTCGACCCTCCCACGTTCAGCCTCGCGACCGTCTCCAACGCAATGTGTTCATTGAACAGCAGGGTGGTCATCGTCCCGACTATTTGAGACTGGTTTAAAGCGTCGGAGCTAAAGAACTGCGGCGTTGAGACGATCTCAATCCCGTTCACAAAGGCGAACGTGTTATTCTTTGACGGGGCGAAATTCAGATCCAGCCTATTTCGATGATATGTGAACGGAGAATTCCTTGATGAAGTAGTGCTTATTTATGGCCTGCACATTCAAGAGGGCGCTGAAGTTGTCGAGGGAGATGTAAGAGCCTACGGAGACGGACAATAAAGAATGGGAGATGGTGAAGTTGATGTTGAAGTTGGGGAAGGCGTAGTCCGTCGGGTAGAAGTGGAGGCGGACGAACTTGCGGCCAGGGGTGACGGGGAAGGAGTAGGTGTATGGGGTCTCAAAAATTCGTGCCGTCTTGTATGGGACCGTTGGAACAGAGGGATCTTTAACGGAGGGCGTGGCGGAGAGAGTACTGTTTTGGATTCCGGGAGAATAGCTTGAGCCGTCGTCGCCTCCCAGGTGAGGCTGTCGGGGGATGACATATTACCCGACGGCACGCCGCAGTTGAGGAAGATCTTCTCGGCCGGAACGTAGATGATGGAGTTTTGGGCGGAGGTCTGGTCGATAGAGGCGATTATGGTTACCAAAAGGAGAAGAGAGAACAAGGCTTGGTTTCTCAAGTGGATCTTCATTTTGGTATTTTGGACACTAATTGGGTACTGAAATCGGGGGTTCGGGAAAACTGATCTTTGGTGAGGGTTTGATCAGATCATGATAAATTTCGGTCTCTTTCAGCATCAAGATGGGTAAAAAAAAAAAAAAAAAAGGACAATTTACAAAAATAACCTCATGATTTTGAATATTAACAAAAAAACAGTAAAATACATGAGCTTGAAATAAATCACAAAGGACAAGTCTCAATGACTTTGTGCTCCATCATGCAAAAGAATTCTACACAATTGATGAATTTTCAAGGTGATCTTTATCGTTTCCGTTTCAATATCATGTTTTATTAGAAAGACTTATTAGAAAAACCACATGTTCGAAAGCAGAAAGAGATTAAGATACATCTAATAGACCAAATGCACTACAAATCAATGATAGAGGCGATTATGGTTACCAAAAGGAGAAGAGAGAACAAGGTTTGGTTTCTCAAGTGGATCTTCATTTTTGGTATTTTGGAATAGGGGGTTCGGGAAAACTGATCTTTGATAAGGATTTGAATGGATCATGATGAATTGCAGTCTCTTTTCAGCATCAAGGTGGGTAAAAAAAAAAGAAAAGAAAAAAAAAGGACAATTTACAAAAATAACCTCATGATTTTGAATATTAGCAAAAAAAAGTAAAATACATGAGCTTGAAATAAATCACAAATGACAAGTCTCAATGACTTTGTGCTCGATCATGAAAAAAATTCAACACAATTGATGAATTTTCAAGGTGATCTTCATCATTTCTATTTTAATATCATGTTTTATTAGAAAGACTTATTAGAAAAACCATATGTTCAGAAGCATTAACTATTATTATGGAACTCAAGCAATTGACTTAAAGTCTCCAGAGACCAACAATGTTTATTAAATCCCAATATACAAGAGTAATTTGTGTACTAAATTTTTCTCATATTCATTCTTCTTATAAATTCTTTCTAGTTCATCACTCCATTGTTATCACTGAAAATATACAATTTACTCATGCACAAAGTTCACCGTACGCATTCTTAGAAGGATTGAACTATAAAAAGCAGCCTAGAAGTAAAATAATAAGCGTGTAAATGGATCTTGGCCAGATCATTTACACGCTTATCTTTGAATATGAGAAAGATATGGTTGGACTTAACCCAGCAATGGATCCGTTGGACCCATGTCCCTTCCAAGACCTGGCAAATCTTGAACAAAACTGTCTCACGTCCAAATCCGGTGGACCTGGGTCAGATCTGGTCTGACCCAATTAAAAAATTGGCTTTCAACTCTATTTATAATTAAAAAATAAAGAATGATAGAAACAATTTAAAACACACCATTCCACAAATCAAATGCTCAAAATGACACAAATTAACAAAACCAAATCTTTTTGCAACATGGATCCCCCACCACCTTCTTGTGAATCAACGATAGCCACGGCAAGAATAATCCAAAAAAAAATGGATCTCCTGAACTAAACCACCTAAAGATCCTTTGAATCAATTCATAAAAAAACATCTTTCAAATTGATTAAGCATTAGAATATCAATTTCACTATAATGAAAAAAAAAACCATGTAAACATATATATGCTAAAGACATCTATGATGGACTTATCGGGGGTGAGAAGAATGGAGGCCGAAGGGGTGATGGCACGGGGAGACTGGCAAGAGAGAGATGACAGAGAGATTTAGAGAGAGAGAGAAGCGGTGGAGGGGGCAACGGCTCTAGGAAACCAAACAGGGAATGAAAAAAAAGGAAAATGAAACCCTAGACTAGATGGATTGAAAGAATTTTTCACATATATATATGAACAAAATAAGAGCAGATAGCTTGGAAAAGTTTGAGGAGATAACGGAGAAATGCCTGGCCGGTCAGGGGATCGAACGGTCGTCGATAGGCGATGTGTTGTGGAATCTTGAAGTAGCACTCCATTTACACAATCCATGTTGTGATTTTTGTCAATAAATAGTGTTGGAAAATTGATACAGATTTCTGTTGAACACTTCGAGTCGCGTTACGATGTCACTTTCCTTAAAACAGTATTTGCTCCTTATACAGTGTGTACAGGGTACTGCAAATCTGTTTGCAGGATAACTCGAAGAAATTTTCACCAGCGTTTGCACGGACGATGGTGAACAGAATACTGATGAAACCCAAATGAACAAAGACCCTTGTATTAGGCTCTACAGAAACCCAATACAATAACACACTTTAGAAAAAAGAGAATGTTTTTTATTTATTGTTTGAATGGTAGGAAATCATGTCTATTTATAGACATAGGAGCACCTTTTCAATGCATATCTTGAGGTTTAACCACCTCCAATCTGGACCATTGAATCTTAAGTTACAAGATCAACGGTCCAGATCGATCACCATCCGATGCACCCTTTCCGATGACACCCTTCGACCAGTGTAACCATTTCTTGATCGATCCAACGGTGCACGTTGCATCGGACGGGTCCACCATCTAGACGGTCCATATCGCATCTGATGGAACGATCTCCACCGTTTGATTAGTCAAAAAGAAAAGGCTCCAGCTCCTAGCGACGATGCGTACGTGCGAAGTGCCAAGTGCACCATCAAAGCGTCACATTGCGCCCATCGCACACGCGCACGCGGACGGTACTAAAGCACCGTGTGCATAACACCTTATCATTCATAAAGTAAACATTACTTTATATGGAACTCTGTATCTGCGTTTGTATGGCTTAAAAGGAACAACTTCTCCCTGTGAGAATTCATGGTTCAACGCGCGCGATTAAAAATTAATATTGTCAGAGTAGTTTTGTTAATTTTTTAGAATTGCACTTCATAACTCTGAAAATTAATCCTTTCAAGTTTGTTCAAGTGATAAAAAGATACACCATCCTTTTGAGCAAATTTGTTCATAGAGGAGTGTGGTCCACGTTATTACCAGATTGTTCATAATTATTATTAGATATTTTTGTGGTGATAAAAATGCTAAACAGTTTTTAAGCTTTTGTAGCCCTTTTGAAACATGGATTTTGAGCAAATTTGAACAATATCCAATCATTTTATTATATATTTTTCATATAGAATCCGAGAACATTGTTAAAAATTAGATTTTCAAATAAACTTGATTATCTTTTTCTTTCCTTAAACCATTACAAAGTACAAACACCACCTATTAAACATAAAAATAACACCTTTTTTTTACTCCATATCAACAAGATCTTCAGCAATTCAAAAGTAAATGAATCTTAATTACAAAAAAAAAAAGGTTTATATATTTTACTCACAACAGAATTTACCATCATTTGAAACCTAAAACTTAAACAACAAAAGAACAGAAATAGAAAAATAAACTCACGATCTCGGGAGCGAAGTCGATCTCATGATTGCCAGCGGTCGTGATCCAAGGCTGGTACGCGATGCTCCTCTCGATGATCCGCCCGAACGTGTCCCACCTCCTGTTGTCATGGTTCGGGTGGTCGTCCGCGTAAGAGAGGTCACCGACGAACAGCACCGCCTGCCCTCTTTGGTTCGCCAGGTAATGCGAGAGCGTCTCGTTCGAGTTGTAAGTCTGACCAAGATCACCTACGACCAAACAAAATTAAATCAATCAATCGATTGATTGATCATTTTATTATGAAATTTTAATCATTGATGTGTCATTAATGAGTGTTCATTTACCAACCTATGATGTCAAATGTGTATGGGACATCAGGTCCGACCGCCGGGGGAGTCTTGAATGAGAACTGCCGACTTGATTCACCAATTCTGATCTGGTAGAAGTACTCTGTGTCATGCTGCACACAAGATAGAAAAATGTCGGGTTTTGGTCATGTGACAAACAATTTGACCAAGTTTGTAATCAATGAAAAAAAGACATGTATCGAGCCATGCATGTACTAAAATTTTTACATTTTTTATAAATAATATATAATTCAATCGGGGTTTTTGCAAATGTACCATTGTTATATTTCAAATTTCATAAAATACCCCATTTTTGTGTAAAAATATCCTCGTTATTTTTAAGTGAGTGCATCCGTGCTCATCTGATCATTTTTCTTTTGGTGTGATTAGACATTGTTGATTTTTCAACGTTAAGCATCAATGAAATGTCTGAAATGCCCTCAAAGAGCTTTCTTGAACCTCTCCATCTTGTTCAAACATCTTTCTCTCTTTTTTCAAACTCTCCATCTCTTCAAACTTCTTTCTCTCTTTTTTTTCAACCTCTCAATCTCTTCAAACCTCTTTCTCTCTTTTTTTTTAACCTCTCCATCTCTTTCAAATATCTCTCTTTTTTTTTATAACCTCTCTATGACTTTGAACATAATGAGATTCAATTAGTGAAAGGGAATCTAGGGGTTTTTTTGGGTGAAAGGAGATTTTAGGGTTTATAAGTTTTTTTGGGTGAAAGGGGATCCAGGGGTACATTTGTAATTTTATATGTCTAGTTAAACTATTTAATCGTGGTTCAACGAGTGTCAAATACAGTGTGACAAAGGAGTATAAATGCACTCAATTAAATAATAACATGGGTATTTTTGCACAAAGGGCTTTAATACGGGTATTTTGATAAAATTGAAATATAACATGAGTATGTATGCAAAGATCCCAATTCAATTCATAAAAGGGAAAAATTCATACAATAGATCTGAACTTTTCTTAAAATTCATATATCCCTCTGAAAATACCTAGTAAATCCAAATAACCCCATAAATAAAATTTTCGTTAATAGAAGGTGAATATTTTGTGCATATTTCATTTGGTTAACCCTGACTAAAAATACAATATACTAAAAAACCACTACAATGTGTGAAAAATGTGAAAAATCTTATAAAAATGACAATTTCTCTCTGGATATATTATAAAACCATATCCAGAGGGATAAAATCGTCATTTATATAAGATATTTGTCATTTTTAACACATTGTAGAATTTTTTTGTATACTATTTTTCTATCAGAGTTAATCAAATATAATATTCACAAAATTTTCATCATCTGTAAACATAAATTTTATTCAGGGAGTTATTTGGATTTACTAGGTGTTTTTAGGTAGTTATATGGATTTTAATAAATGTTAGGGGGTTATATGGATTTCAGTCAATTTACAAGGGGTTTTATGGATTTTTCCATTCATAAAAATACCAATAAAGTTTATGATTTAAAAATAAATAAAAATACGTGTAGTCTGGTGTTAATTTTAAATTATAGACTGTATATAACATTTTTCCAAGATATTAATTAATCTCATCAAAAACAAAAAAAACAAAAACAAAATTAATCAAATTCATATATATAAAGAGGAACAACCTCCAAATTCTTGAGAAGGCAGTGGTGAATGAAACCAGAAGAGTAATCGAAGAATCTGTACGTGGTCACCGACGACGCGTGAGCCTTGTATCTCCTCGATCTTCTCCTCCGCCATGCCGTAAAATACGACCCTCGGCCCCGGCTCCGATGGCGTCACCCACGACACTATCACCGCCTTCCCCTCATGGTCTCCCTGCATTATACGTACCTGGAAAAAAAATAAAGATGACCCATATTTAGTTTTTTTTTTAGTGAATCTACGAGCATTTCTATTTTAAAAGGAATGTATGAATTGGTAGTACACGGGAGATCTAGCTTCTCTGTTTATGTTTTTTATATTTGTATTTTGTTTGGTTCAAGTGGGGCTATCACCAAGGGCGGAGCCACGTTGGGATGACTGAGGGCAGCTCCACTCAATTTTTTTTTAAAATATTTATTATATACCCCTCAGTAAATCTTTAAAATTACCCCAAATCTATAACCTATATACATATATCTAGAGATGATGCAGATAGTTTATCAACTAGGACCATTTTATAATTTTGCTTTGGTCATTTATGTAAGTACACACGTGGAAAGGTTTCCATGACTTGCTTTTTTATTTTTTTTTTGAGGGGATGAGGGTGTGTGAAGTGAAATGGAAGTGCTAAAGATGGTTCTTTTCATAATAAACCCACTTCACGTGGATCACGCTCTCAAACTTGTTTCTAATATTTGTTTTTCACATGTGGATCTTTTTAGTATTCCAAATATGTCCATGTCTCTTTCTTTGTGGAAAAAAGTTAAATTTTAATTGAATGAAAAAAATCTAAAAAATACCTAAAAGGATTTGAGCATTATTTAATTTAACTAATTGAAAGGAGAGAGAGATTTACTTGGAACTAGACGTTCGAGAGAGATCTTGAAACTGAAAAACAGGTGATTTGTCATTATGATTAGAGATATTTTGAGAGAGAGAAATTTTAAGTTTGATTTTGAGAGAAAAAGTGTGTTGAAAAAAACTAATTTACTATGAAAAATTGTGGCACATCTTACCCATTTTTTTTCCATTGACAGTTCTTGGGGCTCATCCCTAGATTGGGGGCCCTAAGCAAATTACATTGGTTGTCTCTGGCCCTGGGTTTATTTATAGGATTGATGAACTCATCAAACTTGCCAATTTGTGCTTTTGAGGGTAAATTTTTTTTCTCTTGACAATCACTTCAAACATCTCCAAAACATCAAAATTTGAATACCTAGCCAATTTATATATATATATATATATATATATATATATATATATATATATATATAATTGATTAATGATCTTAGAAAATCTCCAGATTTATAAATGAGCTTCAATTATTTTAATTTTTATTCTTTAATTATTGTAAGAGTGTAATTATTATTATTGTTGTTGTTGTTGTGTTGTTGTTATTGTTTGTACATTTCTTGTAATTTTAGGTTCTTGAACAAAAATTTAAAGATTGTAGTTAAAGTTTACCCCCCCCCCCCCTAAAGTGAATTCTTGGCTCCACCACTGGCTATCACATCATGACGCCTAACATCATAATATGGTGATTTGATAATTATCAAATCACCATATTATATATATTTACAGGTTACCTGTGAAAGTTTTTTAAAATCTAAATGAAGTAACAATGAGAAAAAAAAACATTATTTGCGACGGTTTAAATCCATGTCGCAAAAGTCAAAAACTTTATATAAAAAACAGTTGCGACGGCTAACTTATCCGTCGCAAAAGATAGAGTTTACACAACTAATGCGACGGATTATTTGCGACGGTAGAAAAACCGCTATAAAAGATATTTGCGACGGCTAAAAACCGCTGTTAATCTTTTGCGACACCGTTTGATACGACGGAACCCAAACCGCCGCAGAACCGTCGCAAAAGGGTATTTGCGACGGTTACGGAGACTATTTGTGACGGTTTGAAACCGTCGCAAAAAAAGATTTTTCTTGTAGTGTAACATCATAATAAAAGTTAAATAAGATACAAGTATATAAAAATAAAGTTCTTATTTTATATAGATGAAAAAAACTAAGCAGATGACCCTCATCAACACCCCCAACAAAAACACAAAAAAAAAAAAGATAACCCACATTTTGATTTTTTTTTTATTTTTTGAACTAGAGTTAGATATGTTATCGTGATTTCATTCACTGAATTCTAAATACATTCCGAAAAAAGTGTGATGAAAAGGAGAGAAAGAAACAGAAAAGGAACTGAATTCGATTTCATTACCTCGACTTCATTTTTGACACATTTTGTTTATTATTTTGAAGATCAATCTGACCCACATTTATTACCTGTTGGGGAGCGTTGTATCCGGGCAGCGGCTGGAAGACGTCAGCGTCGAAGGGTATGTCGACCGACGGCTCGGATTTGCGGATGAAAGAACTGGTGACGCCTCCATTGGAGAGCTGAAACGATGCTGTTGGGAAGAGCAGGAAAGCTGAGACCACCAAGAGCGACAGTGAATCCATGCAAGACGAAGGAGACATGTTTGTCTGTTTGATATGTAAGGATTAAAAAGGGGGTGATGAGGGGGATAAGTGATGTCTGTTAGGGGGTCCTAAGCAAATTCAATTCGTTTGAATGAGGAGATTTTTTGGACTCGAAGGTAGTTTGAGGTTCAAACAAAAAAAGTTGAACAAATTAAACCCACATCCAAACCGGTTTGTTAATTGTTATCTATCCATTCAGAACCAGCGCAAAACCCGCTTGGTTGTTAGTGTAAAGAGAAGGGGGAAAATTCATGTAACCCTATGTAAACTTTACTTTTGTTGAAGTCCATATAAGCCCTGATCATAGGTGTATATTCATAAAAATCTTGAATTAAATTTTCATTGACAAATAATTATTATTATATGAATATTTTATTTGGTTAACCTTAGTTGAAAACGTTGTATGTCAAAAAATCCTTTATAATGTGTTAAAAATGTGTGTTTTAATAACGGTTAACCAAATAAAATATTCATTATCTGTCAATAAAAATTTAACTCACGTAATTATTTGAATTTATATAGATATTTTCAAAAGATTACATGAACTTCAGAAAAATAGGAGATTATGTGGATTTTTTTCCACAAAGGAATGGTGAATTGTTCAAATGTTCCCGACTGAACATTGGAATTTTTTTTTATCCCTTAACTTTAATTTATTTCTTTTGTACCCCTGAAATGTTGTTTCACTTTTTTCCTTGATTTGTTTCATTATACATCAAATACCCCTTTCACACATACAATGTATGATATATTTGTAAACTATATATATAGTTTTTACAACTAGTTTGACATATTATATAACTGCACATAATGTTACTATAAATCGAAAACACTTACATGTGTAATATGTTTCAATGACATATCATTTAGCCATTTCCCAAACAAATAACATGTTATGAATGTGAATCCCAAGAACTTTTGAGTTTTTATGCCTTGTCAATAATGCTTAGTGTGTGATGGGTAAACTTAGGATTCTTTCAATGAGTCATTCCCCTATCAACTGATCATTATGTCTCTAAAATATTTTACATAACATCTACAGAGATCAACTGTGTAAAATATATACATCAAATTAGTACAAACTTTACATAAATGTGATAACCAATTATAAAAATTGGAGAAAAATTAGGGGAGGGTAGTTTAAAGTAAGATGACAGTGCGTGTTCAAAGGTAAAAAAAAAAAAACCCTTGGGTTAGGGCATTTGAGCAATTCAAAAAAAAAACTAAAACTAAAAATAAAAATAAATCAATGCAAATCAGATGCGATTAAAGTTCCGCCGTAACATTGTAAACTATATGATTTTTCTCCTCTAAAACCCTACAACGCTCGTGCACACGCGCGCAACCAACGCCGGCGATGGACGTCGAAGCGGACGACCAGACCCTCCGAAACCAACAACAACAAGAGAAAGAGGAGGTCGAAATCGAAGGAGAAGACGAAGTCCTAGGCGAAGACGAAGACGACGACGACGATGACGAAGACGATGAGGAGGGCGAACCAGTAACCCTAGGTTTCGTCGAGGAGCCGAAGACCCCTCACTCCCTCCTCCGCCATCTATTCCCCAGCAAAGCCGGCGGAACCCCGGTAAATCCCCCAAAGAAACCCTAAATATCGCGATATTTCTTTGAAAGATCCGACCTTTACGTGTTTTTATTTGCGACATCGCAGGCTTGGTTGGATCCGATTGGCTTACCCGATGAGAAGTCCCGCTGTTGCGGCTTCTGTGAAAACCCCCTTCAGTTTCTCCTCCATGTCCTTTTGGGATTCTCAATTGGGTCTGGTCTGGTGTCTAGATTGGTTTTTTATGGGTTTTTGGGGATTTTGTTTGTAGGTTTACGCGCCAATAGCAGAGAAGGAGTCCGCGTTCCACCGGACGGTGTTCGTGTTCATGTGCACGTCGATGGCATGCCTTCTTCGGGACCAGCACGACCAGTGGAGACGTGGGTCGGAAAGGCTTGAGAAGGTAATTCAATTTAAAGTTGGTGTTTTTGTTTGTTTGTTTGTTGGTTGTTTGTTTTTTGTTTTTTTGAATATGGGTTTTTTGTTTATTTTGTTGGTGATGGTGAAGTGTGAAGGTTTTCCGGTGCCAGTTGCCGCGATTGAATCAGTTCTACCCGAGCGAAGCCCCGAAGGAGAACGGGATTGGCAGATCTTCGGTGCCTGGAGGTATGTTTGATATCTTGTTGAATTGCCTCTGAATATTCAATTTTTTGTTCTTTTGAATCTCTGGGTTAATTGAACAGACAGGAAAGAATGGCTGATTCTCTACATCTTTTTTGCTTTTTATGAATTTGCATTTGTTAGCCAATTTGTATGTAAATAGAATAGAGTATCATCACCAATTGAAGGTAACCCACCATTAATGGAGCGGACATAGTAGAATTCCATACAAGTCAAATATTGGATATGCGCACATGCAAAATATGGACTGTAACCCATCCGAAGTATTGCATGTATTTTACACAAACAAACAATGAAAGTGAGGAAAACATGCCCAAGATTTGATTCAACCCTCCCATATATTCTATATATATGCTTTGGATCTTCGATGTACTAGTAGTGAATTCATTTCATTAATGTGTAAAACTTGTGTGTAATTTTGTAGTACTGCATTCATGTGCAAAGCCTGTAACTTATTTAAAACATCACAATAGAGAATTAGAGAATCATATAGACAAATATACCCCTTGATGCCTCTCTTTCAGTATGATACTAATGAAAATATCGGACGGGAATTTTTCGCATAAATATACTGTTTATATTTACCTTTTATTTTACTGATGTCATTATTGTGTTCTAGCTGCACTTTGTTCCTGGTGTGGCACGTGGAAGGGAGAGAAAGTTTGTAGTAGTTGCAAGAGAGCTCGTTATTGCTCTGCGAAGCATCAGGTAATTAGAATAACATTTAATGTTTATGCATTTGTAGAATCAGTGGCATGTGCATCCCTGAGGAAGTCTTGGTAAACCATTCCTTAAAAAAAAAAATTTAAGAGAATGAGTGACTATCTGTCATTGTGTTCTTCCTAATATTCATTGTATTTTTTTCCTGTTAAACAATATTCAACCATAGACTGCTCTGTATGCGATCCGAGTTTTGATTAAATCGGCAAGCACCACCCACCTCTATGAAAGAGGTCAGTGATCAAATCCTTAAGAGCACCATTTTTCATATAAGAAAAAATCATAGACCAACCTGTCCATGTGATCTCCCCACTTCTATCTCTCCTTTTTGCTTCTGTCTCTGTTTTTTTAATGCAGATACATCATTTTCAGCTTTGTATCAGGACCTTTATCCTAAATTAATATAATGTGGTTCATATGTTGTACTATGGTCTATGGTAGACTCCCACATTTATCTCAACAATAAAATAAAGTAAAACAAAATAAAGTAAATGTCTCTTTGCTATTTTTCTGGCTTGTATCTATTATAATTTGTAGTATTGTGTGTTTAGGTAATGCATTGGCGATCTGGGCATAAGGCTGATTGTCAACAGGCCATCATTTCATCTGGAAGTTCTGATCATATCTACAATAATGGAAGGCAAGCATTAGAGGGGATGAATACTGGTCAGTGACATAATTCATCTTTCTTAGGAATTTGTCCATCTATAGAATTATTATATGCTTCTTGCAGTTACACTGAATAATTGTATTTGTAACGGTTGCTTGCAAATCTCTTTGGCGAGAATATGAGATCATATGCGAGGATGAATGTCCAGATATGGTTGATGATGATGGGTCCTCAACTTCTTTAGTTTGTAAGGATGCCAATGTAAATGAAGTCTATCAATCATTGTCAAAGTCATTTGAGGTATTCCAGTAAACATTGCCTTTCTAGCTACTGTCTGGATCTGCTCTCTTATTTATTGTTCTTATGTGGTCTTGCTGAAAGGTTGAGGATGATAAAAAGAGATGGGCATCTTTTCAAGAGCGGGTTATAAGAGCCCCGGAGCAAGTGTTGAGGTAAGTGTCCTTCAGTTGATTTGATTTATTTTCTGTGGTAAAGAGATCCTTTGTCTAATTGAGTAATTGTCTCAGTTTTTTTAGGGATTTTCAGTTGATTTGATTTAGTCCGGAATTCCAACCTTTCTTTTCAAAAAGAAAATGCAAAACCTTCCTTGTACATTCTGACTTTGGAAATGAAAATGTTGGTATTCACAATAGATTCCATTCTTCCCAAATCCTTTCTGACTCCATGTTCTGATCCATTTGTTAAGACAATTAAAATTGTGGCCCAATGGAGATCACCTTGAAAATTCATCAGTGTGGAAATTTTTCCATGATCGAGCACAAAGTCATTGAGGCTTTATATTTATCATTTATTTCCGATTGGGTTATTCATGAATCATTGTAGGATAAAAATCACCCTCAAGAAGAACGTGTCCTCTTTCATGAACGGGATTATATTCTTCCCCATAACCCATCACGATCACTTTAGACCCCAGTTTAAGTAATCAGTCAGGTTATCTCGTCCTAATTTACACTCCCAAAATGAAGATCTACATAAGAAATCAAAACTGGCCTTCACTTCTCATCATCGTCACCATAACCTCCTCGATCGATCCGATCATCGCCCAAAACACCACCTCCTATGTGGCTATGTCCCTGCTGAGAACATCCTTCTCAACTGCGGCGCACCGTCTGGAAAGCAATTGGCCCTCGACGGCTGCAGCTGGGCCAGCGATGTCGGCTCGAGCTACGCTCCCAAGCACCCATTCACGCGACTCCCAAGCACCAAGCACCAAGCAGCAACACCAATTATTCGTTGATGCTCAAAACATCGTTGTCCACCTGAATTTATGCGACTCCCGCCAACACCAAACCCAATTCTGTGATGCTCGATTGCACCATAATCCAAAGGTTATCAAAATAGAAGTCTGTCCCCTTGAACACCACTTCATTTTGCGCAAACCATAACCCATCATGCTGTTGTGACTGGTTGAGACTTGTAATGGGACGTGACTTATTACTTGCACCTAATTAAGTTTGAATATTACTGCCAAGATTTTCTCTAAAAAAAAAAAATTACTGCCAAGCTTCAGATTCTTGCATGCACAAGTCTTCCACTAGTGCTTCCTATGCAGTTTTGTGATGGTAACTTGTGTGTCCTGGACATAACATTATGTTGGGTCATGTTCTCATTCCAATTTTTAGAAATCTCATGTACTTTTATTATACTTTGATTGGAATGCGAGAACCATGTGCGTGAAGGGCGCCTATATTCTCTAATGACTCTGTTATCAAAGCAAATGACTCTTAAGTTTGCTGCTCTTGAGACCTTACCATCTCAAAATCTTCAGACCTTACCTCAGCTCCCTCGGCTCGAAGCACTACAGAGGTTGCAGTTGTTTAGTTTTGATGCATCTTCTCTGTAAACACCACAATTTTTTTTTTTTTGGAGGGTTACACACCACAATTTGATATAACAGAGGTTCAAAATTACTAAGGGCCCGTTTGGATAGAGACATAAGTTATTCTGGGGTTTATACCTATTCTAGGAATTATTGACTTTATCAATAGAATAAATGATTTTCTGTTTGGTTGTGTTTTAAATTATTCTTATTGGGAAACGTAATAATAAAGTGAATGTGTTTGGTTGATGAATAATAAATTGTGAATAAAGTGTAAAAAATTGATTTGACATGTGGGTCCCATTGATGTATAAGAGGTAATGACAGGTGATTTGAAATGAAAATAGAAAAAACACAGTGGGGCCCACTTATGATTGTTGTTGGAATAGGCTAATTCCATGGAAAATGGAGGATTACTATACCCCTTTATTATTTGGTATTCCGACATCCAAATGCCACTTTATTTTCCTCACCCAAACACCTTTTTTCCCCTATTCCCTGCCTATTCCCACCTATTGCTTCCCTAACCCTCTACCCAAACAGCCCCTAAAGGTTTATCGCATTTTGGATCATCAAAACTTTTCAAAGTCACAACAACATGCTTTCTGGAGGCTGGCCCCCACCTTGGAGGAGATAAAACAAATCAAGGCGACACAATCTCATGGACTTAAAATATGTCCAAGACTGGACTGAAATGATTAATCCACCAATTTTGTTTTCATTAGCAAGTGTTGAAATATGTTTAAGAAGTATTAAAATAGGTTATTCCACCCAAAGATTACGTGGGTCCACTATCAAATCAATTGTCACCACCTCTTATAAATCACCTATTAAATCGACTATCATTTCTTTTTTACCTTTTATAAATCCATATCCATACTTTATTCACATTTTACTCAAACAACCAAATATTTATTCTTACGTTTACCAATGAGAATAATTCAAAACACAACCAAACACAAAATCAATTTATTATTATTTATACTCACTTATGCCGGAATAACTGTATATCCAAGAATAAGTCATATTCTGTATCCAAACGGGGGGCATTAATGTCTCACTGTCTCTTCATGACTTCATCCATTTTGAAATGAAGATCTAAACTAAACCCAAAATTTTAGAACACCGGGTATGGACATATCACATGTGGTTGAGTCATTCTCTCAAATGCTAAATGATCCCAAAAATTAGTATTTGATTTCACTCTTGGCTTCATTAAATCCCGTCTCTGTAACCTTAAGGTTAGCTTTTTTTTTCTTCTTGAATCTTGAATGGTGTATTTTTGTTTGGATATTCATGTTATCACATTATTTTGATGGTGGATTTTTCTTGTTGGATGGATTGATGGATTAATTATTATTTTTATTCTCTTGTTGGGTTCTCATAAAAATATATTTTGAATTTTACTAGTTTTTTTTTTTAAATACTTTTTTTTTATTGGTTTTTTTTTTTAAATACTTGTTTGCTGAATGTTGAAATGGGGTAATTAATTGAATTTGTTAATTGGTTTCATCTGTTGGGTGGTTTAAATTATATTCTGTGTGATTTGTTATAATTTTTTTGTATTCTTGAGTTAATGAGGGAGTAATTAGTCAATTTTTTGTACACACTTTATAGTTCTAATTTAATTATCGTAAAGGGTATAGTTAGTTTCTTTTTTTGTATACACCTTACAATTCTAGGCCTGGTCCTCTTTTGTCCTTCATAAATCTTTATATTATATAAACTGATGAAATTATAAATGAGTTTTAATGACTTTATTTTTATCCCTGAATTATTATAGAGTGCATTTTTTATTTGTATATTACTTATAATTTCAGGTTTTTGAAAAAAATTAAAGATTGTAATCGAAGGCCGCCCCCGCTAGAGTAAATTCCTGGCTCTGCCACTGGAATGGAGGGTCCTGATCGGCAGGCGTGGACGTGACGGAGACGGTCAACTTGTCCTTGTCTCTTCCCAAAGGAGGCCGTTGGAAAATCGTTGTCGTGGGAGGAAGAACCGACCCTTCAATTCGGTTGAGTGTGAATTGTTGTCTGTCCTTATGGATCTGTTCCATCCTATCAGTGATTGCTTGAATCCTCTTCCCAATTTTATGAAGGTGGTATATGACTTTCATTTTTTGTGAGATGAAGCTTTTGGCTTTCTTAAAAGAAGATGACAACAATGAGTGACAGGGAGGAGGACTCACAGATCCATGGACATTGGAAGTTCTGCTCTTATCGATGCGGAGGGAGAAGTCATCAATGATGTCCTCGATGTTTGTTTGGATTTATTCATCTATACTCTATTCTACTATTATTCTTTACCCAAACATGGGTTACATGTATCAAAAAATTAAGCTGGAGATGCAATATCGTGTCTTAGGCCAACTTTTGATAGACTGGTTTACAGGGCACTGTTTGTCTCAAATTGGTTTTTAAATATAAAAACT
This sequence comes from Acorus calamus, assembly GCA_030737845.1. Classification (NCBI taxonomy): domain Eukaryota; kingdom Viridiplantae; phylum Streptophyta; class Magnoliopsida; order Acorales; family Acoraceae; genus Acorus; species Acorus calamus. The sequence continues at coordinate 27,982,554 of CM060878.1, read as the reverse complement.
AGGGTTAAAAGCTATAACATATTTTTATAAAAAATTGTTCAAAACTTAAATTTTTTCAAAATTATGGAGAGACACTCTTATATAATCAATTTTAAACTCAGCTTTTATCTAAAATTAATTTTATGTGTAATTAAATGTAACCTCAAATTTAAATTAGACTGATTTAAAATATCTCTATTGATCCAAAAAAACAATAAAAATAAAACTAAAATAAAATAAAATAATTACATTTAAACGAACCCAACAAGTAGAACGTGCAAGTATTGCTTCTTCCCACCGACGCTCCTCAAATTACGGTGAGATTGTCGCACGTGGGGCCCAGCAAAAGTCAACTGTTTGGCTCTCGCTTCCTTGGATTCTTCGGGGGTGGGCTCGATTTTCCACCTAAAAAGTTCTCGTCAATCTGTACACGTGGGCACTGTTTATATAATATTTGTTTTGAATTTAAGCTCGAGACTGTTTTAGGTCTCATTTAACTATATACAAGATATTGCATTATTTATTATATTATCATAGTATATATGGTTATATTATAATGTACAAAATAAATATTTTTTATTTTTTTAAAGGAAAATTAAACACTAATGTATTTTAGTATAAACTTCATTTCGTATGATTGGGTTACATGTATATTAAAAATTAAGTTAGTTATGCGATTTGCAGAAAGCTATTTATTCCAAATCAATTTTCAAACATAAAAATTAGAGTCAAAGCTGCAAACAAGTTATTGTAAAAAGAAATGTCAAAAATTTGAAAGACAATTTCTTGCGGAATCAATTTTAAACTTAACATTTTGATGTAGGACAGATTATGCAAATGAGACCATCAAAAGTGGTCCACCAAATAAATTCAAATCAATGGTCACGATCTCAGAATTGCACGAAATTTGACATGGTGAAATATATCCAGGAGATCTTCTGGATTAGTTGTTATACAACTAACAATTTTTATTTTTCAAAATTCATTTATTTAAGGCTTTAAATTAGAGATTTGACTATGTTTAGTAAGTTTTAGATTTGTGATATCTCAATCATAACTGATCGGAATTGATTTTTATCAATTCTATGATCATTTAGGATCTCATAGAATCTGAAAAATTAGTTTTAGGATTTTACTATTTTTAGTAATTTTTTTTATTTTACGCTATTAGTATAAATAGCAGACTTGTAATTTAGAGTTTTAAGTTTTTTATCAATAATATTTTGAATTTTCTCTGTTTTGAGGCTTTCTTCCTTGTAGATTCAAGGGTTTCTTGTGGATTCAAGGTGTTTATGAGATCTCAACGCTTGTTGGATCTTTTTATCTAGTTTTTCGCTGCGTTAGGGGGTATCAGAGCGAGGATTTGCCTTGTTGTGATGGCAAATAACGGAGGGAGAAACGACCAATCTAATGACGCTGGTCGTGGATTGGAGGACCTACGGAAAGCGTTCGAGAAAAACCGCAATCAGATGCGAGAGATCCGCGAGATGATTGCTGGCCTGTACCTCAACGCCAACAACAGGCATCCTAAAGGTAATAGGATACGCGCTGAGGGATTTGCCCAAGGCCGACTTATTGCTCGGAACATCGTTCGACGTTCCACTCATTATCAATTTGATGATGAGGAAGATTCGGATGATGAAGATGATGGACTTTATGGATATCAACCGGGGAGGCGGCGTATGAAATACAATGATTACCGATTGAAAGCGGATATTCCGTATTTTAATGGTAATATGCAGATCGAGGATTTTCTCGATTGGATCTCGGAGATCGAAAGATTCTTTGAGCTGATAGAGGTTCCCAAAGAAAAGATGGTCAAATTGGTGGCTTTTCGATTGAAGAGCGGGGCCGCCGCTTGGTGGGACCAACTTCAGAGAACCCGACAACGGCGAGGAAGGGCACTAGTTCGTACGTGGAGGAAGATGAAACAACTCCTCATTGATCAAAATTATGAACGATATGAGGCCCCATTGTATCAAAATTGTCGCCAAGCCGCAATGGTGAAATCACAATTAGAGAGATCAAACGTACAAGTTATGGTTGATGGATCGATGGAGGCGACCAAAGAAAATCCTTCAAAAATTCAGAAGAGCCTGAAGATGGAACCTTATGATCAACATCTGGTCGAATCAAATATTGATGAGGACAAAAGTAACAACACAACTGACGGAGATGATATATATGATGGTGCTGAGTTTGCAGAAGAAGAAGGAGAGCGGGCCAACCTCATCGTTGAACCAGAGATCGATGAGCACATAAGCAATAAAGAAGCAGAGGATGTTATTTTCTCTGATGATTCTAAAGATGTCATTGGAGGAGAACAAGAAGAGTTGTTTTCACGATCCATAGCGGTGACCCCAAAGATGAAAGAGACTCTACAAAAACTCGTGTTGCAGGATATATGCACCATCAACAAAAGTGTTTTGGATGTCATCATCAACAATAATAATAATGAAGACTTTGCGGCTACTACTATGGTGAAGAAATTTGGGCTACAAATCGAGGTGCATTCAATTTTCTACATGATCGGTTTTATTGAGAAGAAATTTTGAAGTCAAGAAAATGTCTTTTCTCTTGCCAAATGTGAAATACAAATAAACATCAATTGAAGAGCGGAAGAACTCGAGGACGAGTTTTTTTGAATAAGAGGAGTCTGATGTAAGACAGATTATGCAGATGGGACTATAAAAAATGGTCCACCAAATAAATTCAAATCAATGGTCACGATCTCGGAATTGCACAAAATTTGACATGGTGAAATGTATCGAGGAGATCTTCTGGATTAGTTGTTATACAACTAACAATTTTTATTTTTCGAAATTCATTTATTTAAGTCTTTAAATTAGAGATTTGACTATGTTTAGTAAGTTTTAGATTTGTGATATCTCAATCATAACTGATCGGAATTGATTTCTATCAATTCTTTGATCATTTAGGATCTCATAGAATCTGAAAAATTAGTTTTCGGATTTTGCTATTTTAGTAATTTTTTTTATTTTATGCTATTAGAATAAATAGTAGACTTGTAATTTAGGGTTTTAAGTTTTTTATCAATAATATTTTGAATTTCCTCTGTTTTGAGGCTTTCTTCCTTGTACATTCAAGGGTTCCTTGTGGATTCAAGATATTTATGAGATCTCAACGCTTGTTGAATCTTTTTATCTAGTTTTTTGCTGCGTTTGCTGCGTTACTTTTTGTATAAAATTAATTTTAGAGTTATGTGACTAAATACTGTCTTATCTTTAAATTAAACTGATTTAAAATATCTCCATTGATCCAAAAATAAATATAAAATAAAATATACCCTTTAAAACAGCCCAACAACAAGAATGTGCAAGCGATGACTCTTCCCACCGACGCTCCTCAAATTACGGTGAGATCGTCGCACGTGGGGGACCACCATAAGTCAACCGTTCGTTTGGCTCTCCTTTCCTTGGATGCCTCGAAGGTGGGCCCATCATGATTACGATTTTCCAAGTAAAGATTCTCGTCAATCTACCCGTCGAATTAGTGGAAAAGGCAAATACTGTTTACGTGGGTATTGTTTAGACAATATTGTTTTTTTTTTTTTTTGTCACTTCATTAAGTACTAAGACTCCGTTTAAAAACATAGATTGAAAAATAACTTTTGAAATAGAAAAATAATTGACAAGCCACAAATTATAAACCCTAAATAGGCCCCATGACATGGCATGATGTGTAATTTCTTTTATACCCTTTAATTGCGCTTTTTGTTTTTCTCAAACGAAATAAATGCATTCGGTTAGTGTTGTCGTCTTTGGAACCAGACATGCATTAATTTCTATTTTTTTTCCGTTTTTACTTTTCTCTCATTTGATTTGATCATTATTGAATCGAATTTTTCATATTCGTAGTTCGTTTGCATTTTTTCTGAGATTGTTTGTTGATTTTATTTTTTAGAAGAATTTTTAAGAGATTAATATTATTAAAAGATTAAATTGAATAGTTGGGATACTGTTAAAATGTCTACCAATCCAGGTTTGTATTTTTTTAATTGTTTAATTTTTTTTATTGTTATCTGTTGTCAAATATGTTTTTTCAGTACAACCTATATGTTGCTTTTTTGAAATGTGGATGTGAGTTACACATGCATATTATGTTACAGATAATATAATTAACTATTATATTGTTGTTTATTTAAACTTTTGTAACTAGCTTCATCATTTGTCTAAGGGTCCGTTTGGTAGCGCGTTTGGGGGCGATTCTGCTTTTTAAAAAGCGGATTCCGCTCAAACGCGCAACCAAACGGGTCGGATTCCGGCGGAATCAAAAGCTGGATTCCTTTTAATTTCTCTCTCGAAATCCGTGTTTTTAAAATCTAAAAAAGAATGCTTTTTGGTCGGAATCGATTTTTTGAATTGAAAAACAACTTTTTCTACCAAACATTAAATTCCTTCCAAATATTGATTCCTGAATTAAAAAAAAGCATTCCAAAAAAGTCAAATGTCTAAAATCATCTTAAAAAGCAGCTTTATTCTAAAATCTACTTTTCAATATGTGTTTCTAAAATGTAATTAACTTGTTAAATGGAAGTTATTATTATAACAAGTTACATTTGTAAATGTAACTAGCTACAATATAATAGCTACATTATGTAACTTCTTTTAAACACTGAAAATACATATTCTTATTTCTAGTACTTAGTTACATTGTCAGTATAAATATTCCTATTGCTACATATATCGACAGTAAGTGCTAGACCACAAACATTTAACCAGAAATATTATATTAAGGATAACGAAGCAATGTTTTATGTTTCACATTCTTCAAAATTACAAAAATAAAGATCAGTTAAAAACATCATCACACGTTTCTACTTGTTTCTGTTTTTCATCAACACACGTCACAAAACATATTCACACAAAATTGACAAAACATCAGTTCAGTTATCAAAATGCATTGTTGAAACTCTGTGGTCCTCTTCAGTGATGAACACGCAGTCTCATAATTTCAATGATGACTGTCTCACAATCCGTATTGCACTTAGAAAATAAATGAAATACATTAGTTATTTATTTCAACTATATTTCTGCCTATAACATGTGTTACTGGAAAATATACTTATCTAAATCGGGGTTGATGAGGTGAGTCCTTCACACATATGATATTGCCATGTTTCACCCAGTCGAAGCACTTCATTAATTCTGATCTCTGTAATACATGTAAGTTATATTTGTATAATGTCAGTTACATTGTCTGCATAATTCATGAAAATTGTATTTTGAATGAAAAGTAAGTTGCAGAAAATGAAAAGTAAAGTTGATGACTTAAAGTTAGTTACATTCATCCATTATATTTTCATACGCATTGAGACATACATCCAGTATAATGCATTCCAATAGTATTGAATGAATTATTACATATTATAGAATACACATATGTAACCTAGTTACATTGTATGAAGTTAGTTACAATTACTGCATTTACAGATCAATCAAAATAAAAAAAGCAGCTCACATGTTGAAAGAATTTAGTTACATTTCAGAAAAAATTATTACATTCAGTACAACAGTAAAATAAAAAAACATATAATGATAATATATAGACAAATAATGACAAATGAACTTAAATAAATGTTCATATTTACTTATGTTAATGAAAGTTAGTTACAAATTAAACATAGTTATATTCCATATAACATCAAAATCTAAACAGATTGAATCTAAATATACATTATTTGTATTTGTTCACATTCGGCAAATAGGTAGTTAAGTTTCTCTAAACATAGTTACATTCCACAATACTTCAAAATCCACATTAACCACTTTTCTTACACAAATTTTTCGGATTGAAAAAATTGGTATTACATTTCATACAAATGTAAACATACAACACACCTTAATGTATGAGTGTTCTATTATGCATACACAAAATTAGTTACATTGAAAGTAAGTTACATTGTTTGTAAATTTCATAAAACACTGAACATACATAATTCGATTTCTAATATTTGGTTGCATTTTTCCTGGTAAAAAGAAGAAACTGGTCACATATAATCATCTGCAAATGGTATATCTAAAAAATAATTTCAGTCAAATAATAGTCAGTTGCTTTCGCACAAATAAAAAAAAAAAAATGGATCCAACATTCTTATATCACAATAACAAACTAAAAACAAGAAAAAAAAAATTAGCACAAACACATCAAATAACATAATATTTAATATTTAAATTCATCAAATCATCACAAAACACAAAACAGAAAAAAAAAATCAAAAACCCTAAAAGGATTTGCGTACCCATTTTAGAAATGTTTTGATACCGCGGAAGATTAAAAAAAACCTGTAAATCGAAGCCCCAAGCAATTTTAGGTTTCGTATGATTTTTGAATGAAAGGTTACTTACGGCAGATTTTTGAACGAAAGGTTTATATTAGCGAAATTGATGGATGGAATGATATAATTTTAGATAGACTTGAAACACATCAACTTATTATCAAACATAGTTATACCCATCTTTATTGCAAACAAATATGTTTGTTTGGATTTATTCATCTATACTCTATTCTACTATTATTCTTTACCTAAATATGGGTTACATGTATCAAAAAATTAAGCTGGAGATGCAATATCGTGTCTTAGGCCAGCTTTTGATAGACTGGTTCACAGGGCACTGTTTGTCTCAAATCGGTTCTTCCCACCGACGCTCCTCAAATTATGGTGAGATTGTCGCACGTGGGGCCCACCTAAAGTCAACCGTTTGGCTCTCGCTTCCTTGGATTCTTCTGGGGTGGGCTCGATTTCCACCTAAAAAGTTCTCGTCAATCTGTCCACGTGGGCATTGTTTAGATAATGTTTGTTTTGAGTTTAAGTTCATTCTATTTTATAGTCTCATTTATAATTATATACAACGTGATAATATAGTATTTATTATATTATCATAGCATATATGGTTCTATTATAATGTACAAAATAAATTTTTTTATTTTTTCAAGGAAAAATTAAACATTAATGTATTTTAGTATAGACTTCATTTTGTATGACTGAGTTATATGTATATTAAAAATTAAGCTAGTTATGCGATTTACAGGAAGCTATTTGTTCCAAACTGGTTTTCAAACATAAAAACTATAGTAAAAAGCTGCAAACAAATTTTTGTAAAAAAAATGTCAAAAATTTGAAAGACAATTTTTTACTAAATCAATTTTAAAATATCTCTATTGATCCAAAAATGAATATAAAATAAAATATACCCTTTAAAACAGCCCAACAAGAAGAATGTGCAAGCGATGACTCTTCCCACCGACGCTCCTCAGATTACGGTGAGATCGTCGCACGTGGGGGACCACCAGAAGTCAACCGTTCGTTTGGCTCTCCTTTCCTTGGATGCCTCGAGGGTGGGCCCATCATGATTACGATTTTCTAAGTAAAGATTCTCGTCAATCTACCCGTCGAATTAGTGGAAAAAGCAAATATTGTTTACGTGGGTATTGTTTAGATAATATTGTTTTTTTTTTGTCCCACTTCATTAAGTACTAAGGTTCTATTTAGAAACATAGATTGAAAAGTAATTTTTAAAATAAATTTGTTTTTTAAGATGATTTTAAACCTTGATTTTTTAGGATATTTTTTTTAATTCATAAATCAATATTTGAAAGGAGTTTAATGTTTGGTAGAGAAAGTTGTTTTTCAATTCAAAAAATCGATTCTGACAAAAAACCGTTGTTTCTGAACTTTTTTAAAACACGGATTTCGAAAAAAAAATTAAAATGAATCCATCTTTTGATTATGTCAGAATCCGTCCCGTTTGGCTGCACGATTTTAGAATTTTAACTTTTCAAAAAACAGAATCCAACCAAAATACGCAACCAAACGGAGCCTAAGACCTGGGCATAAAGCCCACAACACAAGACCAGGGCAGAAAGCCCATGAGACAAACCCGAAGGGCTATGAGCACATTCTTGCATCCGGTGAGAATCGAAACTATGCCTCTTCCAAAGAAGAGGGTGTCCTCTACCAGCTGTCCAAGTTGTGTGGGACATTATTTATACAATATTTGTTTTGAGAGTTGGGCTGAAATTCTGCACTTAAACCTGAATTTTTCAGCACTTACATGTTACAAGTCTGTTTGGTTGAGACCCAATTAACTGTTGAAATTTATCCTCTTTCTGTATATAAACCAACAATAATGATTATCAGGATCTAACTTCACAAGCCACAAATCAGGCCCCATGGTGTGGCACATGTACATTGTCCATAATACCCTTAATTGTATATTTGGTTCTTCTAACTGTTATGAAATTTTTTCCAATTAGGCGTTAACATTGAATGTGATTTCAACCGCATATCATGGAGATTTACGATTGCTTTTTTATTTCTGGATTGTCATTGCTGATCATTTTCGTTCTCCAGCAAATCAAAATCTAATAATTTACAATGAACATATTTGTAGAAGTCCTGGAATTTTAATCTCGAAAAGTTTGAAAAACAGATTTGTTCTTTATTGAGTTAGATCTCCAACAATGTCTTCTGGATCAGGTTTGTCAATTGTTTTTATCATTTTTTGATCTTATTGAATGAAAGTCACATCCGAATTTGAAATTAAATTTTTCATGATCAAATATTCAATCTATATTACATGTTTCAATTCAGAAAATGAATTTTTTTTTTTTTATGTTTTGATCGCTATTTCACACTTTTTTTTTATATTTGTTTCGTTATAATTTCATAAATATAACTTTTGATATTGTTACATTTAATTTTAAATGATTCATGTGATGTTTATATTAGATTCCCAAACTCGGATACTCATTTACACAATTTTGTTACATTCATAAATGTAACACTCTGAAATATAACATTATCTCATGTTGTACATTTCTTTGAACAATGCAAATAGAAATAACGTATAAATGTAACAGTGAAGTATATATTTTTCATGGGATTCTGATACATTTTCTTTGAAAGGCAGTGCACATGAAATTGAAATAGATTATTATGTTTAATTATTTATATTATGACAAATATTATGTTAAGATTATTTATATCATTTTTACTTTTTAGTTAAGAATAAACTATAGTTAAGTTTCATTTTGGTAAAAAACGATAAAAGAGGGGCACATTTCTCATAAAAAAATTCTAATGGTATAAAAATAAATATATTATTTGTGATGGTATAAAAATAAATGACATTTTTAATGGTATACACGTAAAAAAAACCATCTTATATTTTACAAATTTAAGATTTCAAATTTCTTACATATTAAAGGAAGGTGGTCCAATTTTCATTTTTGTTTTTTATCTTCCGTAAATTTAGTAATTATTAATATCTATTTATTAAAAAAATTAAGATTTTAAATTAGATGTCCATAAATCATAGATATATTTTAACTTTTAAAATTTATAATTTAAAGATATTCACTAAATTTATCTCAATTTAAAATTTCATTTAATTTGTGTTTTTTTATTTTCCATTAGATGTCCAATTTAAGATTTTTATTGTCATGCTGATTTGGAGTTTTTAATTTATTATCTGTTGGAAAAACTTGGATTTTGGCCAATTTTGAGTTAAAATGAGTTTGAGTTCCACTAATTATTTTTAGTGAAAACCCATTGGATTGCGTTCCTCTCGTTGAGTAGATGAACGTGGTATATTTACATTCTTAAAACTGGTTAAATGAGAAAATTGGATTCAAAGTTCTCCCAATAACATGATGAAAGTGGTTGGTGGTTGGGGTCGAAGAAAAAGCTATAGTCCCATATCGGTTAAAAAGGAAAAGTATTGATGGTTTATAAGATGACTCCTGGTACTCTAGTGAATTTTTTTTTGTGTACGCCTTATGGTAAACCTTTCCATGTGGGGTGATGCGTTGCACCAACACGCGCGTTGCACACATTGGGCATATTGGGCGTTTTAGAGGCGAACCGGATCTTAAAGAAATAGAGTCCAACTAGATTATCAAATTGTTTAACTAGATTATTAATTATTTTATTAACATTATCTTATTGTCAATCATGATTTAATTGAATTGTTTCGATTATCAAATTTTGAGCTGATGACCCGGTTCGGTTACAGTCCTACATTTGATGGTTGGGCGTCACATACTTGCACAAAAAAAATGGAATGAATATTCATATCCTTCATGGTCATATTTATCAACAAATACAAATAATGATATAGGTATTAATTGAATGAAGACATTAACATTAACATCCTTATTTGGTGTAAATAAATATGGATATCGTGCCTGTATGACAAATATAGAAATGAATCTAACATAATATTCATACTTGATATAAATGAAATAAAAAAATAAATAATTCAAATAGACAAGAATTGCATAATTACATAATCTACAGAATTGCCAGTAGATTGGACAGGGTCCTAGTAAATCAAGCTTCGGTTGCAGACAATCCTGAGGATGATGTCCATTATTTGCCACCTGGGCTATCTGATCATGCAGCATTAGAAGTGAACACTAGGCCTGTAACCATATCAGGGCCTAAACCCTTCAAGTACTTACACATGTGAGAACAGCACCCATCCTCCCAGGATGTGTAGTCCATCAAGCATGGCAGCAAGAGGTTGATGGATCACCCATGTATTGTCTTACCCAAAGGCTCAAGGCAACAATGATGGCCATTAAAGAGTGGAACAAGGAGGTATTTGGTCCAATACAAAGTCAAATTCAAGCCAGCAAAGAGAAATTGACAGGTGCACATATAACATTGCTAACAGATCCACTAAACTCTTCACTCTTTAAACAAGAATTGGAAGCAAAGAGCCTGCTATTAACAGATTTTACATACAGAAGAAGACTTTCTTAGACTAAAGTCTAGGCAACAGTGGTTGGCTCTTAGAGACTCAAATTCAGAGTTTTTCTACTCCACCATAAAAGCTAGAGTTTCCGAAAACACAGAGAGAAATCTTAGAAACATATATGGGACCTATTCTGAAGATTCAGATCTTCAATCCACTGTTGTCCATTATTTTTACAAGACCTATTGAATAGGGGAAAAGATGGATCCTCTGTTACAGCAAGAATTCAAAAATACAGTCGCACAAATGGAAAATATGCAACTCAGCAGCCAGGTGACAGAAGAGGAGATAAAGCAGACCCTATGGAGCTTAAAACCATACAGTAGTCCAGGGCCTCATGGCTTTCCTACAGGGTTTTCCATCATTTCTGGACATTGGTCCAAGATAACTTCATCAGAGCTATTCAGAGTTTCTTACAGTCTGAAGGTCATCTTCTACAGCAAGTGAGCCACAATTTCATTGCCCTCGTCCCTAAGTCTGCAAATGTTTATTGTACTGAAAACTATAGACCCATATCTCTATGTGGAACTACATACAAGACAATCAACAAAATAATGGAGCAAAAAATCCTTCCTAGAATTATCGATTCAAACCAGGCAGCTTTAATAAAGAGCAGAAATATAGTGCACAACACTCTTTTGGCTCATGAACTTGTAAACTATCAGTCACAAAGGAGGAAAGGGCAGAGTTTGTTTAAAAATAGACCTTTGAAAGACATTTGACAGTATAAGGTGGCCATTTTTTTAAATCTATGCTTAGGGGTATGAACTTCAATGATCACTGGATAAACCTAGTGCAGGAATGTCTTCAGACAGCTAATTTCTCGACTCTCTTAAATGGTTCACCACAGGGTTTCTTCCAGTCAAACTGTGGTCATAGACTAGGGGAACCCCTGTCCACATTACTGTTTGTAATTGTAATACAAGTTTTCTCTCTATGTTGGACAAGGAAGTCAATAGTTGAAAAATTGGCAAGTACATCAGCAATTTAACAGATTACCAACCCGTGACAGACTCCAGTCAAAGGGAATTGTTCAGATATCTGGGTGTAAATTATGCTCATCCAGTCCAGAAAATGCCAATCACCTTTTCCTTAATTGCTCATTCTCTGCATATATTTGGAGTAGCCCCCTCGAACTCATGGGAGTAAGAAAAAGGTTCCACAGGCACCTTCCAGACTTCATAAAATGGCTGTCTATCACATTACCCTCTGGCTTCCACAAAATTGTCATGCAAACCATCTTTACCCCTACTTGTTGGACCCTCTGGATTGAGAGGAATGCTAGAATATACAGAACTCAAAAGACTCATAAACTAACTCTATTGTGCATGGTTAAACAGTTGGTTCAGTTGAGATTCAAGGACAGAGTCTTCCATGAAGTTTTTTAAGTCCAGAAATTGAATTGGAGGGAGTAAATTTTGGGCTAAACATTCATGAAATACTGCAAACTACAAAAGCAGTTGTATGGAAACCTCTAGACAGTGGCTGACACAAATAAAATTCTGATGGGTCCCTATCAGATTCAAGAGCTTGTTTTGGAGCTTTAGTGAGAGATGAAATGAGAACTCTTATTATGGGTGCTGCAGCCTTCAGTGAACCTGCCACCATAAACATTCTGGAATTGAAAGGAGTAGCACATGGCATACAACTATGCAAAGACTCAACGCTCAGCATAGTCTGGAGTGAATCTGATTCTTAGACATTTAAAGGAAAATCTGAATACCTTCAATGACCTGCTGGCTGCATATAAACAATCTCCTGGCATTGACCCCATTCATCACACACAAGTATGGCCTGATTTACAAGCTACCTTGGAAGTTGACAAAAAATGGGAACAGTCCAACACAGGACAAGACCAAATCTGGCAGGTCCAAGTTCCTAGACCTGAATTGGATTTTATATTAGACTCTCTGATACCATTCAGTATGGTCTCTTTGAAAATTCTTTTGCAATACATTTTAGATGCTTGAACCTTAAAGGGTACAACACTATGATGCATCGCAGAAACTGTGTTTGGATACTTAACTGGAATATCAATGCATAATCATGTACTTCCAAACATTTGTACTATTTGGATATAACAATATAATTTGTAACTTACCTGAAAAAAAATGTGTTCCTGTTAAAGAAGATGACAACTTTAATGAAGCAATGAGTCTCATATACAGAAAGCCAATAAAATTACAACAGGTGCTCTTATATACAAAAAAAAAATAAAAAAATACAGCAATGGAGAAAACACACAAAAGAGAACACTATAAAAAAAAGAAAAAGTAATAAATTATAACCCATTTCTCTTTTCACATAAAACACTATTTTCCTGGCTGCTCTCCCTCAACATTGACTTCATGCAGTTCTGAACTCTGATGTGCTCTTCGTGTACGAGAAGAAATAATCATCATCATATGCAATGGCATGGACATGGGGGAAGCGTTGTATGGTGGGCCAGTATGGGCCGTTTGGGATGCATTTCCTGATCAGTTCAATGGACCCTCTAATGACCAACCTGGTTTCATCACTGACGTTCACGCCCTTCAAGGCCTCAATGTTTCTGTTCTCTTCATGACAGATGAAAGTTATACGAGTGAGGGATGCAACGCCGAGGTTGGTCATGTCCTTTAATGAAGGACACGATTCAACGTTCAAGCTTTCCAGCGCGGAGAGTTTCCATAGAGATTCTAGTTTATTACAACATGACAACTCCAGCTCCCTAACATGGACAAGGCCCCCGATGTCTTTCACAGCGACCTCATAAAGTATTAGGCGTGTCAGGTTGGTGGCATGTCGAAGAAGGCTCAAAGGTAGCGATCTCAAATTGGGACACTCATATATTCTTAAGCTTGTGAGGAGAGGAAGGATTGGTTGTTGATGGATGTCTACTGGTACTACTCCTCCTTCTCCATCACCTATTATTATTATTCCACTCCTCTCCTCCTCCTCCCCCTCCTCTTCCTCCTCCATTCCATCTCTCCATTCTTCCCACCCATCCATTCTTTGGAAATATATGCCTTCGAGCTTGGGAAATGCGCCTCTTCTTCTCCCTCCTCCGAACACGAATTCTGAACCAATTTTCTTGATGTCTTCATTATAAGTAATAGAAAGCTGCTTCAATTGGGGTAGAAGGCCCAGTGACGGAAGCCGTTGGAGGTAACGCACATGAGAAATATTCAAATGTATCAGATTCTCGAGAGACGTCATCCGACGGGGGATCTCTGGTCCGGGGAAACCATCGACTTGAAGCACTTCGATAGACGAAGGTGGCCATAGCTCTTCAAAGACCTCCTCCAACCTCGTCATTCTCTCATCTGGCAGTCTCTCCTGCCAACCACTCCACATCAATCTAAGTTTTCTGAGATGGGTCTTGTCTTGCATTGCAGCTTTCTTCGCCTCTGCTCCACTCCGTACATAATGTAAATCTCGTATTCCCAAATATCTTAGCTGGGAGAGAGGTCCCAACTCATTGATATTGCATCCACCATCATCATGTGGGCCTTCACCTCCATCGTTGTGGTGGTGGTTGTCAATTTTGAATTTCTCTAGAGTTTGCAGATGAATTAGTTGCCCTATCCCTGCAGGCATCACGAAATATTCAGTAATAAGATGTCGTAGCGCTTGCAGACGTCGAAGATCCGTGGGTAGCTTTGTAAGTCTATAACATCCCTGAAGGAGCAGAGTTTGTAGATACTGGAGATTGCACAAGGAGTCTGGTAGCTCTGTTATACCAGTATATGAAAGGTCAAGGTATCTCAACTGGGCAAGCTTCCCTATGGAATTTGGTAAACGATCGATGGAACTCCGAGAAAGATTCAAGACACGGAGGTATTTGAGTTTGACAAAAAGCTCTTGTGCGATCCCTGTGGCACTATCGCAAAAGAACAGCAAGGACCTCAAGGGAATCTCCTTCAGTTCCTTAAATTGCTCAGCCCTTGAGATTGATAACCGTCGAGGCTTCAGAGATGCACCTTTAGAATCTTGTGGGAGAGAATGGAAACCTCGCGTCAGGGAAATCGCCATATCTCTCACAAGGTCATGCATCTTGCACTCCGTGTCCATTTCAAAAGAATTGTAATTCACAAATTGCAAGAGGCTCCTTGCAACTAGTTCCTGATGATACATCTCAGCCTGATCTTCCATCGACAACTCCCCGTCTGCTTTCACGAAACCCTCTGCAATCCACATCCGGATGAGTTTGGTTCGAGAGATTTCATAGTCCTCGGAGAACAACGAGCAATAGAGGAAGCACGGCTTTAAATAGGGAGGTAATTCTATATAGCTGAGTTGTAGCACCGGCATGATCTGAGAAGAAGGATTAGACCATATGTCACTTGAAAGGACAAACTCCCATGCAGTCTTAGTCCTTTCCTTTCCCTTTAGAACACCTCCTATGACCTTTATTGCTAATGGAAGACCCTTGCATTTTTCTATTATTTTCTTCCCAACCTCCTCCACGCTCTGATCAATCTCCCTTGTGTCTCCTCCTTGATTGATGGCCTAGTTATGGTTTGAAATATTAAGCTTTGGTGTAGTAATGACTATATATATAAAGATAGAGAGAGAGAAAGGGAATTGCGAAAAAGGTTGCATGAAATTGTGATACTCTTGGTGCGAAACAGGTGGTTTGTACATGTGCCTTGAAATTTGAAATATATCAGTGTTAAGAAAATGTGGGCTACATTTCAGATCAATATTTGATCCGAAGCCTGCCCTGCCCGACCCAGACCCATATGTCCAAAACCCGGTTTGAGTATGTTAATGAGCCGGCCCAGCTCGTTGAGATAGAGAGCCGGGCCCGAGTCTCAGCCTCACTCAGAGGCCCAGGCCCAACCCATGGCCAGTTCAAGCATGCCTGTAAGCCTGTGGGGGACCTAAAAATATTGGGGCAAGTGTCCCCCCCATATTTAGTATTTATTTATTATTTATTAAGGGGGGACAGGTGTCCCCCAATGGAAAAGGATGAAAAAGAGGGTGCCTTCTGTGGGCTCCCATGTAGGGGCAGGTGGCACCCTTTACTTCTGCCAAGTGTAGGGGCAGGTGCCCTTCATCTCTATTTTTATTTATTTTTTATTTTTTTACAAGAGGTCCGTAGGTCCGTCCGCAAGCCCAAAATCTGATCCCAGCCCCTAGGGCCATGACAGAACCCATGGGTGGGCTGCGGTTCTGGATTTTGTCTAACGGGCTAGCCCGGCCCGAGTCCGCTGGCCAAAAAAGATCATGGACCTGGACCCACTGGCCATTGCCAATGTCTACATGTAATGCATTGATATTGATTAGATATATTTCTTTCTATGTCCAAAGTTCCAAATATTTGATTTCAAATTACAAAAAGAAAAAAAAAAACTGCTGCAACATTCATTGAAAAAATGTTTTAAGCGAAAACTTGTGCTTTTGAGCCTCATTATATTTATCCAATTACGGTAACAGAATAAAAAATAAAATAAAATAATGGATGTATGATACAGATTTTTCAATCTTTACATCCACCTTGCTACTAAATTCGCTTCATAAAATCAATTATTGAGCAAGAAACACAAGAGGAGATTCTCTATTAAAACAATATGGTAGGGGTGCAACTCGAGTGGATTGGATCGGGTTGGAGCTCAACTCGAACCCAATCCGAGGTTGGAGAAAGCGTAACCCAAACCCAAACCAACTTGACCCTCGAGTTTGAGAAGCTCAACTAGGCTTGTTAATGAGTCGTGTGTCGATCCAGATTCGACCCGATAAAAGGCGTAAAATACCCAACTTGAATTACTTGAGACCCGATATGAACCCAACCCAAAGGACTCAACCATCAAAACGAGTCGGGTCCGGATCCACCCTGACCTGGTCCTATGGAAATTTTGATTTTTATGATCTTGTTTTTTTTTTCTGCTTTTTTTTGCTGCAACCTGATTTTATAGAAAATGGAAGTACGCTTGGGTCGACCCGAACCCGACCTGGGTCTGCTAGGTCCCATCAGGACCCGGGTCCAGCGACCTAAACCCGGGTCGGGTCCGAGTCCACCCCGACCAAACATGGACCCTACCCGTTGACAGGCCTAAGCTCAACCTTAACCTAACCCGTCGGGTTTGGTTCGGGTTGGGCTCGGTTTGAGTTTGGGTTTGACTTTCAAAATGCATCATTCTAAACCATTAAAACTTTATAAAAGTCAATGTTACACATGAAAAAAATAAGAAAGATGAAATTAAATAATATTTTTATTACAAATGTAGAAATGAAACTATAGAAGTGATATATTATAGGTAAAAATAAAGTAAACAATTCAAATTTATTTCATAATAAATTAAAAAATTAAAATATAACTTGGAATATTTAAATTTTATTTTGAGTTGAGTTCGAGTTTCTAATCCCTTAACCCAAACCCAACCCAAATTAGGTTAGGGTTGAACTCATAACCTAAAACTCCATCCAAACCCGTCCAAAAGTCAGGTTGGGTCAGGTTCAACCCGTCCAAGTTGCACCCCTACAATATGTGAATCTCCCATATTTCTTTCAAAAAAAAAAAAAAAACACAATATGAGACTTTTTTTTAATTATGTGAGAAAATTAAACATTTAATTATGTGAAAAAATTAAACAATTAATAAACAATGAAAATGGCCAAGCCTCGTGGTTAATGCGGGAAGGTAAAAAGAGGAAGTTGAGCTCGTGGGTTTGGAGGAGGGCATTTTAGGCATTTTATGGAAACAAACTTGTTTGAAATATGTTATAGTAGACCAATAATTGTAAATTGTTGAATTGTAGCATTCATTAACAAAACCCTCAGAAAGCAATCCTGCCCAAGCAATAGGAATAAGACCCGATACGATTCCAAATAGAAAAACTTCAATCATTTGTTTGTGGAGAGAAAAAGAATAAACAATCACCTGGATTATCATCCCACCGTTAATAAATGTCTATCAAGATTATTATCTCACCGAGTTAATAAATGTCTATCAAGATTATTATGATAATATTATCTCTCTGAGTTAATAAATGTCTATCAAGATTTTTCAGAGAAGAAAGGATTATAAAGGATCTCATGTATCACTTATGTGTCCTCCATGCTCTCTTCAAACTAACTATATCCTCTCTAAATTATTTACTCTTTCGATAGCTAACTCTTTCGAAGTTCTAAGTCTCTCTGATTTCCTAGAATTCCTTCCTTGTAAATGCTACCCAGGGAATAAGATTGACACTGTCCAAATATTGTTTTTCTTTTTTAATTGGGAATAAGTACTCTTCATCAATCAACTGTAATATGTGGCAAGACATATGATCTATACAACCTGATTTTTTATTTTAAGGTTTACTTGTAAATAATTACAAGGATACAGATAAATTAAAAATCATGAAAGAGAGATTGTATGGAAAATATAAAAAGATGTGGGAAAAAAATGAAGTGAGCGTACCTTGCAAAGAACGGACCACGCATCATCATCTGATAACACCTTCATTTCATGGGTGTGTGCAGCTCCCATCTGAGCTGCTATTTCTCCATTTCTGGTGGTGATCAACACCCTGCTATCCGCGGTGAAACCATCAAAAGGAACTCTAAGACAGTCCTTCCAAGCTTCATCGCTCCACAGGTCATCCAAAATAAGAAGGAACCGATTCCCACTGAGGACCTCCTTCATTTTTGAAGTAAGTACTTCCTTGCTTGGAACCTCACCACACTGATCGCCAGCTTGAGTTATGATTTCTTTCAAAACACCAATTTCATTAACACATTTGGATACGCAGACCCATATCGTTTTCAGAAAGTGAGATTTGATCCGATCATTGTTATAAATTTTCTGAGCAAGAGTGGTTTTTCCAATCCCTCCCATCCCGACAATGGCCAATACACGACCTCCTCCCTCCGTTAACAACTGGACCAAGTGCTTCGCGTCCTCACCGATCCCGAATATCTCGGACTCGATGATCCCTGAAGTCGTCTCGGGGCGCTGGAAAGTCATGGTCGGAGGAAGAACCGATCCTTCAATTGGGTTGAGTGTGAATTTTTTTCTGTCCTCATGGATCTGTTCCATCCTATCATTGATTGTTTGAATCCTCTTCCCAATTTTATGAAGGTGGCATATGACTTTCATTTTTTGTGAGATGAAGCTTTTGGCTTTCTTAAAAGAAGATGACAACAATGAGTGACAGGGAGGAGGAGGAGGACTCACAGATGACGACGGCGATCTGCTCATATCGATGCGGAGGGAGAAGTCATCAATGATGTCCTCGATATCGTAAACGATATCTTTCAGCTCATCCAGCCAGCGCCGAACAGCTTGATCTCGGAACCCTTTGATCTCTGCGTCCTCGAGGACGTCTTGAATGAACGACAACTTCCCTTCCAGCTTCTTGAACTCGTCCTTCACGCCACACAGCATGATCAACTCATGTTCAGCCAGATCGCTCAACCTCTTCATGACCTCGACCACAATGACAGATGGGACGGCCATGATTCTCTCTGTTTTTTTTTTTTGATGGATGGAAAGGGTACTGTATAGATTGGAAGAGAAACTGTATGGATATGGGATCTTAAATTTTCTCTTCCAAATGGAAATATATATATACAGAGAGAGAGAGAGAGTTACAGACTTTACTTTACTTGCAAGTAAAGTGAGGTCGAATTTTATGATATTAGTGGGATGCAA
The DNA here is from genome assembly GCA_030737845.1 of Acorus calamus. Classification (NCBI taxonomy): domain Eukaryota; kingdom Viridiplantae; phylum Streptophyta; class Magnoliopsida; order Acorales; family Acoraceae; genus Acorus; species Acorus calamus. Next base: position 27,963,171 of record CM060878.1, on the reverse strand, counting down.
AGCAAGGTATCTGCCTATAAGTACAGGTAAGGGATTTCGAATTTTGTGATATTATGGGATGCAAAGAAAGGCATAAATGCCTGTTAATTAGGGAATGCAAATTAAAGAAAGATATGTATAGCCAATTACATAATTTACTTTAGGTGTAAGTAGTGGAAGGTGATTTCGAATTTAATGATTAGGGATGCAAAGAAATGCCAAAGCAGCAGCATCTCCAGTTGTCCATGCTTTGCTGCTTTTCTTTTCTCTGTGTAATACATCTTGGAAAATGATACACTTTTTCTATAAAACAGCTTTGAATTTAAATATTAGGGGATGCAAAGCAAGGTATAAATTTTGCTAAAGCAGCAGCATCTCCAGTTGTCCATGCTTTGCTACTTTTCTTTTCCTTGTGTAATACATCTTGGAAAATGATACACTTTTTCTTAGAATAATACAGCTTTAAATTTAAATTATTAGGGGATGCAAAGCAAGGTATAAATTTTGCTAAAGCAGCAGCATCTCCAGTTGTCCAGGCTTTGGTGCTTTTCTTTTCTTTGTGTGATACATCTTGGGATTTTGAATTGTTTTCAAGCTTATATACTCCATCTAATAAAGCATATGCTTTCATAAATATGATACATGCATATATTTTAATAAATTGAATGCACAAAAAAATTATTATGTTTTATTGGATGAAACATATACCTCATTTACGATGCAGAACTATCCGTTGGGATACATTTAAAAACTGCACATAACAACAATTTTTTTTCTTATCATCCAATTCTTTGGGTGTGTTTGTACACAAATTCGAATGGAAAATGAAAGAAAGTGAATGAATTTGGGTCAAAGGGAAAGTGTTAGAAAGTAAAAAAAATTTCCTTTGATCAATTTTCAAGGTGTTTGTGCATGTGGTGGAAAAATTTTCCATTACTTTCTTTCAATTTCTCATCCATGGGGAAATGAAAAGTTTTTCTCACTTTTTTTAATAAGACAAAATAGGAGAGGGAAAGTGATGGAAATTTTTTTTTTCCTTGTTTAACACAAATGTTAGATTTTTAAATGGTCAAAAGGAAAATTTTTATCTTCTCTCACTTTCCATGTGTGCTCTCTCTCTCTCTCTCTCTCCCCCTCTTTCTCTCCCTCTCCCCTTGTAACCACATATATGCACTCCAAGTAAATGATGCATGATTTAATTTTCTGAAGCACATGTTGGCATAGACTTTTAAGTTTAATCAATATTAAAAAAATCATAACGTTTGTGAGATTGTAAACATGATTGCAAAACGGATTGTGCGTAGCATTTTCCATTTCTAAACATCTCACATGTGAGCCATCCCAAATAGGGAGGCACATGTTCTTGACTAGATGATGCCGGATTTGGTCTGATGAGAGCACCAGCTCTTGGGGTGGTGGAGGATGAATAGTTGTTGGTTTAGGTGTTTGGGAGAATTAATTGGTAGAATAGCATAGTCTTTTCATTTCATTTGTTGGGTATGTTCCACACTTCATATAGAACTTGGTTTTATTTTTTTTAAATCAAATATCATGTCAGGTAAATCTCATTTCTTTATGGTGGACCGTATTTGGCAGTGGCATATCCTAGGAAAAATTAAGATCTTCTTATTGCTCGCTCTCCAAGAGCGCCTCCTGACCATGACATACCACGCAAAATGGAGGCCGGAAGCCTCTACCACATGCGTCCTCTGTCAGAACGAGGCTGAAATGGTGCAGCATCTCTTCATATCCTGCCAGGCCGCATCGAACCCGTGGGCGGATCTCAGTGCGGCCACGGGCTTGAACCTCCACTTTCGCGACATGGCAGAGCTGTGAGAGGTGATGAAATCCCTCACGCGCAGGGGAGACAAGAGTAAATCGGCACTCATTCTCCAGCAGATCATGCCAGCAGGCCTCTGGGCGCTGTGTTTCACTCGTAATAGTGTGATCTTCAAAGAGCAAAGGTTTTACGCGGAGAACCTGTGGGCCACGACGGGTCTATTGCTGCATGACTGGGGTTTGCACCTCGCGGGAGCAGCTCGTGTTAATCTCGAGGGGAGAATTCTACATGTAACAGAGTGATTCGGTCCCATTCCTTCTCCTTCTCCTCCACCCCTCCTACTTCTTCTCCTTCCGGTAAGGGGTGCCAGACATGAGGCCATTGGACACTAGGTGATTGGACGCACACCCCGCGATGGCACTGCTCGTGCAGCCGTGGAGAGGGCACCACCCTTGCTACAATGCCTAGTCTAGGACCCCTGCTCCTTCCGTCTCCCCCTGCTCTTCCCTTTCTGCACTTCAACCCATCTTGTAACAATGTTGCTTCGTTATAAAATGGATTACCTTGCCTAAAAAAAATCTCATTTCTTTAATTAAATTTATTATAAATGTATATCCCATGAATCTGAGAATTATCACCATTTCTCTTTCTTCACTACAAAATGATGCTTATTTATTATATTCATGAAGAAATTTGATACACGCATACAAAATTCATGAAATTAAACCTACATCAGATTGACTCTTTGACTAGAGTAATTGGTTTTTACTCATATTTTTTTGGTTAGTAAGTCCAAAATTATATTACCCAAAATATGTTTCAAATGTACAAGAGAGCAACAAGATTAAACAGTCCAATAACCCAACCAGTGCTAGAGTAGAAAGGAAGTGAAATAAGGGAACAGGCCCAGTTAACTGGTCCTGTGCATCCATCTCAATCCGAAGCCACTCTAGCATGGTTTAACAAGAAGAAGAAGATCCCTTATCAATGGGAAGTACAATTTGATGGAATTTTAAGGGTGAAAAGTGAATATTTTGAGAGGGATGAGTTGCTGGTGCAGAGCTCTGATTTTGTGGAACAATAGAAGAAGAAGAATGGATATTTTCTATTTCAATTTTCCTTAACCACTCTAGAATGGTTGGAGTTGATTTTTTTTAGTGGGATGCTCTGTATTTTATGGAAGGAGTTAGAACATAGAGAGAGGTTGGAAGTGATCTAAATATTATAAATGTAGTGTATCAAATCATGTATTATATATCTTATTATATTATAAGGAAATATAAAAGTATGTGCATAGAATTCATATGATTATGTAAATTAGTTTTTTATATATAAAAAAAATACTTCATTAGAAAATTATATATACTTTAGAGAAAAATCAAAACGTAGAACTGTATTTTGGACCGTATGAATATTATCCTATTATAAATTAGGACAACTTAGACAAAAAAATCTTATCACTATAATTACTTGAATTCACACTTTGTGTACCCAAAACACAAATAAAATTGGTAAAGTCAGACATCTCACATTTTTTTTCTTCATAAAAATAATTCACACGCGCAAGCTGTAATAGATAATTGGATTTAATTAACCATATCCAACAACATTTACAATTTGTTCCATAATTTTATATCATGTAAAATTTCAATGGGAAATTGAAAGAAATTGACAAAATAAATTAAAAATTGATGGTGATCCCAATCTGGATGGGTCTCATCATCTCATGCGATAATGTTGGCCTTTAACTAGGCGTAATGAGTGGAAGCTAGAGCATCTCAGGTCGCGTGGACAATATAATGAATCCGAGGCAAGCAGGGGGAGCCAAAAAATAATTTTAGGGTGGACTTAATTAAATTTTAGTAAAAAGAAAAACTTATGTTTGATAAAAAAGCACTAAGTAAAAATTTATATAAATAAATCAAATTTATAATCAAAATCTATTCACATAGACAATATAATGAAGCCGAGGCAATCTGATGCATTAGTACGTCATCGGTTGATATCGTTCTTCATCGGATTAAGGGATGGGTATTGAGAAGTATTCCTCAGTAGTTGTATCTAAAACGGATAGACAGATGGGAGGGATTATCTTAGACAGTGTTTGGTGATTGAAATGGAACAGCTTGGATTACCTTTTTAGTTCAACCTTCCTTTTCATTTTTTTTTATTGATAATCTTATCCAGCATTAAAATCTAAACTACATGTTAAATTTAAAATATAAAAATAAATACATACAAAAAGGTCCATCTGGTGCTCCAGTCACATATATCATGTTTATATATAGTTGATCTAATTTGTGATAAAATTAAAACATAGATGTTCATCTATGTAGATAAAGGTAGAATTTTTTTTTTTTTTCTATAATAAAGAGATTATGGATAGTTTGAAACAATTTACATAGTATTTTTTTCTTCTGTATATTAAAGAGATCATGACCCAGCCCACACGCATATAACAAACTAAGGCTCCGTTTGACTCAGAAGTGTGGGAGGCCGCATCCGTAGACTCACCCTACGTTTCCAAAAGCACATTTTCAGGGTGTTGGCAAACTAACGAAACATTAGACATTCACTGCTTGATCGGATGTCCAAACACCACCGCCAGTTTTTTCATTTGGATAGCCTTCTATGTCCAATCTTGTCTGTCAATGCTACCACCTATGGAACGCGCTCCCAAATTGAGCCCAACTCCTTTCACTTTTTTTTTTATATATAGAACTTTATCATGCATACAATAACGGTACTCTGTGCATGCACGCATAGATGAATTAATTATGATATAGATTAACAAAATAAAAGATTTTTTTAAAATATAACAATATCCCTAATAACTTTACCAATTTTTTCCTTCCTCCATCCTTACCCAATTTTTCTCTCCCATATCTAACTTTTTTCTTCCACTGTTGTTTGTCCCTCCTCTCTTACAAAAGTCTCATTAAGAGATGTAAATATATACATCCCCTTTCATTTTGTTCTTGTGTTATATCTCGTATAGTTGTGATACTTGTTTTAGTATTGCTAATGTGAAAACATTTTTTGTGCGGTATATAAGGTACTTTATTTTCATTCTTTATTTGATATAATCTTTTATTTTATATACACCTCCATTCTTTAGGTTTTTTTTCTCATTTGATTTATTTCAATATATAATTAATAAACTCATTATTTACTAGGGGTGGTAAACGAACTGAACGAGCCGAGCTTTGACATGTTCAAGCTCGGCTCGTTTATAAACGAGTCGAGTCAAGCCGAGCTCACAAGCCTCAATGAGCCTAGCGTTCTTCTTCATTTTAGAGTTTTTAACGGTTGAAAATAAAATTTTAGCCTAAATAGTCAAATTCATGAGCTTAAATGAGCATAACTTTGTATTGATTTAATGTTCTGATTTTACAAAGGAGTTTAGTCAAGCTTTAATTAAGTTTTTTATAATACAAACGAGTTGAATTTGAATAGAAAATGAAGTTCGATCCAGGTCCCGAGCCTAGCTAATCGAGCTTTAAAAATTGTTCAAGCTCGTTCATTTGTCTAATTGAACGAGCCTGAACAAGCTTAAACTGAGTCGAGCCCGAGCCGAGCTCGAGCGGCTTGATTCGTTTACCAGCCCTATTATTTACTATTTTTCATGATATATGTATATTGGAGAATCGATTGAAGATTATAATTTTCCTCATATTCAAACATGTAAAATTGAAATATTGATCACATGATAGTAGTAATACCACGTCATTACTTGTAAAGCAAGGAAAAAAATTTCCATATAAGAAAATAACACTCACAAGTAATAATAAAAAATAAACCTTTATGATTAGTGAAAAAAAAAAACCTACTAAAAAGGGAACAATTACCACTCACAATGAAAAACTATCATTTTCTAGATGAGACTTTTGAAAAAAATTGGGTACGGAGGGAAAGAAGAAAAAAGTGGTGAGTTTAGTATTTTTAAAAATCTTTATGTATATACATACATATATATGCATGTATGTATGTATTTATAAATGTATAATACACACACACACATACATAAGAAATAAAAAAATACATATTTCGTTCCATAAAAAAAATTATATCGATTTTGGTCTCATTAAACAAAAGAGAATTTTGAAGCTTGATCTTGGGGCACTCATCTCCAATGTATTGCGATGGCATTCGATTTTGCGATCAAGTTTGTAGTTATTATATTACAAATACATAGTATTAAATTGTCTAATGTATTATATATTATATTATATTATAAAAAATATAAAAATATGTGCTGGCAATTTATATGATTATGTAAATTAGTTTTTTATATAAAAAAAATTATTATATAATTGTATATACTTTAGAAAAAAAATCAAAACATCAAATTACATTTGGGATTATATCTAATATTATAGTAATATAAATTATGACGATTTAGTCAAATTGTTGAATCACTAAAATCACTTGAATTCACACTTTGTGTGTTCCTAAAACAGAAATAGAATTGGTTTATCTGTCACGCATCTTACATTTTTTTCTTTATAAAAATTATACATACACAAACTATAATAGAAAATTGGATTTAATTAACCTCACCCAATCATTTACAATTTATTTCATAAATTTATACTTTTTAAAATTTCAAAGTGAAATTGGAGAAAATTGACAAAATGAATTAGAGGAAGCCGGCGATTCTGAATTAGTCTGTTGCAGTCTACCTCTAGGCACAGCGATACAATAAGTCTTTCTTCACTTCTTTTTTTTTATGTTTATCATTGTTTCATTACAATTGAACTAAGATAAAACAACCCTATGAATCAAGCAAGTGCTACCTATGGAAGAAACAGAGTCTCAAAGTAACCATATCCAATGACATAGAAAGTTCAAACCAAAAACAGCTCAAGGCGGTTCAAATAATTTTAAAAAATATTCTACGTCATATTTAATCCAAACTTATTTCAACCTCTCCATTATTCTCAACTTTTTTAAATAAAATGAAAAATTTTTTTTATTATAAAAACCATGTTTTAGTTATGTAATAGAATTATATTATCTGAAAACTAATATTAAAGTCCCCCCTTAACAATCTTTTTTTTGTTTGATTTTTAGTTTTTTTTCTATTACTTCCATCTTCTATTATATTAGGGTGCGTTTGGTTGCGCGATTGCAAAACTGATTCTGCAGGAATCTGCGATTGCAAACCTGATTCTCCAGGAAGCTCACTTTCTCAGCTTTTTGAAATCGCAGCTTTTGAGCACTATTTGTCTACAATCGCTGGGTTTAAAACTGCGATTATAAAACTGTTTGGTTGCGCGATTGCAAACGCAGCTTCCTGTAATCGCAATCGCAGCGCAATCGCGCAACCAAACGCACCCTAACCCCTCATTTTAGAATCCAAGATCTACATTTAAAAAACAATTGTTGTAATTCAAAAATCTCTTTTTCAAGCTCCATTTTTAAAAGTTAACCCATGGATAGAATAATAAAAAAAAAAAATGCAACAGTCAAACGAGATTGGATCCTCTGTGGTCTACTATAGAAAACTACCATATAGCAACCAATGACAAGGCGTTACATAAACCGAATGCATTGTGAAACTTCCTACAAAAAAAACTCTTAGTAATAAGAGTTTATTCAAATTTTTTTTGTTCTCCCCATATGTGAAGCTTTTTCATTGATTACTACAATGTGTTTTCTGTAGCAGAGGATCCGATCCCCACACAAACGTCCATTTAGTTTGGCAAAGAGTTAAGGTTTTGAGGATAAGTTGTCCTAATTTTAGGGGATAAAAAATCCATTAATTTTGTTCATATTTGCATTTGTCAAAATTAGGATAAAAAGTGGGGATAAATGTTATCCTAGCATTTAGGTGGAACAAAGTATCCTTATTTTTATTTCAAAATTAGGACAAGAGTGATGATACTCAAGCCCCAACTCATAGACCTCATTCACAGGCCCTATGAGGTGTCATCACCTTATTGGTTAACTTGTTGACTTTTGAAAATAGATAAAATGGCAAAATACGTATATGCCCTTTATTAAAAATAGATCCAATTAACTCAAATCCCCATTTTTTCTCTTATTAATATTTCATATTAATTTGAATTTGCCTAATTTAAAATTTGTCTATTTTAAAAAATATCTCTTTTTAAAAATTGCCTATTTTAAAATTTGAATTTTTTAAATTCTTATGAATTTTACATTAAAACTTACCTAACTTACACAAAAATTACCTAAATTGTTTTTTATCAAAATTACACCAAAACTTATCTAAATTACACTAAAATTATCTAAATAACACAAAAAAACGTTCTAGTTTTTTTTATGATTAAAACTGTTACGGAATGTAACAATGTTGCACAAATGTAACAAATACAAATCATTATGTGCATGCGATTGAATTTTACATTTACGAATGCAACAATAATATACATTTACGAATGTAACAGTGTTACATAAATAATATTATATCGTTCTAAGACTGTTACATTTCAAATGTAAATACAAAAAACAATACACACATTTAGAAGACTGTTACATTTCAAATGTAATAAAATAACAAAAAACTGTGTATTGCTTAAATGTGTCTCTTTCGAATCAAACTGCAATATTCATTAATTACTACATTTATAAATGTAACAATATTAATTAATATACAGTTTTCACAATGTAAATACAACAAAACAATACCTGACCTTACTTTCGATTTACTTCACATTCTCCGTCTCCAATGGCGACCTCACTTTTGTGGTTATCCCGGATAGTCGTCATTTAAAAATATGAAGCTCTCCGTCCGTCCTCTCTATCAGTCTCAACGCTTCAAAGGTTGGAATCTCATCCAACGAAAATGTAGCAGACTCCTCTGTAACAATAAAGAAAAATGACAAAATGTAACACTTACACATAATACACTTGTAGTATACTATTACATTTCATAATGTAACACTTATAAATTTTTTACAAGTCTAAACAAAAATAAATCATTATGACTATGCAAATGACCGTTACATTTACAAATGAAAAAAAAAAAAACAGATTTTGAAAATAACATTATATTGTTATAAGACTGTTACATTTCATTAACCAGAGTCTCCGACAATTTTAAATCATTACAAACCCAAATTTAAAAAACATTAACAACAAACCCAACCTTCAAAAAACAAATGTAAATAATTTATCTCCATCAATACTTACTGGATTAAATCAAATTCCCCTTTTTGGAACAACAGACATTTAAAGCTTCTTCTTTGGTGAGCGCGGGTTGGATGGACATTATCGACGGTCGTTGTGTCCCTTTGACACGAACCCGAGATCATCCACCACCCTAACCTGTCCCTCCCGGAGAGCCGGAGAACTCCTTCGGCGTGACTAACCCGCAAAACTCCGTGAGCCTCTCGCGAGCTTCCATTGCAAGATCCGTCTCGGTTTTCGTCGGCCCCATCCTCCTTGAGACCTGTCTCCGCCTTCGTCTGCCCCGTCCGCCGCGAGACCCGTCTACACTTTCGCCAATCCTTGTCCCACCATGAGACCCGACTCCACCTTTATCAACCCTCGTTTGCCATTCTCGTCACCGCCTCCCGTGAGGTTGAATGGAGTCATGGAGAGGGAGGTCATTGAGAGGGATTTTGTACCGTCGATTCTTTTCTGCACGTCTTGACGGGATCATTAATGAAAAAGAAGAATTACATATTGATGAAGAAGAAAAAACAGGATGATGAAGAAGAATGAGACTTGTTGCTGATATTAGATTTAATGAAGAATAAATCACAAAAAAATCGATAAATCATAACCGAAAAACCATTTTATAAGCAAATAATAAAAAAAGGGTATAATAGATAATGTTTTGATGCCACCTCATGAGGTCTATTTGGGGCCTGTGAAATTGGGGTCTGGAAATCATTATTGTTAGGACAATTGTCCGCAGTTTATCCAAATTATTTTTTATACTATATAGGAATAAGTTATCATCCCACTTACTTATCATCATAATTATCACTTATCCCAACACTTATCCCCTTGCAAAACTAGGGGAGACTTTCACTGCATTTTGTATTTTATGCCGAGAAAAGAATGAATTCGAGGATTTACAGGCCCACCAAAGCAAACAAAAAGTGTTGCAATTTCAAATGAGGTTCAAAAGAGAGGTTTCTTTTCACAAGTGATGTAAATTAAACTTTAGAATGTGTCATGGCAATCAAATAATCGAACATCAAATATTTGTTTAAAAGTCTAAAACTATGAATGTACCATCTTTTTTATTTTCAAGGACACCATGACTAGTCATCAATTTGCTCTTACACTTAGGGTGTATTTGATTGCGCGATTTCAAAATTGATTTTGTAGGAATGTAAATTTTAAAATAAATTTTACATGAAACTCATCCCCCTAGCTTTTGAAAATTGCAACTTTTGGATATCATTTGTTTGATATTTGTCTACAAAAAAATGTTACGATAAAACTATTTGGTTGCATGATTGTAAAAACAACTTTCCACAAACGCAAAAGCTGCGCAATCGTACAACCAAACACTACCTCAGTCCTATAAATCTATATGACCCAATTTGTAGGATTAATGTATTTAGTCACCTACACATAATTTTTTTACATTTTTTTTATAAATGAGTTTATACGGTTTATTAGAGTATATATTTCATCTTTTATAAAATATGTCTCATTCAATAAGATATAATATTTTTTAATAAAAATCAAAATGGTAGAAACGAGACTTATTTGTTAAACTTTTTCCCTTTTTCTTCATAAACCTTATCATAATAATATTGAACGATGCTACATACAATCCTCTTTGCAACCACTACACATTTTAATCTCATGTACCTCGTTCACTGTTTGCAATCAGATTAACGAGGTATATACGGCGGTAGAAATTTCTTACATTTTAAATAAACAAGTATATATAATTTATTAGATTATATATTTTATCTTCTATTAAAACATATACCTTATTAAATAAGGTATATAGATTTTTATAAAAATCAAAATAGGTGGACAACAAATGAGAATGGAAATGGGCCATTGTCTTTGTTCATGTATGGACAGGGCATTGACATGAACAGTGCTGTATCTGGGCCTTATAAATTGTCTTCATTCATTTGTGGACAGGGCATTGACATGAACAGTGATGTATCTGGGCCTTATAACATATACCCATTTAGCTCCACAAACAATGTAAATAATGTGAACAAGTTCATATTTGTAAGAGAGAAAATAAAGATTGAATTAAACGTGGCTGATTGTGCCCATAAAATGATATATATAAAAAGGAAAAAGATATACACAGCCCCAAATGCAGCCCGTTTTGCAGCCCATGATTTTTTAAAAATCATACACTCATCTTTTGAAGTGCATACTATTATATGAAATGAAGTATATACTAAGATACATTAGTGTATTTTTTTTCAGAATGAAAAAATGAAAAAAAAATTAAGTTATATATTATAATAGGATCTATATACTATGATAACGTAGTATATACTACCTTATCACAGTATAACGAGCTGCAAAACGGGCTGCAAAACAGACTGCGTGTATCAGCGCTCATATAAAAAATCTTTGTACCTTTAGAAATGAGAGAAAGTGCTCCTAAGCGAGGTTCTCTGGACAAAATTGATAGAGTGCTAATACACTCAGTTCCGTGTGTAGTTTCGTCTGAATTCTGAAGGATTGTGGTCCCCTAATCGACTATATTCCACTAGTGAGATATATAGTGTTAGTGCGTATATATACATCACTGATGCAATATATGCTCAATTATATTTTTTTGTTAGAAAAAAAAACATAACCATTGCTTTATCTAGGTATACATTTTACTTTCCATAGTAGTATGTATTTCATCAGGTGAATATATATTTTAACAAAATTAAAATCATTGGAGACTACGAAAAGAGTCCCTCACATTTCCAAATATTTGAGTTGGAGCTTTTGCAATTCCCCATGTTAAATTGAACATATATAACATAAACATCCGTTTTAAGAAATCCTTTAATGCGATGTATATCCCTTAGTATATACATTTAACATTCGTACTTCATAGTCAAGGTTTTATTTTAAAAAAATCAAAATGTGTATTGTTTGCAAAATAGACTGAGCATGACCTGTCCAAAACTAAACAAAATCTAGTATCAGTTGAAGTTATTTTTAACCCCATCCACCAACAGGGGCAGTCACATTCAGTATCACTAGAAAATTAAAGGAAAAACATGGGACCTCCTAATGTTTGCAAATAGGAGCACTTCTAGGCTTTCATTGGAGACACAATGAGAGAGGTGGTTTTGATATTTATGAAAGGATCTGGATGTACTTGGACATGAATGGCAACCATGTTCAGTGTTTTTGAAGGGGTACATCACAAAATCAATCTATAAGATCATCTACAGAAGTAATAGAATATTACGTGATCTGCAATATTATACATCATAGTAGATATGTTCAATCTAAAATAATTGAGCAATTATTGATTTTTTTAACATTATAATTATTTAGTAATAAATTTTGAGAATTTTAGGGGTAATGCTAAGTTGTTGATGTATTTAGGAAAACTTAATTGGGGAAAAAAAGAAAGTGAAAAACATAGCCAAAGCCTCCAATAAAAACCAAAAGACTTAAGTTGATGGAGTTATAAGCTTTATTGAAAAATTGAATAAGAGTAAACTAAAATACGATGTCACTCACCTTCATAAAGATGTCATATTTGTAGGCTTTTATGTCATAAAAAAATTAGTGAGATTCGATAAGCTCTAATAAAAGTGAGAATATCGCAAGATCTATCTTTTTTCTCAAAAAATAAAAAATATAGGTCATTCTATCTAGCCAGGTAGAACATATTCAAGTAACCAATGATTTCGGATGGCTGCTCGCCCACCAAGTGATTTCTTTTTGTTGTTTGGTGTTTTGCATTCTTCTTTTCCTCTCACCCTCAATTCAAGCATTGTTATTACAAGTACTTAATGATAATGATTATCTTTCTCATAAGAAAAAAAAAGTAATCAATGACTTCACCTAGCTCAAAAGATATTGATTAAAATTAAGATCTATAAAGGAACCTATAGTGTTAATGGAGTTTCCATTTGATTATAATTTTTAAAAGAATAGCAGACATGGTTTCGGATATCAGGGAACAAGAATAAAAAATGGCATCCACACTCAAAACACCTAAAAAGCTTCACTTAAACAATACTTCTAACCCCAAAAAGAATTTCATGTTAGCTACTGATGTTGGCAACTCATCCATAGCTTTTGTGCCACAAAAGCCACAAAACCTGTTAGCATATCTCACAATGTCCCAGCTGGAAATATTGACAGCAATTCAAAACCTTTATCAAATCCCACTGATTGCTCCTCAATTAAAATATTACCAATAAGTGATGATTCTGGGTGATCCTATCAATCAAGATCCAATAAAATAGGATCTAGAATTCTCTATAATTATGTATATTATTGGGATCCTATAATATAGGATCTGAAAAACTTGTATGTTACAAAAACATTTCTTTATAAATATTACGGTTCTCCTCCTAGAATATTAAGGAAGGAAAAACATTTTCAAATCTATATTCACCTCTTTCATGGTATCAGAGCCTTACTAGGAACACTCCTACCTTCAACCTTTCCAATGGCCTCCACACACCTTCCCAACCCCATGAGTCTTGTTACCATCAAGCTTGATCGGGATAACTATCTGCTGTGGAAAAGTCAGTTTGTTCCAGTTCTTAAGGCCAACAAACTCATGGGCTATGTTGATGGCTCACTGCCATGCCCTTCCCAATTTCTCAATGATGATAAAGATCAGCCTACGACCACCATCAACCCAGCTTACACCAGCTGGCATGAATATGATTCTCTGGTTCTCCTATGGATCAATGCATCTCTCACGACATTGGTCCTACAACGAGTGGTCGGTCTTCAAACCTCGCGTGAGGTTTGGCTTCGCCTTGAACGTCTCCATCTTATTCAGTCACGTTCAAAAATTCTTCAACTCAAGCAACTATTTCAGTCAACATGCAAAGGATGTATGTCTATAACCGAATACCTGGACAAAATGAAAAGTATTGCTGATTCTCTTGAGGCTGTCGGTCAGCCGGTCTCGGATTTTGATCTCTGCAATCAGGTTCTCAATGGCCTCGGTCAAGAATATGATCCCATTCATACTGCGGTTCTCAATCGAGAAACCCCCATCCTCTTTGATGAGTTATTCGGCCAACTTCTTACCTTCGAGCTTCGTCTGGATTCACATACTATGACCAACGATTCAGACAAACCAACGACAGCCCTATTCACCAACACTTCATCTCCATCTCATCCCCGATCTCAGGGTCGTGGATACGCACGAGGCCGCAGTCGAGGTCGTGGTCGTGGACGTTATTATAGGGGTCGTGGCAATGATTTGACTGACAACACTTCTGGTTCTATTCAGCCAAACAAACAGCCCCTTATTTGTCAAATCTGCAACAGAGTTGGACATCTAGCTTTGGACTGTTATCATCGTCTTGATTCCTCCTATCAAGGACGTCATCCACCTCAGAAGCTTCAAGCCATGGTTGCTTCCAAACAAGCTTCAACAACTTGGTATACAGACACCGGCGCATCTAATCATGTTACGGCAGACCTGAATAATCTATCTCTTCACTCTGAATATGATGGTCGAGACAGCCTAGCAGTTGGTAATGGTAATACCCTTCCTATTTCACATATTGGTGCCATTCATACATCCCTTAATGATACCAATGTTAAACTCACTAATACACTTCATGTTCCATCTATGAAAGCCAACCTATTATCTGTATCCCAATTCACCAAAGATAACCAATGCCATTTTATTTTCACTGACTCTCATTTTTTTGTGAAGGACAACCATACGGGGAGGACCCTCTTCCAAGGACAGATCAGTGATGGCCTCTATCCTCTTCAACTTCCTCTTACCAACTCCAGTGCCTCTAGTACATCCCCTTCCGCCTTCAATTGTGTTCGCCTACCAAGTACTGTTTGGCATCATCGTCTTGGTCACCCCGCTGCTCAAACCATGGCTACACTATCTACAAAGCTTTCGATGTCTGGGTCTTCTAAACTCCCTTCAGTCTGTTCCTCCTGTCAGAAAGGAAAGAGTTCTTGTTTACCTTTTAGTGCGTCTGACTCATTGAGTACTTTTCCTCTTGAACTTATTCACACCGATGTGTGGGGACCTAGTCCTGAGTTATCTATCAATGGTCACAGATTTTATGTTATTTTTGTTGATGATTTTAGTCGTTATTGTTGGATTTTTCCTCTTACTTTTAAATCTGAAGTCTATGACGTCTTTATTCGTTTTAAAGCTCTTGTTGAGAATATGTTTGATCGTAAGATTAAGTCTCTCCAAACTGATGGGGGTGGTGAATACACTAGCATACGATTTAAGACATTCCTCTCCTTACATGGCATCTCTCATCGTTTGTCTTGTCCGTACACCCCTCAACAAAACGGTCTCGCCGAACGCAAGCACCGACACATTGTTGAAACTGGTGTTACGCTCTTACAACATTCTCACTTGCCATCTCGCTTTTGGTTTGATGCCTTTGCTACTGCTGTTTTCCTTATTAACCGTCTTCCCACAAGGACTCTTGGTAACATTTCTCCTTATGAACAACTATTTCGAAAGTCTCCTGATTATGCTATGTTGCGTAGTTTCGGTTGTGCTTGCTTCCCTATGCTTCGTAATTACATGGGTCATAAACTTGCTCCACGTACATGTGAATGTGTCTTTCTTGGTTACAGCCTTAATCATCGGGGTTTTAAATGCATGGATCTTGGTAGTGGTCGAGTCTTCCTCTCTCGTCATGTCGTCTTTGATGAATCTCGTTTTCCATTCCATGACAAGGATATGCATCACTCTTCTGGAGGTCCAATAGAGGAATCCTCTCCAATCCTACTAGGTTCGGTTTCCTTTCCTTCAACTACCCCTACCCCACCATCACCCACCCCTCCTCCTATCACCACTATTCCATCCCCTGCTATCACACCATCCACAACCAACCCTCCTATACCCACCATCAATACCACTACTACGTCCTTACTTAACCAATCTGACCCACTACCATCATCCCCACTTCCGGTCACCACTCAACCTCCTACTCATCCCTCTCATCTTCCCATACCTGCACCACCTTCTCTCCACCACACACGGTCTAAATCAGGCATTTTTAAACCTAAACGCCTTCTTGTCTCTACCCGCTATCCACTGCCCACTGCTCTTATTGCTTCTCCCATTCATAGTGCACCATCATCTTATACTCAGGCTGCTAAACTACCGGCATGGCGTCATGCCATGGCCCTTGAATTTGAAGCTTTACAGAAACAGGGTACATGGTCTCTTGTTCCCCTTCCTCATGGAAAGAATGTTGTTGGTTGTCGTTGGGTATACAAGGTTAAGCAAAAATCTGATGGCTCCATCGAGCGTTACAAGGCACGCTTAGTTGCCAAGGGATTTCATCAACAACCTGGTGTGGACTATTTTGATACCTTCAGCCCGGTTGTCAAGCATGCTACTATTCGGATAGTTTTATCGCTTGTTGTTCAAAATGGTTGGCCCATCCGTCAGATGGATGTTCATAATGCTTTCTTACATGGTCTTTTATCGGAGGAAGTCTATATGGCACAACCCCAAGGGTTTATTGATTCAACTCATCCCACCCACGTCTGCCGATTACATAAGTCTATTTATGGACTTAAGCAAGCGCCGCGAGCTTGGTTTATTCGTCTTACTGATTACTTACAGGGGCTTGGGTTTACTGGTTCCACTGCTGACCAGTCCTTATTTGTTCGCAATGTTGGTGGATGCATCATTTTCCTCTTGATCTATGTTGATGACATCATCATTACCAGCAATCAGCCTTCAGCCATGCGCTCTCTTCTTGATGATCTTAACCGTCTATTTGCCATGAAGGATCTTGGGCCACTACATTATTTTTTGGGTATTGAAGCTCACCGCACCTCCACTTCCTTATATCTTTCTCAATCCAAGTTTATTCTTGATTTGCTTCATCGATCTAAGATGGATGGTGCGAAACCTATACGCTCTCCTGTGGCTTCGGGGCTTAAACTATCTCGGTTTGATGGTGATCCTCTTGTTGATCCTACTGAGTATAGGAGCATTGTTGGGGCTTTGCAATATGTTACCCTTACCAGGCCAGATATCTCCTTTGCTGTTAATCAAGCCTGCCAACACATGCACTCTCCACGCACAACTCATCTATCGGCTGTCAAACGAATACTCCGATATCTCAAGGGCACCATCTATTTTGGTCTCATTTTTCGGCAAGGAACTCCTACTTTAACGGCATACTCCGACGCTGATTGGGCTGGCGACCCTGACGATCGCCGATCCACCTCTGGTTATAGTGTGTTCTTGGACCAAATCTCATTGCTTGGAGTGCTAAAAAGCAACCCACAGTGGCTCGTTCCAGCATTGAATCAGAATATCGGTCATTAGCAAACACGGCTGCTGAACTATCCTGGATTAGGATGATCTTACAACATCTCGGGGTCTTTCTAAAGTCTCCACCAACTATCTACTGCGACAATGTTAGTGCTCTTGCTCTCGCCTCCAATCCAGTCTATCATGCACGCACTAAACATGTGGAGCTTGACTACCACTTCATTCGTGAGAAAGTGGTCCGTAATGATCTCACTGTTCGATTTGTATCTTCTGTCGATCAAGTGGCTGATATCTTCACCAAAGGGCTCTCTTCTTCTCGGTTTCGACTTCTGCAATCCAAGCTTAACGTCATTGAGTTGCCGTTTAGCTTGCGGGGGCGTGTTAGCATATCTCACAATGTCCCAGCTGGAAATATTGACAGCAATTCAAAACCTTTATCAAATCCCACTGATTGCTCCTCAATTAAAATATTACCAATAAGTGATGATTCTGGGTGATCCTATCAATCAAGATCCAATAAAATAGGATCTAGAATTCTCTATAATTATGTATATTATTGGGATCCTATAATATAGGATCTGAAAAACTTGTATGTTACAAAAGCATTTCTTTATAAATATTACGGTTCTCCTCCTAGAATATTAAGGAAGGAAAAACATTTTCAAATCTATATTCACCTCTTTCAAACATGGAGTCACACATGCAAAGAGAAAAAAGGAAGGAATCAGTGTTAGTAAATAGTAATAGAAATATAGAATAGTAATTCTCATTAAACATCTTTTCCACCTTAAAGTTTCTACGAGACCAATTAAACACTGGCATTTCACAAACAACCCATCTTTCCTTTTTCATTTTTTATTAGATCAGATTTCCTACAAACTTTTTAAAATAGAAATAACTCCTATGTAATTATAAAATTGGTGTTATGCATATGAAGTTTCAGCAAATTCTTATACACCACTATTGTCATTTTTTTTAAAAAAATTTAATAACATTTAAGAGCACAGATGGTGAAGGGATAAATTCATAATTTGAGAGGTTCTATTTGGAATTTTAAAAGGAAGTTTTTAGATTTTTAGATGTTATGTAATAAACATATTGTTTAAATGCATGACATTAATGTAAAACAGTTTTAGAAAGTCTAATTTGATAAAGGTCGGTGGCTTGGTGGTAAATGAACACTATTGCCCTTGAGTTCCTCAGTTAGATATTTGTTTTGGCATGTAATTAAAAAAAAAGAATAATGTTACGGACAGTTACTTTTCTAGCCTTAATTTCAATTCACACACTTTTTTTTTAAATGTATATTTTATTTAATGAGGTATATGTTTTTTTTTAAATGAAGTATATATCCAAATAAATTGCATGAATCGATTAATAAAAAAATCTAAAATTTGTTTTAACAAGATATATACCTTATTAATATGAGTGTGTGTCGTTAATGAAGCATATAAGACTGAAATGAAAAAAAGATTATGTGAACAACACTCAAAAAAATGATTTACACCACTCTGCGAGTTGGATTTATCTAGTGGGCTTTAACCCAGCATCTGTTTTAATCTTTATTGACCCAATCACTGTATCCTTTTATACCAAAATAATAATAATAATAACATAGAAGTCCGCAGGGTTTTACACTTTTCCCCCAAAAGATACATGAACAAGGCCATGCATCCCACATTTGTGTCTCAGTGCTTGTTAGGGTATCCCCAAAAAGCTTACAAAATCTGAGGTCAAATCTTGTAGCCCTAATGTTCCCTTCCACTTCACAAGTCAAATCCTAGCTGCTTCTTTTTTTTCTTTCTTTGTTTTTTTTTCTTTTGGTCCTTGATGGCATAGGACCATGCATTGGAAATGTTTTGCCTGGTTGGCCCACTAACATGCCATCCTCAGAGATGAAGACGCACAACTTGATAATGAGCCAATGCCATATTCCAGTGACAGTTAATTTGGTAAGATATTCAACTTTTTTTTTTTGGGGGGGGGGGGGGGGGGGGTACATAAGATATTCACCTTTTTAATGAAGCCAAGTTGGCTAAATCTTTTGGGCCCCGTTTGTATTTAGTGAAAGATTCTAATGTTCCACCTTGTTGGGTACATGTCAACATATTCTCCCACCCACATTGGTTTGCCCTCAATTGATCTCCTGTTCATGCTTTGTTTTCCTTTGTTGTGATAAGGATTGGAGTATGCCTTGAAAAAAGCCTTAACCCCTAGTTTAGGGGCGTGGAATATGAAAAAATAAAATTTAGGAACACTAAAGATAATTGGAGTTTTGAGATGTGAATAATCGCTTTCCTTAAATTGTAAAAAATTACATCTGATTATTTTTTACTAAGTACGTCTAATAATGCACCTTATGCGTCCATGTTACACGCGCTTACGCTCGTACTCATGTATGGATCACTTTCCATTTTGTTTTTTCTAGACACCACTCTATAAGTGAACTATTATATAAAGTGAAATTATTTTCTCACTTCCAATGTAAGATTATTTCTAAAGATCCTAACATATTACAATATATTCAATAAGAATAAAGACACAGCAAAAGCAGTGGTGAAGTCGGAGATTTACTTTAACTTAATTTTTAATAAATAATAATCAATCAGAGTAAAAAATTTATCTCATTAAATACATAACAAAACCAAAGACATGATATTAAAAGGTGCACAAAATACAAAAGCAAGAAGTTAATTACATGAACTTGAATTCATCTAATGCTGGATCACATCGATCACGTGTTGACAAAAACTGAATGGATGCAATGATTAATCATCCCATCTTTTACAATTACTCCAAAAAAAGATATTCCATGATCTTTGTTTATTCCTTTTGAGATTAAAAAAAATGAACTTTTATATTACAAACACAGAAGTAAAAATTTATTCTGTTAGACTTTTGGAGAAAAAGAATAATATGACCTAATTCATTAAGAGAGGGATAGAGCCCTTTATATAATGATACAAGACCTATTACACGTGTAACACAGTAATACACGTGTAATACAATATGAATATTCTACACATGTAATTTAACACCCCCGCTCAAACTCAAGGTGGATCAAACAACGTGAGTTTGCGAATGAGAGACAAGAATCTGGGAACTGGATGAGACTTCGTAAAGAAGTCTGCGATCTGCTCAGCAGAGGAAATGTGCGGAAGCGTCAATGTCTGAGCAAGGAAGTGCTGACGAACAAAATGACAATCGATCTCTATATGCTTAGTCCTCTCATGAAAAACTGGATTGCTAGCAATCTGAATAGCACTCCGATTATCACAGTAAAGTGGAGTAGGACCTGTAACATCAACTCCAAGATCGACCAAGAGACGTCTGAGATGAACAATCTCTTTGGTCGTGATGGCCATAGCTCGATACTCTGCTTCTGTGCTGGAAAGAGAAACAACATCTTGTTTCTTGCTGCGCCAGGAAATAAGAGAGTCTCCAAGAAATATGCAAAAACCAGTAGTGGATCGACGAGTAGTCGGATCTCCTGCCCAATCAGCGTCAGTGTAAGCTCGAAGAACCAGAGATGAAGATGATGACAGATAGAGTGATCTAGTAATAGTCCCACGTAAGTATCTAAGGATCCTTATGAGAGCACTATAGTGAACCGAACGAGGAGCAGAGACGAACTGACTAACTATACTGACTGCATGAGTAATGTCAGGTCTGGTAATGCAGAGATACACTAGCTGTCCCACGATCTGTCTGTATCGTGTAGGATCTGGAAGGAGCTCACCATCAGTAGGACGTAGCTTTACATGAAGCTCAAGTGGTGTGTCAGCACGGCGAGTGTCAGATATAGCGGCACGATCAATAATATCTGCTGTGTACTTCTGCTGAGAGAGAAGAATCCCCCGCTTACTCTGAGCAATCTCGAGCCCTAGAAAGTAGCGAAGAGTACCGAGATCCTTCATCTGAAACTGACTACTGAGGTGGCGCTGAACAAGAGTAATACCAGCTGAGTCGTCACCAGTGATGATCATATCATCCACATATAAAAGTAGAATCACCCGACCTTGCGATGATGATCGCACAAACAAAGAGTGATCCTGAGAACTCTCAACAAACCCAGCTGATAGAATAACACTGCGAAAACGCTCAAACCATGCACGAGGAGCCTGCTTAAGACCATATATAGCACGCCGGAGACGACAGACATGTTGGGGAGGAGTACGAAGACCAGGAGGTGGGTGCATGTAGACCAACTCTGATAAATCCCCATGAAGAAAGGCATTCTTCACATCCATCTGAAAGAGCGGCCAATGACGAGTCGCAGCAACTGCAAGAAGAGTGCGAACGGTGGTCATCTGTGCAACAGGGGCGAAAGTCTCCTCATAATCAATCCCATACTCCTGTGTGAAACCGCGAGCAACCAGACGAGCCTTGTGTCGTTCAATGGATCCATCAGGTCGATGTTTGACCTTAAAAATCCATTTACAACTGATAGGCTCAACACCAGTGGGAAGAGGAACGATATCCCACGTATGAGTCTCCTGAAATGCCTGAAACTCCTCATCCATGGCCTGTCGCCACTCCGGGTGCTGAACTGCCTCTTGATAAGATTTAGGCTCCCGATGTGTATGAATAGCTGCAAGAAAGGCTTGAAGCTGTGGAGAATAAGAGCTGACTGTGGCAAAACCAAACTGATCAGGGGGTCCACTATCAAAACTGAAACGGGCAGGCGGACGACGCTCGCGCTGAGGATAGCGAGCGCCACTGCTCGGATCCACGGCCGGGAGAGGGGCGTCAGGCGCAGGAGGCGAAGCACTAGGAGAAGTATCTGCAGGAGAACTGGAAGAGGAAGGCAGAGAGTCACACTCTATCGGAGAAGGCTCAACCAGGGCAGGGCTAGAAGGTGATTCAGGAAGGGGAAGAGACTCAAAACCAGGACAAGGCTGAACAGAGGGAGACGTAGGAGAAGTGGACTCACAGGACGTAGACGAAAAATAGGGCACATCCTCTACAAATGAGACATGACGAGCGAACCAGAAACGATGACCCACGGGATCATAACAACGATACCCCTTATGCTCGAAACTTATCCCTAAGAAAACACATCGAACAGACCGAGCAGAGAGCTTGTCACGAGCATGTGGAGGAAGAAGAACATAACACGTACAACCGAAAACTCGAAGACGACTGTAGTTAGGACGTGAAGAGTAGAGGCGTTCATGAGGGGACATGCCAGAGAGAACTGTAGAGGGAGTGATATTTATGAGATGAACAGAGAGAAGGGCAGCCTCAGCCCAGAAATGCTGTGGAACAGATGATGACAGTAGAAGAGAGCGAGTGGTCTCAAGAATGTGGCGATGTTTACGTTCGGCAACACCATTCTGTTCATGAGTGTAGGGACAAGACTGCTGAAAGATTGTGCCATGTGATTGAATCAGAGAGCGCATTGTAGAAGAAATATATTCTTTGGCACAATCAGAGCGAAAGGTTTTAATGCGAGTCTGAAATTGGGTATGAATCATGGTGGTAAAAACATCATAAATGTGAGCAACCTCAGAGCGATTACGTAGTAAATAAATCCACGTAAAGCGAGAATAATCATCAATGAAACTAATATAATAAGAAAAACCACTCAGAGAATGTACGGGAGCAGGACCCCAAATGTCAGAATGCACTAACTCAAAAGGACTGGTGGACTGATTATTACTAGAACTAAAAGGTAAGGCCACAGGTTTGGCCAATTTACAGCCCTCACACACAGACAAAGGAGAAAAAGAAGTAGATCCTAACACACCAGACTCAAAAAGGCCTTTAAGGCGAGACTCAGAGACATGACCTAACCTTCTATGCCACAAATCGGCATTAGAAGTGACGCTACCACAGAAGACAGACGGATCTGGAACAGGAAGATGCAGATACTCCACGAAGTACAATCCGCCGACTCTACGACCAACGCCAATCCTCCGCCCCGAGTGTGGATCCTGCACAAAACAACCAGAAGAAGTGAAAGAAACGGTCAGACCAGAATCACAAAGTCGACTAATGGAAATAAGGTTCATGCATAGATCCGGCGCATGTAAAACAAATGGAATGGAAAGACGACCAGTGGGATCTGAGGTGGTGGTGATAGATCCACACTGGGTGATAACTAAAGCAGAGCCGTCAGCAGTATGAATCGGAGGCAAATGAGCAGGAGCAGGTGAACATGCAGTAAGTATAGAACTATTAGGTGTCATATGATGGGATGCACCAGAATCAAAAATCCAAGAGACAGAAGTACCCGGAGTGGAAGAGAAGGCTGAGGGAGCAGTAGACTCAGACCGAGGTGGATGCTGCTGTAAGAGCTGCTCAAGTCGCTGATTGATCAAGGTGTCAAGATGATCAGAAGTAGGCAAACCTGGTGCAGTGGTGGTAGCAACAGCAGCAGTGGGACGACGGTGAACTGGACCA
This sequence comes from Acorus calamus, assembly GCA_030737845.1. Lineage (NCBI taxonomy): Eukaryota > Viridiplantae > Streptophyta > Magnoliopsida > Acorales > Acoraceae > Acorus > Acorus calamus. The sequence continues at coordinate 27,939,619 of CM060878.1, read as the reverse complement.
CGGCCACGACCACGACCTTGAGAGGCTTGCTGTGGCATACGAGTAACCGGGCGTTTCTCTGGATGAAGATCCCAACAATTATTAATGGCATGTCCTGACCTTTGGCAGTGCGCACACAGAATTGTAGGACGTGATGAGGTTGCAGAAGGAACAGCAGGAGAGGTAGCAGCCAAAACTCCAGAATACATGGTAGAGGAAGTAGTCTGTCGTGATGCTACAGTGCGAAGACGAGTCTCCTCGGCAACAATTTCCGCTAAAACAACCTCTAGGCGTGGTAAAGGATCTCGATGAATCAACTGTCCGGCCAACACGGAATATTCAGGACGAAGAGCCATAAGGAACTGATAGAGTTCACGACGATCACGAAAGGCAGCTCGCTCAGCTAGAGATGCACGTGGACCCGGCTCAAGATTTCGTAGTTCACGAAAACAGGTGCGCATGCGATTGTATAGATCGGTGACAGAAAGATCTCCCTGAACAATTGTCTGAACCTCAGCAAGTAACTGATACTCTCGGGCGCCACTTTTCTCCACAAAGCGTTCAAGAAGAGACGCCCAAATCTCCGCTGCCGTATCGAATATACTGAGATCAGCACGAAGAGAACGATCAACAGAGTTGATCACATAAGAAGATGCACGCTGATCACGTCTCCGCCATGAGATATACGCTGGAGAATCAGACAGTGGCACAGCAATAGTACCATCAAGGTGGCCGAACAAATCACGTGAACTGAGGGTGCTCTTCACAGTGGCACGCCAGGACGGCCAATCTTCGACGGAGCTCAAAAGAAAATCGGTTGAATTCGGAAGAACATCACGAAGGGGCTCAAATGAGTCCGTAGAGACGGGTAGTTTAACAGCAGCGTTGACCGTCAAAGTGGGATCCGTGTCAGACGGATTTTCAGATGAAGACATAATCAAAGTATCTCAAATGAACCCGAAATATACACGAATGCGTAGACGACGAAAAACTGAACAAAATGAGTACCTGGATGACTAGATTTGGAGTCCGAACGAAGACGTAACGATCCAGGAAAGAAACGGGACAGAAATGGCCGGCGGCCGGCGACGGCGGACGGCCGGCGACGGCGGACGGCGGCCGGCGGCTACTGGACGGCAGCCGGCGACGGCGGACGGTGGCCGGCGGCGAGTGGACGGCGTCCGGCGACGGCGGACGGCGGCCGGCGGAACGGACGGTTGCCGGCGACTACGGACGGTTGCCGGCGGCGATCGGTCGGCCGGCGTTAACGGACGGGCTCGGGCAGATGGGCCTGGCAAGTGGGCCGGGCAGATGGGCTCGGGCAGATGGGCCGGGCAGATGGGCTCGGGCAGATGGGCCTGGCAGATGGGCCGGGCAGAGGAGAAGATGGGCCGCGGCGCACGTTAGCAGGAAAACGGCGCACGATAGCGCAAATATGCGCTCGTCTGCTGCCGGGCACGGATCGCGCGGATCGCGCGGAATCTCCCGGGGCTGCCGGGCACGGGCAGGGACGCGTACGGAGCGCGTCCGGGAATCTGCCGGGGCTGGGGTTGGATCTTCCGGGCACGGGCAGGGACGCGTACGGCGCGCGTCCGGGAATCCGCCGGGGCTGCGCGGACGGGGCTGCAGCGCGGACGAGCGAGCGGCTGTGGCGCGGCTGTTGACGGCGATGACGACGCGGCGCGGACGGACGAACGGCGAAGAAGACTACGACGACTTCGCGAACAACGACACGTTGTAACAAACGTCGAATCTCAACGAAGATCCGAAAAATAAAAAATAAAAATTGTTTGAGGTCTTAAAGGGGCTCTGATACCATGTTAGACTTTTGGAGAAAAAGAATAATATGACCTAATTCATTAAGAGAGGGATAGAGCCCTTTATATAATGATACAAGACCTATTACACGTGTAACACAGTAATACACGTGTAATACAATATGAATATTCTACACATGTAATTTAACATATTCGAACTAACAAAAGATATCAATAAAATAGAAAATAATATAATTCTCATTTATCCCTTTATATAACTTTTTATGTATGAAATCACACGAAGAAAGATAACATATTAAATACACTATTGAATATTACCAATAATTATCACTGATTATTAACATTTTTAATTAATTAAATCATCATATTATTAACTAAACTACAATAATCCAAAGTTTTAAAAAAAGATCCAATGGAGGCAACTACCCCACTGGTTCTAATGTGGCTCCACACCACTGAGAATAGGAGCCCAATAAGTTGAAAATAAAATATTTATTTACTTTGCACAAAAATCTAATATCTATATCTGGATAAGATAACATAAGTTATATTTTAAGAAGGGTTAGAATAGTCTATCCATACATCATGTACCCAAAAACACTAATGGTAAGGTTTAAATTTGTTATCGATGTGATTAAAATTGCAAGGGCAATCATGTCATTCCATATGCATATGGTATATATCAGGGTTATAAGTCTGCAGGGCATGAGTGAGGTCCACTGAATTTGTATCCAAAATAGTAATTTTAAGAAAATTATGCTATATTTGTACAAAATTGGTATTAGGTGATGTCACTTAATTTTTTAAGTTGATCAGATTGAATGCGAAAGAAAAAAAAAATCAAGTGACCCAAAATTGAATCCATGTAACAACCATGTACTGAATTATATAATAAAATGAGTTTAATTCGTTACTATTTTTAATTAGATTAGATAAAGCATCTATAAGACAGATGACTATGAACACTTTCACATGAGCAAAGGTACAATATGGTTGATATATGGAAATATTATACTCTGCCAATTAATCCAAACTAATTTATACAAAAATTTAAATTTATTCATAAATGAATTCATAGATCCAAAGAATTCTATCATATCCAGCTATCTCATTCTGTAAAATAAAATAATAAAATAAAAATCCAAGGTTAATGATGTGACCATAGTTGTCATCAACATGTTTCAATTTAAAAAATGAAACAGAACTCTTGATAAACCACATCATCATCTGTTTTGGAAGAATAACAAATTAAATAAATATTTTTATCTAACGTTACTAAAAAAATAATAATAATGAAAACTCTCATTTTCTTGATTAATGCTAATATCGAATCTAAATTTAGGTAAATCCATCTATAAAAGAAATTATTATTTTTAACCCAAGTTAGAGTCATAAGTGCATTCCATAAACCTCCAATTCAAATATCTCTGGACTTACCAGGTGCATATAATTTGCAAATGACACTGTGCGTCCAATATTTTGGATTTCATTGTCACTAAATTAAAAAAAATTATTTTACAGAGATTTCATATGAAAGTGCCAAATTTTTTTTGTTGATATATCCTTTTTGTTAAATATTTTCTATTTTAAAAATCCACCAAAAAGAGAAGAGAAAAACAATGAAGCACAGCTACCTAATCTAAGGAAGTCACCATGTTCAAAGACAAGTCTCAACTACAGTGGATGAACCACTTAAAAAAAATTTAGTATCTTTGACCATCTTAGCTCACAAGTCAAAAACAAATAACAAATGAATAATAGTGGTCAATATTTCATGAACTGGTCCCCTGACAACCATGTGAACATATATGCAGACTTGAATAACACACGTTTTTTACAACAAAAAAAAAAATTTGGAGTCCAACCAAAAAATACACATTTTTTTGCAAGGTGGTCTGCATATCTTGACTTAGGATTCAGTGGGGAGACCATGCACAAATCTAAGTACAGCTCATACTACACATGTTGTTTTTTATCCACCAAATCAGTTAGGTTTCTTTTGGTGCTAAGATTAGGTCAGATGCCCAACTGCATGAACATCTAGATTAAATAAAATTCTATGGTAATTATTAAACTGTATTGAATTTATTAATATACATAACACAATCAACATTAGTAGGCTTAGATTGATGCACCTAAATTGAATTTCCCAACTGCTGAGGAATAATCAAAACTGAATTATTGGTTTGGACATCTCCAATAATTAGAACATATGCATGAAAAATTGAAGGACAATGTATAACAAAGGCCTCCTCACATTGAGCTTGAATTGACATGCATGAGCCTTCATGTGATGTGTGGGGAGGGAATAAAAGTTGTATAAGCTGGCCAAATAAGAATACAAAATTGAAAATGGTCCCCCAAAACTATTAAGTATGTGTCACTTTTTGGCTGTCAAATATTGGGTTTGTATTTATTTTAATAGTTTGGACATTCAATTTCAAAATTTGACTGCATATTTGTGGTCTTGGTATTTGCTTTGGCTTACATGGAAGTTTTCGTTGTATTCGGACGTCCTTGTAGAGGTTATGCATTGTGATTGGTATTTGGATTTGATTTTGTTAAAATCCAAGATGAAGAGGTAAAAATCTGATATTACTATGAGATGCTCAGTTTTGAGCTAGCTTCCATATGAAAGTGGAATTGGATCAACTGGATTCGTATATCAAAAGTTATGGGTGTTTTTCCGAGTATACCCTGAAGATGAGAAATCCTAGCAGCAGCCCTGTAAGATGTTTAGCCTAAATTTTGGAATAGCTGGAGAGGTTATTTGATCTGGGTGTAAACATGAAAGTTGTAGATAATCTTCTTGGCTTTCCAATGGCTTTAGAATCATATAATTCCGAGCTAGATTGTGAAAGTTATGATAGTTTGAGTCGAGGCTGCGCAGAATTATTTTAAAGGAGGGCAATTTGGTAATTTGGGTGGATTTATTAATTCCATTGAATAGGTGCAGTCGGTGGTGTATATGGTGTGAGAGAGTGAGAGAGTCAGCTGAGATTCATTTTTTTTTTAGTGAAATAGAGGAGAAGGAGAGAAAAAGAGAAGGGGAGGAGAAGAAGAGATTGAAAAGAATATGAGGTTTGATTGTTAAAGGTGAGGGAATCCATATTAATTTGCTTTCTTCTCTTCCAATTATTGTTGTTGCTGCTGCTCTCTTTCTTTCTCTCATGATCATTTAGGATTTGATTTTTTTTGGGAATCAATCCTTGATGTGTTTGTGGGATCTTGGTGAATCTTTGTTGGAGGAATGGAGAGAGGATTGTTCATGTATGTGAGCCTATTTGATTAGCTTGGTCTCTCTCTCTTTTAAGCCCTCTTTTAATTTTCTCCCCTCTTGTGATCTGTCCAGCCAGCAAAGAAGGGAAGATTGTGTGTGTTTTTGCTTGTGAAAACCTCCTCATCCTCCTCCAAGAGGTAATCTCTTCCCCTTTTCTTTATGTCTTGTATGTATTTGTGTTTATATTGGTGTGAGTGTGTGTGCAATTGAATGTGGGTGCTGTTGAAAAGGTGTTATGTGTAATTGCTATTGCACATGAGATGTTTGGGTGATGCATTTAATGGTGGTGGCTTTGTGTTGTGTTAAAGCAGATTTTCTGTCTTGTGAAGATCCTTATGAAATTGGTATTTAGAGGCATGTTATGAAGGTTATGTCTTCATGTGATTTGATCATCCATATGTCTAGATGCTGTATATAAAATTTGGTGTCATTTGATTACCTGTATTGAAAGTTATAGCCTGATGTTCATGGCATGTCCAGATTCACGTAGAAACAGACATGTTTCTGAAAATAATTTATTTCTGTCATTTCAAGATTGAATCAGGATATGATGTCTTCACGGATTATGATCCTCACATATCAGAGAATGTGTATGATGTATTTCAGCATTTTTGGATGAGTATTTGGGGGTGTGGGGATCAAATCATTAGGGATATTTGCTGCAGATGATACAGTTTTGCGTGATTGTTTCAATAAGTTAGTTTATATGTTGTATGCAATATTAAGAGTTGGTGTCTTCATGAAGTAGACTTATATATATGTGTCAGGAAGCTTCATGTTTGATTTGAGCGTCATTATTGTGTTTTGCAGCTTTCGTTGGCGGGACTCGCGATGAATGGGTCTTTGGTGAGTGGTTCGATCCACCCATTTTGAGAAACACTCGATGCATGTGATTGTGCATCGCGTATCCATGGGGATTTATAGCAATATTAAATCTTGAATTTTACATAGTATTGTCTTTGTGTTGGTAGATGCTTAGTGTGGCTAATTCTTGAATGTTAGGTTCTTTGGACATGTGGTCCATGCTCCTTGTTGTGATATTTGTGTGTATGTTTAATTGTTTGGCTTTGTCTCTAGTATGCATATCTATGATCCATGGTTGTCAGGATCATACATGTTTTAGTATGTAAATATTGTAGCTATCTTGCCTGCATCCGATTGATGCATCAATATGAGAATTCATGTGAATTCATTGTTGTATTTGAGTTTGTTATCTGATAGCTATGATGATAGAATGTCAGGCCTATCTGTGTTAGGTGTGTGCATGACTCGTCTTTATGATCATGTCTTGTCATAATTAAGTGCGAGTATTTAGCTTTTTTCCCCTGCATCCAAGTGATGCATCTGTATGGGAATTCAAGAGAATTCTGTATAGCAATGGTATTTGCTAGAGGATAGTAGTTGATATGTGAGGATCGTATTGCGAGCATGGAGTACCCCCTTCCCATATTATTGTGCGTTGAAGCTACCCAGCGTTGGAGCTACCCTGCGTGGTGCCACCGTGCCACCGGAAGGCCGCCAGGGAGAGGGCTACCGGATGATATTGCGAGCGTGTAGTACTGTTTCCCCACATCATCGTGCGTCAAAACTACCCGGTGTTGAATCTGTCATGTATTGTGCCACAATATCGTTAGGAATGCCCAGAGTATGATATGACTACCATACGAGGCTTAGAGTACCGACCACGGGTGATGCCGTATCGTCGAGAATGCTCAGAGTATGATGTCACTACCATACGAGGCTTAAGTACCGACCACGGGTAAATCCATATCGTTGGGAATGCCCAGAGTATGATGTGACTATCATACGAGGCTCGGAGTACCGACCACGGGTGATGCCGTATCGTCGGGAATGCCCAGAGTATGATGTCACTAATATACGAGGCATGAGTACCGACCATGGGTGAATCTGTATCGTTGGGAATGCCCAGAGTATGATGTGACTACCATACGAGGCTCGAGTACCGACCACGGGTGATGCCGTATCGTTGGGAATGCCCAAAGTATGATTCCACCATCGTACGAGGCTTAAGTACTGACCATGGATGGCCATTAGGAGGAGGATTACCCGGGAGAGGGCTACCGGATGATGCGAGATATTGGTATGTGTTGTATCTAGATGCAGAGAATCTATGTGGCGTGGTGCCAGTCTATGTTACCACTCGTTAGTGTTCATGGATTAGTTGTTCCCCAAAAGTCCCAACAGTTTTCCCCCATCGGGGTGGGGGTGAGGGTGATGTGTGGTCACGTCTCTACGTGACACTTATATCTGTCAGTGTTCTCCCATCCATATCTTTCCTTGGAAGGAAAATGTGATAGTGTTATGTTATTATTCTTGAGTTTGGATTCTTGCCACTCACTGAGCTTGTAGCTCACCCCTCGTGTGTTGTTTTTCCACCAGGGACAGTGGGGCATGGAGCTGGAGCATCCCTCTAGCGTAGTTCGTGCGTGGAGTGTCCCAACTTTCGGTTGGCAAGTGCGGAGCTGTCAGTAATCCTATTTTTGTGTATGTATTAGTAATTGTGTGTGTCGCACATGTGGTTGTATTTGGACTAGACTTGGGCTCTCACAGGACGGTAATTGTGTATTCGAGTCTGTAATAATGTTTTTGATTTACAGACTTTATTATATTTTATGCTTCCGCATTATTTTTAGTTACTTATCGTTTTCCTGTCGCCTTGTTATTTATGCGATAATTGTATTATTATTTTCAAGGGTCATTGTTGACCTCTTGAGTATGAGTCATGGTATCGTAGAATTGTTATGGTCACGGGAGGGCCGTTCCGGGGCGTAACAAAAACAATGCCAAAAAACAATCTATGTAGGATACAGAGGATCTAATCCACAGAGACGTATTGATGCGCATGGATTTGGAAGGAACACCAGCTCTTGATTTTAACTGTCCCAACTTGGATTTTTTTTTTGAGGAATCCATTTATGAAGGAGACACACAGTTGGTGGTGGTTGAAGCAGATGTTCATTGAAATGGTTGCATTGGTGGAAGAAATAGTTTCCACTTGTGCATGGTTGGCTAATGATTTTGAGTGGTTTGGTTTGATGGATTTGTAGCCTTTGCAGTGGAAAATAATTTTAAGACAGTGTTTGTACAAAATCTATTCTCCCAGAGAAAAAAAATAAAAATGCATGATTCAATTGAGAGAGAGGCAAAAAAAATTGATTTGAATAGGTTTTAAGTTAATCTCGTTTTAGTAGGCCAAACTATATATTTCTTAATTAGAAAATTTGTAGAGAGTTTGTAGAGAGAGACATTTTTACATAAGGTCTTGAATTTAAGTTTTACTCTTGCTCTTGGGGAAGATAATTTAACCAGGAAAAAAAAAGTGAAATTAATTAGGTGTTCATGTGGTCACCCATCTATTATTTTTAGATCTTTGAAATATTTTAAGTTTTTTTATAGGTCCTTAATACGGTGAAAAATTATTTTTAGGTCCTTCCAGCCGGATGTTTTCAAAAATACCAAAAATGCCCCTCGCACAATTATTTTAGTACAATATTTAACACTCCCTAGTACATTGTTAAATATCTCCAGTACACCGTTAACACTCCTCAGTCCATTGTTAACATTCACATAAAATGCTCTGCCCAATTATTGCAATACACTGTAAACAATCCCCAATACATTGGTAAGTATCTTCAGTACACTATTAATACTCCTCGGTACATTGTTAACATTCGCATAATTGAACGAGAGCATTTTTGGTATTTTTGAACAACATCTGGCCGGAAGGACCTAAAGATAATTTTTCAACACTTTAAAGACCTAAAAAAATTAAAAATTTTCAAAGACATAAAAATAATAGATGGGTGATCACAAGGACCCTAATTAATTTTCCCTATAAAAGAAGGTAAATCTAATCAATATAAAAAATTAAAAAAAATTAAGATAAATTAAAAAAACATATCATTGCTTATATGAATTTTCTGCATTTTTTCAAGAAGCACTTTTTTAAAGTCAAATGATTCTTGATTCATTGATTGTTTGATTAAACTAAACAAGTTTAATAGAATTGTAATTTATAACACCAATGACAGGCAAATAGGATAATTTAATATTTGAGAGATTGAGATTGAGAAAAAATCAATTTGTTTTACGAGGATTTATTTTCATTTTTTAGCTTATTAACATGCCTAATAGTAGTAGCTAGGCTCCTAATTGTATTTAGGCACAAGATTTATAAATGTAATGGTGCATTCTTAGATATAAATTATAGAATAATTGATATTATCAGATACATCGCCACATGTATGAAAATTTTATGGGGGATTTCTATCATCTATATTGTTAGAATGTTTGTTTTTTTTGGGTAAGTACTATTGTTAGAATGTTAGGTAGAACCTGTAAATTAGACGGATAAATGAAGAAATATAATTAATTTCTAGTGAATGGTCCAAATGTTGTGGAAATTATGAACAACACTTTGATCATGCATTTCACAATTTAAACATATTAGACTAAGTCATTTTTATCAACCAAAACACAAATCACGCATGTTTTTATTTTATCAAAAATAATAAATATCATCTAATGAGGTATATACTTTAATAAAAAAATATATATCACTCCATTTTGAATTAAATGAATTTATTATTAGTAAGTGTAAGAAAAAATTTAATGAGGCATATAAATCGTATAACAAAATATATGTTTTTTAGATTTCTAACAAATTATAGGAGACTATATTTTATATCATAAAAAAAGAGAACGCAACAATAGCGCCCTTCACAATTTCACACTTAATGAATGAGGTTGAGTCACAAGTTTCACCAATATGTGTTACTTAACCACTACCTAGTACCCATCATTTAGAACTGATTTCATAAACTTGGAAATGAAAAATGTCATTTATATTTAAAATTATAAACCTTAATCCTCCATTTAGGGTGTGACGTAGGATTATTCGTCTCTGATAGTTATACTGGGATAGATCATAATCCATGCTGAATAAGTAAATATTTGTTTGATTGCCTTTTCTATTATTCTCATTGGAAGACGTAAAAATGATCTTTTTGTTGTTTGGTTCAATATAAATAAACTAAGGATAAGTGGTAGATAAAAGATAAATAAGAATTTATGATTTTTTAAATGGCAACTATACACTGTATAAATTATTTATGTTTGAGAATAAATATGAGAGATGTATATGATATGATAGATGTGACTATTTTTGAAATGTGTGTAAAGAGTGTTAGATGTGATAAATTTTTTAAAATGACAAAGAAGGGTATTTTTATCCATTAGCATAGATAAGTCCTGATAAGCAATTCTAGCATTTTTTTTATAATAGTTATCAGGCTTTATCATAGTTTATCCAGACATAGCTATTAAGATTTATTCTTGCAAAACAAACAGCTTTTTAGGGTTATTCTCTTGTATTCTTCTCTATTATTGACTTGTGTTCCACCCAAACGGGGGTAAAAGAATCCTCATATTTTTAAAGATATATTTTTTAAAATGATTTTTAAAGATATATTTTTGAAAATTCAATCCATGGATTCATGTAAAAAAAAGACACAATTACAACTTTTTAAAGGCAATTAAAAGTTGAAAGAAAAACTGAAACAAATTCCAAACATTATATAAAATTCCCATGAATTGATTTCTCTTTCATTCCTTTTCCTCAAGATTCTTGTTGTCTCTGTCTTCTACCTTAGGTTCCAATTCTATTAAAGATTCCACCAAAAAAAAATTTCTGTTCACGATAATTTTCCCACATCAAATTTTTCAAAATTTTGGACATATATGCGCCTCCACCACATCTTCCTCAATCAGGTAACTATCATCAACATTGTTTAATTTCATCAATGAAAAGAACAGTAGATTAACACACACAAAACAAAAATTTGCATGTAAACATTACATGCTTTATTTTCTATATAAGAAGATACATCCTTCATCACATATAATATAAACTTTAAAAAGAAATTAAATCAGAGTATATATGTAAAGATATCACTGGAAATTGTCCCCGACAATATTATTAAAAAAAAAAGACACAAATGTAAAGTTGGATTCAGTGGTTCGCATGTCAAACTTGAACTCTTAAATATTCAGTCAGACTGCAAATCTTTTTTAAGATTGATCTTTGATAATGCATGCAGTACGTATTGATTCAGTCTTTATTTTGTTTGTCTCAACCTAAGCATTATCAGTTGTTCTATATGAATTAAAACCAAATCTAGTCACCCTTCAATCTCCATCTAAGTATCTCACCATGTGAAGATCTTTGATAATGAAGATCTTCCATCTTTTTTAAGATTGATCTTTGGATAATGAGATCTTCCAAACAATGACTTACTGATCACCATGTGAAAAATAATTGATTTTGTTGTTGTCATGTAATTGACTTTGTCTTTTATTTTTGTTTGTCATGAATGCACTACTCATACACGTCTCGAGTTTGAATTCCCATGAGCTACCTAAAACATAAGATTTATGGGTGATTATGTCTATTTAGAGGTGTGTTTGTACACAAATTTTAAAAAAATGAAATAATTTGAGTTAAAGAAAAAATGATGAAAAATAAAATATATTCAATTTGATCAATTTTCATGGTATTTATGCATGTGATGAAAAAATGATAAAATGATTTTTCATCATCTTTCAAATTTTTACTTACAGGGAAAAGAAATTTTTTTTACCTTTCCTAAAAAAAAAATAGGAAAGGAAAAGTGATGGAAAATTTTTTATTTTTCTTGTTTGATGCAAAAAGTAGATTTATATATGGTCCAAGGAAAAATTCTCTTTCTATCACTTCCTCCTCTCACTTGTCACACAAACACGCCCAATTTCAGGATTTTCCAACTAATTAATGTTGGGGTTCCTCGCCAATAAAATATATGATTTCGTTAATAATAAAAAAATGGATTATCTCCTGCCTGTTCTAATCCATATGAAACTAGCCCATTTTATATAACTTGGACTTTTTTTAAAGATGGTATATTGGTATGTTATAATCTGATCAAACCCACCAGTAAAGTAATAAAAAAAAATCATATGTTTAGCATATATATATATAAAGTTAGGGGTCCAGTGCAATTCAGTTTGTTTGATGCGATTTTTTTCAAATCCAAATTAAACAAGATGATAATCATATGTAATAAAAAAATCAAACTGAAAATCTAAAATCACACCGAACCGATATCATTTCAATATGTGTGTGTGAGAGTAAAATATATGTCATGCATGATTAATCAAATGATTAGATCGAAGTCATATGACTAGGAATTACATCGCTCTAAAATCTTATCGACGACTTCGAGTCGTGCTAATGATCAACAAAATTGAGCAGAGTATGTGATGGAATGGACTTCAATCTAGAAGAAATTTGAACAATGACAAATCCAGTGATTCCCATGAACATAATATATTATGTGGGGACAGATCTGATTAGCAGAACAAATTTTAGACACTGTGGAGATGGAGCCCAGTTCAGACAACTTGCTGCTCCAATACAACAATTTGTTTCACATTAATATCCTCAAATGGATGTCAACATTTCATGTCCTCGATCTCTGTTACTTTTGTTCCAAACTGTCATCTTCCTTTGAAATTTTGAATGAAACAATAATAAATGAAATCAATAGAGGGTCATCAAATCGCTTCATGACAGGTTGGTTGAGTTACCACTCTTCCTCGAAAGCTCCTTAGAGAAAAGTTAACCAAAATAATATCAATAATGATTTTTGGGCCCCAATTCATAGGCCCCATCTAAAGCCCCATGAGGTGGCAAAGATGAAATATCTAAATTACCCTTCATTTTCAAATTATATTTTCATATTGTAACCGATCCCACAATTAATGGCCCACAATCAATGGGAGGTGGTTATGATATGCTTTTCTTTCTTTTTTGAAAATAAACAATTCAATTTAAAGAAATAAACAGAAAACCCTTACGATCTGTTTCGTCTATACATATTGTTTTTTCCATGATCTGTTGTTTCTTCTCTTTTTTTCGAAAACAATCATATCAATCGAAAGAGATTGTGATCACGAAACACATATTGATTCATCAATTTTACAAAAATAGAAAATTCAATCCGATTGCAGTTTTTGCGAGGATTTCGATTTTGATTTGGATTGCAACCTATTTTATTTTGTGTTCGGTTCGGGGAGCAAACATTGGCGATCCATTCAGGTATCTTGAATCTGTATCTGTTAATTCAAATCCAGATAAAACTGTATTTAGCCCATTTTTTGAAGGTATTTGTTAATTCAAATCCAGATACACATGTATCTGAATTTGAATCCCAACTCATTCTTTGAAGGTATTTATTAATTCAAATCCAGATACACCTGTATCTGAATTTGAATCCCAACCCATTCTTTGAAGGTATTTGTTAATTCAAATTCAGATACACCTGTATCTGAATTTGAATCCTAGCTCATTCTTTGAAGGTATTTGTTAATTCAAAACCAGATACACCTGTATCTGAATTTGAATCCCAACCCATTCTCCGAAGGTATTTGTTAATTCAAATCCAGAGACATGTATCTGAATTTGAATTCCAACTCATTTTTTGAAGGTATTTGTTCATTCAAATCCAGATACAGTTGTATCTGAATTTGAATTCCAGCCCATTTTTTTAATGTATTTGTTAATTCAAATCCTGTATTTAAATTTGAATTCCAATTCTATTTTTATGGGAAGAAATCTGTCATTTTTCGTTCATATGGTTTCACCCAAATTAAAACCCTAAAATTCAAAGTTTTTAGAAATATGTTAGGTCAAAGAGAGGATTTCATGGTGCCACCTTTTGTGGGATTCGGTTATGAGGTTTAATTTAAATATTAGTTAGTTAGAATTTATTTTTAAAATTATAAGAAGGGTAGTCTTGTCATTGTCATTTTGGTAGTTAGAAAAAGTCAAATAGGGAACCAATAGGAGAGTGCCACCTATTGGGGCTCATAAATGGGGCTTAATTTATGGGGCCTAGGTAGCAGCATCCAAATAATATATCACACATAATAAAAGGCTCTATGCAAAGAGGAGAGGGTGGAGATGACTTTGTTTTGAAAAATTTTACATTCAATCTTTTTGCAGACATTTTTGCATATCGATTGATTTTTTTAAATATAAATATTTGATTAATAAATTATATTCTTTTAGTAAAAAAAACTAAATTGAATGAATATATTTTTACTTTTATACATAGTGGAGCATATTTTCTATTGATGATATATCATCTAAAAAGGTGATTGTAAAAAAATTGAATATATCAATGTCTCCTTTCTTTTTCACTGTGCAAGTAGATGTATACCAAACCCTAGTTGTCTAATAACTTTTCAAAATTTGGCAGCTAAAGGATGTAGAAAAAAAGCAAAGGAGTTCACATGGTTAGAATTCATATAATTTTCATGTATTCTAATTCATTAGGTCATTTCTCTTTGTTGTGTAGTTGTATGATGGTATCATATCATTAAGTTAAAGAGCTATAAAATAAAACCTTAAACCAAATAAGATCACTTGGCTGCATTAAGGTATCAAAACAAAGCTTACGTGGAAAATTATTTTTTATATATTAACTAGATTAAGACACTCATTGATATAGTATTGTATGAGGATTACCAGAATCATTGAAATAACATCATTACTTTTGTTTTATTAGGCCCATTGGCATTAAGATACATAGTTGTCAACAAAGTTGAATAATTAAAAAAATTAACATATTCATATAATGAGTGTAACTGAGTTGATAATGTTTTTCCATGACGAAATTAGTTGATTATGTTGTAATAATAGGTATTTGATTATTCTAATATTTAAATGAACTAAAATACAACAAATTCTTATGTTATGTTACGTAGTCATGAACCTATAATAATAGGTATTTGATGATTCTAATATTTAAATTACATAATATGCAACAATTCATCAGCAATATCCACTCTAACATTTATACATCTATTTTTTTTTTTTTTAAAGTAAAAGGTGTTGGACACCAAGGATGCATGTGGACATGGGAACCAAAAAAAGAACTTTGAACATGTAAAACAAAAACAAATGAGTTTTATTTTTTATGGGGAGCCCCCTGGTTTTGGAGTAAGTTATTTTTTATTATTATTATTTTTGTGTTAATTTTTATTTTTATTTTTATTTTTTGACTCAGGATTCTAAAAAGCTGGTCTGCCCATTTCCAGAAAAAGCTCTCTTGCAACAAAAGTCCACAAAGATTCGATTCCGAGGATGTTGTTCTGTCACTGAAAAAATAAAATAAAATAAAATTTTCTTTGGTATCCGAGCCATGAAAAAGAGAGGGCATCAGATCTTCAGGATCTAACAATATCCAACATAAAAGAATATCTTTATCTCTGTGAGAGGCTTATCCAATTACATTTGTTGTTGGCCTATCACAAAGACTTTTGTAGCTGTAGTTAAATGTGTGTGGTGGTATGTATGTATGTATGTATATATGTATGTACTGGATGAGAAGAAAAATAAAAAAATATGGCACATGATAACTGGAGGGTTGGAGGATATATATTAGGTTGTTGTGTACAAGTAACATCAAGAGGTTTGGTAGTTGAGGTTTGGTGAGTGTTCTTTTTTCACGCAAGTCACTCGTACAATTTACATGTTCTATCTAGTAAAACATATCAAATATATACAATTTGCTAGAATATATATTTTATTATTATAAAATTATGTATTTCATTATTTAAAATATACACTTTCCTTTTGTATCATACTTCTATTTTTGTTTTTTCTATTTACTTTCGATCTTTATTTTATTTAGACATAGTCTATTTTAAAATTATTTAAAATGAAAATGTTCAAAGTTTAAGAAAAAAAAATATACACTTTTAAAACATAAAACTCATGGGGATTGTATACTAGACTACACATGAGACTACTTGTAGCATATAACAAGCCTTCAGGTATAATTATTATGTAAATATATAATCTAGAGAAAAATTCCATCATATAATATGAACCCTAAAGTGCATATACCCTTCTCATTTCGCAGATGGAGCTAGCTTGTGGGCATGCAATAATTTGGGCTTTGAAATGGCCAATAATTGATAGTAATCTAAATCTAGCTACTTTATGGAGGTAAATATTAATGTTTACCAAAATTAAATAACATGCCATGCCATGCAATCATAGAAGGAGCCACATATTTCACTTATTTTAATAGAGCTCTTTTTTAACTGTTTCTCCATATGCATTCTAAATTAAAATATATAAATATACATCATATATTTATTTAAAGTGCATATAGTTTCGGATAAAAAAAAAAGCTAAAATTTTGGGACTGGTGTAACATTATTCTTTTTTAGTGTCAATACTTATAATAAAAATTGAAACTAAAATTCCCACCTTATCTTTGGTATTTATTTATGAGTGATTCATGAGTGATTCCAAAATGACATTTATAAATTAAGACTTATAGTGACTAGATCAACCAACTAGTTATTTAACCTGTCATGATCTAATTATACGCATACTTTTCATCATTACCTTTGATATTTTTTGGTTGAATCATGATATGTTTCACGTGAATTCTAATGTACAAAGGTGCTATGTTCATAAATGTCTTAGAAACTTAATTAATCAATTATTTGGATATCACAAAATATACATTATTCTCTCACTTGTCACCTGTTTTTTCTAATGTTTTGGGCATTGTTATGTATAGTTCTTACATGCATTCCCACATGACACATGTTATTTTTTATATTATTTTTATATAATTGATAAAACAATTCATTAAAATACATGTTTTGATATTATGAAGGCATATATATTTTATTGCATATAATATACGCTTTCAAAAATAAATAATAACTAAAATCATGCAAACTTATCCGTTTTTAAACGGAAAAAAAAGACAAAAAAAAAAATCAATTGCCCACCAAAGCAATTCAAAATGTACAGTCGAAATCTGAAAGTACAAATAATTTTGATTTTCCTACTTGTCTAATTATAACTACTTATATTGTTGCAGCATATAAAGCTGCGTCACCAGAAATCTGAAATAATCTTAGGGTCCGTTTGGATGTGCGATACATCCACGTTGGCGGTGCGGAATCGGTGTAAACACTAATCGCACACACAAACGGGTCACGGCGTTGGTAAAATAAAAAACAAGAGTATGCGTTTCATGTGTAAAAAGAGTCTCTTTCGGAACGCATTAAAACATAGATTCTTCAAACTCAGCCCTCTAACGTGGTCCTTTGGCCATGAAAATGACAACTCTGCCCCTCAGTTTTCCTGAAATTCCAACATTCATCCATGCCAGTAAAAACCTTAGCCCTCGTTTTTATTTCCCCTTTCACTCGTCGCCGCACATTCAAGAGCGCTTCAACATTTCCAGGGCTGCAATAAAAGATCAACATCTCATCCAACTGTGCCCTCATTAGGTATTTTTCATGTGAAATTCTCAGATAGGATCTCCAATGAGTGATTCCTTTGAGGTGCTTCATATGAAAGTGGGCTTTTACATCAATGTCGGGGAGGGATAAATGTCAAAATGAGGACGGTTATGAATGTTTAACAAATTTGATAAACCCACTAGCTTCATCCAATCCGAAGAGGATGGATTACCTGGTGATCTCTGTTGAAGCCGAAGGCCGAACAAACTACCACAACAAGGGACGGAGATGCGGCGCTTGAAGGTAACTCATCCAGGGTTTGAAAAAAGTCATTTTATTCCAATTCGGAGGGACATTTTCGTAATCCGGACAAACAACCATTCTGAACGCCATGTTAACTCCCAAACAAGTTTTATGCGTGTAGTGTCGTATTGGGGACGCGCTCCATTTGCCACCTATACCCTCAACGCAGCTTATTCAAAAGCAGGTGGTGTGTACCGCACATCCAAACGGACCCTTAGGTATCATGAAACCATTATATATAGATGTACGTCACCCACTTTGAAAAAAAAAATACACACCCATTTTTTTAAAAAACAAAATATAATAAACAAACACTTCTTTATCTAAAGAAAAATCTCCAATTCACATGCAACACACCAATTTCAAAAGAAGAACTATAAACAAATATTTAAAAATTCAACATCCAAATAAACAAATACTGCACTTTTCTTTGTCCACGACTTAAATCAAGTACATACATTGGTCATGGTTTCTTAAACCTACAAACTAAATCTAATGAAGATGAAGAAATGATTTTTTTTTTAAACATGAAGTGGTCCTTCTTAAATAATTATCCGATGATAATCTTATCCTAATTAAAACTATTAATGTTGGTCCCCACAAGATCAACAATAATTTCTTCTTAATCAAACACCTAATTATGGTTATAACAAAACATTTCACCAAACATCTCCAGGGCATATAACCTTA
This sequence comes from Acorus calamus, assembly GCA_030737845.1. Taxonomy (NCBI): domain Eukaryota; kingdom Viridiplantae; phylum Streptophyta; class Magnoliopsida; order Acorales; family Acoraceae; genus Acorus; species Acorus calamus. The sequence continues at coordinate 27,921,256 of CM060878.1, read as the reverse complement.
TCTATTTCAATATTAAAAGAATGCTTTTACATGCAATGTAACCATTATATGTCCTTTTTGAGCTCTGTTCTCTATAACCATGCATATGTGGAGCATGCATGTGATTTATTATTTTTTACATAAATAATGATGAATACATTCAATGAATTTATTCAATTAACCTAACAATTAGAGTGTATATTTTATGATAAAATGTGGAATACATTTTTAAGTGATAAAATAATTGATTAGTTATTTGAGATATGGAGGAAAAAAACTCATTGGTTCATGAATTAGCGTAGAAATTGTTGATTTTTTGAAATGTTTTTCAAAAATAAAGTTTCAAAATTCTATGTTTAAATATATTAATTTATTTTGACTCCAAACTTGATCCCTCACATGCTTTAAAATAATCACCAATTAGCTAATTATAGGGCTTGGATATAATATGGACAAGGGCTATATATGTGGATGTGAATTTGGCATGTGAATATGGACTTGGCATGATTCATGTATATTGGTGGAGTAAGTACATGCATTGTATTCTATTAATTGTTGATTCATGTATTAACTTTACAAGGTTCATGTGTGTAGTATTTCTATGATGTACCTAGGTTGGAATGAACCACATTTATGACAATGAATGTTCATATGTTAATTGCAAGGATGTATCTAGGTGAATACATGAACCTTTGCATGGAAAAGTGAAGAGTCCCCATACATGTACTTTGAACTTGCCACCACCATTGATTATGGAACAATGAATCAATAATTGTGAGTCCATTATTCCTAATTGAATGGGTGCCTTGAATTTGGAGGTGACTCTTGGACAATCTAGAGGCCTATATAAAGGGACCCATGTATGTCATTTCATCCATCGAAGTCACAAAGTGTGTATCCACTCAAAGAGAGAGAGTCTCTTGTGAGAGTTTGTGAGAGATAGCCCTGACGTCCTATTATTCCAGTAGCCCGAGTGCCTTCGTGGTGATAGAGTTCTAAGTCAGTTTCTGATTCCACCTGAGCGTGCACTCTATGTGGCTTGCTGGATCCTGGGGACGGTTCGGTTCGTGACTTCTGCACCGGGAGGAGCCGAATAACGCCTTAAGCGTCGCAGCGGCTTCGTCCATCCACTTATCTCTCACTCCTTCTGATTCTCTCTGTTATTTCAGTATTGTATTTTGCTTAATTTTTGTATTTTCACCCTATTTTCATCTAATCCCGTAACAATCTTAAGGCGTTATGGATCTGTCGATGATGATGGGGCTGGATGTGTACAAATTGGACAAGTTCGATGGCACCGACTTCAATGCATGGAAGAGGAAGATCATCTTCACTCTTCAACTTTTGAAGGTCTTCCACATCCTGACGGACGATGAACCATCTGAGGAGACTGCATCCCAGAAGAAACTGGCGTTGTGGAAGAAAGCCAATTCTCTCTGTCGTTCATGCATCATGAACTCGCTCGACAACTCCTTGGCGGACAACTTCAACAAGGTCTCTTCTACTAGAGAGATCTGGGAGGAGCTTGAAAAGCAATACAAGGCGGAGGAGGAGCTTTCGAAGACTTTCCTTGTCAACAACTTCCTCAACCTGAAGTTTGAGGATGGGAAACAGATTCTGCCTCAAGTCAAGGAGCTTCAAACGAAGGCGTTGAAGCTGAAGGAGGAGGACATGGAGCTGCCTGAAGGCTTCATGGTTGGTGCTATCATCAACAAATTGCCACCATCGTGGCTTGGCTTCGCGAATGAGATGCACCGGAAGAAGCATAAAGTGAGCCTCAAGGAGTTGACTCATTTCATCCGAATCGAGGACGAGTCAAGGACTCAAGCCAAACTGGATGCCCTCGCATCACAGTCCACTCAGGCCAACATGGTGGAGTCCAAGACCGATCAAAGGAGGTTCAAGAAGAAGGGTAAGAAACCTAAGAATTCTGATCCAAAGAATTTGAAGGTTTCAAACCCGAAGGCGAAGAAGAAGACGACGGGGCTCTGCTACAAGTGCCACAAGCCGGGTCACTTCGCTCGAGAGTGCCGATCGAAGGACCAAGTGAACCAACTCGTGACACTGGTGAGTCCCGTTGCTGAACCTGTTAATCTTGTTGCAATGATCTCGCACGTATTCACACCAAGCAAGGACACGGATTGGTGGATCGATACGGGAGCTAGTTGTCATGTTTGCGCCAACAAAGCTCTGTATTCCACCTATGCCGAAGCCAAGGAAAATGTCAGCATGGCGAACCAATCCAAAGCTGATGTTATCGGCGTAGGAACAGTTGTGCTGACATTGACCTCTGGGAAGACTCTGACTCTGGAGAATGTGAAGCATGTGCCTACAATCTCCAAGAATCTGATCTCTGGGAGTCTACTCAGCAACGTGGGTATGCGCTTGGACATCAAAGGCAGAAAGATAATTATGTCTTTTAAAAATGTGTACTTTGGCTCTGCCTACTGTATCGATGGGATGTTCAAACTCAGCGTTGCAACCCCAGTCAATGAAGTGAATAAAATTAGTTCTTCTGCTTATACCCTTGTGTTGTGGCATCTTAGACTAGGTCATGTAAATTATAAAAAGCTTGCATCCATGACTAGTCTAGGCCTACTTCCAAAATGTGGGGGTCAGAAGGCAGACAAGTGCGAGGTGTGCGCTCAAGTGAAGAGCACTCGGAAGCCTTTCAAAGCAGTGTCTCGGAGCACTGAGGTTCTCGAACTCATTCACTCCGATACGTGTGACTTCAAGAGCTTTGTGACTCGAGGAGGTATGAAATACTTCGTCACATTTATCGATGATCACTCAAGATTCTCTTATATCTTCTTACTTAAGTCGAAGGACGAAGTATTCGAGAAATTTCAGTCTTTCAAATCTCAAGTTGAGAAACAGACTGGAAATGTCATCAAGAGAATTCGAAGTGATCGTGGAGGTGAATATCGTTCGAAGGAGTTTGCCGCATTCTGTCAAGAACATGGTGTCGGTGTCGAGAAAATCCGCATGTGTGGGGGTTCTTCGGAGGGTTCGGATCGGATGCGTGCCCTGGCGGGCTCGGCCGGATCGTCTTCTCGGAAGGGGTGAGGGTGTGGTTCCTTGTCGAGGCGCCCGACAGCGGCTCAAGAGGATTCAAGGGGGGTTTTGTGATCGCCACCTACTTTTTCTAAAAACAGGAAAGGGTTTGGGTCGGATTTGGTCACCTACGTGGGGAGTTTGTGGGGTCTCCGCTCTGAGACACGGATATACCGTACACAGAGGTGAAAAACAGGTAATCCTATTATGCTTCCGGGCTTGACTAAAGGAGTTATGGGTCAAAGGGATGTTGATATGGGGTGTGGATAGGGGGCGGCTAGTTGTGATTAGCCGTCGGCCAGGGGGCGGCTAGCTAGGGTTAGCCGTCCAGGGTCTGGGGAATTTAGGCAGGGGTTTGGTAGGTAAAGGGTGGGGTCTTGGGCAGAGGCTAAACTAGGTTTAGCCTGGGTTTATGGAGGGTGGGATGAGAGGGTATTTTATGTAGGGAATGGGTGTTTCTCTCACAAAAGGGGCTCTCTCTCTCTCTCTCTCTCTCTTGGGATTTCTGGTGGTGGAAGGGTTTGAAGATGTATTGGTGGTTGTTGTGGATTTTGTTGGGTGTGTTGGTTTGTTTTGAAGGCTTGGGACCTCCTCTATTTATAGTAAAAGAGAGGTAGGAAAATATCCCGAGGGTAATGGAGTGGGTTGGCTTCGATTGGACCTCTCATTAATGCTCTGGTTCTTCTGCCAGAGACCAGGTGAAGGGCGGCTAGTGCTAACTAGCCGCCCGGGATGGGGCGGCTACTTCCTGGTAGCCGCCCCTATCATGACCTGCCAAACGTCCCATCTCTGACAAGCGGTGGCTTGGGTCGGCTATTTGGTTTGATCCGGCCAAGAGAGGGCGGCTAAAGGTCATGACCCGCCGCAATGATCAGCATTTAATATTGCTTTATGTCACATCCAGGGAACTGGTCCAAAGTCGGCCAGGGGGCGGTTAGGGGGGCGGCTAGTGTGAACTAGCCACCCAGTGAGGGGCGGCTAGTTAGGGATAAAGCCCCTTTCCAGGGGCTTTAGGTTTTTAGGGTTTTGGTTTTTAGGGTAGGTTTAGGTTTAGGTCTGGGTTAGGGTTGGGCTTAGGTTTAAGGTTTGGGCTAGGGTTTGGGTTTAGGTCAAGGTTTAGGGTTTCCGGTTTAGGGTTAGGTCAAGGCTGGGATTAGGGTTTAGGGTTAGGGTTTGGCTTAGGTTTAGGTTTTGGGTTTAGGTCACGTCTAGGTTTAGGGTTTCTGGTTAGGTCAAGGTTCTGGGGTTTCCGGTTTAGGGTTAGGTCTAGGCTAGGGTTAGGGTTTCTGGTTTACCGAACCTTTGGTTCTCTATTGGTGTCCACTTGTGGGATATTTTCGTGTGTTACTTGAAGTATTTCTGTCTCTCTGGACGGTCAAAATTGGGGTATCTACAATTGTCCCTCATCGGACGGAGTCTTTGTGCGAAGCAGGAAAGACTTCGACCGATGATAAGGAAAGAGACCCCTATTTTGGCCGGCCCGACCTTCAAGAAGTTATGCCAACACGAACAGTATTTTTCGGGGAGTTGATTTAGGCTGTCAGAGGCTAGGTCTTGACCTAGAATTTTTATCCGAGAAGATGATCCAGGTGGAAGGCGGGGAAAAGTAAATGGTGAGTGATCCAACCCGCGGTCGGGGTTCTTAGCTATCGTGCATGGAGCAGCCCAGCGTCAATTTCCTCGTGCCTACCGTTCCCGTGTTTGGGAAAACTCAGCAAGGAGGGGATATCGCCGACAGAAAGCAAGTAAAAGTTGATTTGGGTGAATTGGATCATCCGAGGGATAAGAACTCTGGAAAAGAACCAGAACTGAAGAAATTTGAATTTGAATGGTACTGAACGTGTTGCAAAACTTCGGGAGAGTCGTGTTTGATCAAGTAATGTCTGGAAATAAGCCAATACATGGCTGTTTGGTATGGAGAACCTTGAATTTTAGGGCTGAAAAGATTGGAAGGGGGTTTTTTAAGCAAAAGAGAAAAACTGGGAGGGGCGGCTAGTTGTAACTAGCCGCCCAAGATGGGGCGGCTACTCGCGGGTAGCCGCCCCTCGACTGGGTCCCTTATAACCGAAAAGACCCTCTCTCTCTCCATACGTTTTTTAAAAACGGTTTCTCTTCCCTCTTCTCTTCTTCCCTTCGGTTTCAAACTCGAAAAACCTGATTTCTTTGCCTTTCTTTCCTCCATATCGACCTCAATCTTTCTCTTTCTCTTGATTTCGACAACCCTAGTTTGGGTTCTCCTTTTTCTTTTTCAAACCGAGGAGATGACGAGGTCGAAGGCGATTGCTTCGAGGGGGAAACGACCGCGGGTGGCTCGTGGAGAGCGTAGCCCGAGCTCTTCATCATCGGAGAGCGATAGGCCGGAGGTCGAGGCCGTGGGGGAGGGTATGGGTACGACGGAGGTGCCGCCGGTGGATATTGGCGTGGGTGAGGTCGGGGATTTGCCTTCGGGGGCTGTCCCGGAGGTAGGGGGGAGTGTGATAGGCTATATACGCAAGAGGAGGCGTGGGGATCGACCGGTGGTGGCCGAGGAGGTGGTTCCGGGGGTTGGAGAATCGATTGAGGGTGCAACCGAGGGGGTAGGGGTCGAGGGAGTTAGCGAGGAGGTGAGGGCGTCGTTGGATGCCCTTGTCGGGATGTTGGATAGGGAGGCCACAGAGGCCAGGGCTGAGGAGGAGGAGAGTAGGGCTATGGGGGCCTTTGCGGAGTTTATCTCCGGCGTGGGGAGGGTGGAGGGGATAGGAGAGGCTAGGGACGGGGCCGGGGAGGCCGAGGGTATGGGCACTGGGGCCGCTGAGGCCGGTGTGGGTGTTGGGGTTGAGGCCGAGGAGGCCGTGTTTGAGGAGGATGAGGAGGAGGATGACGACGGGATGGACGATCCCGACGAGGCCGAGGTGGACGCCCCTGGGTCCACACGGGCCGTGGTATGTTCCTAATCCTTTAGTCTTTGCCTTTTATTTTGGTGTATATGCATGTGTTGGTGGTATGAACAGGTTGTATGTGTGTATTATACTCGTATATGTGTGTTATTTTTTAAATAGGCATGCTTGTGTATAAGTTAATCACGGTGGGATGCGTAAGCATGCTGTCATGGGTTTGTTTTTATAGGGAGGGGGACAATTTCTATATATATATATCCATGTTTGTCATATGCATGTAAAGGAGAGAAATGATATAGCTAATATGCTTGCATGCGATAGTTTTCTATGTGTATGTGATTTCGTACGTGTTTGATCGTGGTAGAGCATGAGGGGGTGCATGCATTTCATGGGTTCGTGTTCCATATGGCTGTATCGCTTAGGTGTGTTTGATAGGCTTGATGTAAGAAAGTGCGTGAGTGGTGACCACGGTGGGATGTGTTTGATATTTGTCTGGCATGCGTGATCATATGAGGAGTGTAGTTTCTTACTTTCATTCTTTTAGCATGTGGGAGTCTTGATTTCGCTAAGCATGGTTTAAACTGATTTCGTAGATTTGGACTCTTACCTCTCGCTTGCTTTTAAACTAACCCATGTTCCCTTCGCTTGTTTTGTAGAGGCCGAATCGTATCCGGGCTTTATGGCACGGGACGAAGAGATGGTACGACGCCTTGGGGCAGGAGGAGCGGAGCTTGGTGGATGGAGCGGGCTTCCGTTCCTTCTTCCTGATCGAGCCATTCCACGTCCACCGTCCATATGTGGAGGCCTTGGCGGAGAGATGGGATCCGGAGAGTTGCACGTTCATCCTCCCTACCGGTGCTGTCATGCCGACGCTCGAGGACGTCCATCGGATCACCGGCCTTCCGGTTCTGGGGGAGGCGGTGATCGCGGCCACCCTAGCTGACTACAGGGGGCTTTTCCGAGAGTTGATCGGAGAATGGGAGTTCGTGGAGCGGGAGCGGACTTGAACCGGATCCCTTTGGGGCGGCTTTCGGGGCAGTACGGCCTCGGTTCCTTCACAGAGCGCCAGAAGGGCGAAGCTGCAGCTAGCTTCGAGAGGCGGCGGGCGATGATCGAGGCGAGAGAGGCGGCCGCGTGTCCACAGAGGGCACGGAGGGAGTTGAGAGCGTTCTTCCTCTACTTCTTTGGCCGGGTCCTTTTCTCGACGGCCTCTGATAAGGTCTCCTCTCATTCCCTTCTACTGATGCGGGACTTGGAGGGCATGGGGCGCTATGCTTGGGGAGCGGCGATGCTTGCCCACTTGTTTGCGGAGCTCTCGAAGAAAGTCAAGAGGGCTGGAGGAAAGAACCTTGGTGGCTTCGCACCATTCCTTCAGGTATGTGTAAGTGATGAGTGTCTTCTTCTTGGTTTAGCTTTACTTTGGTCATGATAAATTCCCTCTTGCTTTGTTAGATCTTCGGGTACGAGCACTTCGCCATTGATCGCCCGACTTTGGCTCCGTTCGATCATGCCCTCCCTTGGGCCATGAGATGGGAACCCCGGGGATCTTCCCGTTTGCACCGCCTCGCCCAATTCCGAGAGGCCTTCCGCGTCTTGTCGGAGGAAGAGGTATAAGTTTTCTTTGAATCTTTTGGTTTGTACTTGGTTTTCTTTTTGACTAAGCGCTCTTCCTATCTTTCGATGCTTTCTTAGATGACGTGGAGGCCTTACTCGGAGGAGGTTCCTGAGGCCCTGGCGCGAGACATCTGGCTGATCTACTTCAATGAGGTCGTGTTCCATGCGATCAGCCGGGTCGTCCGTCAGCTTGGGTACCATCAGTGGGTGCCCGATCCTCTTCCGCGGCGCCCTTCGATTCCGGTGGCCGGGATTCCTCGGGACACGAATCTCCCGAGGAATTACGCGACGTACGTGGCGGGATGGATGGGTCGAGGCGTCTTGGTGGAGCGTCGTCCTGAGGTGACTTCGAGTGACGAATACCTAGCTTGGTATCGTCGGGAGTATGCGGATATCCTCGGGACGATGGAGGAGGAGATCCCGGACGCTTATGTAAGTTAAAGAATCCCTTTTCTTTCCTCGTTCTCTTTTGCTTGAACATCTTCTGAATGGTATTTCCTTTTGCAGGTTGAGTTGAATGAGATGGAGAAGAGGCTCAAGACCGCCAACGAGCACCTCCAAGCGCGGGCCAGGCAGATAGAGGCGTTGCGGGCACAGAGAGGACGCTTGCAGGACCAGGTCCGGGTCCTCGAGGCTCAGGTGGATGCTCTGTCGAGAGCGAGGGCCGATGGCGCTTCTTCTTCTTCCGTCCCCCTCCTTCCGTGGTTTCCGAGCAGGAGCTCGAGCTGACGAGGGAATTGGATGTGGCCCGAAGTGAGTTGGCGGCCACAAGGATGGAGTTGGGCCAGGCGAGGGGCAGGGCTTCTCGGGCTGAGGAGGAGGCGGACCGGCTGAGGTCCATGATAGCCTCGAGGGAGGAGGGGTTCATTACCCTAGGCCGTGAGAGGGACTCCCTCCAGATGAGGGTGTCGGAGTTGGAGGCTTCGGCGGGTGTTCCCGGAGGTTTGATGGGAGACCTGGTTCGTTCTCTCCAGGCGGCCGGGGATAGGGACAGAGAGGCACTCAGGGCGTCGGAAGCGAGGGCGCGGGAGTTGGAGGAGAGATTGAGGGTTGCTGAGGATCGGGCCAGAGGGACAGAGAGTCGCCTCCGACAGAGATTGGAGAGGAGAGACAGAGACATGCAGCAGGTCCGTCTCTGGGAGGCCACTATGAGGGGGAAGTTGGTCGGAGGGGGCTCTATGACCGAGGCGGACCTTGATCTTCTTCCACTTGAGCCTGACCATTCTCTCTCGGCTTCCTTGGCTACCGGGGCCACCTTTAGCCGTGCCTCTCGTCCTTCGGCGTCTCGGAGTCGTGGGATATACGCGAGGGCCGCGTCTTCGGTTCGAGAGACTCCTGCTGCTCCCGATGCTCCAGAGGTTCAGTCTTCTCCTCATCCGCCGCTCCCTTCTCAGCCAAGTCAGGACGTTCCTCCTACTCAGCCTCCAGTGGACGACGATACGCCGAGGTATAGCTTTTGTGTCTTGGTTTTAAGTAGAAGAATAGTATATATGCGATGAATTCATGCTTTTCTTCTTTTGTTTTGACTTAGGTGAATGTTTCGATGATGCATAGCTCAAGACTTCGAAGTTTGGAGCGTTTTGAAGAAAGATTCCCTTTTTATGCCCTCTTTTAGGTTTAGAAAAACAATCTATGCTTGTGGTTTTGGGTGGGACAATTTAATCATTCTCCTTTATATGCATGTGTTTAGAGTAGTTTAGCATGGATGGTTCATGGATATGTATGTATGTGTGGATGAATCTGGATTTTTATAGGTTTGATTCATGGATGGGTGTAGGTTTTGATATATAATTCGTTTTAGCATGGTATCTATACAGGTTTTGCGTATGAATATGTGTATGAAATGTGTACGTGCAGGTTTTGGAAAGAATTTGATTTTAATAGGTAAAGAAGTATTGAAGAGTTGATTAGATATGGGCTGACATAACTGACAGGGGTGCAGGCAAGGGGCGGCTAGTGTAAACTAGCCGCCCAGTGAGGGGCGGCTAGTTAGGTTTAGCCGCCCCCGCCTGGGGCAAACTTACCTGAGACAAGGGGGAGGGGCGGCTAGTACAAACTAGCCGCCCAGTGAGGGGCGGCTAGTTAGGTTTAGCCGCCCCATGCCTGGGGCTTTTGGGCCTGCTGCTCCTGTCTGCTGCTGCCGCTGAAAGCTTTTGAGACCGTTCTATCCTTCAATACCTATAAAAACATTCTTTCCATGGACCAAGTGTTAAATCTGTCCAGATTGTGCCCCTGCACTGACTTTCGAGCCCTTCTTGCTTGAATTGTCAAGGGCTACAATCCATCTTAAGGCGGAATGGAAATATAAATGCGAGAAAGTAAAGTGCGGGAGACCAGGCTTTAGTGCGCAAGGAAGGGATTCCAAGTGCGCGAGTGAAGAAGAACTTATGTGTAGGAGTTGGGGACAATTTCTTCTCACGCATGTGCGGAAGGGCATGAGGTGAGGGGGACAATTTTCATATGAGTGGGGATAATTTTGAATTTCGCGGGGACAATTCTCATATGAGTGGGGATAATTTTAAATTCGGGGGGGGGGTTAACTTTAATGTTTCAAGAAAATCAGATGCCAAGGTGTTTTGAGAAGGAAAATGCGAGCTTATGCGTAAGTATAAGTGGCATAAGGGGGCATTTTAGTTCTTCAATGACTTTTTAGGTGAGGGGCAATGTTCTTGATTTTCATAAGTAAAAGACGCCATCAAGCCCCGTGGAGGAGCCCTTGTGGTCACTCATGTCCAAACCAGGATTGTATTTGAGGGTATAAGCCTTAGGCGTCGATTTTCCTAGGTTCATGGTTCTCAAATGCTTAATCGTATTATTCTAAACATGCTGAAAAATCCATGAGTGTACCAAGAGTCAAGTCAAACAAGCTTCCTTTGGATAGGCAGTTTCTAAATGAACTCGCGTGAGTGTGTGTGTAGGTGTAAACCTGGACGTGATCTACCCTTGGTCAAAATTTCGCTTTTCCTGGTGGACATAGCTCAATTTTGAACCCCCATTGCAAAAAAATAAAAAGGGGAGAGGGTGAATGAGGTAAGAGTAATATCTTCCTTTCGGGCAATATTTTAGAATTGTCCCAGTCTAGCACATGTCTTACTTCCTAGGTCCCTCTGGCTTTCTTCTTTTTACCACTTCTTTATTTTTGGGTGGAAAGGTACAGTCCGTTGTTTGGATCTGTACTGGTATAGCCGTTGTTTAGCGTATACCGTGCGTAAAGGCGTGAAAGCCTGCTAAATAGAGAGTTTAACCCGTTCACTTGGGTGTTTGGCCTCTCCTTGCCTAACTTTCTCTTTTTTTTTTTTTTTGTTTTGTGTTTTGATTCGAGTTGAGGGGGGGGGCTCTTCTGTTTTTCACCCCGATTCTTTTCATGCTTCCCCTCTAGAAGTGTTTATATAGTGCCAGAGCCAGTTTTTGGGACATATGCTAGGTCCGGGTAACTCCTCATTTTGACCTAGGGTTAATACGAGCGGGCGAAAATAAGGGATATTTTGCTTTGGGGAGTTTTAAATTGTCCCAGTCTACGGGGTAGGCAATTTTTCTTCCATCAGGCAAATCTAGTCCAGTTATACGTGTGTGAAGGGAATGACATGATTTGGCGGAAACGTGTTCAAATAGATACGAGTTTATCTTTGAGAGTCTTATAATTCTATCATCAAGTACTAAACGCTGGAAATCGCAGGAAGGAAGAATAATAGTTCTTAAGTATTGAAAGCTTTTCATGCATGGAATTTCTTTAGATAAAGTGCATTCCACGAACCTGGAACCTCGACTCCTTCGGCATCTACCAGGCGGTAGGCATTCCCGGAATAGGCATGGGTGATCACATAGGGTCCCTCCCATATGGGTTGCAGCTTTCCTCTCGGGTGAGGCTGTCTTGATGGCATGATTTGCTTAAGTACTAATTCCCCGATTTCGAATTTTCTTTTTATCACCTTCTTTTCAAATGCCCTTGCCACCCTTCTTTGGTAGGCCTGGGCATGGTCTGCCACTCTTAATCTCTTCTCGTCCAGTAGTTCGAGGCGTAGTAGACAAATATATACTTATGTTTTTGAAAAGGGGCATGTGTCGGCGAATAGATATGTTTTTGGAAAGAAAAGAATGGAGATAAAGTTTGGAAAACGATTTTGTTTTTAGAAGACAAGTATGGAAAGACCGTTTGTAAAACGTTTTTCGGTGGAAATCATGGAAGTATGGCTTTGTAAAATATTTTGCTTTGAAGAAAGGTGTGGAAGCGTAGATTTGGAAAACATTTTCGTCGTGAAGAAGAGTGTGGAAATGTAGTTTGTAAATATTTTCGTTGTTTTTAGAAATGATGTAAAGACAGTTAGAAAACATTTTTTTTGTTTTTTTTTTTTGTTTTGAAGAAAGATGCTTGGAAACAAGTATGTTCAAGGTTGAGAAATGAAAGCTGATTAGCATGTATATTTTTTTGGATTTTTGTTTCTTTTTGGAAGCAGGTAAACAAATATGTATAGGAGTTGAAAGCGAAAGCTAGTAAACAAATATTTTGGCCTTTTGTATTTTTGGAAAAGCTGTAAACAAATATGTACAGGATGATGAAAGACGAAAGCTGGTAAACAAATATTTTGGTCTTTTTATTTTTTTAGGAAAAGCTGTAAACAAATATGTACAGGATGATGAAAGCTTACCCGGGAGGATCGGTACCTGGTTCTTGAATTTGTATTGCCTCCTCGGGTCGGCTTCTTTTTGATGGCCGGCTGATGTCTGGTGGGGGTCCCCTGTTCCCAAATTCTCCCTCCCTGAGTCTTTTCAAAGGCCTCCCTTGATGGAGTAGTTCTTCGTCTGTGGCGCCTGGTTGCCAACATGCGAGCACCTCTAGCCGGATGCGCATGGCACAGACGCTCCAATTTCGGGCCTGAGTATTATTAGAGCGCGCCTCTCCCCATATGGATATTACCTTCCCGCGGTACGGGAAGCGAAGACATTGGTGTCGGGTGGATGAGACGGCTTCGATGCTGTTGAGCCATGTCCTCCCAACAATCAGAGGGTGGGGTGATTGAATGTTCATCACCATGCAGTTAACGATGGTGGAGACTGGGCCAATCTTCAGTGGGAGCGTGACTAGTCCGCAGGCGTTCTTGCGTGTGCTGTCGAAGGCGTAAATGTATTCGTCCGAGGGCTCCAATCTGGGAACCTGGCCTTCTAGCTTTTGGTAGGCGGAATATGTAAGGACGTTAGTTTCCGCTCCCGTGTCAATGAGAATGTGACGGAATTCCCTTCCCCCGAGTATGGCGGTGATTGAGAGGGGTGCGGAACGTGCTCTAGCTTTTGCGACTTCATGGGGGAGGAAGGTGATCGAGTTGGGCTCCGCAAGATTGCTTGGTGGACGCTGGGTCCTGGCCGCTTCTTCTGAGGGAGAGTTGTTGTCACAAGGGGACCCAGGTGGGCTACCGCCTTCATTCTCATTCCTCGGTCGGAGGGCTAAGGTGAACATATTGTGTATGGCCCAATTGTTCTCGTTCTCGTATTGGAGGCGTGCTTCTCCCCAAATTGTCAGTACATGATTCAAGAAGGGCAGTCGAAGGCATTGGTGTCGGGGGGAACAGATAGCTTGGATGCTGTCTAACCACGGTCGCCCCAGCATCAATGGGTACCTCGTGTCGATGTCGGCCACGAAGCAGGCTACTTCGCAGATGAGAGGTCTGACAGGTAGCTCGAATGTTCCGGGGTCGCGGAGAGTCTTCCCGGTATGGTTGAAAGCTTGGATAGTATGGTGGGCCGGGTGGACGAGAGGACGGCCTAGTCCGGGTATCTTCTGGTAAGTGGAGCATGTCATTATGTTCATGCCCGATCCTGGGTCTACAAAGATGTTGTTCAGCCACAAAGATGTGTAGGGGGTAGACTCGCAGTCGGGGATCTGGGAGGTCTTGGTCAGTGAATGAAATGGTCATCGGGCGGCGGGGGCCATTGACAGTGTCGGTACTCTTAGAGGACCCGTTGTCGTTCGGATGCAGGTCATCCGACGTACATTCCCCTCCTTCGGGTCCTTCGCTAGCTCCTTCGGGGATCTCCTCGAATGGCTCTTCTTCTTCTTCATCTTCTCCCGGGTTTTCTAGTCCGCTTTCATCGGACTCGAGGTTGATGACTGCGGGAAGGGCGAGGACTGCGTCTTCTTCTTCGCCATAGAGTATGGCGAGGTCATGGTCGTCGAGGTTCAGTTGGAAGGGCTCGCTCTGCTCCTCCTCCTCGGACTCTTCGGATAGGCTACCATCAGTAGCATCTTCCGAGCTGCTTGGTTCTGGCGATGGTTGTCTCCCTCTCCTGATCATGTTGACCGCGTGGTTTCTAGATGTGGAGGCTTGGGTGTGACCTGGCAAGGGGTCAGTCAATATGCCAAGTGGCTTGGGTGCTTGGGGATTTCCCTGGCTCAGATGGCCTTTGATCATGGCCCAGTCAAGGCGCCTGTCATCATTAAGATCATAAACGAAGTCCCGAAAAACAATGCATTGTTCTACGGTATGGCCATATTGTTGATGATATTGACAGTAACGCGCCGTGCTGGCCCCGGGTAGTGAAGGCCTGGCGTCGGGGAGGGAGATACTATTTGTGTCCAACATCACCCTAAAGATCCTAGTTAAAGTTTCTGGGAGGGGAGGGTAAGAGTCCCTCTTTCCCATTCGTCTTTGGTCGTAGGATGCGGGAGGTCTAACCTCGTTATAAGAGCTTTGTACGGGCTGCCTAGGGTTGGATTTTGTGCTCTTGGGGGGCGGAGTAAAAGGGAGCCCGAGTTTGAGTTTGGCTCTGGATTATAGGGCTTTGGAGTGGGAAATTTTGGACTGTGGGGTTTTGTCGTATTGGCACGGGACGGGTACTGATCGAGGGGTAAAATGTTGATTTGCTTGCCGAGGCGGTGCATATCCGGATGATCCGGGCGTGTACTGTCTCGGAGTTGTTCCTCGGTCAGGAACTCGTGCTCCGTTCGGGTAGAGTGCCGATACTTGGTTAATGATCCCCTCTACCGTGGGGGTTTGCGCCTTACGAGGCGGTTGTCCAACCCTATGGCTGATAGGTGGGGACTGGGTTTGTACTGCTGGGGCTGCACAACGGGAAATCCTGTTGTGGCGGTCAATCAGAAGTTGATACGTAGTGCAGTCTCCGTACGAAAGGCTCGTACGGAGCTCTGGACTCAGGCTCTGTAACATCATGTCAATTTCTTGACATTCTGTGAGTTGCAGACCGGTTCGGTGGACAAGGGTGCGCCACCGAGACACGTATTGTTCGAATTCCTCCCTAGGCCTCATTCTCTCTACGGTTAGATCTGAAATAGAGGGGGTCCTAATCCTCTGGTAACCGTAGCGGCCCAAGAATTTCTCGCTTACAGCCGAGAAATTCGACAAGTGATCTACAGGGAGGGTGGAGAACCATTGTAGCGCTTCTCCTTCCAATGATTTCTGGAAGAGGAAGACTAGTAGAGGTTGATTATCTAGAAACGGGCGTGCGTCTAGATAAAAGGCAGTTAAATGAATGTCTGGGTCTCCACGACCGTTGTACCGGCGGAATTTGGGGACTTTGAATCCCTCCGGTAGGTGGACTGACGGGATTTGTCTCAGGTTATGTAGAGACATGTGTTTGGGGGCCGAGGGACCAGTCTCGGAGAGAATTCTCCGGATGGTATCGTCCAGTGTTTCTCCCCGGGGAGGGCTGCCTAGCGGTCCCGGGTTTGGGTGGTCTGGTAGGGGCCTGGGGTGGAAACAACTGGGAATTTTGGATTCGCGGGGGAAAGGGGGGTGAATGAAAAGACACTCGGGTTGACCGAGTGACTGGGTGTGGATGGGGCTTTGGGAGTGGATTTAGGGGTTTCGACAGGGGTTTCCTGTCTCGAGGTCTTGGCATGACGGTAGTCAATGAGGTCATGAAACATGTCCTCTACCGTTTGATACCCTAGACTAGCCATCCTTTCCTCTAGATGGGTCAGGAACTGTGTGGCCCGACCCTCTTGGTGATTCCTTTCCTCTAATGTCTCCTCTTCTATGTGGGATTCCATGACGTAGAGTGGGGGGATGAATGCAGATTGAAAGCAGTAAATAAAGCAGTAAAGGATTGCGCAGCTGTGTGCGACTTACGAAAGCAGTAAAGGATTGCGCAGCTGTGTGCGACTTACGAAAGCAGTAAAGGATGTTATAATGCACAGTAGAAGAGGATTTAATTCAAGGAGTGAGAAACTCTAACCTTCCTAGAGGGTTGATAGCATTTTAGTCAAGTTTGTAAAAGGGGGCAGAAGAATCACCTTTTGTTGTTTTTCATGAGGGAGGTCCCACCGTGATCGCCAGAATTTGTCGGTGTCGAGAAAATCCGCGTGTGTGGGGGTTCTTCGGAGGGTTCGGATCGGATGCGTGCCCTGGCGGGCTCGGCTGGATCGTCTTCTCGGAAGGGGTGAGGGTGTGGTTCCTTGTCGAGGCGCCCGACAGCGGCTCAAGAGGATTCAAGGGGGGTTTTGTGATCGCCACCTGCTTTTTCTAAAAACAGGAAAGGGTTTGGGTCGGATTTGGTCGCCTACGTGGGGAGTTTGTGGGGTCTCCGCTCTGAGACACGGATATACCGTACACAGAGGTGAAAAACAGGTAATCCTATTATGCTTCCGGGCTTGACTAAAGGAGTTATGGGTCAAAGGGATGTTGATATGGGGTGTGGATAGGGGGCGGCTAGTTGTGATTAGCCGTCGGCCAGGGGGCGGCTAGCTAGGGTTAGCCGTCTAGGGTCTGGAGAATTTAGGCAGGGGTTTGGTAGGTAAAGGGTGGGGTCTTGGGCAGAGGCTAAGCTAGGTTTAGCCTGGGTTTATGGAGGGTGGGATGAGAGGGTATTTTATGTAGGGAATGGGTGTTTCTCTCACAAAAGGGGCTCTCTCTCTCTCTCTCTCTTGGGATTTCTAGTGGTGGAAGGGTTTGAAGATGAATTGGTGGTTGTTGTGGATTTTGTTGGGTGTGTTGGTTTGTTTTGAAGGCTTGGGACCTCCTCTATTTATAGTAAAAGAGAGGTAGAAAAATATCCCGAGGGTAATGGAGTGGGTTGGCTTCGATTGGACCTCTCATTAATGCTCTGGTTCGATTGGAAAATATCCCGGGATGGGGCGGCTACTTCCTGGTAGCCGCCCCTATCATGACCTGCCAAACGTCCCATCTCTGACAAGCGGTGGCTTGGGTCGGCTATTTGGTTTGATCCGGCCAAGAGAGGGCGGCTAAAGGTCATGACCCGCCGCAATGATCAGCATTTAATATTGCTTTATGTCACATCCAGGGAACTGGTCCAAAGTCGGCCAGGGGGCGGTTAGGGGGCGGCTAGTGTGAACTAGCCGCCCAGTGAGGGGTGGCTAGTTAGGGATAGCCGCCCCTTTCCAGGGGCTTTAGGTTTTTGGGGTTTTGGTTTTTAGGGTAGGTTTAGGTTTAGGTCTGGGTTAGGGTTTGGCTTAGGTTTAGGGTTTGGGCTAGGGTTTGGGGTTAGGTCAAGGTTTAGGGTTTCCGGTTTAGGGTTAGGTCAAGGCTGGGATTAGGGTTTAGGGTTAGGGTTTGGCTTAGGTTTAGGTTTTGGGTTAGGGTTTGGGTTTAGGTCACGGTTAGGTTTAGGGTTTCTAGTTAGGTCAAGGTTCTGGGGTTTCCGGTTTAGGGTTAGGTCTAGGCTAGGGTTAGGGTTTCTGGTTTACCGAACCTTTGGTTCTCTATTGGTGTCCACTTGTGGGATATTTCCGTGTGTTACTTGAAGTATTTCTGTCTCTCTGGACGGTCAAAATTGGGGTATCTACACATGGCATCATCAATAAGACGACTGCACCTTATTCTCCTCAATTCAATGGAATTGCTGAATGGAAGAATCGGACCCTGTCTGATATGATCAACTCGATGTTGTTGACTGCTGGTCTACCATCATGCTATTGGGGTGAAGCGTTGCTAATGACGAACTTCATCCTAAACAGAGTTCCACACTCCAAGACTGAAGTCACTCCGTTCAAGTTGTAGTTTAAATACCCACCACAATTGAATTCTCTCAAAGTGTGGGGGTGTTTGGCCTATGTTCGTCTACCGGACTTAAAGAGGCCAAAACTGGGTCCAAAAGTCACAAAGTGCATCTTCTTGGGTCATGCCGAGAATAGTAGTGCTCTAAGATTTTTAGACTTAGACACTAATATTCTCATTGAAGCTCGAGATGCTGAGTTCTTCGAAGACAAGTTCGTGAAGGACAAAAACATTGTTCCCGAAGATCGACCTGAGAATGCACAAAACGGGGAGAAGATTGCAGACGAGGACCATGCTGTCCCCGATCCTGATCCAACGCAAGCTGAAGAGGAGGTTGATGTAGATCAACCTTTACCGAAGAGAATCAGAAAGAGCAAGTCCTTTGGGCCGGACTTCGTGACGTACAACGTCGAAGGAGATCCAATATCGTTCGAGGAAGCGATGAAGTCTAGAGATGCTCATCTCTGGAGGGAGGCCGTGAATGACGAGATGGAGTCTATCATGGTGAATGGCACGTGGGTGCTGGTGGATCTTCCAAGAGGAGCCAAACCGATCGGCTGCAAGTGGGTCTTCAAATGAAAGCTCAAAGCCGATGGTTCTGTGGAAAAGTTCAAGGCCCGACTGGTTGCAAAGGGTTTCACTCAGAAGGAGGGAGTCGACTTCTTCGACACCTATGCACCAGTTGCTCGTATCTCAACCATCCGAGTATTAGTTGCTCTATCCGCAATCAATAAGATGGTGGTCCATCAAATGGATGTGAAGACGGACTTTCTGAATGGAGATCTGACGGAGGAGATCTATATGGAGCAACCAGAAGGCTTTCTCATCAAAGGTCTCGAAGGCAAGGTATGCAAGCTCGTCAGATCTTTGTATGGATTGAAGCAGGCTCCTAAGCTATGGCATGAAAAGTTTGACAAAGTCATTCGAGAAAAGGGATTCATCGTAAGTGAATCCAACAAGTGTGTCTATAGCAAGTTTGCTGATAATCGAGGCGTGATAGTATGTCTCTACGTCGATGACATGCTGATCATTGGCACTGACTTAGAGAGTGTGAAGTCAGTGAAGAGCTTTCTCTCCTCAAAGTTCAGCATGAAGGACATGGGACCTACTGATGTGATTCTGGGAATCAAGATAGTGAGGTCAAACACTGGGTTTGGTCTGACTCAGTCTCACTATGTAGAGAAGATGCTAAAGAAGTTCGGATACTTCGATCTTCCAGAAGTTCCAACTCCGTACGACTACAACAAGAAGCTGAAGGCCAATGATGGGGAACCTGTGAAGCAGCTCGAGTACTCTAGCGTCGTCGGAAGCTTGATGTATGCGATGAGTTGCACGAGGCCGGATATTGCCTATGTTGTAGGCATGTTGGGCAGATTCTCAAGTAATCCTGGAAAAGCTCATTGAGAGGCGATTCAGAGGGTTATGAGGTATCTGAAAGGCACAATGAACTATGGGTTGTTCTACTCCGGTTATCCATCGATCGTGGAAGGCTTCAGCGACGCAAGTTGGTGCTCAGATCCGGACGAATCCAAATCGACTGGCGGTTATGTGTTCACCTTGGGTGGAGCCGCAGTATCTTGAAAATCAAAGAAGCAGTCCGTGATTGCACAGTCGTCGATGGAAGCGGAATTCTATGCGCTGGCAACAGCTGGAGATGAAGCTGAATGGCTGAGAAATCTCCTATATGATCTTCCATTGAGTAGAAAAGAGAAGTGCGCGATCTCTATCTATGGTGACAACCAGGCGACCAGTGCTGTTGCTGAGAATGGCTTGTTCAATGGAAGAAAAATGACTGTTCGTCTGAAGCACGGCTATCTGAATGAGTTGATTCGAGATGGCGTGATATCAGTGGTCGATGTCAGATCTTCAGAGAACTTGGCGGATCCCTTGACGAAAGGTCTCAAAAGGGAGTTGGTTGAGAGAACCACCGCTGGAATGGGACTGAGGCCTATGTGATGTCTTGTAATAATTCTACCATTAGATAGAAGTTTGGGTTCAAAGGTTTACCTGCCCATGTAATACTGATGTCTATGGTTCAAAGAAAATATTACTATAAGGACATTGATGCATAATAAATATTTCAAGTCTCAATCTTTTATCCTAATGTGCATGTTTCCTGTTGTGATATTAGACTGATCTGGGACCTTAATAAGTCTATAGCACTTTGACGTGTGGGGTGGTTAACAGGAAGCACTCTTTATAGACTTACCTATGTGAGATTGGAGATACAGGCCGTCTCCTATAGAATTTGTAGGCGATTCCTAGTAGCTCTCACAGAACAAAAATTAGGCACATGGCCTTTAATGTGCGTTCTTTATGTCGTGGTGTTAGGCTGGCCCGGGGCCTTAATAAGTCTATAGCACTTAAAAGTGTGGGGTGACTGACAGAAAGCACTCTTTATGGACTTACCTATGTGAGAGTGGAGATGTGGGCCGTCTCATATGAAATTTTAGTAATTCCTAGTAGCTCTCACAGAACCAGGAATAAGCACACGGCCCTAAATGTGCTACCAATCAGATATGGCTATTAAGTTTCTGTGTGTGTGCTGATGAACTAGTTGTGATGCTTAGTTCAATGCTTAGTCCACTATTGCATTATCAGTCACAGATTCAGCTACACTAAGTGTAGATTCAAGCCTTCAGATATCTACATTAGACGCAGTAACTTATGGGATAGAACTCGTTGGTATTTTGAAACTTGTGGGGGATTGTTGATTTTTTGAAATGTTTTTCAAAAATAAAGTTTCAAAATTCTATGTTTAAATATATTAATTTATTTTGACTCCAAACTTGATCCCTCACATGCTTTAAAATAATCACCAATTAGCTAATTATAGGGCTTGGATATAATATGGACAAGGGCTATATATGTGGATGTGAATTTGGCATGTGAATATGGACTTGGCATGATTCATGTATATTGGTGGAGTAAGTACATGCATTGTATTCTATTAATTGTTGATTCATGTATTAACTTTGCAAGGTTCATGTGTGTAGTATTTCTATGATGTACCTAGGTTGGAATGAACCACATTTATGACAATGAATGTTCATATGTTAATTGCAAGGATGTATCTAGGTGAATACATGAACCTTTGCATGGAAAAGTGAAGAGTCCCCATACATGTACTTTGAACTTGCCACCACCATTGATTATGGAACAATGAATCATGCATGGAATAATTGTGAGTCCATTATTCCTAATTGAATGGGTGCCTTGAATTTGGAGGTGACTCTTGGGCAATCTAGAGGCCTATATAAAGGGGCCCATGTATGTCATTCCATCCATCGAAGTCACAAAGTGTATCCACTCAAAGAGAGAGAGTCTCTTGTGAGAATTTGTGAGAGATAGCCCTGACGTCCTATTATTCCAGTAGCCCGAGTGCCTTCGTGGTGATAGAGTTCTAAGTCAGTTTCTGATTCCACCTGAGCGTGCACTCTGTGTGGCTTGCTAGATCCTGGGGACGGTTCGGTTTGTGACTTCAGCACCGGGAGGAGCCGAATAACGCTTTACGCGTCGCAGCGGCTTCGTCCATCCACTTATCTCTCACTCCTTCTGATTCTCTCTGTTATTTCAGTATTGTATTTTGCTTAATTTTTGTATTTTCACCCTATTTTCATCTAATCCCGTAACAGAAATCTATCAGTTATGAGGGTGCCTAACTTTTTCTAATCAATTGTTAGGATTTTTAACACACTAGAAAATCAAAACATGTCAAGACTGCAAAAATTATTCTGTATAAAATTACGTCTAATATTTTTCAAAGCAAAATTAGTTAGAAATACGAGCTAGCAAAAATAAATATGAACATTTTATTGTCATTAATTACAAAGACAAGTCAGCGCCAAATGGTTGAGCACTTGAGCATGCTAGGTAGTTTCTAGACTACCTGTTTTGCATGTCGTTCTCCCTTCAGATCTTATACTGATTTTGATATTAATTCACATTAATACAACGTTTACCTTAAGCTCTGGAAAAAAAGGAAATACAAAAAGACAAGGTCGTTTTCATATCCAAAGAAGAAAAACAACAAATTTTTTAAATAATGGTCCCTACATAGAAATAATTTAAAAAAATTCTTCCTTAATCAACAACTAATCTGTTTTGACAAATTCAACACAAACATGATCTGTACACTCCCTATTAATCACATGATTAAGGTTCTTTTTTTTTGACAGGTCAGTCAGATTAGCTGACCCAACATTTCTCCATCATCCCCACAAAAATACTATTGGTTGGGCTTTTTGCAATACAACCCAGGTATCCGGAAAATGATAACACTAAGGGTGTGTTTATGCACAAAGTTGAAGGGAAAATAAAAGAAAGTGAAGAAATTTGGGTCAAAGGGAAAGTGGTGGAAAGTAAAATTTTTTCCCTTTGACCAACTTTCAAGGTGTTTGTGCATGTGGTGGAAAAATTTTCCATCACTTTCTCTCAATTTCTCACCTATGAGAAAAAAAAAAGTTTTTTCCACTTTTTTTAATAAGACAAAATAGGAAAGGGAAAGTGGTGAAAAATTTTTTCTTTTCCTTGGTTGACACAAATGCTAGCTTTTTAAGTGGTCAAAAAAATTTTTTTACTTTCCCCCACTTTCCTTTACTTTCCATCATTCACAGACAAACTCTAAAAACCCACGTGAAACTCCCGCAAGAAATTTTTCACGTGTCCCCACAAAGATCCGCCGTATCCCGACCACTGGCCCCCACATGTCCTCATTAGACACGTGTCAACAAGCAACACACACGAGTCGACACGTGTGTTTTTTTAAAGCGTGTTAATGTCACGTGCATGAGAACCATAATAAATATTTTACAACTTTTTTTAAATTATAAATGCACATAAAAACTCAATTTGAATTAAATTATAATCACACACATAAATCAATGGTCAAAACCCAAGATATGCAGCCAAGACAAGAATCGCACGGATGGAATGTAAATTTATTTCTATCATTTGCACCATAATCTTTCAGATGTTAGTGGCCAAAGGCAGTAAAATGTAATCCAACTCCAGACTAGAATATTAATAAGTTTTTGAGCTTCAATGTGTATTTTACTTTTGTTAAAAAACTTTTATTAATATTTTATATTCAATTATGAAATTCGGAAACATAAATAAAACCATATCAAAGAGTTTTATACATACCCTTGATTTGCCAGGAAAGCATCTAAGTTCTCCAATATGCATCCCGCTTCACAAACTAGGATACCACTTACCTAAAATATTCAACAAGAAGTTTTCCAAGTTCATTTTGTCAACTGTTGCTATTTGGCATTCGGCTGAGGAATAGGAGTGTGTGTTGTGTGTGTAAAAGAGAGTTAAAGGATGATTACATTGTCAAAGGAGATTATCTTGTTCATGGAACCAAGATTAATGATCACCTGCAAAATACAGATTTCAGATACATGAAACCCAAAATATATTAAAGTATTTCTTTGGGTACATGCTGGGGTGAAACTTCCACATGCGAGTTTATTAATCTTTTTGTAGATATGAACATGTGTCCATACATATGCATTTGTGCATGCTATTACAAAATCCTATTAGATCAATATGTGCACAAAAAATCGCCTCCATTCAAATGAAGACATGAGCACAGTGTCTTAAAAAAAATTGCAATCATATTGTTTATGTTACATAGACAGCAGGTTTTCATTGAATAATTCATGTAAATATCTGCCACCCATTTGTTCAGACCTATATATACTGTTTGACTACTACGCAGTGAGAACAACAAGGGCCATGACTAGATGCCTGACAGATTAAGAAATCCAGATTGCTTACAAACATGCAATTTTCATATATAAACAGAGAAGAACAAATCAGAACTAGTCATTTTCCTAATAACAGATTAGAACTGAATCACAATCAGTGATAACAACCATAGTATTACCTCGTCAAAAACAGGCACACTCCCTCCAACAAGACCAGTATTACCACCTTGTGGAACAACAGCCAAGCATCTCCTGTTACAATATTGTAGAATTTGGGTAACCTGTAAAAATTCGCAGTGAGCGGATAGGTGCCCATACTACCAGGTAAACATTGCTCAAGTAAGGGAAAAAAAAATACTCAAATTAGAAATACAATTCTAAGAAACCTCCTCAGCAGTATTAGGTAGGAGCAGAATCTTGCTTGACCCCTTATATTTTCTCATCCAGTCCGTATTAGCAACGAGCAATCTGTCTTCATCCTGAACGACATTCTTCTCACCAAGTATCTCAACGAAATGTTGAATGTCATCAGAAGTAATCTCCGAAAAGGAAGGATTCCTCTGGACCTCAATTGTTCCAGAGCAGAATCTCCTGAGTTGCATTGCATGATTTACACTGAGGTTTGGTGCTCTGAAAGCTGGAAACCCCTGATGAGATCCAGAATAAGCTTTAAAGGATTGGTTGAGAGATTCTCTAAATCTACCAATGGTACCTGCACATGGCGTCTCTGATTTTAATATGTTCCTAAACCCGGACTAGCTGCATGTTCTGCTTGCAAAGTCATCTATGAATGTTCATTTAGTACACAAGAGTAGGGATTGCAGCTCGATGAAATATTTAGTTTTGTCTCTACAAAAATTCCATTTACCATACTATTTTTTCGTTAATGAAATGATTCATCAATAAAAGAACTGCAAGGGGCGAAAACAACAGAGATTATAGAAACACTTGACAACCGGAAAGGTTCTTGACTTTCTTGTCCTGATAAACTTTGTATGGTTTCTACTGAACATCAGATATCTCTTCTTCGTATATTTAGAAAATCAGAATCTTTGTTACATCACAAGGCTTGATGTTTTTTCCTAAAGAAGGTAACCAACATGTAAAAGAAGTGCTAAACGAAAATAGTGATATATAATGACACGTCATCTCAAGAATAACAAAAATTGAATCTTCCATTATGCAAGTCCTTTCTTGAATGCACACTAAAGTAAAAGCCGGTCTCCCTAGATCATTAATTACCTCTCTTTGTTGGAATAAATGGCACACTATTCAACTTTTACCATAAAAAACTAAATACCCTTTCATAAAAAAAATTATATTAAAAAACTAGCAGCTTGGATCGCATCCCAACAATCAACTCAGAACGGTAAGATAAAAATATATCCAATAAGGAAAATATTTTAACAAAAAAAAAACCTATGAATAACAACTAGTTCTTACAAATGGGTACTAGAAATCAATTTCAATTCCTCATCAAGGTTCCCTCTTTCAGGTAGATTCAGTGACCCAAATAAGCGCAGTCTCCCAAAATCACCAAAAGATCCCGTATTTTGTTAAATTTCTATATGATTTGAATCAGACTTCACTATAATCAAAAGAAACACACACACAAAAAAAAAAAAAAAAAAACAGAGACATCCAAAGTAGAGTAAAATTGGATAGATAGCGAGAGTACCAGAGACATGTTGGGTTCAGACAAGCAATGTAGCCACATGGAGCTCTACTATAGACTAAAATGCAAGCCCTTGA
This sequence comes from Acorus calamus, assembly GCA_030737845.1. NCBI lineage: Eukaryota > Viridiplantae > Streptophyta > Magnoliopsida > Acorales > Acoraceae > Acorus > Acorus calamus. Next base: position 27,896,302 of record CM060878.1, on the reverse strand, counting down.
TTGAACAAAGAGACGAAGGGTGCGTTTGGTTGCGCGATTGCGCTACGATTACGATTACAGGAAGCTGGGTTTGCAATCGCGCAATCAAACAGTTTTGTAATCGCAGTTTTAAACCCAGCGATTGCAGGCAAATAGTGTCCAAAAGCTGCGATTTCGAAAAGCTGAGAAAGTGAGCTTCCTGCAGAATCAGGTTTGTAATCGCAGATTCCTGCGGAATCAGTTTTGCAATCGCGCAACCAAACGCACCCGAAGTATAAGACGAAAGAGAGTGGGAGAAAGACTCATCTTTTCTTTTGCATCAAAAGAGCTTTTTTTGTTGGGGGTTTGATTGGGTGAGTTCTAGGGAGACCCAACTTCTCTTTTCACCATGAGGGTGTTGATTAAGTGAAGAAAGAGACCCGTCTCTTGTTTTCATCAAAAGAGCTATTTAGTGAGTGAAAAAAAAGAGAGGCCCACATCTTGTTTTCAATCAAAAGAGCTTCTTTTTCTGCAGCGAGGGAGAGATGAAGGGAACGATGGGTTTTTGTGAGAGCTGATCAGATCGATATGAAGAGCTCCACCTCACTCAAACTTAATTATTGATCAAAAGAAACACAAGAAAACATTCGATTAGAGAATTACCGGATATTGGTGTTGATGGTTCGTATTTGGGACTCTCAGAAAACGAATTCGATGTGAAGAGAATTTGAAGAGAAGTTGAGAGAGCCTCCGTCGATCCATAGCGCAGATTTTTTTTTTTTTGAGGTTTAAAATGGGGTCCATGAGAGAGAGAGAGAGGGGACAGAGGCTTTGCATGTTAGGGGAAAAAATCCTAATCACAACTAGCCGCCCCATATCCACACCCCACCTGCACCCCTTTTGTCCCAAGACTCCTTTAGTCAAGCTCCGGAAGCAAAATAGGATACCTGTTTTTCACCTCTGTGTACGGTATATCTGTGTCTCAGAGCGGAGACCCCACAAACTCCCCCGTAGGCAATCAAATCCAACCCAAACCCTTTCCTGTTTTTAGAAAAAGCAGGTGGCGATCACAAAACCCCTGGAATCCTCTTGAGCCGCTATCGGGCGCCTCAACCAGGAATGACCCCCTCACCCTTCCGAGAAGACGATCCGACCGAGCCCGCCACAACAGGATTTCCCGTTGTGCAGCCCCAATAGTCCAAACCCAGTCCCCACCTATCAGCCATAGGGTTGGACAACCGCCTCGTAAGGCACAAACCCCCACGGTAGAGGGGATTACACAAGTATCGGTACTCTACCCGAACGGAGCACGATTTCCTGATCGAGGAACGGCTCCGAGACAGTACACGTCCGGTTCATCCGGGTATGCGCCGCCTCGGCCAACCAACCAAAATTTTGTTACTCGATCAGTACCCGTCCCCGTGCCGATGCAACAAAGCCCCATAGCCCATAAATCCCCAATTCAGGTCCCCATAGTCCAAGACCGCAACCAAATTAGGACCCCCTTTTATTCTGCTCTCCCAAGAGCGCAAAGCGTAACCTCTAAACAACCCGCGCAAAGCCCCCGTGATAAGGCTACACCTTCCTCCTTCTACGATGCGAGATGGTCAAGCAGAAGGGATAGCTATCCACCCCTTCCAGAAACCCTAGGAAACATCTTTAGGGCCTTAGTAAAAGTCGATGGCATTTCCTTACCCATGGCTAGACCTTCGCCTATCGGTGCGGACCCCACCCGTTTTTCTTAATATCACCGACATCACGGTCACACTATCGAACAATGCCCCTCATTTCGAGATATCGTCTATGACCTTGATGAAGAAAGGCGCTTAGACTGGGCCACCATCAGGGGACTCAAAAACAACCCAGCTGCAAAGTCACTAGAAGTCCAGTTAAGCCCACTCTTCAAGCAAACCCCAGAAAATCCCAGCCCTGTAGGAGCCAAAACCCAAAACCCGAAGCCGGCCACGAAGGCTCTCTTAGAAGAACCGGAGAGCCTAAGCTTTGAAAGTGTCTACACCATAAAGGCCACTGACCACGAAGAGTCACCCAGAATCATCCCGGGTGGCTTAATCCTACCAGCCTCTTCCCCCATCCTACCAGCCCCCTCCCCCATTCTCCCAAGCCCCGCGAAGTCCCCCTTCCCTAAAAACCACCAACCATTACCCCTCTCACCAATTAACGAAAGCTTATACCTATCAAAACAAGACCCCCGAACCACCATTGACACTCTGAACCATCATACTACTAGGGCAGGCAGAATTTTCAATGCTGTCCCCTCTTATAGACACCCCCTGCCTGAAACAGAAACCGAGGAGCCCCACGCCGAAGATAAGATCGACATCCTAGACCAACTCTTAAAAACCCCCGCATAAATTTCCATTTTAGAGCTGATTGAAACCTCAGAACATCACCAGCAAGCCCTAAGAATGTTCATGGAAAGAATCCAAGTCGACCCGCAAATCTCTACCCTAGGGGTGCCAATAGCTTTAGCCTCTGCGGGACTAGGGCCAGTCATAACCCTTAGACCCAAAGAAGAGGTCCATGATAAGGTCATTAACACCTCGACCTTATGCATAACAGTTGACCTCGAAGGATATTCAGTGGATAAGGTTCTAATTGACACCGGCGCGGGGGTAAACCTCATGTCACTACAAACCTTCGAGCACATTGACGGACACATAACCACACTCCTCGAGACGGACACCCGTATATTTGCTTATGACAAAACGGCTTGTCCGGTTCTCAGCTTTAAAGACTTCTAGTTAAGAGTAGGACCGCTGGAAACAAGCGCCAAAACTTACGTCCTAGAAATGGATTCTGACTATAATATGATCCTAGGACGTAAATGGCTAGCATCTATAAAAGGAGTCTCCTCTCCCCTACACCAGTGTTTGAAATTTCCTTTGGGAGATCGAATAATCAAAATATAGGGAGACGTGGTCAAGGGACCTAAATCAAGGTTCACCAATAATGAAACCATTGCTATGAAAACCAGTGACCCAAAACCCATAGAAGCCACCATCCACATCTTAGATTTCCTAGCCGATTGGTTTAATCCACGGAACACTCTCTCTGGTACCACAGAGACTCTCTCTGGTACCAAAGAGACAAGCCACCCTAGACTTAAGAACCCTGGCTGGCATATAATGGGGATCATGGGTCATCTCCCCGGGGGAACCTTGGGACTAAAAAATGGGATCTTGGAGCCCATCGAACTCCCAGCATGGCTAGGTAAATGAGGCATTGGCTCATCCAAGCATCACACTAAATTAAAAGAAAAATACAATTGGAGGTTATACGAACATTTCATAAAGGGAATGATCGCAGAACCAGCTAAGGAAACCATATACCCCCGCCCCCTAAACCCTATCTAGGAAAGAGAGCCAGACTATTCTCTCTGGCTCCCTTGATTGGTTATTTCCACACCCTGATAAGCACCTAAACACACACTCGCCACCGGATGATAAAACTCCAGCTGACCAAACCTCCTTTCCTCGCAGTGCTCAAGCATCGCAACAAAGGAGCGCCAGCTGCTGGAGGAAAGTCGGTTGAAACACTTCCACCAATCCAGTAGGTTGTGAATAATAAGTGTCTTTTCTGTTACAAAAAAAACAAAACAAAACATGAAAAAAAAAACCAAAAAACCAAAAACAAATAGGATGGAAACCAAAACCCTAGGATCCCTGTTCGACAAAGATGACTTTACCCCGGCATGGCACCCTTTCAGTGACGACTCTGATCTTCTGAATAAACTACAATGTCTAGCCAGTCAAGCTAAGAGTCCTGACCCTAGTACCTCGTCTAAGACAATCAGACCTACTAGGAGTCAGATACCTGACCAGATCATTAGCAACTTGGAAGTGTGTAGCGGGGCCATGTTGGGCCTAGAAAAGTTTGAGTCAATAGCAGTTATAGAAGAACCAGACCTAGATAACCTAGAAAACTTAGACGATGGTCTAGGAGTCTTCAAAATCTGTGATGGAGACGACGGAGGAGAAGAAGACCTATCTAAAGAATTCGAGCAAAGCCTTCAAAGGTTTGATGAAAAGACGGAAGAAGCGGACGAGAAGATAGAGGAGATAAACCTGGGGACAAAGGCTGACCCCAAAATCATTTTAATTAGTGCGGGGCTAAATCACCATGAGAGAGAGAGCCTAGTTAAAATATTACGTGAGTATGAAGACGTCTTTGCATGGTCTTACAAAGATATGCCCGGACTCGACACCTCTTTTGTCGAGCATCGGTTAATCTTAGAACCTAATGCAAAGCCAGTAAAACAAAAACTGAGGCGCCTTCATCCTGAGGTGGCTTTAAAAATCAAAGATGAGGTGGACAAGCTCCACCAGGCTAAATTTATCCGGGTAGTCTTATACCAAAAATGGGTAGCTAATATCGTTCCGGTATCCAAGAAAGATGGTAAGATCCGGGTATGCATCGACTTCAGGGACCTCAATCGAGTGTGCCCAAAAGATGACTTCCCACTCCCGCATATTGACCTCCTTGTCGACAACACGGCAGGATATGAGATGCTCTCTTTCATGGATGGATTTTTCGGATACAACCATATCCGGTTGGCAGAAAAAGACCAAGAAAAGACTTCCTTTACCACACCCTGGGGGACTTACTGCTATATAGTGATGCCTTTCAGGCTTAAAAATGCGGGTGTAACACATCAAAGAGCTATGACCTCAATATTTCATGATATGATGCACAAACTAGTAGAAGTTTATGTGGATGACATCTTAGTTAAATTTAGGACTCGAATAGGACACGCAGACATACTTAGGCAAGTATTACAGAGATGCAGAGAGTTTTCGCTCAAAATGAATCCAAAGAAGTGTCACTTTGGCGTCTCCTCCGGGAAACTCTTGGGATTCATGGTGAGCAAAAGGGGGATCGAAGTATATCCGACCAAGGCAAAAGACATCGCCCAAATGCCCCCACCTAAGAACCTAAAGGAATTGAGAGGACTCATAGGAAGGTTGCAATTTATTAGGAGATTTATTTCACAACATGCTGAAAGATGTCGCCCCTTTTACAAACTGCTGAAAGGGGGAGTTAGGTTTAACTGGGATAGTGAATGCCAAAAGGTCTTCGATAATTTAAAGGAGTACCTTCTTAATCCCCCAGTCCTCTCAGCCCCAGTACCCGGACGACCCCTGCTTCTCTATGTAGCCGCAACTAAGGAAGCAATCGGTGCAGTACTTGCACAGCACGATGATGTAGGAAGGAAAGAAAAGGCTATCTACTACTTAAGTAAAACACTAATTGAGTATGAAAAAGCCTATCCTCCAACAGAAAAAACTTGCCTAGCGTTAGTATGGGCTTCCCAAAAACTACGTCATTACTTTCTTGCCCACAAAGTCAAGTACTTTGCCAAAATGGACCCAGTAAGGTTCCTATTCGAGAAAGCTGTATTAACTGGTCACTTAGCCCGATGGCAAGTACAGTTAATTGAGTTTGACATCACGTACGCCACTCGAAAATCCGTCAAGGGGCAAGGTATCGCTGACCACCTCGCCCAATTCCCCCTGCCTGATTATGAACCAATGAAAACTGACTTCCCAGACGAGGAAATATTTGCGCTTATTGAAGAAAAAGATAGAAAGACTTGGACACTATACTTCGATGGAGCAGTCATCCAAAAAGGAAAGGGAATAGGAATAGCATTAATCTCCCCCGAGGGCGTCATTATCCCACGAGCGTTTCAGCTTGCGTTTAATGCCACCAACAATATTGCCGAATACGAAGCCCTGATAGCAGGTTTGAAGGCAGCCCTAGCCCTAGGAGTTAAAAGTTTAGACATCATTGGGGACTCTCTCTTAGTAATCCGTCAAACTCTTAAAAAATACCAGACTAGAGACCCAAAGCTAAAGCCATATAGAGAACTAGCCACAGTCCTGTTGAAACAATTCCACAAGGTTACTCACATTTTCATACCACGGATCGGCAATATTCTTGCGGATTCTCTAGCCTCTTTAGCTTCGTCACTAACCTTCCCCATATCTAGGACATCTGAAACATTCACTATCCAAATACTAGAAACACCTGCCACCGAACTTCGAGACTGTAAAACTCGAGATCTCCTAAAAAGGGACCAAACAGACAAAAGCGCTAGTACCACGAAAATCCTAGCCCTTGAACTAGGAGATATGGATGACGGAAATCCGTGGTACTTTAACATTAAAAATTACCTTGAAGATGGTTCATTCCCAGGCTACGCTACTAGCAATGACCAGAAAATAGTTAAAAGGATAGCAGTCAAATACTGTCTCCGAGGAGGGATACTTTTCCGAGCATTCTTCAATGGAGAACTACTCGGATGCTTGGATGACGAAGAAGCGTATACCATCGTAGAAGAAGCTCACTCTAGAGTATGTGGAGGGCATCTCAACACCCAGATGCTAGCAAAAAAGGTACTAAGAATGGGCTACTATTGGCCCACACTTGAAGGGGACTGCAACAAATACATTAAGCGTTGTATCCGATGTCAAACCCATGCCAACAAAATACATGCACCAGCATCTTCCTTACACCCCATGACTTCACCATGGCCCTTCTTTATGTGGGCATTAGATGTAATAGGACCGTTCCGGGACACTATAGAAAACACCACCCAAAAAGCCTTCATCCTCACCGCTACAGAATACTTTACCAAATGGGCCGAAGCCGAATCCTACATAGTAATTAAAAGCTCTACCCTGGCTCGTTTTGTCCGCACTCACATCCTTGCACGGTTCGGTACCCCCAAAGTGATTGTAACTGATAATGGCCCCCAATTCATCTCCCAAGAATTCCAAGAGCTATGCAATAAACATCATATAGAACTTCATCATTCCACGCCATATTATCCCCAGGGGAACGGACAAGTAGAGGCCACCAACAAAACCTTGCTCAAAATTATAAAGAAGAAGGTAGAAACCCACAAGGCCACCGATTGGCCTGATAAATTGGTAGACACCCTCTGGGCATACCGAACCTCCATTAGAACACCCACTGATCAAACTCCCTATTCGCTTACATTTGGGGCGGAAGCAGTGGTACCTTACGAAATTCTCATTCCATCCTTAAAAATAGTACTAGAAGAAGACCTCCAAATTGAGGAAAGGAGGGAGGCACTTCTGCTACGCCTCGAACTACTAGACGAGAAAAGATTAAGAGCGGCAGACCATGCTCAGGCCTACTAAAGAAGGGTGGCAAGGGCATTTGAAAAGAAGGTAATAGAAGACAATTTAAAATCGGAGAGTTAGTACTTAAGCAAATCATGCCATCAAGACAGCCTCACCCAAGAGGGAAATTGCAACCACATGGGAGGGACCCTGTGTGATCACCCATGCCTATTCCGGGAATGCCTACCGCTTGGTAGATGCTGAAGGAGTCGAGGTTTCAGGTTCGTGGAATGCACTTTATCTAAAGAAATTCCATGCATGAATAGCTTTCAATACTTGAGAACTATTATTCTTTCTTCCTGCAATTTCCAGCGTTTAGTACTTGATGATAGAATTATAAGACTCCCGCAGATAAACTCATATTTATTTGAACACATATTCGCCAATCATGCCGCTTCCTTCACACACATATGACTGGACAATCGATTTACCTAATAGAAGAGAAATTGCCTACCCTGTAGATTGGGACAATTTTAAAACCCCAAACCAAACATCCATGCAAACTACTCCAAACCATGCGTACAAAAGAGAATTATAAAATTGTCCCACCAAAACCAATAAACATAAATTGTTGTAAAAAAGGAGTCTTTATACGGAGTAAGGAAGAAGTAGATCCACCAAAAGCTCCAAAACTCCAAAGTCTTGAGCCATGCATCACCGAAATATCACCTGAGTCAAAAGTAAAGGAAGAAAAGCATGAATTCCTTGCATATATACTATTCTTCTACCCAAAACCAAGACACGAGGGAGTATACCTCAGAGTGTTATCATCATCTGCGGGTGGCTGAGAAGGAGGAACGTCCTGACTTGGCTGGGAAGGGAGCGGTGGTTGATGAGAAGACTGGACCTAGAGCATCAAGAGCGGTGGGAGTCTCTCGAACTGAAGATGCGGCCCTCGCGTATATCCCACGACTCTTGGACGCTGAGGGACGAGAAGCGCGACTGAAGGTGGCCCCGGTAACTAGAGAAGCCAAGGCATAAGGCTCGGGCTCAAGAGGAAGGAGGTCAAGGTCCACCTCGGTCATGACCCCTCCGCCAACCAACTTCCCTCGCATGGTGGCTTCCCAGAGGAGGACCTGCTGAATATCTCTATCTCTACGTTCCAACCCCCCTCGAAGATGCGTCTCCACCGCCCTCAACCTCTCCTCGACCTCTCGTGACCTCGCCTCAGCGACCCGGAGCCGATCCTCGCTCGATCGAAGCGCCTCTCGATCTCTATCCCCGGCCGCCTGGAGAGAACGAAGCAAATCCCCCATCAAACCCCAGGGAACGCCCGCCGAAGCCACCAACTCTGACACCCTCATCTGGAGGGAGTCCCTCTCGCGGCCTAGGGTGATGAACTCCCCCTCTCTCGATGCCACCATGAACCTCAGCCGATCCATCTCCTCCTCTGCCCATAAAGCTCTACCCCTCGTCTGGCTCAACTCCATCCGTGTGGCTGCCAACTCGCTCCGGGCCGCATCTAACTCCCTCGTCAACTCGAGCTCTCGCTCGTAAACCATGGAAGGAGGGGGGGCAGAAGAAGAGGAAGCACCAACGGCTCTCGCTCTCGACAGAGCATCCACCTGAGCCTCGAGGACCCGAACCTGGTCCTGTAACCGGCGCCTCTAAGCCCTCAAGTTCTCCACTTGCCCACTACGCACTTGAAGGTGCTCGTTGGCGGTCTCTTCTCCATCTCATTCAACTCAACCTGCAAAAGAGACACCACTCAGAAAAAAATTCAACAAAAGAGAACGAGAAAGAGAAGAAGGGTTTCTAACTTACGTAGGCATCCGGGATCTCCTCCTCCATCGTCCCAAGGATGCCCGCATACTCCTGACGATACCAAGCCAGGTAGTCGTCATCTGAAGTCACCTCGGGACAACACTCCACCAAGGCACCCGGCTCATCCATCCCGCCACATACGTAGCGTAGTTCCTCGGGAGGTTCATGTCCCGAGGAATCCCAGCCACCGGAATCGAGGGGCGCTTCGGTAGAGGATCAGGCACCCATTGGTGGTACCCAAGCTGGCGGACAACCTGGCTGATCGCATGAAACACGGCCTCATTAAAATAGATCAGCCAGACGTCTCGTGACAGATCCTCGGGGACCTCCTCCTCCATATAGGGCCTCCACGTCATCTATAAAGCATCAAAAGATTGGAAGAGTGCTTAGCCAAAAGTAAACCAAATACAAGCCAAAGAAATTTCGAAGAAAAACTTATACCTCTTCCTCCGTCAAGACACGGAAGGCCTCTCAGAATTGGGCAAGGCGGTACAAATGTGAAGATCCCCGGGGTGCCCACCTCATAACCCAAGGGAGGGCGTGGTCAAACGGTGCCAAAGTCGGGCGGTCAATGGCGAAGTGCTCATATCCAAAAATCTAGCAAGAGGGAAATTATCATGATCAAGTGAACTAAACCAAGAAGAAGACATCTACTGCTCACTTACACATACCTGAAGAAATGGTGCGAAGCCACCAAGATTCTTTCCCCCGGCCCTCTCGACCTTCTTCAAGAGCTCCGCGAAGAGATGGACGAGCATCGCCACTCCCCAGGCATAGCGTCCCATGCCCTCCAGGTCCCTCATCAACAAAAGGGAATGAGAGGAGACCTTATTAGAGGTCGTCGAGAAGAGGACCCGGCCAAAGAAATAAAGGAAGAACGCCCTCGACTCCCTCCGTGCCCTTTGTGGGCAATGTCGGTGTGGGAAAAATCCACGTGTGTGGGGGTTCTTCGGGGATTCGGATTGGATGCGTGCCCTGGCGGGCTCGGTCGGATCATCTTCTCGGAAGGGTGGTTGTCATTCCTGGTTGAGGCGCCCGACAGCGGCTCAAGAGGATTCGAGGGTTTGTGTGATCGCCACCTGCTTTTTCGAAAACCAGGAAAAGGTTGGGTTGGATTTGATCGCCTACGTGGGGAATTTGAGGGGTCTCCGCTCTGAGACACGGATATACCGTACACAGAGGTGAAAAATAGGTAATCCTATTTTGCTTCCACGGCTTGACTAAAGGAGTCTTGGGACAAAGGGGTGCAAGTTGGGTGTGGGTATGGGGCGGCTAATGGAATTCAGTCGTCGGGTATGGGGCGGTTACTAGGGTTTAGCCGTCCGGAGCCTGGGTTGGTTTGGGCAGAACTTCGGTAGGAAATGGGTTTGGTTTCGGACGGAGGTTAAGCTAGGTGTTTGTGTAGGGAATGAGATTTTTCTCTCACAAAAGGGGCTCTCTTTCTCTCTCTTGGGATTTTTAGTAGTGGAAGGGGGTGTGAACTATGAGTGAATTGTCAATTGGAATTCTAGATGTTGTTTAAAGGCTTGGGACCTTCTCTATTTATAGTAAAAGAGAGGTAGGGGAATGTCCAGGGGGTAATAGGATGGCTTGGTTAATAGTGTGCTTGATTAGACCCCTCATTTAATTCTCTAGTTCTTCTGTCAGGACCAGGTGAAGGGCGGCTAGTCCTAACTAGCCGCCCAGGATGGGGCGACTACTTTGGGTCGGTTACTTGGATTGTTCTGGCCAAGATAGGGCGGCTAAAGATCACAACCCGCTGCAATGATCAGCATTTAATGCTGCTTTATGTCCCATCCAGGGACGCGGTTCAGGGTCAGCCAGGGGGGCGGCTAGTGCCAACTAGCCGCCTGGTATGGGGCGACTGGTTGGGGCTAGCCGCCCCTTCCCAGGTACTTAGGGGATTTCTAGGGTTTTGGGGTTTAGGGTTTCTCTAGGTGGGTTTAGGGTTGGGACCAGGTTTTAGGGTTTGGTTTAGGGTTAGGGTTTGGTTTAGGGTTAGGGTTTCCGGTTTAGGTGAGGGTTTAGGGTTAGGTCTGGTTTAGGTTTAGGGTTTTCGGCCAGGGCTTGGTTTAGGGTTGGGGTTTCCGGTTTAGGTTAGGGTTTAGAGTTAGGGTTTCCGGTTTAGGTTAGGGTTCCTGGTTTGGGCCAGGGTTTGGTTTAGGGTTGCCGGTTTCCTGAACTTTTGGTTTTCTATTAGATGCCCAAATGTGGGTTATTCCCACGTGTTACTTGAAGTATTTCTGTCTTTCTGGACGGTCAAAATTGGAGTATCTACAGGCACACGGCCACCTCTCTCGCCTCGATCATCGCCCGCCTCCTCTCGTTGCTAGCTGCAGCTTCACCCTTCTGACGCTCTGTGAAGGAACCGAGGCCATACTGCCCTGGAAGCCTACCCAAAGGGATCCGGTTCAGCGTCCGCCTCCACGAACTCCTGAAACAGCCCCCTATAGTCCGCAAGGGTGGCCGCGATCACCGCTTCCCCTGAGACCGGAAGACCAGTGATCCGATGGACGTCCTCGAGGGTCGGCATAACGGCGCCGGTGGGGAGGATGAACGTGCAACTCTCCGGGTCCCATCTCTCCGCCAATACCTTCACATACGGGCGATGGATGTGGAACGGCTCAATCAGAAAGAAGGAACGGAAGCCCGCTCCATCCACCAACCTCCTCTCCCCCTGCCCCAAGGCATCATACCACCTCGTCGTCCCATGCCACAAAGCCCGGATATGATTCGGTCGCTACAAATGGACGAAGAAAACATGGGTTAGTTTAAGAGCAATCGAGAGGTAAGAATCCAAAGCCTAAAAATCGTTTAGAAATCATGCTTAGCAAGATAAAATTTCCATGTACTAAATCAATGACAAAAGCATGAAGATAGGAAACTTAATTCACATAAAGATTCACCTCCCATTATTTACAAAACACTCTTCATATGATCACACATGCTAAAAATATTAAATCCCACCGTGGTCACCACTTACGCTCTTTCTTTCATCACAGTCTATCATGCTTATATTACTTTCCATAAACTCACCTAAACATGTGGAAGAATACTTGGACCCATGAGATACATGCATACACTCCCCCCATGCTCTACCACAATCAAAACACGTATGAAGACACACCTCAAAAAATATATGCACACAAGAATATATCACATGCAAGCATACTAGCCATGTCATTCCTCTCTTCTTTTAGAACAAATATGGATACATGTATAAAAATTGTCCCCCTTTCTAAAAACAAACCCATATCGACATGCAGCATGCTTACATATCCCACCATAATCAAACTATACATACAAAGCATGCCTACTAGAACACACATGCACAAATATTACACATGAATCACCAATTTCATGCTACAAAGACATGTATACACATATACGTAAATAAAAGGCTAAGACTAAAGGGTTAGGAACACACCACGGCCTGTGCAGACCCGTGAGCGTTCGCCTCAGCCTCGTCGGGATCGTCCATCCCATCATCATCCCCCTCCTCCTCATCCTCAGCCTCAACCCTAATACCCCCGGCCTCCGCGGCCTCAGCCCCAACATCTCCAGTCCCCTCCATCCTCTCCGCACCGGAGACAAACTCCTCAAAGACCCCCATAGCCCTTCTCTCCTCCTCCTTAGCCCTGGCCTCCGTGGCCTCCCTATCCAACATCCCAACAATGGCATCCAACGATGCCCTCACATCCTCACTAACTCCCTCAACCCTTACCCCCTCAATTACACCCTCGGCCGGCCCTCCGACCTCCAGAAGCACCTCCTCGACCGCCACCGATCGATCCCCACGCCTTCTCTTGCGTGTATAACCTATCATAGTTCCCCCTACCTCCGGGGCAGCCCCCACTCACCCACTTCTTTTTCTACATAACATATGTTGATAAAGCACTTACCTAAGTTTTCATTTTTGCGAGATACAATGATAATAAAAAATACCGATTGACAGAATAGAATCCATTCCAATGGAATAAAAGAATTTTATTCATTCATCAGTCATAACGGATGGCACTAACAAAAATAGAGTGACAAAGTCATAAAAAAAGGCAAGTCCCCAACCCCACCCACGCGGGTGCCCACCGACGCTACCTCCGTCATACCCATAACCTCCCCCACGGCCTTGACCTCCGGCCTATCGCTCTCCGATGATGAAGAGCTCGGGCTACACTCTCCACGAGTCACCCGTGGTCGTTTCCCCCTCGAAGCGATCGCCTTCGACCTCGTCATCTTCCTCGGTTTGAAAAGAAAAAGGAGAACCCGAACCTAGGGTTTTGAAATCAAGAGGAAGAGAAAAGATTGAGGTTGAAATGGAGGAAAATAAGGCAAAGAAATCAAGTTTTTTTTTTTGTTTCAAAACCGAAGAGAAGAAGAAGAAGAGGGAGAGAAACCGTTTTGAAAAGTGGGAAGAAAGAGGGACTTTATTCGGTTATAAGGGGCCCAGTGATGGGGCGGCTACCCAAGAGTAGCCGCCCCCTGTCGAACGGCTAGTTGCAACTAGCTGCCCCACCCTGTTTTCCCATTTTTACTTTAAAACACTTTCCAAACCTCCTTTTTTTTGAGCATTAGTTCCAAAGTTTTTCAATACCAAACAACCATGTAGTGGTTTATTTCCAAACACTACGTGATCAAACACGACTTTTTCGAAATTTTACCACACTTCTAGTACCATCCAGTTCGAATTTAGTCAGTTCTGGTTCTTTTCCAGAGTCTTTTTCCCTTCGGATGATCCAACCACCAACTCAAAACACTTTACTTGCTTTCTGTCAGCGATATCCCCTCCTTGCAGAGTTTTCCCAAGCATGGGAACGGTAGGCACGAGGAAACTGACGCTGGGCTGCTCCGTGCACGATAGCTAAGAACCCCGATCGCGGGTTGGATCACTCACCATTTACTTTTTCCGCCTTCCACTTGGATCATCCTTTCGGTTGAAAATCCTAGTCAAGACTTAGCCTCTGACAGTCTAAATCAACTCCCCGAATAGTACTATTCGTGTTGTCATAACTTCTTGAAGGTCGGGCTGGCCAAAATAGGGGTCTCTTTCCTTATCATCGGTCAAAGTCTTTCCTGCTTCGCGCAAAGACTCCGTCCGATGAGGGACAATTGTAGATACCCCAATTTTGACAGTCTAGAAAGACAGAAATACTTTTAAAATCAAACCACATTTGGACAGCAAATGGAAAATGGAACTTAGGAAAACAAAACTGGAAACCCTAACCCTAACCTAAATCCTGGTCCAAACCCTAAACCCCGACCTAAATCCTGGTCCAAACCCTAAACCCTGACCTAAATGCCCTAGAAACCCTAAGACCCTGGACTGGGGCGGCTAACCCTAACTAGCCGCCCCATACCAGGTGGCTAGTTGGAATTTGCCTCCCCCTAGGCCGACCCTGAACCGCTTCCTTGGATGGGACATAAAGCAGCATTAAATGCTGATCATTGCGGCGGGTTGTGACCTTTAGCCACCCTATCTTGGCCGGATCAATCCAGGTAACCAACCCAAGCCACCGCTTATCAGAGATGGGATATTTGGCAGGTCATGATGGGGGCGGCTACCAGGAAGTAGCCGCCCCATACTGGGCGGCTAGTTAGGACTAGCCGCCCTTAACCTGGTCCTGACAGAAGAACCAGAGAATTAATGAGGGGTCCAATCAAACACACTATTAACCAAACCATCCTATTACCCCCTGGATATTCCCCTGTCTCTTTTTTACTATAAATTGAGGGGATTCAAAACATAATTCAGACATCAACCAATCTCCAATCCACAACCCTCACTAGATCATTCCCTTCCACCACGAGAAATCCAAAGAGAGAGAGAAAGAGACCCCCCCTTTTGTGAGAGAAAAATTCATTTCCTACACAAAAACACCCTCTCATTCCACCCTCCACAAACCCGGGTTAAACCTAGCTTAACCTCTGTCCAAAACCAAACCCATTTCCCACCAAAGTCCTGCCCAAACCAACCCAGGCTCTGGACGGCTAAACCCTAGTAGCCGCCCCATACCCGACGGCTCAAACCCATTAGCCGACACCACACCTGCACCCTTTTGTCCCAAGACTCCTTTAGTCAAGCCCCGGATGCAGAATAGGATTACCTGTTTTTCACCTCTATGTACGGTATATCCGTGTCTTAGAGCGGAGACCCCACAAACTCCCCACGTAGGTGACCAAATCCAACACCAACCTTTTTCCTGCTTTTTAAAAAAAGCAGGTGGCGATCACACACACCCTTGAATCCTCTTGAGCCGCTGTCGGACCCCTCAACCAGGACGTTCCTCCTACTTAGCCTCCCGCAAATGATGATAACACTCCGAGGTATACTCCCTCGTGTCTTGGTTTTGGGTAGAAGAATAGTATATATGCAAGGAATTCATGCTTTTCTTCTTTTTCTTTTGACTCAGGTGATATTTCGGTGATGCATAGCTCAAGACTTTGGAGTTTTGGAGCTTTTGGTGGATCTACTTCTTCCTTACTCCTTATAAGACTCCCTTTTTACAACAATTTTATGTTTATTGGTCTTGGTGGGACAATTTTATAATTCTCTTTTGTATGCATGGTTTGGAGTAGTTTGCATGGATGTTTGGTGTTTTTAAAGAGTTTCCTTTATTTAGGGAGATGCGTATTGCGTGGATGGGTGAACTTGGTGTTTTTATACGTTTAATTTATGGATGGATGTAGGATTTTGATATACAAGTGTTCTAGCATGGTATCTATACAGATTTTGTGTATGAATATGTGTATGAAATGTGTGTATGCACCTTTTTTTTGTTTTTTTTTTGGAAAGATATGCTCTGAACAGGTGGTGGAGATTTGAAGAGTCGATTAAAATGGGACTGACAGCAACAGAGGGGGCAGCAGGTTGGGGGCGGCTACTTGCATTTAGCCGCCCCAGATGGGGTGGCTTGTTTAAGTTAGCCGCCCCATTCCTGGGGGTCTTACCTGGAAAAGAAGGGGCAGGGGCGGCTAGTGGTTTCTAGCCGTCTGGTGAGGGGCGACTAGTCGGGTTTAGCCACCCCCTGCCAGGGGCAATTTGTGGTTTGGTTAGTTCTGTCTGCTGCTGCTGAAAGTCCTCGTGAGTGTTTTAACCTTGAAGACCTATAAAAACATTCTTTTCATGGACCAAGTGTCAAATCTGTCCGGGTTTTGCCCCTGCACTGAATTTCGATCCCTTCTTGCTTGAATTGTCAAGGGCTACAATCCATCTAAAGGTAAATGGAAAGATAATGCGAGAAAGTAAAGTGTGGGAAACCATGCTTTAGCACGCAAGGGAGGGATTCCAAGTGCGTGAGCGAAGAAAACTCTTAAGTATGTCTGAAAGTGGAATAATTTCTTCTCAAGCATGTGCGGAAGGGCATGAAATGAGTGTAGATGGGGGCAATTGTAATGTTGGTATGGGGGGTCAACTTTAGTATTTCCAAAAAATTGGATGCCTAGGCGTTTTGGAAAAGGAAAATGCGAGCTTATGCGTAAGTATAATTGGCATAAGGGGGCATTTTAATTCTTCAATGGTCTTTTATGTGAGAGGGCAATGTTTTCGACTTTCTTAAGTAAAAGATACCATCAAGTCCTTATGGAGGAGCCCTTTTGGTACATATGCTAGGTCCAAGTAATTCCTCATTTTGACATAGGGTTAATAC
The DNA here is from genome assembly GCA_030737845.1 of Acorus calamus. Lineage (NCBI taxonomy): Eukaryota > Viridiplantae > Streptophyta > Magnoliopsida > Acorales > Acoraceae > Acorus > Acorus calamus. The sequence continues at coordinate 27,879,768 of CM060878.1, read as the reverse complement.
GAGTGGAGCGGAAATAAGGGAGGTTTGCTTTGAGGTTTTAAAATTATCCCAGTCTATGGGGTAGGCAATTTCTCTTCTATTAGGTAAATCGATTGTCCAGTCATACGTGTGTGAAGGAAGCGGCATGATTGGCGGATATGTGTTCAAATAAATACGAGTTTATCTTCGAGAGTCTTATAATTCTATCATCAAGTACTAAACGCTGGAAATTGCAGGAAGAAAGAATAATAGTTCTCAAGTATTGAAAGCTATTCATGCATGGAATTTCTTTAGATAAAGTGCATTCCACGAACCTGAAACCTCGACTCTTTTGGCATCTACCAAGCGGTAGGCATTCCCAGAATAGGCATGGGTGATCACATAGAGTCCCTCCCTTGTGGGTTGCAGTTTTCCTCTTGGGTGAGGCCGTCTTAATGGCATGATTTGTTTATGTACTAACTCCTGGATTTTAAATTTTCTTTCTATTACCTTCTTTTCAAATGCCCTTGCCACTCTTCTTTGGTAGGCCTGGGCATAGTCTGCCGCTCTTAATCTTTTCTTGTCTCTCTCCCCTTTTTTCGGTATTTATGTTTTCGAAAACGTGGAAACAGATATATACTTATGGTTTTGAAAAGGCACGTTGGTAAAATAGATATTTTTGGTTTTTGGAAAAAGAATGGAGATATAGTTTGGAAAACGTTTTTTTTTTTTTTGGTTTTGGAGAAGAGTATGGAAATGCAGTTTGGAAAACATTTTTTTTGTTTTGAAGAAAAGTATGGAAATACAGTTTGGAAAACATTTTTGCTTTGAAGAAAAGTATGGAAATACAGTTTGGAAAACAATTTTGCTTTGAAGAAAAGTACGGAAATACAGTTTGGAAAACATTTTTGCTTTGTTTTTTTTGTTTTGGAGAAGAGCATGGAAATGCAGTTTGGAAAATATTTTTTTGTTTTGAAGAAAAGTATGGAAATACAGTTTGGAAAACATTTTTGCTTTTTTTTTTTTGTTTTGGAGAAGAGCATGGAAATGTAGTTTGGAAAACATTTTTTTGTTTTGAAGAAAAGTATGGAAATACAGTTTGGAAAATATTTTTGCTTTGTTTTTTTGTTTTGGAGAAGTGCATGGAAATGCAGTTTGGAAAACATTTTTTTGTTTGTTTTGAAGGAAATCGTGGAAATAAAGCTTGCAAACATTTTCGTTGTTTGAAAAACACATAGAGAAAGTTTGTAAAATATTTTGTAGGAAAAGGTGAAGTAAAGACGGAAACATATATGTTCAGGGTTTTGCTAACTAGGAAGTTGATTTAAGCAAATATTTTGGTTTTGGTTTTTTTTGAAAGCCTGAAAATAAATATGTACAGGTTGATGCTAGTGGGGCTTACCCGGGGGGATCGGTCCCTAGTTCTTGGACTCGTACTGCTTCCTCGAGTTGGCTCCTTTTTGACGGCCGGCTGATATCCGGTGGGGGTCCCCTATTCCCGAACTCTCCCTCACTGAGCCTCTTCAGGGGTCTTCCTTGCTGAAGTAGTTCTTCATCGGTGGAGCATGGTTGCCAACATGCAAGCTCCTCTAGCCAGATGTACATGGCACAGACACTCCAATTTCGGACCCCCGCCTCGTTGAAGCGTGCCTCTCCCCAGATAGATATCACTACTCCATGGTATGGGAAGCGAATGCATTGGTGTCGGGTGGAGGAGACAGCTTCGATGCTGTTGAACCATGTCCTCCCGACAATTAGAGGGTGGGGTGATCGAATGTTCATTACCATGCACTTGACGATGGTGCAGACCGGGTCAATTTTTAGTGGGAGCGTGACCAGTTCGCAAGCGTTCTTCCATGTGTTGTCGAAGGCGTAAATGAATTCATCCGAGGGCTCCAATCTAGGAACCCTGCCTTCTAGCTTCTGGTAGGCGGAATATGTGAGAACGTTAGTTTCCGCTCCCGTATCGATGAGAATGTGCAGGCATTCTCTTCGTCCGAGTATGGCAGTGATTGCGAGGGGTGCGAAGCGCGCTCTGGCTTTTGCGACTTCATGGGGGAGGAAGGTGATCGGGTTGGGCTCCGTAAGATTGTTTGATGGATTCAGGGTCCCGGTTGCCTCCTCCGATGGATTCAAGGGTGTGTGTGATCACCACCTGCTTTTTATAAAAAGCAGGAAAAAGGTTGGTGTTGGATCTGGTCGCCTACATGGGGAGTTTGTGGGGTCTCCGCTCTAAGACACGGATATACCGTACACAGAGGTGAAAAACAGGTAATCCTATTCTGCTTCTGGGGCTTGACTAAAGGAGTCTTGGGACAAAGGGGTGCAGGTGTGGTGTGGATATGGGGCGGCTAATGGGTTTGAGCCGTCGGGTATGGGGCGGCTATTAGGGTTTAGCTGTCCAGAGCCTGGGTTGGTTTGGGCAGAACTTTGGTGGGAAATGGGTTTGGTTTTGGACAGAGATTAAGCTAGGTTTAACCGGGGTTTGTAGAGGGTAGAATGAGAGGGTGTTTTTGTGTAGGGAATGAGATTTTTCTCTCACAAAAGGGGGGGGGGGCTCTCTTTCACTCTCTCTATGGATTTCTAGTGGTGGAAGGGAATTATCAAGTGAGGGTTGTGGATTGGAGATTGGTTGATGTTGTAAAAATGTTTTGAACCCCCTCTATTTATAGTAAAAAAGAGGCAGGGAAATATCCAGGGGGTAATAGAATGGCTTGGTTAATAGTGTGTTTGATTAGACCCCTCATTAATTCTCTGGTTTTTCTGTCAGGACCAGGTGAAGGGCGGCTAGTCCTAACTAGCCGCCCAGGATGGGGCGGTTACTTTCTGGTAGCCGCCCCCATCATGACCTGCCAAACGTCCTATCTCTAACAAGCGGTGGCTTGGGTCGGTTACTTGGTTTGGTCTGGCCAAGTTGGGGCAGCTCAAGGTCACAACCCGCCGCAATGATCAGCATTTAATGCTGCTTTATGTCCCATCCAAGGAAGCGGTTCACGGTCGGCCAGGGGGGCGGCTAGTTCCAACTAGTCGCTTAGTATGGGGCGGCTAGTTAGGGTTAGCCGCCCCAGTCCAGGGTCTTAGGGTTTCTAGGGATTTGGGGTTCTCTAGGTGGGTTTAGGGTTGGGGTTTGGACCAGGATTTAGGTCAGGGTTTAGGTCAGGGTCAGGGTTTCCGATTTTGTTTTCCTAAGTTCCGTTTTCCATTTGATGTCCAAAAGTGGTTTGATTCTAATTGTTACTTGAAGTATTTCTGCCTTTCTGGACGGTCAAAATTGGGGTATCAGCACACCCTTCCGAGAAGATGATCCGTCCAAGCCCGCCAGGGCACACATCAGATCCGAATCCTCGAAGAACCCCCACACACGCGGATTTTTCACACACCGACAGTATGGGGCGGCTAGTTAGAGTTAGCCGCCCCTTGCTAGGAACTTAGGGTTTCTAGGGTTTTGGGGTTCTCTAGGTTGTGTAGGGTTGGGACCAGGTTTTTAGGGTTTGGACCAAGGGTTTGGGGTTTGGACCAAGGGTTTAGGGTTTCCAGTTTTGTTTTCCTAAGTTCCATTTTCCATTTGATGTCCAAATGTGGTTTGATTCTAAGTGTTACTTGAAGTATTTTTGTCTTTCTGGACGGTCAAAATTGGGGTATCTACAATTGTCCCTCATCGGACGGAGTATTTGCGCGAAGCAGGAATGACTTCGACCGATGATAAGGAAAGAGACCCCTATTTGGCCGGCCCGACCTTCAAGAAGTTTTAAGACAATACGACCAATACTATTCGGAGAGTTGATTTAGACTGTCAAAGGCTAGTTCTTGACTAGAATTTTCAACCGAAAGGATGATCCAGGTGGAAGGCGGGAAAAGTAAATCGTGAGTGATCCAACCCGCGGTCGGGGTTCTTAGATATCATGCACGGAGCAGCCCAGCGTCAGTTTCCTCGTGTCTTCTGTTCCCGTGCTTGGAAAGCTCAACAAGGAGGGGATATCGCCTACAGAAAGTAAGTAAAGTGTTTGAGTTGGTGGATTAGATCATCCGAAGGAAAAAAAACTATGGAAAAGAACCAGAACTGAAGAAATTCGAACCGAACGGTACTGGAAGTGTGGTGAAACTTCGGGAAAGTTGTGTTTGATCAAGTAGTGCTTGGAAATAAACCAATACATGGCTGTTTGGTATAGAAAACCTTGGAACTAGGGCCGAAAAGAGGTTGGAAAGGGTTCTGTGAAAATGGGAAACTGGGTGGGGCGGCTAGTCAAAACTAGCCGCCTGACAGGGGGCGGCTACTCGTGGGTAGCAGCCCCATAATTGGGGCCCTTATAACCGAAAAGACCCTCTCTCTCCCCGTGCGTTTTTAAAACGGTTCCTCTCCCTCCATCACTCCTTCTTCTCCGTTTCAAACCCAAAAAACTTGGTTTTAAACATCTCCAATCCTTTGATTTTGCCTTCCATTATTCCTTTCTTCTTGATTTCGAAGCCCTAGATTTGGGTTCTCCTTTTTCTTTTCAATCCGAGGAAGATGACAAGATCAAAAGCGATTGCTTCGAGGGAAAAACGACCACGGGTGGCTCGTAGAGAGCGTAGCCCGAGCTCTCCATCATCGGAGAGCGATAGGACAGAGGAGGAGGTCGTGGGAGAGGTGATAGGTGTGGTGGAGGTGCCATTGGTGGGCACCGATGTGGGTGCGGTCGGGTGTACACCTTCGGGGGCTGTCCCGGAGGTAAGAGAGGCAGGGGGAAGTATGATGGGGTACACATGCAAGAGGAGGCGTGGTGATCGACCGGTGGCGGTCGAGGAGGTGGTTTCGGAGGTCGGCGGACCGGTCAAGGGTGCAAGCGAGGGGGTAGGGGCTGAGGGAGTTAGTGAGGACGTGAGGGCATCGTTAGATGCCATTGTTGGGATGCTGGATAGGGAGGCCATGCAGGCCAGGGCTGAGGAGGAGGAGAGAAGGGTTATGGGGGCCTTTGCGGGGTTTGTCTCCGGTGCAGAGAGGATGGAGGGGACTGGAGATGTTAGGGACGAGGCCAGGGAGGTCGAGGGCATTGGGGTTGAGGCCGAAGAGGCCGCGGGTGTGGGCATAGGAGCCACGGGGGTTGGTGCTGATGTGGAGGCCGAGGAGGTCGTGGTTGGGGAGGAGGGAGAGGATGAGGAGGAGGGGGATGATGACGGGATGGACGATCCCAACAAGGCCGAGGCGGACGCTCCCGGGTCCGCACGGGCCGTGGTATTTTTCTAACCCTTTTGTCTTAGCCTTCTATTCATATATATGTGTACATATGTCTTTTGCAGTACGAATAGGTGATTCATGTGTAATGTCTGTACATGTGTGTTCTTGTAGGTGTGCTTTTGTATGTATAGTTTGATCACGGTGGGATATGTAAGCATGCTGTATGCTGATACGGGTTTGTTTATTTAGAAAGGGGGACAATTTTTCATACACATATCCATGTTTGCTCTATTTTAGAAAGAAGAGTGGAATGGTATGGCTAGTATGCTTGCATGTGATATATTTTTTGTGTGCATATAATTTTTGAGGTGTTTCTTCATATGTGTTTGATCATGGTAGAGCAAGAGGGAGTGTATGTATGTATTTCATGGGTCCAAGTATTCTTCCACATGCTTAGGTGAGTTTATGGAAAGTTTATAAGCATGATAGACCGTGATGAAAGAAGTGTGTAAGTGGTGACCACAGTGGGATTAATAGTTTTAGCATGTGTGATCATATGAAGAGCGTTTTGTAAATAATGGAAGGTGAACCCTTACGCGAAGTTTTCTATTTTCATGCTTTTGTTTAGCATATGGAAGTTTATTTTAAGCATGGTTCCTAAAATGACTTTGTAAACTCGAATTCTTACCTCTCTGTTGCCTTTAGACTAACCCATGTTCCTTTCGTTTGTTTGTAGCGGCCGAATCGTATCCTGGCTTTGTGACACGAGACGAAAAGGTGGTACGATGCCCTGGGACAGGGGGAGAGAAGCTTGGTAGATGGAGCGGGCTTCCGTTCTTTCTTCCTGATCGAGCCATTCCACGTCCACCATCCTTACGTGGACGCTTTGGTGGAGAGGTGGGATCTGGAGAGTTGTACTTTCATTCTCCCCATCGGAGGTGTCATGCCGACCCTCGAGGACATTCATCGGATCACCGGTCTTCCAGTGTTAGGGGAAGCAGTGATCACGGCCACCCTCGTTGATTATAAGGCGCTTTTCCAGGAGTTGATTGGGGAGTGGGACTACGTGGAGCGTGTGAGGACGCTGAACCAGATCCCCCTTGGACAGTTGTCGAGGCAATACGGCCTTGGCTCCTTTACACAGCCCCAGAAGGGTGAGGCTGCAGCTAGCTTTGAGCGGAGGCGGGCGATGATTGAGGCGAGAGAGGCGGTCGCGTGCCCACAGAGGGCACGGAGGGAGCTGAGGGCGTTCTTTCTTTACTTCTTTGGCTGGGTCCTCTTTTCGACGGCCTCTGACAAGGTCTCCTCCCATTCCCTGTTGCTGATGCAGGACTTGGAGGGCATGGGGCGCTATGCTTGGGGAGCTGCGATGCTTGCCCATCTCTTCACGGAGCTCTCGAAGAAGGTCAAGAGGGCCGGGAGAAAGAACCTTGGCGGCTTCGCACCATTTCTTCAGGTATTTGTAAGTGAGCAGTAGATGTCTTCTTCTCGGCTTTAGTTCACCTGATCATGACAATTTCCCTCTTGCTTTGCTAGATTTTTGGATATGAGCACTTCGCCATTGACCGCCCGACTCTGGCGCCTTTTGACCGTGCTCTCCCTTGGGCCATGAGATGGGCACCCCGGGGATCTTCACGCTTGCACCGCATCGCCCAATTCCGAGAGGCCTTCCGCGTCTTGATGGAGGAAGAGGTATAAATTTTTCTTCGAGTTTTCTTTGGCTTGTATTTAGTTTTCTTTTGACTAAGCGCTCTTCTTATTTTTTCGGTGTGTTGTAGATGACTTGGAGGCCTTATGCAGAGGAGGAGGTTCCCAGGTAGTTGTCGCGGGATGTCTGGCTGATCTACTCTAATGAGGTCGTGTTTCATGCAATCAGTCGGGTCGTCCGCCAGCTCGGGTACCACCAGTGGGTGCCCGATCCTCGGCCGAAACGCCCCTCGATCCCGGTGGCTGAGATTCCTCGGGATACAAACCTCCCAAGGAATTACGCGATGTATGTGGCGGGATGGATGAGCAGATAGAAGTGTTGCGGGTACAAAGGAGGCGCTTGCAGGACCAGGTCCAGGTCCTCGAGGCTTAGGTGGATGCTCTGTCGAGAGCGAGAGCCGACGACGCTTCCTCTTCTTCTGCTCCCCCTCCTTCCATTGTTTTCGAGCGAGAGCTCGAGTTGACGAGGGAGTTAGACGCGGCCCAAAGCGAGTTGGCGGCCACAAGGATGGAGCTTGGCCAGGTGAGAGGTAGGGCTTTACGGGCTGAGGAGGAAATGGGCCGGCTGAGGTCCATGGTGGCAACAAGAGAGGAGGAGTTCGTCTCCTTGGGTCGCGAGAGAGACTCCCTCCAGATGAGGGTGTCAGAGTTGGAGGCTTCAGCAGGCGTTCCCGGGGGTTTGATGGGGGACTTGCTTCGTTCTCTCCAGGTGCCCAGGGATAGAGATCAAGAGGCACTTCGATCGAGTGAGGACAGGCTCTGGGCTGCTGAGGCGAGATCACGGGAGCTCGAGGAGTGGTTGAGAGCGAAGGAGACGCGTCTTCGCGGGAGATTGGAACAAAAAGAAAGAGATATTCAGCAGGTCCTTCTCTGGGAAGCTACCATGCGAGGGAAGTTGGCTGGTGGAGGGGTTATGATTGAGGCGGACCTCGACCTCCTCCCTCTCGAGCCCGAGCATTCTGTCTCGGCTTCTCTAGCTACCGGGGCCACCTTCAGTCGCGCTTCTCGTCCCTTGACGTCCAGGAGTCGTGGGATATACGCGAGGGCCGCGTCTTCTGTTCGAGAGATGCCTACTGCTCCGCAGGCTCCGGAGATTCAGTCTTCTCTTCAGCCACCACCTCCTTCTCAGCCAAGCCAAGATGTGCCCTCGACTCAGCCTCCTGAGGATGATAATATGCCGAGGTATAGCTTCTTAGCGTCTTGGTTTTGGTGGAAGAATAGTATATATGCAAGGAATTTATGCTTTTCTTCTTTTCTTTTTGACTCAGGTGATCATTTCAATGGTGCGTAGCTCAAGACATTGATGGAAGCTTCTTATGGATCCCTATCTATTTTAACTTTAGTTTTAAGTAGGTTTACCTTTCTTTTTCATGAACAATTTTCCCCTTCTTATTATTATTTTTTTCTTGACGTATGGACAAACATGGGTGTTTTTAATTTAGTTTTATTGGTGTTAATTCGGTCGTGTATATGGAATGGTTTTATAAGGTTCTGTGGGTGGATGATTGGTTGAAATGGACGTATGGTTTAGTTTTGGTATGTTTACAGATGGACATGTGTTTTTGAAATGTGGTTATTTTTGAAATGCGTTGGGTGTGCGTCTTATGAATGTTTATGTATACGTAATGCGTGTATGCAAGTTTAGGAAAGAACTGATTTCAATAGGTAAAGAAGTGTTGAAGAGTTGATTGGATAGCTGAAATAGGTGCAGGCAGGGGGTGGCTAGTTCAAACTTGCCGCCCAGTGAGGGGCGGCTAGTGTAGGTTAGCCGCCCCTTGCCTGGGTTTTTACCTGAAAAAGGAGAGGGGCAGGGGCGACTAGTGTATCCTAGCCGTCTGGTGAGGGGCAGCTAGTCGGGTTTAGCCGCCCCCTGCCTAGCCGCCCCCTGCCTGGGGCAATTTTTTTTTTTTTTTTGGTTCTGCCACTTCCGTTTGCTGCCGCTGAAAGTCTTCGTGAGTGTTTTAACCTTCAAGGCCTATAAAAACATCCTTTCCATGGACCAAGTGTTAAATCTGTCCGGATTGTGCCCCTGCACCGACTTTCGAGCCCTTCTTGCTTGAATCGTCAAGGGCTACAATCCATCTCAAGGTAAATGGAAAGAGAATGCGAGAAAGTAAAGTGCGAGAAACCATGCCTTAGTACGAAAGGGAGGGATTCCAAGTGCGTGAGTGAAGAAAAATCTTAAGTATGTGTGAAAGTGGGACAATTTCTTCTCAAGCATGTGCGGAAGGGCATGAAACAAGTGTAGATGGGGACAATTTTTAATCTTGGTACGAGGGGTCAACTTTAATATTTCAAGAAAATCGGATGCCTAGGTGTTTTGGAAAAGAAAAATGCAAGCTTATGCTTTAAGTGTCAGTGGCATAAGGGGGCATTTTAATTCTTCAATGGTCCTTTATGTGAGAGGGCAATGTTTTCGATTTTCTTAAGTAAAAGATACCATCAAGTCCCTATGGAGGGGCCCTTGTGGTTACTCATGTCCGAACCAGGATTGTATTTGAAAGGTATAAGCCTTAGGTGCCGGTTTTTTCTAGGTTCATGGTTTTCAAATGCTTGATCGTATTATTCTAAACATGCTGAAAAATCCATGAGTGTACCAGGAGTCAAGTCAAATAAGCTTCTTTTGGATATGCAAGTTTCTAAGTGAACTCATGTGAGTGTGTGCAATTGTAAACATGGAAATGGTCTACCCTTGGTCGAAATTTTGCATTTCCCGGTAGACAGCTCAATTTTGAATCCCATTGTGAAATAAAAGGGGGGGAGGGAGAATGGGGTAAGAGTAATATCTTCCTTTCGGGTAATATTTTAGAATTGTCCCAGTCTAGCATATGTCATACTTTCTAGGTCCCTCTGGCTTTCTTCTTTTTATCACTTCTTTATTTTGGGTGGAAAGTACAGTCCGTTGTTCAGACCTGTACTAGTATAGCCGTTTGTTTGGCATATACTTATGCGTAAAGGCGTGAAAGCCTGCTAAAGTAGAGCGTTTAACCCATTCACTTGGGTGTTGTTTTTCTTTTGTTGGCCTCTCATTGCCAGATTTTTTTTTATTTGAGGGGGAGGCTCTTCTGTTTTTCACCCCGATTCTTTTCATGTTTCCCCTCTAGAAGTGTTTGTATAGTGCCAGAGCCAGTTTTGGGACATATTCTAGGTCCAGGTAATTCCTCATTTTGACCTTGGGTTAATACGACTAGGGGCGGAAATAAGGGAGGTTTGCTTTGGGGTTTTAAAATTGTCCCAATCTACAGGGTAGGCAATTTCTCTTCTATTAGGTAAATCAATTGTCCAGTTATACGTGCATGAAGGAAGCGGCATGATTGGCGGATACGAGCTCAAATAAATACGGGTTTATCTTTGAGAGTCTTATAATTCTATCATCAGGTACTAAACGCTGGAAATTGCTGGAAGAAAGAATAATAGTTCTCAAGCATTGAAAGCTTTTCATGCATGGAATTTCTTCAGATAAAGTGCATTCCACGAACCTGAAACCTCAACTCCTTCGGCATCTACCAAGCGGTAGGCATTCCCGGAATAAGCATGGGTGATCACATAGGGTCCCTCCCATGTGGGTTGCAACTTCCCTCTTGGGTGAGGTTATCTTGATGGCATGATTTGCTTAAGTACTAACTCCCCGATTTTAAATTTTCTTTCTATTACCTTCTTTTCAAATGCCCTTGCCACCCTTCTTTGGTAGGCCTGGGCATGGTCTGCCGCTCTTAATCTTTTCTCGTCTCTCTCCCCTTTTTTTTGGTATTTATGTTTTTGAAAGCGTGGAAACAGATATATATGGTTCTAAAAGGGTATGAGTTGGTAAACAAATCTTTTAAGTTTTGAGGGAAGCAAGGGAATAAAGCTGGTAACACACTTTTAAAGAAGGAAAACATGGAAATACAGTTTGGAAAACACTTTTTCTTTTGTTTTGAAGGAAAGCATGGAAATACAATTTGGAAAAAAAAATTTGTTTGTTTTGAAGGAAAGCATGGAAATACAGTTTGGAAAATATTTTTGGTTTGTTTTGAAGGAAAGCATGGAAATACAGTTTGGAAAACATTTTTGTTTGTTTTGAAGAAAAGTATGAAAATACAGTTTGAAAAATATTTTTGTTTTGAAGGAAAGTATGGAAATACAGTTTGGAAAACATTTTTTGTTTTGAAGAAAAGTATGGAAATACAGTTTGAAAAACAAAACCTTTAGTTTTTGAATAACATGGAAGTAAAGCTTGTAAACAAAATCCCTTAGTTTTTGAATAACATGGAAGTAAAGTTGCACAGGATGCTAAAAGCTGATGGATAAATATTTTGATTTTGTGGATTTTTTGGAAAGCTTAAAACAATTATGTATAAGATGATGAAAGCGAAAGCTGGTAAACAAATATTTTGAATTTTTTGTTCTTTTTTTTGTTTTAATAAAAAGCAGGAAACAAATATGTACAGGGTTTAAGTTTAGAGTGAAAGCTGGTAAATAAATATTTTAAGTTTTTGGTTTTTAGGAAAGCTGTAAATAAATATTTACAGGATTTTGCTAACTAGAAAGCTGATTAAGCAAATATTTTGGTTTTGGGGATTTTTGAAAGCCTGAAAATAAATATGTACAGATTGATGAAAGCGGGGGCTTACCCGGGGGGATCGGTTCCTGGTTTGTAGATTGGCGCCGCCTCTTCGCGTTGACTTATCTTTGATGGCCGACAGATGTCCGGTGGGGGTCCCCTATTCTCAAACTCTCCCTCCCTGAGCCGCTTCAGGGCTCTTCCTTGCTGGAGCAATTCTTCATCAGCGGAGCCTGGTTGCCAACATGCAAGCACCTCCAGCCGGATGCGCATGGCACAGACGCTCCACAGGACTCGCGTCCCGTTGAAGCGTGCCTCTCCCCAAACAGATATCACTCCTCCGCGGTACGGGAAGCGAAGGCATTGATGTCGGGTGGATGAAACGGCCTCGATGTTGTTGAGCCAGGTTCTTCCGACAATTAGAGGGTGGGGTGATCGAATGTTCATTACCATGCAGTTGACGATGGTGGAGACCGGGCCGATTTTTAGTGGGAGCGTGATTAGTCTGCAAGCGTTCTTGCGCGTGCTGTCGAAGGCGTAAATAAATTCATCCGAGGGTTTCAGCCTAGGGACCCTGCCTTCTAGCTTCTGGTAAGCGGAATATGTGAGAACATTAGTTTCTGCTCCCGTATCGATGAGAATATGCCTGAATTTTCTTCTTCCGAGTACGGCAGTGATTGCGAGGGGTGTGGAGCGTGCTCCGGCTTTTGCGACTTCATGGGAGGAAGGTGATTGGGTTGGGCTCCGCGTGATTGTTCACTGAATTCATGGTCCTGGCCGTTTCTTCCGAGGGATAGTTGTTGTTATAAGGGGACCCAGGTGGGCTACCATCTTCATTCTCGCCTCCCGGGAGTAGGGCTAGTATGAACTTGTTGTGTATTGCCCAGTTGTTCCCGTTCTCGTACTAGAGGCATGCCTCTCCCTAAATTGTTAGCACATGGCTCATGAAGGGCAGTCGGAGGCATTGGTGCCGAGGGAAACAGATAGCTTGGATGCTGTCCAACCATGGTCGTCCTAGCATCAGGGGGTACCTTGTGTCGATGTTGGCCACAAAGCATGCCACCTCACAGATGAGGGGGCTGACGAATAGCTCGAATATTCCGGGGCCGCGGAGAGCTTTCCCCGTGTGATTGAAAGCCTGGATAGTAGGGTGGGTAGTTTGAACGGGAGTGCGTCCGAGCCCGGGTATCTTCTGGTAGGTGGAGCACGTCATTATGTTCATTACCGACCCTGGGTCCACGAAGATGTTGTTTAGCCACAACATCTGAAGTCGTCCGCGGATGTGAAGGGGGTAGACTCGCAGTTTGGAGTTCGGGAGGTCATTGTCAGTGAATGATATGGTCATTGGGCGGCGGGGGCCATCGACAGTGTCGGTACTCTTGGAGGACCCATTGTCGTCTGGATGCAGATCATCCGACGTACATTCCCCTCCCTCGGGTCCTTCACTGGCTCCTTCGGGAACCTCCTCAAAGGGCTCCTCCTCTTCGTCTTCTCCCGGGTTTTCTAGTCCGCTTTCGTCGGACTCAATGTTGATGACCGCGGGCAGGGAGAGAACTGCATTTTCTTCTTCGCTATAGAGTATGGCGAGGTCTGATCATCGAGGTTTAGCTGGAAGGGCTCGTTCTCCCCCTCCTCCTCGGATTCCTCGGACAGACTGTCATCAGTGACATCCTCTGAACTGCTTGGTTGTGGCGATGGTTGCCTCCCTCTCCTGACCATGTTTACTATGTGGGCTCCAGACGTGGATGCTTGGTTGTGACCTGGCAATGGGTCAGTAAATATGCCAAGTGGCTTGGAAGCTCGAGAATTGCCCTGGTTTAAGTGGCTTTTGATCAAGGCCCAATCAAGGCGCTTGTCATCATTCAAATCATGAATAAAATCCTGAAAAACAACGCATTGTTCTACGGTATGCCCATGCTGTTGGTGGTATTGACAGTAACGCAGTCTACTGGCCCTGGGGAGTGGAGGCTTAGCAACTGGGAGGGAGATACTATTAGTGTCCATTAGCACCCTAAAAATCCTAGTTAGTGTTTCTGGGAGGGAAGGGTAAGAGTCCCTCTTTCCCATTCGTCTTTGATCATAGGACGCTAGAGGGGAGACTTCATTATAAGTACTTTGTGTAGGCTGCCTGGGATTTAGGTTTTGGTTTCTTAGGAAAGTGGAATAGAAAGGGGTCCTAGGCTGACCTTGCATTGAAATTTTGGGGTTTTGGATTGGGGAACTCTGGATTACCGGGTTTTGTTGTGTCGGCACGGGGACGGGTACTGATCGAGTAGCGAAATTTTGGTTGGTTGGCTGAGGCAGCGCATACCCGGATGAACCGAACGTGTACTGTCTCAGAGCCGTTCCTCGATCAGGAACTCGTGCTCCGTTTGGGTAGAGTGCCGAAACTTATGTAATCTCCTCTACCGTGGGGGTTTGCGCCCTACATGGCAGTTGTCCAACTCTATGGCTGATAGGTGGGGAATGGGTTTGGACTATTGGGGCTGCACAACGGGAAATCCTGTTGTGACCGTCAATTAGAAGCTGATACGTAGTACAGTCTCCGTACGAAAGGCTCGTACGAAACTCTGGACTCTGGCTCTGTAACATCATGTCAATTTCTTGACATTCGGTGGACAAGCATGCGCCACCGAGACACGTATTGTTTAAATTCCTCCTAGGCCTCATTCTCTCTACGGTTAAATCCGAAATAGAGGGGGTTCTGATCCTCTGATAACCGTAGCGGCCTAAGAACTTCTCGCTTACAGCTGAGAAGTTCGACAAGTGATCTACAGGGAGGGTGGAGAACCATTGCAACGCTTCTCCTTCCAATGATTTCTGGAAGAGGAAGACTAGCAGAGGTTGATTATCTAGAAACGGTCGGGCGTCTAGATGAAAGGCAGTTAAATGAATGTCTGGGTCTCCACGACCGTTATACTGGCGGAACTTGGGGATTTTGAATCCCTCTGGTAAGTGGACTGATGGGATTTGTCTCAGGTTATGTAGAGACATGTGCTTGGGGGCTGAGGGATCAGTCTCGGAGAGGATTCTCTGGATGGTTTCATCTAGCGTTTCTCCCCTGGAAGGGCTAACTAGCGGTCCCGGGTTTGGGGTGGCATGGTAAGGGCCTGGGGTGGAAACGGTCGGGAACATTGGATTTGCGGGGGAAAGGGGGGTGAACGAAAAAATGCTCGGATTGACCGAGCGACTGGGTGTGGACGGGGTTTTGGGAATGGCCTCGGGGGTTTCGACAGGGGTCTCCTGTCTCAAGGTCTTGGTATGACGGTAGTCAGCGAGGTCATGAAACATGTCCTCTACAGATTGGTACCCTAGACTGGCCATCTTTTCCTCTAGATGGGTCAGGAATTGTGTGGTCTGACCCTCTTGGTGGATTCTCTCCTCTAGTATCTCCTCCTCTAGGTGGGATTCCATGATGCGTGTGGAACGATTTAAGGGAATGAATGCAGGTATAAAGCAGTAAATAAAGTGGTAAAGGATTGCGCAGTGACATGCGGCTTAAAAAGCAGTAAAGGATTGCGCAACGGTGTGCGTCTTACAAAGCAGTAAAGGATTACGCAGCATTATGCGGCTTACAAAGCAGTAAAGGATTGTGCAGCGGTGTGCGGCTTACAAAGCAGTAAAGGATTGTGCAGCGGTGTGCGGTTTACAAAGCAGTAAAGGATTGCACAGCGGTGTGCGGCTTACAAAGCAGTAAAGGATTGCGCAGCGGTGTGTAGCTTACACAGCAGTAAATGATGTTGTGATGCAAAGTAGAGGAGGATCTGATTCGAGGGGTGGGAAACTCTAACCTTCCTAGAGGGTTGATAGCATTCTAGTCAAGCTTGTAAAAAGGGAGGCGGAAGAGGATTATCTTTTGTTGTTTTCCATGAGGGAGGTCCCACCGTGATCGCCAGATTTGTCGGTGTGTGAAAATCCGCGTGTGTGGGGGTTCTTCGGGGATTCGGATCTGATACGTGCCCTGGCGGGCTCGGTCGGATCATCTCTCGGAAGGGTGGTGGGGTATCGTTCCCAGTCGAGGCACCCGACAGTGGCTCAAGGGGATTCCGGTGTGTGTGTGATCGCCACCTGCTTTTTTGAAAAGCGGGAAAAGGTTGGGTTGGATTTGATCGCCTGCATGGGGAGTTTGTGGGGTCTCCGCTCTGAGACACGGATATACCGTAACAGAGGTGAAAAACAGATAATCATATTCTGCTTTCGGGGCTTGACTAAAGGAGTCTTGGGACAAAGGGGTGCAGGTGGGGTGTGGATAAAGGGGCGGCTAGTGGGTTTCAGCCGTCGGGCAGGGGGCACCTAGCTAGGGTTAGCCGTCCAGAATCTGGATGGATTTGGGCAGGACTTCGGTAGGAAACTGGTTTTGGTTTTGACAGAGGCTAAATTAGGTTTAACCCGGGTTTGTGGAGGGTGGAATGAGAGGGTATTTTTGTGTAGAGAATGTATTTTTCTCTCACAAAAGAGACTCTCTTTCTCTCTCTCTAGGGATTTCTAGTGGTGGAAGGGAATGGTCAATTGGAATTCTTGATATCAAGTGGGGATTGTGGATTGGAGATTGGTGGTGTTCTAAAAATGTTTTGAACCCCCTCTATTTATAGTAAAAAAGAGGCAGGGGAATATCGAGGGGGTAATAGAATGGCTTGGTTAATAGTGTGTTTGATTAGACCGCTCATTAATTCCCTGGTTCTTCTGTCAGGACCAGGTGAAGGGCGGCTAGTCCTAACTAGCCGCCCAGGATGCGGCGGCTACTTTCCGGTAGCAGCCCCCATCATGACCTGCCAAACGTCTCATCTCTGACAAGCGGTGGCTTGGGTCGGTTTCTTGGTTTGAACCGGCCAAGATGGGGTGACTAAAGTTTACAATCCGCCGCAATGATCAGCATTTAATGCCGATGGGTCGGTTTCATATATAACCTGCCGATCAGTATTATCTAATAATTCTTCATCACCGTATATATATAACATAGTAGAGAAGCACTTCGTCTGCTCAAAGCGCAAATATTTATGTGGCTATTATAGAAAAAAGAGATAGAAACACAATAGAGATAGATATACAAGAGATTATAGAGAATTATTCTTTAAGAGATTCTTATTTCCTTTCCATGCCTTTCATGTTTAACAAGCTATTTATTTATAGTGGAAATAACCATAATGACTCATTCATGCATTTTCAAACATACATGAATTTACAATTAATTTGATATATTAATGTATACATGTACCAAGAGATCATTCACAATTACATGCATCTATAATTACATGAACATTTATATGCATGTACTTGCAGCACATCCCTGTACATGTATTTACAATAATATGCATTTGCTCACAACAATGACATCTTTTTCAACAGTGGCAGCACCTTCAAGAGTGAGTATCCCCTCATATATGGGGGAAGTGTCACTACCGGTTGTCACAGTTGACAGACATCCATTCCATTTGTCAGCGTGTGTGTGGCCCCAAGAGAATAATTTATCACAGACGACGTCCCAAACAGTAGTATTATCGAAGTGACCGGCTTCACGAATCTCAGTATAGGCCTGCAAAAATGGGTTATGAAAAAAAAATTCAAAGTTATATATAGAAAAAAAGGTTTAAATTATGATTAGTTATTTATTAAAAATATGAAATCCATTTTTTTATTTTTACAAAATAAATATATACCGTGTTGTTATAGAGCTTCCTATCCCATGGGTTGCACCAAGACGCCATCCAATCACACCCATCTCCGGCCTCGTTCTTGCCGTGATACACGACGGCCGCGGATGAGCCGCTTGCTTTCCCGGGGGTCTTGACGTGGAGAAACCCACCCCACTGACCGTTGGCGATCTCGATCGGGTACGGGGCGGGACCGATGTGGCCACGCCAGTCGTGACTGGTGACGAAAGTCACGGTATCGCCGGTGGCGTTGTAGAGGAGGCAGAGAGTGGAGACTCCAGTTCCCCACCTCGCCTTGAGGTTCTCCACGTACTTGCGCACGTTGACGTCCTTCTCCGCCGTGTTTTTCATGTTCAGAGCCACGTGCGCCCTGTTCGTGCGCGTTATTGTCTCCCCGTGGTACTCGTGCATCCCCTCCAAGGTGGAGTTGGTGATGGGGTTCCCAAACACATTGTAGGCCATCTCGATCTCGTTATTGCTACAATGCACATATGTGGTTGCCACCAAATATATACCACCATCTATTTATATTTATTTCATATGATATAACAGTGGGTCTAGTTTAGTAAATGGATAAATATTTTAGATAAATTAGTTTAATTTATTAGGATAAAAAAATTATTATTTTAATTTATATTTATATTTGATAATGCATTTTGTTATCCTCATTTTTTTGTGTTCTTATCTTTAACTTTACATTTAGATCACATGGTGTAAAATATAGAATAACTTCCAAAAAAAATTAAAAAATATCAAGTCTACCATTTCTATTGGAGGGGCATTAATATTGTTGGTTTTGGTTTTGTGAAGCTTTTTGTTTTTATTTTTTTGGGAGGGTAGTCATAAAAGTTATCCATGTTTTACAAAATGAGGTTAAAAAATAGGAATAAAGTCTATTCCACATTTACCTAGAACAAAATATCATCATTTTTTATCTCAAAATACGGACAATTGTCCATTCTTTATCTTTTTTTCTTATGCCATATGGGATAAAATGTGATTTAATCCAATTATTTCTTTATCAACCTCTTATCCCAATGCCAAACCAAACCGTGAATTATATGTTGCACTAATGAAATCAGAGTCGGTCTTGGGGGTAGGCAACCAAGGCAACTGCTGAGGCCCCTACCAAACATGGCCCCAAGTCCCTAAAATTAAAATTGTATTAAAACTGTCTGAGTTTTTAGGATTACGACTTAATATTTTTTCTAAAAAAATCATCCATATGTTTGTTTTTATCCCTATTTTTAGCTTTTGATAACTTATTTAAATTTTTTCATTTTTATAGGAATTTAATTTTGTATTTGAATTTACAAGTAATGTATCTTTTCATTAAAAGATCCCATATTTCAAGGAGTTTATTTATTTTTATTTATTCATTACAAAGGTAACGTTTTCTTATGTTTTTTGTGTTTATTTTTATTTTTATTTTTTTTAGGGCTCATTTCATTAAACGAATCTCACGATCAACCCTGAATGAAGTATATAGGCGGCTGGGGGATCTTATCTAAACAACAGACGATGATGCAAAATGAACCAAGCTTACTCTGGTTGAGAATGAAGAATTCATCTTTTTTAGAAATCCAGTTTTGATATATTTCATGGAAAGAAAAAGTTTTGTTTGAGATATACATGAATGAGCATATGAATAAATATTCTAAACCAATTACGAACCCACATAAAAAGGAGGGGGGTGGGGTTCCCCCACCCTGATTGTTTTCTCTATACTTTTTTATCATATTTTAAAACCTACTATATTTAAACTATTCAAGAAAAGAAAGAATAATGGAAAAGAATCTCTTTTTTATATAATGACAAAAGTTTTTATAACGAATGGTTGTTATACATTTATGATGCCACATAAAGAAAGAATAATATAAAATAATCTTCTTTTGTATAACAAAAAAAAAAGTTTTTAAAACAAATGTTGTTATACTCGAATGATGCAACATAAAGAGAATAATTTTCGGATATAATTCTGTGCGTGAGGGGATCTTATTCACCGAGGACAGAGTGTCTTCACTCGCTTCCACATTTTCGGATACAATTTTCTAATCCCTTACTCTTTTCTTTCATGCTTTTACTATATATATTTTAGAGTATGCATGACTTCATATATATTTGATGTTTTTATATTCTTGATGTGATAATTATAAGAATGTGTGTCTGGCCTAACATTTATTTGTTACGCACAAAAACTCCAACACATATGAGACTGAAATTGGAGCTGAAAAAAAAAATTAAATGTAGCAACATTATTTATATAATAATAAAATTTTCTGAAACGGATGTTGTACACGAATGAGGCGACATAAAGAAAGAATAATGGAGAAGAATCTCTGTTTATATAATAACAAAAGTTTCTAAAATGAATGTTATTATACACGCATAAGGCGACGTAAAGAAAGAATAATGGAGAAGAATATCTTTTTATATAATAACAAAAGTTTCTAAAATGAGTGTTATTATACACGAATAAGGCAACGTAAAGAAAGAATAATGGAGAAGAATCTCTTTTTATATAATAACAAAAGTTTCTAAAACGAATGTTGTTATACACAATGATGTGAGATGATACTTATCAGGTATGTGATAATTATGTCTATGTTGACGTGTGTTAGATAAGAGATTAATGTAAAATTGATTGTCTAAAAGTTATATTAAAATTGATTCTCTAGAAGTGAACGAAAGTCACGGTATCGCCGTTGGCGTTACATTGTAGAGGAGGCAGAGAGTGGAGACTCCGGTTGCCCACCTCGCCTTGAGGTTTTCCACGTACTTGCGCGCGTTGACGTCCTTGTCCGCCGCGTTTTTCATGTTCAGAGCCACGCGCACCATGTCCATGCGCGTGATTGGCTAATGCAAGAGTACTCAGGCATCCCCAAACACATTGTAGGCCATCTCGATCGCTTTATTGCTACAATGCGCATATATGGTTGGCCCCAAATATATATCATCGTCTATTTATATTTATTTCATATAATATACTAGTGATATTAGTGGAGTATATGTTGCACTAATTAATAAAGTGTATAAACGGCTCGAGGATCGTTTTTGAATAGCAGACGAGGCTGCAAAACGAATCGAGCTTACTCTGTTTGAGAATGAGATAATTCATCTTTCTTAGAAATCCAATTCTGATATATTTCATTGGAAGAAAAAGTTTTGTTTGAAATATACATGAATGAACAGATGAATAAAATATTCTAAATCAATTATGGACCCACGTAAAAGGAGGGGGGTGGGGTGGGGTTCCCCCTTCCTGATTGTTTTCTCTATATTTTTTTTTTATCATATTTTAAAACCTATTATATTTAAACTATTCAAGAAAAGAAAGAATCATAGAAAAGAATCTCTTTTTATATAATAACAAAAGTTTTTAAAACGAACGTGGTTATACATCAATGATGCCACATAAAGAAAGAAAAATATAAAAGAATCTTCTTTTGTATAACAAAAAAAAAATTTTAAACGAATATTGTTATCCACAAATGATGCGACATAAATAAAATAATATAAAAGAATTTCTTTTTATATAATAACAAAAGTTTCTAAAACAAATGTTAAGTTCTTACACACAAATGATGCGACATAAAGAAAGAATAATGGAGAAGAATCTCTTTATATATAAGCATAATGTTACATACAGCCTCTTTTTCGACCCCAATTTCAGCTTATACATGTTTTGAATTTTTTAAAAATAATATACTTCATCTAATGACGTACATATTATTATAAAAAATGAAACATATACTTCAATTAATTGTATGGATGCAATTATAGAAAATATGAAAAATTTCTATCGGACATTATACCTTGTTAATGTGAGTATGTGTTCTTTGTTGATTTTCTATCGATGCATATGAGACTGAAATTAGAGCTGGAAAAATAAACTAAATGTAGTAACACTATTTATATAATAACAAAATTTTCTGAAACAAATATTGTTGTACATGAATGAAGCGATGTAAAGAAAGAATAATGGAGAAGAATTTCTTTTTATATATACACAACATTCGTTTTAGAAACTTTTGTTATTATATAAAAAGAGATTCTTCTCCATTATTCTTTCTTTACGTCACCTTATTCGTGTATAATAACATTCATTTTAGAAACTTTTGTTATTATATAAAAAGAGACTCTTCTCCATTATTCTTTCTTTACGTCACCTTATTCGTGTATAATAACATTCATTTTAGAAACTTTTGTTATTATATAAACAGATATTCTTCTCCATTATTCTTTCTTTATGTCGCCTCATTCGTGTATAACAACATTCATTTCAGAAAATTTTATTATTATATAAACAGTGTTGCTACATTTAATTTTTTTTTCCAGCTCCAATTTCAGTCTCATATGTGTTGAAGTTTTTGTGCGTAACAAACAAATGTTAGGCTAGACATACATTCTTATAATTATCACATCAAGAATATAAACATCAAACATGGATTCGTAGCCCGACATACTTAGGGTTTGTTTTGGAGCTCCGTGACATGCTTATATTAATAAATGTCAGATACTAATATTTTTTGAATCTATCGAATACCCTAATATCCATATCCGCATCAAGATCTTTGAATGTCAAATAATATTGATTTTTCGAATTTGGATTTTTTTCAGATTTTTTTGGATCCAATTAGTTATTGAATAAAACATAGATTCCATTGGAGAGTGAACATGTACTTAATAATTGGCTGTGCAGTTCGATTAATAATTTGTGTAGTTCAATTAATGAGTTGTGATGTTCGGTATTAATAGGACTGATCGAAGTCAACCCTCACTAGATCCGGACTCATGTACACTGTGCACTTATGCTACGCATACAAGATTTGCTTGGAAATACATTTGGCGTTCAGATCTTTGTTTCTTTCCTATGAAACTCACCTATAAAAATTGATTGTCATATTAGTCTCTACATTTAAATGATAATTTAGGAATAGGTCCTCCCAGGGACTAAAAAGTAAACTAAATACTTTAGGAATAGATCCCTCCCAGGGACTAAAAAGGAACATATCATTTAAATGTAGAGACTAAAACCAAAATATGAAGAAGCAAGAGATCGATAGCTAAATCCTATAGTTTACGGAGACTTAAAACTAAAAATCCCTATAAAAAAAAAAAAGTGATGCGCAGATCAACCTTGGAAAGAGAAAAAGAGAGTTCATAATTTTTTTTTATTCTGGTCTTTATTGAGGTACAATTTTGATCCATCATAATTAATTGAATTTTAGTTCAATGTACCTCAATCTTTAATGCAAGTTTTATCAACCAATACAGTAAATACAATTTCTTTTCTTTTCTTTTTGTTTTCAATTCCCTTTGGATTTTGCCACAGATTTTTTAAAAAATTTAAATGACTTTCATATAATTTCAGGTATCATATTAGTATCTCTACATGTGTATGTCATGTTTAATATATTTTAATTATGTTATTCATGTATATATTAACCATGGGCCGTCGCGGATCTCTGTGTTGTCTGGGCGACTGGGCCTGGCTATAGGCCAGCCCAGATTTTACAAGAAAGATCTCTATATTGTTCTTGACTAGATTTGGATTATAACCTTGATTTGTTGATCTAAATATTTTGATGATCTAAAATTTTATTTTATTTATAAGCATTTTTACTATTATTAAAATTAGTTCAGCCCGTCCCAATATAATTTTCGTGTTATGATAGTTATGCATGGGTACTTGTTGATAGGAAAAATCAATTGTAATCATTACATAATATTTTTATTCAAATCAATTTTATTGACAGAAACATTTCTTCACTGAAATTTCCAGTTTCCGGGCTAATAAGGGGTGAATAGATATTTTTATCTCATTTAATTTTATTTATTATTAATAATTATCTTCTACTTTTTGTTATTTGACATGGTTAGAACATATTGTAATCAATAATGTTTTTAGCAAATATTAACGTTTTTATGACTTATTCATTTTTGCAAAAATCATTTTAAAAGCAACCGATGATCTTTTATAACTGAAATTAATAGCTATTTAGATTTGATACTATAGTTTTGTTTCATGCAACCTAATTTGTGTCACTAATCCACTCTGGTTGGACTAAAAGGTATTGGCATGTGGATTTGCATTGCTGAATAGAGAGCCCTCTTTAGTCATGGATAAAGGGATGGACTGAACAAGAAAAGGTGATACTGAATTCACCTTCTCTGAATGCTCATTCAGATGAATATCTGACTCAAGGAATTGCAAATTTAAGTGTGCCTAGAGATGATGTACAACATCATCATCGGATGCCTCAATACAATCAGCCCTTCCATCTTCATCAGAATTTCCAAAACAATTTCAAGACATCTTTCAGTAATGGTCTTGGTACCATTTGTCGATTTTACGCACAAGGATATTGTGCAAAGGGAGAGAGGTGCAACTTTATTCATGGAAGAAAGCAGAGTTATCCTGAGAAAACATTGACAAGGACCAAATTCCCTTCCGAACCCGAACTGGCGAAATACCTCCGCAATTGCATATCGGGCTACGAATCCATGTTGTCCCTTCTAAACGCGGGTTCCGAATCACAGCAGAAATGGAAGGACGACCAAACGCGGTCGCCCATCGCGCATGACATCTTCGATTACGTGGTTGTGTCTGTAAACTATGGACTCCAGACAGTGAGGAACTACACCCTCAGAATCAGTTATCTGAAAAAGATCAGTGACCACTCTAAAACGATTATGAAAGCACTGAATGAACTGGACCCTGAGAACGAGATCAATGTGAGATGTCTGGCCAAGGATGTGACCCTATACAAGAACGCCATGATCGAGTACACCAAGAAATATCGGAGTCCCGCTTCAAAAGACTACTCCAAGTGGGTCAAGGACACTGGCTTGACGTTTCCGGGTCATAGGCCGAGTCGTTGTCCTTGTCGTCTTCCCAAAGGAGGCCGTTGATGTCATACTTTACACCAGATGATGAGCCGCAGTTGAGGAAGATATTACGGTCTACGGAGTTTTGGGCAGAAGCGGAGACGATGTAGGCGGTTATGGCTACCAGCAGGAGAAGCAATAACAAGCAGGTTTGGTTTCTTTGGTGGATCTTCATTTTGGGGAATTAGGACGAGAAGCAAGAATGATTTGACGCTGAAAATGGGTAACAGTGAATCATTTCAGTCCACTCAATTTACTCAAAGAAATAAAGCACAAACATACCCATAACAAGTTTGTGTCCTCCGGGTGGGGGCAGATCTCAATCATAGAAACTAATTTCCACGCTTGACTTCAGCGGTGACTTTGAAAAGTTTCTGATAACCCGAAATGGGGTCGAACTACTCTGGAAAAAATCTTCCTGCTATTTGTGGGCTATGTGTCCTGTGGCCACCATGAATATTAACTCAAGCTCAAGATGCTTAGTTTGCTTCTCCATCACTTTCTCCTCAAATAAACTAACCTCCACCAGTTGATACTAGTTAATTAGTAATTATGTTCCCACAGATCATATCCAACTCAATTGAGGCTCTTCAGATGTCAACCTCACTATAAGAAAATTGTTTGTTAGGCACGAAATTTTTACCCAGTAAAGTTGTTATTTCGTTCGGTAATTGTGTATTGAATGGCCACTTTTATCAGGAAAATCCTTCCTCTGTAAAAGTGTAAAATTTTCATATGTAAAACTTTTGTCGAGAAAAAGTTTTCTTAATAATAAACGTATAATTTTTTTAAAAATACTAATTAAACATTGGTTTTTCTAAAAAAAATTTATACTTTTTACGAATGAAGTATGTCATCGGGGATTTTTTTTATCGAGAAAAGTATCTCGATAAAAGTATAAAACTTTTAGATTTATTTTTTAGATTTATATATATAAACATGTTAAATTTCAATTCTGTCAAAATACCTCTAGTAAAAATATGCTTGCATCAATACCTCTAAAAATATAAATATTTAACTAAGTGCATCCATACTCATATGGTTATGTTCTGTTTGCTGTGGTTAAGTTTCTCTAATTTGTCACTAGTAGTAGACAATGAAATCTCTCATTTACCCTGCTTTGCCTGATTAGAAGGTTTTGAACCTTCCAAACATTAACAATCTTTCCAAACTATCTCCATTTCCCTTCCATGTCACTGTTCTGAAAAGCGGCATGTGCGGCCGCATATGCGGCCGCACAGGCGGTTCGGTAAAGCTACCGAACCGATTCGATCAAAAGCGGCCTATATGCGCGCGGAGCCCGCATAAACGGCCAAAAACCGCTTGTGCGCCCGCTTAAACGGGCGCACAGGTTTTGAAAGTTAAACGGGTCGGGCAGACCCATTTGTCCTGCCTGACCCGTTTAACACTTTGAAAAAAATGAATGCCCATTTGTCCTTTGAGCAGGTTTTCTTCATCGAGCCGGCCCTAAAAGGGGGCTTCTTCATCGAGCAGCAGTTCTTCATCGATGGCTTCTCCTCCTCCAGCCGTAGCGACCTCCGCCTTCTTCTTCATCGGCTTCTCCTCCTCCTGCCACGACGACCTCCGAATTCTTAATTGGATCACGTGGTTCGTCTGGTCCCGTGCTCCTCGTTTTTATTGATTTTTTTTATCAGATCAGACATCTTCTTCTTCTTTGATCTTCAAATCGGGCCTTCTTCTTCTGGTCTTCTTCTTCTCCTCTCTGATCTCTCTCTCTCTCTCTCTCTCTGTCTTTCTGTCATTTTCTCTCTCAGCCTCTCCTCTCTCAATCTTTTATGAAAAGTATCACTGTTGTGACACATGTACACTATTTAATTTAATTGTTGTGACACCTGTACACTATTTAATTTAATTTTGACCAGATGACTCAAGGGAGTGAGGGACGCATGTTCTTATATTATTTTGATTTATTGTTTTAAAATTGTGACATGTCTTTTTATATTGTGTAATTTATTTATATGTTATTATTTAATTTGTTCTTATGGATCAAAAATAACATTTTATTTTGTTCGTAAATTGTGTTTTTTTTTCTTTTCATGTAATTACCACATCAAATAATATAGACAACATGAGTTGATTATATTTATATTCTATGGTTAATTTTGCATACTCCTTTGAATTTGAATGATGGATATTTATCTTGTTATCAATTGTTTATAAATCATCATAGTATCATACATTTTTGTTAATAAAAAATACCACATCAAATAATATAGACAACATGAGTTGATTGTATTTATATTTTATGGTTAATTTTGCATACTCCTTTGAATTTGAATGATGAATGTGGAATGTTAGATGCTTCTAGTCTTTTAATATTTATCTTGTTATCAATTGTTTATCAATCATCATAGTATCATACATTTTTAGTAATAAAAAATTACAGAACCGCATATACTCCCGCATATACTCCCGCATACCGCATATACTCTGTGCGGTACCCCAACCGCACGTAAACCGCATCCCGCATTTCTGAACACTGTTCCATGTCAGTAAAAGTTTGTTTCTCATTTACCCCCCTTCCCAATTATATTTGTTTTACCAACGAAATTTTTTTTTCGGCATTTATACCACCATTATCAAAGAAAATATTTCTTGGCAAAAGTGTAAGATTTTCAAAAACATTTATTTTTCATTTAATAAATTTTTTTATATATTTTCACTAATGAGCATGTTTTGTGGCTTAAGAAAATGATCTCAATAATATTGAGATTTATTTCAATCTTTTTCTCATTTGATAATTGTTTGTGAGTTTTATTATTTTTCCGCTGTGTTTGATACTTAAATGAGGAGATGAGAAAGAATTGTGGTATGTTCTCTCTTCACAAATAAATAAGATAATTTAGATCATATAAGTTATTAGTGACCACAATCAATGGCTATAAATTCTGTATATTCGTTTATGTAAAGGTCAAGAAAATTTGACTAAAATACTGACTCAAAAAATCTACACGGAATATACTTTATCCCGTCATATTTGGTATTCAGAGATCATCTACATTTATTTTGCCACCAGTATATTATGAAATTTTTTTGGGAAAAATCGATATAATTATCTCGAAAGTTGGTTAAATCGGTTTTAATTCATGTAAAATTGAAAAAATCATCACATGTCCTTAGAAAGTATATATGATTAACGGATTTAGTTCCTGATTTAAATTGCTCCAATAAATACATTCAATGAAATCCCTATAAAGTATGAAAAATCCGATTTCGTCATTTTGATGATAAAAATGTCGCTGTCTTTTCTTGAAAATTCTTCTGCTATGCTATACTCATTAACAGTAAATAAAAATTAAAAAAACTAAAATTATATAACTTTTGAAAACTTATAAAAATCAAAAAAAGATGTATGTAAAATCAATACAATCGGAAAAGATTGAACCTTGTAAAATTTGATGCATGACTAATATTCCATGTAAGCTACTCATTGTACCTCCCTCGGCTAGAAGCACTAATGGGGATCGATGCAGTTATTTAGTACTACTAAACTTTGTTTGCCTTCACCATTACCAAAGGCTTACCACATTTTGGGTCATGAAAACTTTTCAAAGTCACATCTGAAGTTGGAAATTTCTGCGATCAAGCGCAACATGGTTTTCGGAGATGGACCCCCCACTTAAATATTTCTGGACTGAAATGATTGATCCAGCCATTAATTTTTATTAGTAAGTGTTGATATATGTCTAAGAAATACTAAAATACGGTCCGCAGTTGAAGTTAAATTAAAATCTTGGTTGCCGAACATGAAAAAACACCCTTACTCATTGTCATCGTAACACTAGTCTAGATCCAGCCAAAGTAGTTGGTAAGTTATGTCAAAGGCGGCCCCAGAGCTGGATTGCACCCATGTGTGTACTGTTGGGAAACGAATACGCGGAAGCCATCAATAAAATACGAGATCATACACAAGAATGAAACAATCACAAGAAGAACACAAAAATAACGTGGTTCGGCCTGAGCCTACATCCACGGGGCGAAAAGGGAGAATCCACTATAATTGTTGAGATACAAAAAAGCTTTACAAACTCTCATGCAGTTACCCTCCTTTGAACCCTCTCAACCTCTCTCTCTTATGGATCTGTACATTATGTTAGTCCATTTTTACCCTAAAACCTTAGGAGGATATTTATATGAATAGATAACTTCCTCTCTAAGTAATCTCCTAACAAACAAATATGTTTCCCTGATTTTTGGAGATTCATTTTATATCTTAATTAAGATCAAATCTTAATTAATTACCAATTAGGTGTCCACCCTAATATGGTTTCATCATGGCCATCTGATGTTGATACACCGGATCGAGACATAATTCCAACAATCTCCACCTTGACTCGAATTCGGTAAACTCCGACTTCCACGAACCCCTTGAAGATTTTTGTTGATGTCTCCACCTCACTCTGCAAACTCCACCGCACTAAAGAACTTTTCTTCTTCCGGAAGTCTGCACCGCTGCATCTTCAAGTCAATATCTTGACTTAGTAATCACGTGAATCTGTCGCATGCTTCATGTGCGTTTCTGAATAAAGATCGTCTGGACTCCACCTTGAACAAGCTACACCAAGTGCTCGCAAGCTCCGAATACCTGGACTCACTTTTTTACCTGAACCACCTAGGACGCCACCCGGATTCAGAACGCCTTCTCTGTATTGCATACCTGAAGAAGGATCTGGACTCCACCTTGAACAAATACATCACACGCTCGCAAGCTCCGAAACTGGACTCGCTTTTTTCCTGAACCACCTGGGACACCACCCGGGTTCAGAACATCATCTCTGTGTTACATTGTTCCATCTTCTTTCTCTGCACGAACTGAACATTGACATCACGTGTCTCGTGTAGGCCACTCTACACTCGTCGCATGTCGCCTTGCATCACGTGTCTTCGCACGTGCCCCTGTGCGTCGACTCGCACCCGTGCCCGCGTCGCACCTGCACCCGTGCCTCGCCACTTCTTAGCGTCTGTATAGGATCTATATGCATTGGTGATTATTGATTGATAAATGATGACATCACCCATGCAAAAATAATAAAAAAACCAGGGATTACACCCTGATCTTTTTTTTCTTTCTTTTGTCTTCTTCTTCTTCTCACGGCCACAGTAACCGTGACATTTTTTTTCTTCTTCTTTGTGTATATGGACCTTGATACGACATCGCTGGCCTTCTCTAATCTGTCATTTCATCGTTCTTCAGATCTTGTCCTCCTAAGTCGCAACTTGGAGCTCTGATACCAGTTGCTGGGAAACGAATACGCGAAAGCCATCAATAAAATACGAGATCATACATAAGAACGAAACAATCACAAGAAGAACACAAAAATAATGTGGTTTGGCCTGAGCCTACATCCACGAGGCGAAAAGGGAGAATTCACTATAATTGTTGAGATACAAAAAAACCTTACAAACTTTCATAGGGTTACCCTCCTTTGAACCCTCTCAACCTCTCTCTCTTATGGATCTCTACATTATGCTAGCCCATTTTTACCCTAAAACCTTAGGATGATATTTATATGAATAAATAACTTACTCTCTAAGCAATCTCCTAACAAACAAATCTGTAACAAACAAATATTCCTTGATTTTTGGAGATTCACTTTATATCTTAATTAAGATCAAATTTTAATTAATGATCAATTAGGTGCCCACCCTAATATGGTTTCATCATGGCCATCCGATGTTGATATACCGGATCGAGACATAATCCCAACAAGTACCGGTGTCAAGGGAACCTCTGGGTACCTCAACCCAGTGTACTACCGAAATAGCGTCTGACTGAAAAATATGATGTATACTCTTTCGAGGTTGTTCTGTTCGAAGTGCTATGCGGATGACCAGCCTTGGATCGCTCAATCCCAGAGGAGCAGGTGATTCTGGCTAATTGGGCATTGCATTGCAAACAGAACGGCACCATTGAACATATCATCGATCCAAATTTAAAGGATGACATATCACCAGATAGCTTGGAGAAGTTCGTGGAGATCGCGGAGAAATGTCTGGCCGGTGTGGGGATCGAACAGCCGTCGATGAGCGGTGTTGTGGAATCTTGAAGTAGCACTCCATTTACACAATCCAGTTTTTTGATATGAAGGAATGATAAACTCAAATGTTGTCAATCAAGAATCTATGTTCTCAGAGTTGAGGAGCCCAAAAGGGCAATGAAATCTTTCGGTTGAAACGCATGTAGAGAATTATTTAAATATCTTTCCGTTAGTTTTCCAACTTGTTGTGTATCAAGTACGATGCTGAAAGATAAATTTGTATCTCAAGACATAACTTCTTGAAATAACTTGTCTCACTGATTCCTTGGAAAGAGTGCTGTCTAGCTAGAAAAGATATTCAGAATGAGTCACCTTAGGCGCTCGATGTAGAGCAGGTAAGTGTGTGATCAATCAAATCATCGATCCACATTTGAAGGAAGAGTGACATATCAAACTTTTTCAAAGTCACCGCTCAAGTCAAGTGCAAAATTTTCTACGATCAAGCACAGAAACATGGTTTCCGGTGACTGGCCCCCACTTGGAGGAGACAACAGACTTATCTTTGTTTAAGAAGTACTAAAATACGGTCAGCAGTTGAAGTTGAATTACAACATTAGTTGACAAGTGTGAAAACACTCTAATACTCTTGTGCTTCTCTCTGATGCTCAAATGAGTATTAGTAGACAAATGGTTTGACCAGGCCAACTTTGTTATGGAATTACGTAGGACAAAAATTAATCATTATTGGGGAACAAAAATTAAAAAATAAATAAATTAATGTAATATAAAATTTAGATACTCATAATTAGGAGAATCAAATTTACTTTGATTTCTTTATGATTATGGATCTATTTTGAATATTTTTAGTCACATTTAATTACCTATTATTTGGGTATTAATTTAGGGAAAATGACTAAAAAAGTTTCCCACAAGTTAGAAATATCCAAATCAGCTATTTTTTAAAATTATACCTAAAAAAGTTTCATTTTACAATTTTAGAAACACAAAAGACTAATCAACCCTTATGTAATTAGATCTTTAATACATTATATATCTCTTAACTTTGTTAAAATATTTCACCATCTTAATTTTATTAATATATTTCACACATTTTCATGTAGATCAATTTTTTTATTGTAAATTCTTTGTGATTAGATGGATTTTGTGAAATATGTATTAATATACTTTTAAGTTATGATGAACTCCATTAAATATTGATATTTAAAAAAAAATGGATATGTAAAAATGATATCATAAAAATATGTAAATAGCCAAAAAATAAAAAAATATGAATAAAGATTTAGGATACTAAAATATCATCTGCTACATTGTGACACAACACAGATTTAAATCACATATTATGATTATATACAATGAAAAATGATAAACAATATCATATAAGATATATATAAGAAACACACAGTATAATGTATAATAACAAAACCTTATTATTTTTTATAGAGATGATGTTGTTTTATAAGAAAAATAAGTTTTTAGTGTAGAATAAAGAGGGATATTATAGATTTAATTACATAATGGCATATTATTTTTTTGTGTTTCTAAAACTATGAAATGAGATTTTTTTAGGTATAATTTAAAAAAATAGCTGATTTTGGTATTTCAAACTCTTAGGAGATTGTTTTGGTCATTTTTCCATTAATTTAGGAGCAATATATAATATTTTAAGAATTATTTTAGTAAGTTTTAATGGTGTTTTAGTGGCTCCATTATAGAGATCCGAATTTTTCTTTTTTTGCCTTAGGTTTTTTTGCTTTGTAAGTCACATTATCCTATTTAATCATGTTAAGGGGTTGTGCAAATAATCAATTAATAATATTTTGAGTTTTTAGTTATTTTGAGAGTTGATTCTTTCATTCCTTCTTCCGTCCTACGGAAAGGATTTTACGGAATCGACGTTGTTCGTCTTCGTCTTGTTTCTCACAGCGTTTCGCGCTTCCGACTACATCATTAAACTACAATAAATAGTCCAAAAATAAAATAACAAATTTATCAACAGGAAGGAATAAAACTCAATCATCTCATAATCCACAAAATTCCACTAAGTGCATTAATTGAGGAATTAAATAAGTGAATTTATATAAGATAATAATTTTAGAGCTGTCTTTTTACACATAACAAAATTGATTGCAATCAAATCTCACTTATTTGTAGATCTCAATTTCTCTTCCAATTAATAAATAAGAGAATTCACAACAGTTCTCTAAAAGAAATTCAAATGAACATGGTTTGATAGATATTACCTCCCTTTCGGGCTCCTCAAATCTGAGAACACAGAATCTCCATTAACAACAATTGAGCTCATCATTCCTTCAGAGCCTGAAATCAAAGTTGGGTTAAAACTAGATTCTCCCATCTCAAAGTTACTATGCATCTGGAGTGCTACTTCAAGATTCCACAACACATCGCCCATCGACGGCCGTTCGATCCCCTGACTGGCCAGACATTTCTCCGCAATCTCCACAAATTTCTCCAAACTACCGGGTGATATGTCACCCTTCAAATTTGGATCGATGATTTGATCAATCATGTCATTCTGCTTGCAATGCAATGCCCAATTAGAGAGGCCCACCTGCTCTTCGGGGAGTGAACGATCTAATGCAGGTCGTCCGCATAACACTTCGAATAGGACGACCCCAAATGAGTAGACGTCGGATTTCTCCGTCAACTTCTGCTTCCAAAAGTACTCCGGGTCCAGGTACCCAAAGCTTCCCTTGACGGCGGTACTCACATGAGTGCAATCCAATTCTGGGATTGCTTTGCATAACCCAAAATCTGAGACCTTTGCGACCCATTTGCCGTCTAAGAGGATATTTGTAGTCTTGATGTCTCGGTGGATGATACTTGGCTTCGCACCCGTGTGGAGGTAGTGGAACCCCCGAGCGGCTCCGATGCAGATATCAAGGCGTTGTTTCCACAAGAGCGGCGGATTTTGGGTCTTGTAGAGGTGATCCCTGAGTGTTCTGTTCGCCATGTAGTCATAGACGAGGATCATCTCATCGTTCTCGTCACAATATCCGACAAGGGACACCAAATGCCGGTGCCTCAGCTTTGAAAGCATGTCAATCTCTGTTTGGAACTCATGCGCTCCTTGGTTCGAAAGGCGGCTCCCACGCTTGACCGCAACGCAAGTCGAACCGCCATCGATCTCTCCTCTGTAGACTTTTGCAAACCCTCCAACCCCAATGACAAGCGATTCGCTAAAATCTTTTGTTGCAGTTTTGAATTCCGAAAAGTTGAAAAGGTGACCTCTGTTTGATGGTAATGGCAGAGATGTGTCGTAGCTTTACAGAATCACTTTTTGTTGCTTCCAACGCTTCCATCCCATGAACGCTAACAATAAGATGAGCAGAACAATGCCGGGCACTCCAATCTTTATAGCAAGGAAGTGGTGAACGTACTTCTTAACGTTCTTACCTGGTTCAACTGTTTGTTGCTTTGATTGGAATATTGGCCTGGCGAGGTTGCCGTTGCTGTTGTTTATTTTGAAGATCTCGAGACCGTTCAGCTCGGCGTCAGTGTACACAGGATTGCTGTCGATGTCCGGGTGGAGAGAGACCCATATATCCTGCTGTGACGATGCGCTCGTGTTGGGTAAGAACACGACGAAGTCTAGGTAGATGGGCGCGCCGATTCCCCCTCCGTTGGCGTACGCGATCACGTCCAAGCCTTGTACGGCGGTCTGGTTGTTGATGAATACATCGAACACCCTCATATTGACCTTCGTGAAAGGGTAGGCGATCTCGCAGAAATGGAGGCGGACGTAGTAGTAGAACCCGGCATCGACCGTGACAATCCAAGTGAGGTTGTAATTCAGATTGACCGACGTGTAAGGACCCATCGATCGGGGATATGTTGATGGAGAATTCCTTGACGAAGTAGTGTTTATTTATGGCCTGCGCATTCAAGAGGGCGCTGAAGTTGTCGAGGAAGATGTAGGAGCCTACGGAGAGGGACAATAAAGAAAGGGAGATGGTGAAGTTGATGTTGAAGTTGGGGATGGCGTAGTCCGTCGGGTAGAAGTGGAGGCGGACGAACTTGCGGCCAGGGGTGACGGGGAAGGAGTAGGTGTATGGGGTCTCAAAAATTTGTGCCGTCTTGTATGGGACCGTTGGAACAGAGGGATCTTTAACGGAGGCCGTGGCGGAGAGAGTACTGTTTTGGATTCCGAGAGAATAGCTCAAGCCGTCGTCGCCTTCCCAGGTGAGGCCGTCGAGGGACGACATATTGCCCGACGACGCGCCGCAGTTGAGGAAGATCTTCTCGGCTAGGACGTAGGTAGTGGAGTTTTGGGCAGAGGTCAGGTCGATGGATGTGATTATGGTTACCAACATGAGAAGAAGAGAAAACAAGGTTTGGTTTCTCATGTGGATCTTTATTTGGTATATGGGACGAGAAGCACTGATTGGGTACGGAAATTTGGGGTTCTTGTAGGGGGGAAAACTGACCTTTGGTGAGGGTTTGATCCGATCAAGATGAATTTCGGTTTCTTTTCAGCTTAAAGAACAAAATCGGTAAAAAAAATTGCAATTTGCAAAAATAACCTGATGGTTGTGAATATTATAAAAATAAAATAAAATACACAAGCTTGAAATAAATCAACGACAAATCTCAATGACTTTGTGCTATATCATGGAAAAAATTCAATACAATTGATGAATTTTCAAAGTGATCTTTATCGTTTCCGTTTCAATATCATGTTTTATGAGAAAGACGTATTAGAAAAACCACATATTCGGAAGCGAGAGGAGATTAAAGATAGACTTGATGTGGTTACAAATCAATGATAAGAAGCGTTAGCGATTATTATGGGGCCCAAGCAATTGACTCAAAGTCTTCCAAGACCAACAATGTCACATCCACAATTATAACATCAATGAGTAATTTGTGGACTAAAATTTTGAAATAAATCACATCCACAACCTTGAAATAAATGACAAACGACAAGTCTCAATGACTTTGTGCTAGATCATGGAAAAAAATTCCACACAAGTAATGGAGTTTTGGGCAGAGGTCGGGTTGATAGAGGCGATTATGGTTACCAAAAGGAGAAGAGAGAACAAGGTTTGGTTTCTCAAGCGGATCATCATTTTGGTATTTTGGACACTGATTGGATACTGAAATCGGGGGTTCGGGAAAACTGATTTTTGGTGAGGGTCTGATCTTTGGTGAGGGTTTGATCAGATCATGATGAATTTTGGTCTCTTTTCAGCATCAAGATGGGGGGGGGGGGGGGGGGGGGATTTACAAAAATAACCTCGTGATTTTAAATATTAGCAAAAAAAATAAAATACATGAGCTTGAAATAAATCACAAATGACAAGTCTCAATGACTTTGTTGTGTGTTACGCCCTAAAGTGGCCAGCTTTAGAGAGCAACATAATTAATATCAAAAGTCCACAAGACTTAGAAAAAAAGATACTGAAGCAAATAGATATAGTAAAAGAAGAACACAGCGGAAGCATACAACTTAACTCCAAGGCCAATAAATGCCGAATAAAAAGAAATATACGTAGAGCACAAATTGACAACAAATTTAAGTCCTGTCAGAGCACTAGAATAGTTGTCAACTGGTTGACAAGTGAAGAGTTATACAAAAAGAACACCCACCAACACTAACACAAAAAAAAAACAGAATGGGATGATGACAGCTCTAACTGGTGCCCAACGTAGTACGTCCTCAAGTTGAGCCACAACTCTAAACACCCCGCTCACGTGGGCGCATGATAGCCACCCTGCTCCGTACCTGAAATAATAATTCAGCCACAAAGAAAGAGTGGATGAGCGATGAAGTTCAACAAGTACACAACTCAAATCTCGCCCTTACAACAAAATAATCATTGTTACAAGCATAAATTAATTACTATGTAGTGTAAGGAACCATACAACTCCCCCACAATACAAGGGTCATACATGAACACATAGATCGAATGTATAGAATTGAAAAGAGTTCCAAGATGCTATACCAACCACATCCCTGATGTCAGTGTAGGGGGCTCACTATCGTCATGCCAACCACATCCCCAATGTCAGTGTAGGGGGCTCACAATCATCATGCCAACCACATCCCCGATGTCAGTGCAGGGGGCTCACTATTTTCATGCCACAAATTTAATATATAACACGGATATAAGCTTGACATTTAATATCACCCATTCTACCACTCTAGGCAAGTCTCTATCACTTTAGGAAAGAAATATCATGTTTATACACCTACACAATATCAAGCTTCTAACCACCCTAACGATCAATACTAAAATTCCAAATCACACGTGCATAGACATAGACATGAAAGCACATTGCAAACTTAAACATATACTCCTATTAATCATTCTAACACAGTAAAAAGTTATAGAATGGACATATCATCACATGACATTAATTATAGATTATTAACTAAGCCTAACCGCATTCAAGTAATAATTATTACTAGACATGAAAATGCTTATATTAGAACAAAGATGGAAATAAACAATTAAAACTACTCAAAAGACTTCTTGGAGAAAAGCTTAACTTAGCTAGGTATAAAATCACTACAAAAAAAAAACCCAAGAGTCTTTAATTACTTGAAAACAGTTCACCCAACAACCCAACCTGTACACCACTTTCCTCCATGAACCAACCATGCATTTTGTTTTGAAGCTTGCAAGATGAAAGTCAAAATGCAATAATAAGAACATGAGAATCACAAACAGTGGCTTGGGTAAACATAGCTCAACCCATTCTCAAATTTTTAACTATGACAATTCAACAACATAACCCATGTGCATTCATGTTAAATCCCATTCAATGTATCAAACACTTCATAATGAAAACAATACATGGGGAACATTCATTTTTCCCAAGCTCATCAAAACCATGGAATTAGAGAGAGGGAGAGAGACCACTCACATTTTTATAAAGAACTCATTAGACACATACATGCTCTAAAGGAGAAAGAGTGAGAGATGATTTATGTACTCACAAACAAGCAAGAATGCTTGGAAAGGAAACAAGTGAGGAGGAGGGAATGCCCTCGGACAGCCGCCGCACCAAGCCTGCCACAAATCAGCCACCTTGACGCACGGCCCAACCACCACCAACCTCCGATCTAGATGAAAATGGGTTTGAGTGGAAGAGGGAGTGATGGTGAGCAAGATGTGATAAACGGATCGAAAATCCAACGATTAGATTTTTGTAGATCTAAGTTTGAATGTTGATGTAAAAAGGGTTTTGAAAAGAAAAGTAAAAGAAGACTCACCAAGAAGGAGAGATGCTTGAGAAGAAAGTGTCAATTTGAGAGAGAGAAAACTTTTTCTCACATGTATGGGATGTGTTGGGTAAAATGTCTCCATTACCCCCAACTAAAACCTAAGAAACTCAAATACTTTAAATGGATGGGTTTGAACATGCATAACCTTACTAATTTCTAACATAACACATAAACTAATTAACAATTAAATAAATACCCTGGCTTGACCCATAAAACTAATAATTGCATCTCAACACTTAAACACAAGTATAAATCCATGAATAAAAGTTATTTATACTAATTAAATGACACAATCATAACATTGTACTCCATCATGCAAAAGAATTCTACACAATTGATGAATTTTCAAGGTGATCTTTATCGTTTCTGTTTCAATATCATGTTTTATTATAAAGACTTATTAGAAAAACCACATGTTCGGAAGTAGAAAGAGATTAAGATACACCAGATAGGAAGCATTAGCTATTATTATGGAACCCAAGCAATTGACTTAAAGTCTTCAAAGACCAACAATATCACATCGACAATTATTAAATCCCAATATACCAAAGTAATTTGTGGACTAAATTTTTCCCATATTCATTCTTTTGATAAATTCTTTCTAGTTCATCACTCCATTGTTATCAATGGAAATTTACAATTTACTCATGCACAATTTACTCATGCACAAAGTACAATTTACTCATGCACAAAGTCCATTGCTAGAATGATTGAACTATAAGAAGTAGTCTAGAAATGAAATAATAAGCCTGTAAATGGGTCCGAGCCAGATCAGGATGGACCCAGACCCGACCGAGCAATGGGTCCGCTGGACATAGGTCCCTTCCAAGCCTCAGTAAATCTTGGACAAAACTGTCTCAGGTTCGGATCCGGTGGACCCGGGTTGATTTGACCCAATTAAAAAATTGACTTTCAACTCTATTTATAATTAAATAAGAAAGAATGATAGAAACATTTTAAAACACACCATTCCACAAATCAAATGCTCAAACTTACACAAATTAACAAAACCAAATCTTTTTGCAACATGGATCCCCCCCACCTTCTTGTGAGTAAATAATAACCACGGCAAGAAGTATCCACAAAAATGGATCTCCTGAACTAAACCGCCTAAAAATCCTTTGAATCAATTCATTAAAAAAACATCATCTTTCAAATTGATCAAGCATTAGAATATCAATTTCACTATAATGAAAAAAAAGGGTTTTTTTTTTTAATTTCTTAGTCCAAGTAAACTATATGATTCAGTGATCAATCATCACTTCTTTATATTTCAGTTTTAGTCCCTAGATTTAAAATGTATGTTTCTTATTAGTTCCCGGGAGGGGTCTATTACTAAATTATTTGGTTTTGTTTTTAATCCTTGGAGGGACTAAGAGAAAAATATCATTTAAATCTAGGGGCTTAAACTGAAATATGAAAAAGTGAGGGATCAATTACTAAATCATGTAGTTTAAGAGGACTTGAAAATAAAAAACCAAAAAAAAAAAAAACATGTATACATATATATTCTAAAGACATCTATGATGGACTTATCGGGGTGAGAAAAATGGAGACTGAAGGGGTGACGGGGAGACTGGAGAGAGAGAGAGAGAGAGATGACAAAGAGATTTAGAGAGAGAAAGAAGTGGTGGAGGGGTTAATGGCGCTGGGAAACCAAATAGGGAATGAAAAAAAGGAAAATGAAACTCTAGACTAGATGGATTGAAAGAATTTTTCACATATATATGAAGAAAATAAGAGCTGATATAGCTTGGAGAAGTTTGAGGAGATCGCGGATAAATGCTTGGCTGGTCAGGGGATGTGTTGTGGAATCTTGAAGTAGCACTCCATTTGCATGATCCAGAGGAGAAGGGAGAATCTAATTGTGATCCAATTTCAATTCCAAGCTACGAATGAGTGATGAGCTTAGTTGTTACCAGCGAATACTCTGTTTTCTCAGAATTGAAGAGTCCAAATGGACTGATATTAGAAATAGATTGTTTTGTAGTGATTTGAAGTTACATTTATTAATGCTGTCAAAGATTACTTTCTTTATAGATTAATCTATATTGTGTCTGCTATTTTTAATATCTCCCCATAATCATTGAGATAATGTTGTGTTAAGATCGGACGATCATTAGCCACATAATTCAACTGTGAAAATTTCAAGTTGGGCAATTTTTAACCCCCATTTTTTTCTTAGTTTTAAAACTGGTCCCAGGGTCAATTGGATCAGGTCAGTTTTATGAAGACGGATTTTTATAAAGCTTGTCAATTTACATTCAATTTCAATTTGCATTCGAAAATGTAGAAAATATACTATATCCGAAAAATCCATATCCGAAAAAATAGTTTGGCCACATATATACTTTTTTAAATATTTTATCCACAGTTTATTCATTACCAACCAAACAACAAAAACCTCCAGTATATTAAATTGTACAACGAGAATGTCTAAAAACACCAACAAAATAGAAAATGATTTATTTTTCTGATAAATCTATTAATACTAAAATAGTTTCAAAATAACTTATGTCATTAGAGACAAACGCTCACTACCGCCCATTTGATCTCCAGTATCTGTTATAAAAGCAGATGGAGTCCTCCAACACAGCGTTCCCGTCGTGGTTCCGGTACCATGCGTAGTAAGCGTGCGTCCTGTTCTTGATGTCCAGAATCGCGTGTCCGAAGCTCGCCTCCCGATACGCAGAATACGACGGCTGTGGCTCCGTGAAACTGTGTTGAAGAATTTATTTCATCAGTTCAGTTGGGTTCTCAATGAAAGAAACCACTGAAATAAAACTATAAGCATATATGGCTTTTTTATTTATTTACTTGGTGGCAAGTCCTTCTATGTTTCCTGCATCTCCAATGGTGATGTAAACCGACGCCGACGGATCGGGAATCGGGGTTGCGTCGTTGTTGGTGATGTTGTATGCGATGTTCGAAACGCGCTCCTGAACAAACAATATAAGACAAATTTTGAAAGCATGTTTAGATGGATTTTGGATATTCTAAGTTTGTAGGAATTATAAATAATTCAAACTTATTTTCCACATCCCACTCTTTTTTTGATAAATTGTTTATTAGAAATCATCATGAGCAATACCAAATAAGTGTGCAGTGCGATTTTTTTTAATAAATTATTTTACTTCCATTGATAATCAAACTCATCAACTTAATATATAATAAACAGGTTTTCAGTCATGTAATAAAAATGTATATCTAAAACCGTTATTTTCAAAAATTGATTTAAGTGAAAAATCAATTTCAAATTGAATTCCAATCAAACTAAGGCCCCAACACTAATAAATGCAAAAACTATTCTCAATCAATTTTTCATAAAAGATATTCTATTTACTTTTAACACTTGAAAACTAAAATGAAAACTCAAAGTTAATTTTATTTTTAAAATAACCTATTGAGTTAATTATAATCAGTTTGACAATTAGTTTCAAACGAGATATAAAACTAGATAAATTGAACTCACCGATCGCTCATAAGCATGAACGTGGCCGGAGAGCACAAGATCAACCTTATATTCTACGAACCATGACTCGAATTGGACTCTCATGGTCTCCCCTTCCATGTAGTGATAGTTGTAGCTGTTATACAAAGGGGAGTGGACTAGGACGATCAGCCATGGCGTCTCTGTTCGGTTCACTTTTGGGAGCTCATTCTGTAGCCACTGATATTGTGGTGTATATTTCCCTTAACAACGAAAGCAAATCCAACATAATAATTTTTTTGTAAACAAAAACTAACAAAGTAGTAATGGTGGATTAATAGATACCGTAAGCCGAATAAGAGGAGTGCGCGATAATGTACACCGATGCGCGTTTCACTGTGTACCACAGTGGGGATGCCTTGTATGGAACTCTGTATCTGCGTTTGTATGGCTTAAAAAATACCACCTCTCCCTGTGAGAATTCATGGTTCAACGCGCGCGTGATTTAAAATTAATAATGTCATAGTAGATTTTGTTAAGTTTTTAGAATTTCGCTTCATAACTCTAAAAATTCAATCCTCTTAGTTTGGTCAAGTGATAAAAAGACACCTCATCCTATTATTTTTTAGAGGAGTGTGATCCACGTTATTACCAGATGTTCATAATTATTATTAGATATTTTTGTGGAGATAAAAATGCTAAGCTTTTTAAAACATAGATTTTGAGCAAAATTTGAAACCCCCACAAATAGAATTCAAGAACATTGTTAAAAATTAGATTTTTAAATAAACTTGATTATCCTTTTTTTCCCCTAAAACATTAGGAAGTACAAATACTACTTATTAAACATAAAAATAACACTTTAAGAAAATGAAAATTAAGGTTTATATATTTTACTAAATGATTAACAACATAATTTACCACCATTCGAACCCTAAAACTTATACAACAAAAGAACAAAAATAGAAAAATAACTCACGATCTC
This sequence comes from Acorus calamus, assembly GCA_030737845.1. Lineage (NCBI taxonomy): Eukaryota > Viridiplantae > Streptophyta > Magnoliopsida > Acorales > Acoraceae > Acorus > Acorus calamus. The sequence continues at coordinate 27,838,179 of CM060878.1, read as the reverse complement.
GGGAGCGAAGTCGATCTCATGATTGCCAGCGGTCGTGATCCAAGGTTGGTATGCGATGTTCCTCTTGATCATCCGCCCGAACGTGCCCCACCTCCTGTTGTCGTGGTTTCGGGTGGTCGTCCGCGTAAGAGAGGTCACCGACGAACAGCACCGCCTGCCCTCTCTAGTTCGCCAGGTAATGCGAGAGCGTCTCGTTCGAGTTGTAAGTCTGACCAAGATCACCTACGACCAAACAAAATTAAATCAATCAATCAATTGATTGATCATTTTATTATGAAATTTTAATAATTGATGTGTCATCAATGAGTGTTCATTTACCAACCTGTGATGCCAAATGTGTATGGGACATCAGGTCCGACCGCCGGGGGAGTTTTGAATGAGAACTGCCGACTTGATTCATCAATTCCGATCTGGTAGAAGTACTCTGTGTCATGCTGCACACAAGATTGAAAAATGTCAATTTATTCGGGTTTTGGTCATGTGACAAACAATTTGACTATGTTTGTAATCCATGAAAAAGAGAAATGTATCGAGCCATGCATGTACTAAAAATTTTTACATTTCCTATAAATAATATATAATTCAATCGGGATTTTTGTAAATGTACCATTGTTATATTTCAAATTTCTTAAAATACCCCATTTATGTGCAAAAATATCCTTGTTATTTTAAGTGAGTGTATCCGTGCTCATATGATCATTTTCCTTTTGGTGTGATTAGACATTGTCGTTTTTTCAACGTTAAGTATCAATGAAATGTCTGAAATGCCCTCAAAGAGCTTTCTTGAACCTCTCCATCTCGTTCAAACATCTTTCTCTCTCTTTTTTCAACCTCTCCATCTCTTCAAACCTCTTTCTCTCTTTTTTTTTAACCTCTCCATCTCTTTCAAATATCACTCTCTCCATTTTTTATAACCACTCTATGACTTTGAACATAATGAGATTCAATTAGTGAAGGGAATCTAGCTATGGTTTTTTGGGTGAAAGGAGATTTTAGGGTTTATAAGTATTTTTTGGGTGAAAGGGGATCCAGGGGTACATTTGTAATTTTATATGTCTAGTTAAACCATTTAATCATGGTTCAACGAGTGTCAAATACAGTGTGACAAAGGAGTACAAATGCACTCAATTAAATAATAACATGGGTATTTTTGCACAAAGGGCATTAATACGGGTATTTTGATAAAATTGAAATATAACATGGGTATGTATGCAAAAATTCAAATTCAATTCATAAAAGGGAAAAATCCACACAATAAATCTGAACTTTTCTTAAAATTTATATAACCTCTTGAAACACCTAGTAAATCCAAATAATCATCTAAATAAAATTTTCGTTAATAGAAGGTAAATATTTTGTGCATATTTCATTTGGTTAACCCTGACTGAAAATACAATATACTAAAAAACCATTACAATGTGTGAAAAATGTGAAAAATCTTATAAAAATGACAATTTTACCCTCTCTAGATATATTATAAAACCATATCTAGAGGGATAAAATCGTCATTTATACAAGATCTTTGCCATTTTTAACACATTGTAGAATTTTTTTTGTATACTATTTTTCTATCAGAGTTAACCAAATATAATATTCACAAAATATTCATCATCTGTAAACGTAAATTTTATTCAGGGAGTTATTTGGATGTACTAGGTGTTTTCAGGTGGTTACATGGATTTTAAGAAATGTCAGGGGGTTATATGGATTGCAGTAAGTTTACAAGGGGTTATATGGATTTTTCCATTCATAAAAATACCAATTAAGTATACAATAATGATTCCTATGCCCTAATTTCACAAGCCCCAAATAGGCCCCATGAGGTGACAAGTATGCATTGTCTATTATACCCTTTAATTGATAACCACCTCCAATATAAAAAAAAGTTTGTTTTGATTTAATCCGAAGATCATGGAGATTTTATTAATCATTGTATTTCTTCTTCTTTGCATCATATAAAATCATGAATCTCAAATATTATTCATTTGTTATTTACGTTCATTCTCTTTCTCTCTCTTTATGATCCACAACAATGAATATCCGTAAGAGATCTCATTCCTATTTAACTCGATTGGTGGTTATGGTAAGTTGAACTGACATCAGAAAAACTCTCGAAAACCACCGATCGAGTTCTTACGCAGACGGTTGAGATCGTCGTCGAAGAGGTCATCGGGGAGGAAGGATCTGCAGCCATCGTCATCATCGGATCCGACGATTGAGTTGTGGAAGCAATCGGAGATCCCACCAGGCATGGGAGAAGTCCTCGACCGTCCGATACGCCCAGGGGACGTACATTGGTGCGTTCGGATTCAGCCCCAACTCTGACATCCTGTTAATTATGTCCATCTACCACTGTCCAATAACTGTTACATTTGAAAATGCATTGCAATGTGAGATAATCAAAAGACTGTTACATTCACTAATTTGTTAAGATAACTGTTTCATCCATACTCAAGATACTGTTACATTCATGTAAACTGTTACATTTATAATAACATTGAGTTAAATTTAAATTTCTTTGGATTGCTTACTTGTAACATTTGAAAATGCATTAATATATTCTTGTTACTGTTATACATTTGTGGATGTCTTTTGAATATGTTTACATGTATTGCAATGTGAGATAATCAAGACTATTACATTCACTATTTGTTAACATAACTGTTTCATTGATGGTCAAGATATGTTTACATTTACTTAAACTGTTACATTCATAATATCAGTGAGTTAAATTTGAATTTCTTTTGGATGTGCTTACATGTAACATATGACATTGATAGTGTTACATTTGTGGATGTGGAGTTAAATAATGTGCCATTAATAGTGTTACATTTGTGGATGTGGAGTTAAATAATATGTCATTGATAGTGTTACATTTATGGATGTCTTTTGAATGTGCTAACATGTAATATGTTATCTTAAATGTAGTATTTTTCAATTCTATTACATTTATATATCTAAACAGAAATCTGAATACATATACTAATTTGTCATGTAAGAAACACTGTTACATTCTGAGCTGTTCATTTTCTAATAGTTAGTTTTACTAATTTGGATTTCTTTGAATGTGCTTACATGTATACAACTATTACATTTACTAAAATTAAGATCCAGCATATATATTACATTACACAACAACTAACAAATGTAACAGTTTTGTGTAGTCTTAAAACCATCTAACAACCATAAATGTAACAGTTTTGTTTAGTCTTAAAACCATAAATGTAACAGTTCAGTGTAGTCTCATAAATGTAACAGTTCTGTGTAGTCTCAAAATTATAAATGTAACAGTTCTGTGTAGTTTCAAAACCTTAAAAATGTAATAGATCTGTGCTGTGTATTTCAAAACCATGAATGTAACAGTTTTGTGTAGTTTTAAAACCATAAATGTAACAGTTCTAATTTAGGAAGTTTTAGTGTAACTGAAATAAAAAATTCAATTTCTAGATAAGGATTTTCAATTTTAAATTTTAAAATAGGTAAATTTTAGTGTAACCGTAATTCATGTGAAAGATTAATAACTGAATAGAAAAAAAAGGGATTTAGATTAATAAGATATATTTTTAATGAAGGGCATATCTATATTTTGCCATTTTGCACTTTTCAAAGTCAACAAACCAACCAATAAGATGATGACACCTCATGGGGCTTGTGAATGGGGCTTGTAATTTGGGGCCTGGGTATCACCGCTATTAAGTATATGATTTAAAAAATATATATGTGTAGTCTGGTGTTAATTTTAGACCATGGACTGTATATAACATTTTTCCAAGATATTAATTAATCTCATCAAAAAAAAAAAAAAACAAAACAAAATCAATAAAATTCATATATATAAAGAGGAACAACCTCCAAATTCTTGAGAAGGCAGTGGTGAATGAAACCAGAAGAGTAATCAAAGAATCTAACGCAGCTAAAAACTAAATAAAGATCCAACGAGATCCTTCAACAAACACAATTTTCAAAGAGAATATTAAAACTCAGAAAATATATTAATAAAAGTAAACGAAAGTTTGTTATAACTAATTATAGGGGATCTTAGAAAATCGTGGGATATGATTTCGATCAAATCCGAATTATTAAGGAGATACGCTAAATCTAAAAAGTTACTAAAAATAGCAAAAATGCCGAGAAAAATGGAAAAATAAGGACCTGTTGTGGCATTGCGACAACTCTTGAAGATCTCCTCGACATCTACCTCCAGTAAAAATTTCAGGCGATTCCGAGTTCGGGAAGCCGGTTTTTCTGTAAATATTTGGAAATCTTCAAATGGACCCTTTTGGTTCATCGCTCCCAGAACGCGCCGGCTACTCGTTCTGCATCAGAATCTGTACGTGGTCACCAACGACGCATGAGCCTTGTATCTCCTCTTCTCCTCCGCCATGCCATAAAATACGACTCTCGACCCCCGCTCCGACGGCGTCACCCACGACACTATCACCGCCTTCCCCTCATGGTCTCCCTGCATTATACGTACCTGGAGAAAAAAAAATAAAGATGACCCACATTTAGGTTTTTTTTAGTGAATTTATGAGCATTTCTATTTTAAAAGGAATGTGTACACGAGAGATTTAGATTTTCTGTTTATTTTTTTTTATATTTGTATCTTGTTTGGTTCAAATGGGGCTATTACATCATGACGCTTAACATCATAATATGATGATATAATAACATCATAATAAAAGTCAAATAAAATACAAGTATATAAAATTAATGATCTTATTTTATATAGATGAAAAAAGCTAGGCGGATGACCCTCATCAACACCCCCAACAAACACACAAAAAAAAAAAAAAAGATAACCCACATTTTGATTTTTTTTTATTTTTTGAACTAGAGTAAGATGTGTTATCATGATTTCATTCACTGAATTCTAAACACATTCCGAAAAAGGTGTGATTAAAAGGAGAGAAAGAAACAGAAAAGAAAAAGAACTGAATTCGATTTCATTACCTCGACTTCATTTTTGACACATTTTGTTTATTATTGTGAAGATCAATCTGACCCACATTATTACCTGTTGGGGAGAGTTGTATCCGGGCGGCGGCTGGAAGACGTCGGCGTCGAAGGGCATGTCGACGGACGGCTTGGATTTGCGGATGAAAGAACTGGTGACGCCTCCATTGGAGAGCTGAAACAATGCTGTTGGGAAGAGCATGAAAGCTGAGACCGCCAAGAGCGACAGCGAATCCATGCAAGACGAAGAAGACATGATTGTCTGTTTGATATGTAAGGATTAAAAAGGGGGTGATGAGGGGGATAAGTGATGTCTGTTGGGGGGTCCTGAGCAAATTCAATTCGTTTGAATGAGGAGATTTTTTAAACTCGATATCCGGAGGTAGTTTGAGGTTCAAACAAAAAAAGTTGAACAAATTAAACCCACATCCAAACCGGTTTGTTAATTGTTATCATATCCATTCAGAACCAGCGCAAAACCCGCTTGGTTGGTGGTGTAAAAAAGAAAGGGGGAAAATTCATATAACCCCAAGTCTAAAATTCATATCATCTTCTTTCACACTGAACCTGATCATATGTGTATATTCAAATAATCCATGAGTTAAATTTTCATCGACGAATAATGAATCTTTTATAATGTTGTAAAAATACAGAAAATCTTTTATAAATGACGATTGTACTCCTCTTAATAAATTATAAAACTCCATTTAGAGTGATAAAATCGTTATTTATTGAAGGTTTTTTGCATTTTAATAATTGTAGGGGTTTTGGATATACCGTGTTTTCAGTCACGGTTGACCAAAAAGAATATTCATCATATTCATTATCTGTCAACGAAAATTTAACTCAATGAGTTATTTGGATTTACATTTTCAAGTGATTATATGGACTTCAGGAAAAATAAGAGGATTATATGAATTTCGGGCAGACTATAGGGGGTTATATGGATTTTTTTCCAAAAAAGAAAGGTGAATCGTTCAAGTGTCCCCGACTGAACATTGGAATTTCTCTTTCGTGACCCTAAACTTTTATGTATTTCTTCTGTACCCTTGAGATGTTGTCTCACTTTTTTTTTCCTATTTGTTTTATTATACATCAAATACCCCTTCACACATACAATACATGATATATTTGTAAACTATATATAGAGTTTTTATAACTAGTTTGACATATTATATAACTACACATAATGTTAATTACTATAAATCGAGAACACTCACATGTGTAAAATGTTTTGATGACATATCCTTTAGTCACTCCCCAATCAAATAACATCTTATGGATGTAATCCCAATGACTTTTGAGTTTTTATGCCTTGTCAATAATGCTTAGTGTGTGATGGGTAAATTTAGGAATCTTTCAATGAGTCATTCCCTATCAACTGATCATTATGTCTTTAAAATGTTTTACATAACATCTATGGTTGATCTCTGTGTGAAATATATACATCAAATTAATACAAATTTTAGAGAAATGTGATAACCAATTATAAAAATTGGAGAAAAATTAGGGGAGGGTAGTTTAAAGTAAGATGACAGTATGAGTTGAGAGTATAATAATAATAAAAAAGACAATATCTCAAGGATACAGGAAAAAAAAACATTGGGTTAGGGCATTTGAGCAATTCAAAAAAAACTAAAAATAAAATAAAAATAAAAATAAATCAATGCAAATCAGATGCGATTAAAGTTCCGCCGTAACATTGTAAACTATATGATTTTTCTCCTCTAAAACCCTACAACGCTCGTGCACACGCGCGCAACCAACGCCGGCGATGGATGTCGAAGCAGACGACCAGACCCTCCGAAACCAACAACAACAAGAGAAAGAGGAGGTCGAAATCGAAGGAGAAGACGAAGTCCTAGGCGAAGACGAAGACGACGACGACGATGACGAAGACGATGAGGAGGGCGAACCAGTAACCCTAGGTTTCGTCGAGGAGCCGAAGACCCCTCACTCCCTCCTCCGCCACCTATTCCCCAGCAAAGCCGGCGGAACCCCGGTAAATCCCCCAAAGAAACCCTAAATATCGCGATTTTCTTTGAAAGATCCGACCTTTACGTGTTTTTATTTGCGACATCGCAGGCTTGGTTGGATCCGATTGGCTTGCCCGATGAGAAGTCCCGCTGTTGCGGCTTCTGTGAAAACCCCCTTCAGTTTCTCCTCCAGGTCCTTTTGGTATTCTCAATTGGGTTTGGTCTGGTGTCTAGATTGGTTTTTTTATGGGTTTTTTGGGGATTTTTTTTTGTAGGTTTACGCACCGATAGCGGAGAAGGAATCCGCGTTCCACCGGACGGTGTTCGTGTTCATGTGCACGTCGATGGCGTGCCTTCTTCGGGACCAGCACGAGCAGTGGAGACGTGGGTCAGAAAGGCCTTTGAGAAGGTAATTCAATTAAAGTTGGTGTTTTTATTTGTTGGTTGGTTGTTTGTTTTTTTTTTTAAATGTGGGTTTTTTGTTTCTTTTGTTGGTGATGGTGAAGTGTGAAGGTTTTCCGGTGCCAGTTGCCGCGATTGAATTGGTTCTACCCGAGCGAAGCCCCGAAGGAGGACGGGATTGGCAGATCTTTGGTGCCTGGAGGTGTGTTTGATATTTTGTTGAATTGCCTCTGAATATTCATTTTTTTATTCTTTTGATAACAGACAGGAAAGAATGGCTGATTCTCTACATCTTTTTAGCTTTTTATGAATTTGCATTAGTTAGCCAATATGTATGTAAATAGAGTATCATCACCAATTGAAGGTAACCCACCATTAATGGAGTAGACATGGTAGAATCACATACAAGTCAAATATTGGATATGCGCACATGCAAAATATGGACTGTAACGCGTCCGAAGTATTGCATGTATTTCACACAAACAAACAAAGAAAGTGAGGAAAACATGCCCAAGATTTGATCCAACCCTCCCATATCTTCTACATATATGCTTTGGATCTTCGATGTACTAGTAGTGAATTCATTTCATTAATGTGTAAAACTTGTGTGTAATTTTGTAGTACTACATTCATGTGCAAAGCCTGTAACTTATTTAAAACATCACAATAGAGAATTAGAGAATTATATAGACAAATATACCCCTTGAAGCCTCTCTTTCAGTATGATACTAATGAAAATATCGGACGGGAATTTTTCGCATAAATATACTGTTTATATTTACCTTTCATTTTACTGATATCATTATTGTGTTCTAGCTGCACTTTGTTCCTGGTGTGGCACGTGGAAGGGAGAGAAAGTTTGTAGTAGTTGCAAGAGAGCTCACTATTGCTCTGCGAAGCATCAGGTAATTAGAATAACATTTAATGTTTATGCATTTGTAGAATCAGTGGCATGTGTATCCCTGAGGAAGTCTTGGTAAACCATTCCTTAAAAAAAAAGTTTATAAGAGAATGAGTATCTATCATTGTGTTCTTCCTAATATTCATTGTATTTTTTTCCTATTAAACAATATTTGCAAAGACCTCACAATAGACCACCTTGAATGCAAACCGAGCTTTGGTTAAGAAGTCGACAAGCACCTCCCACCTAGACTATGAAAGAGGTCAAGAGATCAAATCCTCAAGAGCACCATTTTTCAAAAAAAAAAAAAAAAAACAGTCCACCCTGTCTATGTGATCTCCCCACTTCTATCTCTCTTTTTTGCTTCTGTCTCTGTTTTTTTAATGCAGATACATCATTTTCAGCTTTGTATCGGGAGATTTATCCTAGATTAATATAATTTGGTTCATATGTTGTACTATGGTCTATGGTAGACTCCCATCTTTATCTCAATAATAAAATAAAGTAAAACAGAATAAAGTAAATGTCTCTTTGCTATTTTTCTGGCTTGTATCTATTATAAGATGTAGTATTGTGCGTTTAGGTAATGCATTGGCGATCTGGGCATAAGGCTGATTGTCAACAGGCCATCATTTCTTCTGGAAGTTCTGATCATATCTACAATAATGGAAGGCAAGCATTAGAGAGGATGAATACCGGTCAGTGACATAATTCATCTTTCTTAGGAATTTGTCCATCTATAGAATTATTATATGCTTCTTGCAGTTACACTGAACAATTTTATTTGTGACAGTTGCTTGCAAATCTCTTTGGCGAGAATATGAGATCATATGCGAGGATGAATGTCCAGATATGGTTGATGATGATGGGTCCTCAACTTCTTTAGTTTGTAAGGATGCCAATGTAAATGAAGTCTATCAATCATTGTCGAAGTCATTTGAGGTATGCCAGTAAACATTGCCTTATCTAGCTACTGTCTGGACCTGCTATCTTATTTATTGTGGTTTCGCTGAAAGGTTGATGATGATAAAAAGAGATGGGCATCTTTTCAAGAGCGGGTTATAAGAGCCCCCGAGCAAGTGTTGAGGTAATTGTCCTTCATGTGTTGTAATAACGCAAAACCTTCCTTTTCCTTTTTTTTCTGTGGTAAAGAGATCCTTTGTCTAATTGAGTAACTGTCTCAGTTTTTTTAGGGACTTTCAGTTGATTTGATATATTCAGGAATTCCAACCTTTCTTTTCAAAAAGAAAATGCAAAACCTTCGTTGTACATTCTGACTTTGGAAATGAAAATGTTGGTATCCACAATAGATTCCATTCCTCCTAAATCCTTTCTGACACCATGTTCTGATCCATTTGTTAAGACAATTAAAATTGTGGCCTGTTTAACAGCCAACAAGAGCTAATCTCAGCTAGCCTAAACCTTATACTTAGTGAAGATTAGTTATCTCAACTGACTTTTTTGATTTCTCAAATAATCAGTCTGCATTGAAGTCTTTGTACATATGCCGCCACACAAGAACCCGTAATGGCTATTTGAGGTATGCATGTCTAGCAAAACTGACTAGATGGATGGAGCAGCTAGTACACCCTTTATTTTATTGTTGGTGAATGATTTTTCTTTCAGGTACTTTTTTTTTTTTGAAGGTTTGCAGCAATTGTAGGGTTCAGTTTTTGCATAATAAGTGTCCTCTTGTTTGTTTGAGTGCCTCAACTCAGTGTGTTGAAATTGACTATGTTTTCTTTGTCTTCATGCATTCTGTTTCATCTTCTAGAATGTCTCTTTTAGATTCTCATCTACTTCCCCCACAGATATTGCAGGGATACAAAAGCTAAACCATTGTGGCCCTTGTCAGCTGGTCAGCCAGCTAAAGCAAATATCCCTAAATGCAGCTACTGCAATGGCCCTTTGTCTTATGAGTTCCAGGTACAAAACAAAATTTATCTTGTTTTACTTGAAAGTTAAATCTGCATGTAGAGAATTAGGTGAATGAGGGAACATTCATGGAGTACTTTTATAAGAAATCACTTCTCGGTGGAAGGAACTTCTTATATTCAAAAGTAACAGCTTTTGGAAATATAAATTGGTGAATGTTTTTAGAAGGTACTTCTTGAAAGACTGATGACTGAAATGTCCTTACCTTTATAATTAGTTAAGTATTTTTTAAATCTTGTTATTAAAATAAAGAGGCCTCCAGTAGAATATAAATGTTTACACCCTTTGTGAAATCTGTGAATGCATTTGCCCATTTATTATTTCTTTTCCCTCCAACCATCCTCATGTTTTATACATATGCAAACTGATTGTGATTCATAGTCCCCCCAGACTATCGTTAATTGACCACATGTTTCTACATCCTGTGGATTTGTAGATAATGCCCCAGTTGCTGTACTTTTTCAATGTGAAGAATGAAACAGACTCTCTCGACTGGGCAACCATAGTCATCTACAGCTGCTCTGCTTCGTGCGAAGACAGCAGCAGTGTCTCATACAAAGAGGAATTCCCCTGGATTCAGCTATATTCATCAGCAATGCCTTGAGAGTTTTTTTCCCCAGTTTTGGCTGGCAAGATTTCATACAATTGTATGTAAGAGTTTGTTCATGATTTTTGGTTCCTAGTTCAGTTTTGATCGTCTCAAGTAGTCATGTACTTTGATAAATTTTGTGGTTCCGCAATTTTTTTTTGTAATCCGTCATTCACAATGAAGAACCAGTCAATTTATTTGCGGTGAACTCGGTTGGTTGTTGTTGCAAGGGATTGAAACATCGAAGTCTCCGTATTTTCATTATCTTAATTTACTCAACAAAAGAAATCACTCTACTTAACTAAAATCACTCTATTCGACTCTTAGGCTGCATTTGGTTGTATAATTGTAAAATTGATTTTAGACAAAAGTTGAGTTTAAAATTGATTTGGTAGAAAATTACTCAAATCAATTTTCAAACAGAACCTTAGAATGATGATTAGACAAATCCATTTTCAAACAGAATCTTAGAATGATGATTAGACGATTATGTATATCTTTGAAGCTCAAACATTTCATTTAGTAGAGGTACTCTTTTCTCCGAAGAGTTGTAGAAAAAAATAAGTTAACCAAAAAAAAAAACGTGGTACCAACTCGGCAGCTCACAATCGATAATTTCAGATTGTTTGAGATGAAGGGTTTTTAAGATCCCTTCACATGAAACTCCAAACAATTTTTAAATTTCTTTCAAACCATTTACATAAGGTGATCAAGATAGAATTTCTAGGTGCTCTCTCATTACCATTTTTTGGGCGTTTAAATTGCCCGTTCCAATGATGGTTCAAAAAATTTGAAAAAACAACCGATTAGAAAAATTGAAATGACATATGCCTCATGCAGATGACACTTTTACATAGAGACGTATATAACTGTACACAGTAGTAAAGTACGTATATTCTAATAGCCACATATTTTGAACATGTTAAATGTCATGGATACTCCATAAAAATGTCTAATATACAGATCATAGAGCATAGCACGAAGTGAGAGAAACCAATATGAACATTATAGACAGTTACTTCACATTCCAATATTTACACGGTTTGTGGATGTCAAATCAAGTTTTGTGTTTTCTGTGTTGGTCAGGCTTTCAGAAATCGCACGTATTCCTGCTGCAACATCTCCCCTCCATTTACCAGGTCAAAGCTGCACCTGTAAAAACTGTCCATGGATGATAGGGGGAGAATGTATGTTAGAATGGCAGAGAACGTAACATAACATGTATTAGTAATGCATCAATCAGAATTGATTTTTTGATTATCAGATTCAACTGTGCTTGATGATAGTTTACATTGAAATGCCATTCAAAGTCAGGAAATCAGATATACAATGTTGTTGTTCGCATGTTATATAGACGGGCAACAATGGATATTCTAACTAAAAAATCAAAATGCATTTTGTAAACTATATGCAAGATGTTATAATTAAGGCTGAAGAACAATTCCCACCTTAAATGCTCATATGACCACAGGGGTGGAGGATTTCAAATATCATTTGCCCGAGTGTTCCAATAGAATGAATGCCATGAATTTTATGTTAATAAAGTAAATAGTGACATAGTGGAGTATATATTGTGTTAGGTAACGTGGCATCTGCAAGTGCAGAAGAACAGCAGAAGTGTCCCGAGTGTAACAATACCCAAAAAATAATTCAATGAACTTTTCTAATCCCAAAGAATTTTCGGTCTAAGCTTCTGTGAACAGCACAAACTCAACACAAGCAAGCATAATACTGAACACCACGGACCAGCTTCAATGAACAGTTACTGAATCATTAGTAGAAAAGTTACCACATGAATAATAACAAAATTAATATCTTTTATTGGTCATATGGTTTATAGATATCTTCACATAAATCTAAGACAGCAGAAGCTAAATGACCAAACCCTAAACATCCACAAAACTAGGAGAAGAAAATATGAGTGCATTTCAAAAAAAATTCAAAAATGAGCAGCAAGAATTTTGTACCTCCCATCCATGCCAACAATTACCACAGTATTCTGTGCTCCAAAAGCGGCAAAAAATCGCGTGATCTCAGGAACATGAAACTGAGCGAATGACCATTCAGAGCTAAAGTACTTTGGCAACACCACTGCAAAACAGAAAGGATCTGGATATGAAATTTCTGTTCATCTATCTCCATCCCTAGTCCTCTCTGCATGCATGACTAATCATATATCAACTGTTGAAAAATCTTACAGGAAGAGGCTCAATACTTGGATATTGATTCAAATGGTAGCCAGCAATGGAATGATTTAAAACAATTCACTCTTGAGTTTTCACAATTTCCATGTCAATTTAATAAAAGAAACAACGCTTGATGAACAAAGTTCTTGGGTTGAAAATTATGAAGTATTATGTGACATGTCTTCGAAGTTAAATGGTAAAGTCTAAAAACCAGAATCTTTGAATCCATCTGAAATTAAATAAAACAAAAAAAAAAGCAAAAGAAGAAAGGGAAATGCAGCTTAGCATTAACACTATCTATATCGAGAAGTCAAAAATTTCTACCTTCAAGCAGAAACAACAAAATTTTGAAAATAGGAGAAATTAGAATTGGAGACCCAAATGTAATACGAGAAAAGGTAAAAAGAACATATACCTTCCAAATTGCAGTTCATTGGTCAACGTTATGAATGGTCATAGAGAAAGAATAAGAAAGATTATAAACAGATTTATAAAAGAAATTGAATGACTTCAATTTCTGAAAGGCGCCCAGGCCATGTTAATATCATCAAAGCACTCAACATAACACTGTAATGAGAAAGACAAAAATTGGAATCTCTTTCAACTTGATAACTGTCAACAAAGATGGGAAATGGAGATCACTTACCTTTCATAAAGGACAAGGAAGAACCTGGATTTGAACCCGTGTTTGATGATACAAGAGAATCAAGAGAATTCGATGAGTTTTGATGAACTATTGCACAGCCCTGATCAGAAGAATAATGGTTGGAGGGATCCTCGCCATCCACTCGAACTCTTAGACTAAATATGTGTACAGTACCTTTGTCACTAGACACTGCCAGCCATTGGACATTTGGCGAGAGAGCAATGCTATATATTTCTGCTTTGTCAACCCCTCGGCGTACCTACATTTTAGCCATAACCATTAGAATAAGACTATTGTGAATGTTATCAGAAATATCAGCAGCCACATTTTTTAAAAAATATTCATACTTTCATACTCTAGCATAAACAACATTAAATTCTCTACCCTATTAGAGGTCATAGTCCAAAATTCCAAGATCCCATTCCTCACATAGTGTGTTGGAATATTTGGCTTGCATGGCATGAGCTTATCCTCCAAAAGAAATGCATCTATGATAATATTTGGGTGGCTATTACAGCATCCCTCCGGGATTGGGTTATGGTTATCCTTAGTGAAGAATAGGCATCTACAATCATGGGGCCTAATTGGTGAGTCTGATTGTAAGAGAATTTGGGTGGGGAGTTTTTTTTGTTTTCTATTTTTGCAATTTTATCTTTTTGCTTTCATTGGAGATCTTTCTTCCCCTTTGTTCAAGGGGCATCATTTCTAATATGAAGGTTACTTTTAAAAAAAGTTCAGTGTCCTTTTCCTTTAACCTCACTCTTGACATAACAATTGAGCTAGAATTGAAGAGAAATGACTGATCATAATAGGATATAATAAAGAGACATGTATTTCCTTGGATATATCTAAGCAGAAAACAATGCAAGCTCAAACTGCACCTTTAGAGTTTTGTAGGGACCCCCAAAATGATCCTACTCGAATTGAAAATGTTGCATCAAAAAGCAGACAGCTGATTAGTAATAAAAGTAAAAGCCTGATTTAGAATGAAACAAAATATTTAAATGAACAAATTCCAAACATCCTAGCAACAAAAAGATGGCAAAACATACATGCATAATTGCATATTTGTTTTTGTGCACATATTCGAACATCAACATGGCATGATCGTATTTGTGAGATGCCCTGTGCGGCCTAAACAATTCATGATATCCAGAGCTACATTCTAGAACTAAAGTTCATAGAGTTTTTGCCAAATAATTAGATGGTGCACATAAAGGAAAAATTGTGAAAAATGAAGAGTATTGAAATTTTCAAACACATTATTCACAATAGAACACCTAGCTCACGTTGGCACCTTGCAAAGCCATTCCCAATCTCAGACATCTCTAGGAGATTCAAACATCCTCAAGCCAGATCCACCTCCTCCACATCGACCTCCATTCTCCCACACGCAAAGCCAGGACCACATCTTTCTCCATTTTTCCTCCTCTTCCTCCATATATACAGTAGTTCCACAAATTTGAACTTACACATAATGAAATTGTTTTTTGTTACGTCTGGCATTTGTAATATTCAAAATTTCTAGCACCCATTTTATATCTATTAGAAATTGATAATTTTTGTTATAGGATGAATTTTTCTTAATTTCTCTGGATATTTTTTTTTTCTAACATCAGTTTGGACTTTGGAAGAACTAATAAACTGAAAGTTTCTTTGTTTTCAGTAAGCATTTTTTTGGGAAGTGAAGAACTGAAAGTTTGATGTCCAGAAGTGTTTATTAGTAGTTAGAAAAAAAATTGACAAACCTAGCCAATTGAGTTTTCAGTAAATTTGATGTTCATGTTGAAGCAAGATGTGCAGAAAAACTAGGTGACCATCTAGGTGCCTTGGTGCCCTGGTGGCGCCTTGATAACTATGACCCCATAACAAATATGAATCATCATTCTTCTTTTAAAAAAATGGAACATCAAGTGCTTGCACAAAATACTCCAAAGCCATTTAATAGCAAAGAATACAAACAATTCGATCTTTACCTCTTGCAAACGGGTCCCATCCATCGTGTTGAAAATCCTAATCAGAGTGCCCTTGACGCTCGCGGTTGCAAGAAGAAGACCATCCATGGTCAAAGTGAGGCACGCCAAGTGAGAGTCATGCGCACTGATGAACTTTGTCATTCTCAGACCAAAGTGTTCCACCCGAACATGCCCCTTGTGCAGCCCCGGACAAGCCAAGACCGAGGTGTTCGGTCTATGGGAAAGGCAACACAACCCCCTGGGGTTCACCACGGTTTCAATCTGGTGAAGAAGCTTCAAATCGGTCAAATTATACACATAAATCTTATGCTCAAGGACCACAACTATCTGATCCCGCCTAAGTTTCACCGCTCGAACATCCGACCTAAATGAGAATTCACCAATGCAGCGGCTCTGATGGTCATCCCAGATCATCACTTTGTTTGGTGGGTACACCGGGTTGTCCCCTCCCCCAACAAGCACCAAGATATTGCACCGAAACAACATCTCCACAATCCCAAAACCCCCACTTTTAAGGTCCCTCCGAAAGGTCTCCTTGAAAGGCTCGCAACTGTATATTCGAAAGCCTCGGCTCGTCCCAACCGCAAAGCATTGGTAGTCCTGGTTCCAGGACACCGTCAGCAACTCCGTATCATCTATATCACCGCTGCCTCCATCTGAGGCTTGCCAAAGGGGATGGAAGAGGTGTGCGTTCCGAGGCGCATTGGAGGGTGCGCTCCTCGAGATGTGGAAACCGAAGAGGTCATTAGAGTCACTGCTCGTTGAAGCAATCAAAGGCCATATAATAATTTCACATAAACCAAACTAGATCTGCCATTAAACACAACAACAACAGAGAATCAACGCATACAATTCGAATAACAAAACCAAGAATGCAATCAATGCAGAACAAATCAAACGCATTAGATCTCGCGATTCTTTCGAAACAAACCTCAAAAAAAAAAATCGAACAAGCGATCGAAGATTGAACAATTGACGGCACGGATCGATCGAATAAAAAAAATGAATAAATAAAAGCAGCGCAACATCTGTGAATAAAATTGATCGGATCACAGACCCTAATCAGATCGAGACACGCAAGAAGCGGAAGAAACCGTGAATCACAAATTCTTCTGAAATTGAGTTGATCCGATAAACAAAAACAGTTATGAAGAGAGAGAGAGAGAGTACCTGGAGACTTGAAGTGAAGAACAACAAATTAGGGAAACAGAAGTGTGAAAAAATTTATAAATCGGGAAAACAGAATTCCCGAAAGGGAAGGAAATAAAAGATCTGACAATCTTATAATTAGAGTCGACGTTATCGTGACAATCTACGCTGGGTTCATCACAGCCGTCGAATTGAAACATCGATGAATAACATGTGTGATTTTAGAATATTTTTATGGGCCTTTCGTTCGAGGAGGCCCTCTTTTAAGCCCATGGACCGACATATAACTATGGGCCTTAAGTTAGGAATGCATGTGCATTCAGGTTGCGAACTTGCGATTAAGCATGCCAATTATCCGAAACAATTCATATAGGATTCTCCGTATCCAAAGATTTAAAAAATTATTCTATATTCGAAATTTATATTATTATTTATTATATTAATATATTTATAATTTTAGGATTAATCTGAGTTTTTTTATTATTTATATTATACTTTAAACCATTTCATATGTTTATGATTTTTATAATTCTATGTTTTATAATAGTTAATTATTAGATTTTTTACATTTTTCATGTATCAAAAATATATAATTTTTATTTTTAAGATATTTTAGATAATTATTCGAATCTGGATAGTTAATTCGAATATTCGTCTGATATCATATATGCATATTTTTTATATATATGGATATGGATATAAACATATGTATCTGCTCCATTGATAGGCCCATCCGTTTTGCAAATCGTTTTGGAGTTAGGGCGGAGACAAGGGGGCCGGCAGAGACAAAGGGGGTGGGTTGGGGCCCGGGCCCCACAAGCCTTAGGTGTGTTATTTTGTTAAATGATTCAAATAAAGCTAAGTTGTTGATAATGGAATGAATACAATGCATGTGTATGGAAATTGAAAATATTGCATGTGTTTGGTTTTGTCTGTGATTCGCACACATTTAAATATTAATAAAAAATGAAATGCATGTTCATATGGATCAAAAGCATATATTTATGGATGATGGATAATGTTAGATATAGCCTCAAATACACTAAAAATAAATATCATTTAATGAAGTATACATTTTGATGAAAAGTGTATAATCCTCTATTTTAAATTGAATAAATTTATTTTTAGTAAATGCAAAAAAAATTACAAGGTAAATATATCATGTAAAGAGGTAGAGATACATCTTTGGATGACTAAAAAGGCATATGAGACTGCATTTAGATTGTAAAAGAGATTATGTGTAATAACATCTATATATACACTTTTTTTCATAATATATGTATATTAAGATAGAGAAATATATATGTTAACCAATTTTATATATTGTGTTAGTTATGATGTCTGTAAAGAGCTAAAAAAATTGAGTGTATCAACATCTATTGAAATTTTTTATATTTGAAACTGTGGATTTAGGGGTTTTTTTATTTTAATTTTGAGAAAAGCTGTGTTTTCAAGGGATTTTTTTATCCCAAAGTTTCAAGAAATTAAAAATCACAATTTTGGTAGAAAAACCTTGCCATTATGTTATATTTTTTTATTCAGATTATCATGTTTCTATATATTTACATTTTTTATAAATATTTTTCCCTCCAAATCTCATTATTCCTAAATCAAACACCCCCCCCCCCCCAAATCCCACCCACCCTTTATTCTAAATGTTGGCTCCACTCTTGTTTGGAGTTCCATATATTAAAATAGCGCAACACTATATATAAAGTTTTTTTTTAGAAGATGGTAGACAATTGCTACTCTAATATATTAATGTGGAAATGGCCACTCTATATAAAGTTAAAAAGTTATTATTTAAATATAAAAATATTATTATATCTTCATGTATATATTTTTCAAATAACATCAATATTTTACCACGAAAATTTCTAATTTTTTTAAAAAGTGTGAAATGCATTGCACGAGTGTTCAACCTATCATTTTACGTAGGTCGGTGCATAAGCGGCAAACATTGGCGTTCACGGGTCAAAGGCTCTGGACAATCTGAACCGTCCATAGCATGAATGAACGGATTAGATCTCTGACAGCAACTTGAATTGCATCTGGGGTTCGTCCACGTGTATACCCCAACAAGTACCAATTTATAAAACTCCTGAATTTTATTTTTTGAAAAATAAAAGAGAAGAGTGGGGGCCTTGTTTAAATTGTACCGTGTTTAAAAACTAATTTAGACAGTTTTTTTTTTAAGATTTTATTTTTATATAATAATTACATTTAATCTAAATTCTTTTTCTCTTATAATAAAGAAAAACAGCTTTTCAAAAAATCTCATTAAAATATGAACCATTTACGTATTGATTTCACCAAATCAATCTCACTTGACAAAAACCACTAACTTGTCCATTAAAATCATTTCATGCATTGTACATCCAATCCAAACAAATGAAAAGAGAGGAAAAGATAGATTGGATTATGTTATATGGTGACTGCAAATATGAATAGTAAGAATATCTGATTCCACATCGGACATCAAGAGAGCACGGATATACACGATTGTCCTCGGAAATCGTGCACTCAGACTCGGTGGAGGAATCCAGACAGGCTTTGAGACAGCCTGAATGAAAACTGATGGTGGTTTTTCATGTCTATTGTTGGAAGATTAAAAAGAAAATATATACATGGCATGTACTTGTTTCATCAGGTCATCACATGTTACGGTACACAATGTAAGACCCTTTTTTCTTATTAACCCTAACTCCTCAAATGTGTTAACCAAATTTTTTTTTTTTTAATGAAATAGTAAGCAAGCATCTTTTTATAAATAGAACAGAGTGCAATCATACAAAATATGAAGGTAAAAAGATAGCAAGGAAAGAATGGCCAAGCTAGTAGAAGAGAATTCGGCAGTCAAAGAAACAAAATATTTGTGTTAACCACTTAAGAGAAAAGTTGAGTTCTATCAAAATAATAGCTCTGATACAACACAAGGTCTAATTTTTAGTTGGAACTCAAAAATATGGGAAAAAATTATCTGTTTACGCAATTTGAGTCATGCCAAGGCAAGCGAATGCAAAAAAGATGCTTGGATCCTTGGTGACATTTAATTTTGTGGGATTATTCATTGTATAACCTATTCAACCACGAATCCAAAAAGGCTTTTAGTGTAACGTTTTTCACAAAATAAATTCTTTGTTGGCAAAAGACAATGCAAAAGAAAGAAGAAAAAAAAAGGCCAACCCAGTGACCCAGTAGTAATCAGTGCATGAAAAAATAAAACAGCCAACCCCACTAACATAGTACTGTTATTTTCAGGCAGACAGTCAGTCAAAGACCACTACACCTGACTGGATCTCTCCCCCCTCTCTCTCTCTATATCTATCTGTTTATCTCTCTGTTAAGAGTTGTGTTTAATGCTTCTCCAAGTCCCCTTCTTTGGGGTCATTTTTAGTCACCTTTTTTTCAATATGTTTCAAGATCCATTCAACAGATGCCCCATCCTCTCTCTCTCTCTCTCTCTCTGACTCTCTGTGTTTGATGGGTCTGAAACCATTTATGGTCTGCTTTTAATTTTCACTCTCTGACTTGATCTGCACTTTTTCTTCTTGCTTGGCCGGCCGGTCTATGCAGATCTCTATTTTTATTTCTTGTTTTTTTTACTCCTCTTCATATATGTTGTTGATTTTTTGTGGGTTTGGTAGAAAAATACATCATGTTTTTGGTGTTTGGTTTGATGGTGTGTTTGTTTTTTTTCCCTCTTTCTTTCTTTTCTTTCCTTCTTTTCTTACTGTTTTTTTTTCTCTGTACTCTTTTTGGGTGACAATTATGAAAAAAGCTCTAGATTTGGTTGGTGCACCAGATTGTGTTTGTACTGGAAAGTCTTACTGAGAGTTTTTTCTTTCTTTCTTCTTTTTTAATTTGTTCTTTGTCATTCTCCATAAAAATCATGGTCCAAGATGAAACCTTCCCTTGCTTTTCAAGATTGATTTGAATTTTTTATTTTTATTTTTTGCTTGACATCTCTTCATAGAGGTTGGTTTGATAGAGAGAGGTTATGCATGGAAATCCTAGATGATCTTGCTTGGTTTTTTAGCATGTGATATATGGGATTATACTTGTTTGCTTAATTTATCTAAGGTGATGCCCCCTCCCCTTCAGACCTACCAAAGATTTCTTACAAAAATTGGACCTGGGAAAGGTAACTGTCATGAAGGTAAGGCATCATACCTGTAATCTTATGGAACCATAAATTAGGAAAATATTTAAGTTATTTTGTGGGTGAAATTGTTTGAGATTCTCTTCAATATAGTTTTTTTTGTTATTATATTTTGTTGGGATTTTGATAGTATGCAGTTCTGAGGAGAGGTTTTTTGAAAGAAAAAAAAGAGAGATGCATATGAATTATTTGACCATATATAGTTTTATTATTTTCCTGGTTTCTTACTATCAGTCATGCATATTCTTTTTAAGCATTAAGTTGTTATAAATTTGTTATATTTGTTTAGAAGAATATTTATTATAGTAGAGATATGGATTGTAAACTTATTGAGTACATGTGTTATTTATTGCATTAGATCTTACTGATTATTCTTTTGTGGACCTGCAAGAATGCGATTTTGATTTAATATGTACAGTTTCTTAATTTGCTTTTTCATTTGGGGGTATAGGTCTTTATTATTGTGAATTCAGTGTCAAGTTTTACTATAAGATAGAAATTAATTAAAAAACTTTCTTAGCCATAGAAGTAATTGGTAATAGTTTTGATTGATTGTGTTTAATCTCATGTATTATGATTAATTTAAAACCTGCTTAGTTTTTTTTTCCCATGAACAGAAGTGCTAACTTTGCCTTATGATACAAGGATGGTGTTACATTTAATTATCTGTTTGTGTTGAAATAAATGATCTTGAAGTAAATATATGCCCGCAGCACTGATATAACTAGGGTTAGGTTTACTTTGATTATATGGAAATGTTATTTGTTGATTTAAACTATTTTAGTTTATGATGACACCATTGCTTTTGGTATCTCAACCTCTGCTACACGTGTATATAGTTTCTCTCTTAATTGTTCTCCCAAGTCATTGTTTCTGCTTTATGATTGTTTAATTATAGATAGATCACTAAAGGCACAGTAATCCTTCAAAATTTTAGCCCACAGATTGAAACACTTATCATCATCTTGTTATATGTGGAGATGAAATATTATAAACCTGAACTCTTTTAAAACTTGGTTGAGTTTCGCAAATTTCACATTAACATGTAGGGCATGCTAAAATTTTATGCAAAGTTTGATGGAGTGGCTTCAAACAAATTATTTCCCTTATAAGCATCTCTCAATTAGGACTTCGAGAAAATGGATAGAGAGAGCTTCCTTCAGTCCACTCATGGGCGGTTTTAGGGTTTGAATTATCTGCTGACCCATTCATTCAAACACTAAGTGAGAAACGAAAGGCGACCTGGCTTGGTGGATGAGTGAATGACGCAGGAGATAGCACTTCATCCTTTACCCTCCATGCTTGGACTGAAGGGAGCTCCCTCTCTCCCTATCCTTCAAATTAATATTTTTCCATCTCAATTAGAACTACATGAGAAAACACAACTAGGTATCTTTATTTGCCTTGTGAGTGTTGTTTGTTGCTTCATTTCATTTATCCATCACTGGACTTGGTCGTATCATTTGGTCATTCTCACAGGATATCATTACATTTTATGTCCACAGTGATTCAAAAAAAAAACAAAAAACATAGTGATTCTTTTGAATGGACAAATATCGATGATGACTCTCTTTTTATCTTTTATTGTCGTTTAATCTTTGTTTCACAAGATAATACAGATTTGATATTCAGCATGTACTCTCTCAGTTATGAACTTATGATACAAGGGAAAGATGTAGGTGTGAGATGTAGAGGGGCTTATTTGAATTTTTGTAAGTGTAGTTTGATTTTTTACCCTATGTTGTAGTCCCTTGTTAGGGTTAAGAGATTATGTTTGTTAAGTGGCAATTGTATGAAGTTCCTTGGAGTGAGAGAGGGACGGCAGGCAGTGGGGAGTGAGATTGTAAGAAATATTGTATTCAGATTACTTGAATGGTTATTCAATTATTCTTATTCTTCTCTGCGGATGTAGTCAAATCATCAAATCACATAAATTTGAGTTCTATAGTGTGGTTTTGTTTTTTTTATATTTTTTACCATTATTGTATATGTGCTCATTAACATTGAACCCTAGAAGGTGTCATTGTACAACAGAGTTCGTGAGATTTCTCTACAAAAAACAGGTCAAAAGATCATGTTACATGTTAAAGAGGATCCCCAAATAAAATTAATTCTTTTAGAATAACCCATTTCTACTGTTTCTTTCATTGGGCTCTTTTTTTGGTTATTAGAGTACTGGTGTCTCCTTGAATCTAATGGATCTTGCATGTAATTGACCCACATATAAATTAAAGGAAGAAAATTAAAGAAAGAAAAGACTGGTTGGGCCAAAAAAAAAATTTCTTAGAACAAGATCCATTTGATTCATGGTCTCCATTTGTTTAAGGCTCCGTTCAAAATTAACTGACATAGATTTGTTTGACATTGTTATTTTAATGACTTAAACAGATGTATTTCAGCCTAGAGACCTAATTCATGAATTCTTTTACAAAAGTTACATTTATATACAGCCAGGTATCATAGAATTTACTCTTTCTAGCTACTGGTTGGAGTATTTACTGTAACAAAAAATAAATGAATAAAATATTCTCCTTAGCCCCCCTCAAGTGGAGCCCAAAAAAAAAGGCTATAGGGACATTAGGGTTTTGTTGGAACTTGAAATTGAATTTAAGTGGGGTCATTGGACTTCCCTATAAGAGGCTGTTCCATAGAATTTCTTGGAAAACCTAAAAGAGCTGTCTGGTATATTTTTATTTTTATTTTGGAAATCATGCATCATCAAAAAGGGGCCTGCCTGATACACATCTGCAAATACTTAAATCATGTGTGTTTTCAATGGAGACTTGACACAACTAACAGACAACACAATGTTAAGCCTGAAAAAGATGATCAACACAGTAGTAGTACTGACAGTACTACTTTTTAAACAGGTTCCAGAGATTCCTCCAGTGCCCAAATAGAAAGGCTTTCACAGCAAATTAAAGCCTAGTTTCTTGGCCTTTAATCAATGGTAAAAGCCTGAAAGTACACCCATATTTTTTTTTGGTGGTCAAGTACACCCATATTTTGTTTATTTATTTATCTGGTGGTGAAAGTTCATTAACTCGTCTTATTTTTATAATCTTTGGATGACAGGTGCATGAAATATTTTAGCCTTTTTTTTTGGAAAATGTGTTTCTTGGTACAATGCAATGCACACCATGTGCTTAAATAGTGTGCTTTTAAAGCTTTTTAATGTTGGTTTACTCATTAAACTAACCATGGAAGGAGCTTTGATTTCATCATCTGAAGAAATTATATATTTATTGATTCATGTTTTGAATCTGGGGGATTATTTAAGGGAGGAAAGCTTACCTGATGTGGATGGTGACTTGTAATAAAAAAAATCCATTTTGGGAAAGAAACACTATTGATGGTCCTCTCTCTCATCTTGCATATTTATTATTTCTTCTTTTTTGGATATGCTATCTAAGACAAGTCGGGTAAGTCTATATCAAAAAATAGAATTTCACATTTCTTAGAAATCCAGTTCTAGTAGGAGAATAAGAAAGGTTATCAAACTAATCCTTAGTTTTATACTGGGTGCAATTGTGTCTCATGATGTATATGTTTTGTTAGTATGTGGATTTTTTATGAGGGTTTCTACAGTATTTTATTTTTTTATTTATAAACCCCTAACCTTATTCTTTATCTATTAAGGGCCGTTTGGCTAGCGGAATAAGGAGGAATAGGCAAAACAGATGCTTGGGTAGACGGAATAAAGGGATATATCTATACAGAATAAGGAGACAATAAGCTGGTATTTGTATTCCAAGTCCATCCCATGGAATTATGTTATTTCTCCATTGGAATAAGGAGATCCATCTATCAAATCACATATTATCACATCAAATCACCTGTCATCACCTCTTATACATCAATGAGACTCACATGTCAAATCAACTTTTTACACCTTATTCACATCTTATTCTTCATCAACCAAACACCACAACTTTTATTATTACGTTTCCCAATGAGAATAACTGAAAACACAATTAAACACAGAATCTCTTATTCCATTGATAAAATCAATAATTCATGGAATAGCTATAAACCCCATAATAGCTTATGTCTCTATCTAAACGGCATTTAAGGGCCCGTTTAGCTATAAGAATAGAGGGGGAATAAGCAAGAATAAACATGGAATAGGTAAAAAGGGCGTTTGGATGAGGGGAATAAGGGGGAATCTGTATGTCGGAATAACCAAGAATTAGGGGGTATAGTAATCATAGTTTGAAATGCGGCCGCACGTACCGGCCGCACGTACCGGTACGTGCGCCGCACATGCTGATGTGCGCCCCCGGGCGCACATTATACCCAATATGCGGCGCACGTTCGAATTCCGTTCGAACGGAATTCAAACGGTCTCTTACCGTTCGAATTCCGTTCGAACGGACTTCGAACGGTAAGATGGCGTTTGAAGTTCAGTTCGAACGGACTTCGAACGGTAAAACCTACCTCTGAATTCGAACTTCCGTTCGAACGGAATTCGAACGGTCTCTTACCGTTCGAAATCCGTTCGAACGCAATTCGAACGATAAGAGACCGTTCGAATTCTGTTCGAACGGGGGTTCGAACGGGGGTTCGAACGATTACCTTACCCTATGTGCGATCGCATGTTCGGTACATGCGGCCGCATATGCCATGTGCGGACCCCACCGCACATGCGGTCCGCACATGGTTTTGAACTATGATAGTAATCCCTCCCTTCACATAGAATTAGCTTATTCCAACAACAATCATAAATGGGTCTCACAATTTTTTTTTATTGTTATTTCAAATCACATGTCATCACCTCTTATACATCAATGGGGCTCACATGTCAAATTAATTTTTTACACTTAATTTACATCTTATTCTTCATCAACCAAACACTCCAATATTTATTATTACGTTTCCCAATTAGAATAATTGAAAACACAATCAAACACAAAATCTCTTATTCCATTGATAAAGTTAACAATTCCTAGAATAGATATACACTCAAAATAGCTTATGTCTCTATCCAAATGGGCTCTAACTCTCATTTGGGTCCGATAAGAGTTTGATAGGGGCAGAATAGGGATGGAATACAAAAAACATAACCAATTGAATTTGTGTGAATAATTCTATTCTACAATATCAATCTATCATGAATAATAATACTACATGCCACCCGTATTGGGCCTTTTATGGACCCATCAGGTCTTATAGTCCAAAAACAATCTTCAATCATCTATATATTTTTTGATAGTGCAATATATATTAGGATAGTACAGAATATATTACATTATCACAATTTATTCACAGTGTATGAATTTTTTTTCCATTTTTTAATAAAAAAAATACAATACACATGTAAACATCACATTGTATAACAATATATATTTCAACGGGTGAGTGTACCCCTATCTATTATGGGTTCATGTTGACCCATGTGTAAAAAAGTGGAAAACAACCCTTTGGGCTGAGTGTACTAAGTGGGCACTATCCACACAGCTTGTAATCACCCTATAAGGACTGTGTTTGTAATTAGGGCTGGTAAACGAGCCGAGCGACTCGGGTTCGGCTCGACTCGGCTTAAAGCTCGTTCAGACTCGTTCGATTAGATAAACGAGTCGAGCTTGAACAATTTTTAAAGCTCGCTTTGTAAACTAGCCGAGCCCGAGCCGAGCCGAGCCCGAGCCTGGACGAGCTCGTTTACTTAATAGAAAAAAGAGAACCGAGCTGAGCCTGAACCGAGCCCGAGCTGAGCCCGAGCCCAAGCCCGAGCTTATGTTATTTTCACATGTATAAGGTGTTGTGATTTGTGAAATGTGACTTTTTGAATGTTAAACAAGGTTTTTTTTAGCTAAACGAGCCCGAGCCGAGCCGAGCCAAGCCTTGATTCGAGCTTCGGCTTAACTTGTTTAACAAACGAGCCGAGCCGAGCTTTAACTGAGCTTTTCACGAGCCTAACGAGCCGAGCTTGAACACGAAATGAAGCTCGTTCCCTAGCCGAGCCGAGCGCTCGAGCCTGCTGCTAAACGAGCCAAGCCTGAGCAGGTCAAAACTCGGCTCGTTCGGCTCGTTTATCCACCCCTATTTGTAATCTCCCTACGGAGCCTGTACCAAAAAAAAAAAAAAAAACTATAATTTATTATTTATGTATCAAGGAAAAATGAATAATTAAAAATAATCTAAAATTTCAAAATATCCAAATCAACACATTATTTTATACTTTAAAGAAAAACATCCAAAATATCCAAATCAACACATTTGTTAACATGGAACGACCAAATTGCACTAAATAAGGGAGGCCGGCCTTCGAAGGAATTCTGTCCAGCAAAATAACTGAAAGGATGAGGCTTTATTGGGCCTTTGAATAAGATCTCATCAGTTGGAGCACTTGTTGCATGGGCCTTCAAAATGTCAAATACAGTTTGGAAA
Organism: Acorus calamus; assembly: GCA_030737845.1. Classification (NCBI taxonomy): domain Eukaryota; kingdom Viridiplantae; phylum Streptophyta; class Magnoliopsida; order Acorales; family Acoraceae; genus Acorus; species Acorus calamus. The sequence continues at coordinate 27,810,914 of CM060878.1, read as the reverse complement.
ATGAAAAAGATACACACAGATCCAATTGCAGTCCATCCTTTTTATAAAAAAAATAATAATCATACACTCAATCTTTGAAATACATGTTATATGAAATGAAGTATATACTGAGATACATTAGTATATTTTATTAGTATATGCTCATATATTACAAGACTATTAGTATTAGTTGACCCATAATTTTGTTTCTTATTTATCAAGTTACAGATATAAGTTTTAACTCATTTTTGTATCCACAAGCCATAACTAAACCCACAAATCATAACTCATAACCAACCAAATCCCACCCGTTGACAAGCCTTATTAGTTTATTAGCTTTTGAATTTGTATAATTAATTGGTTTGTTGCATGATTTATGTTCATTGTTTAGGTTAATATGTTAGTGTTTATTGTTTTGAATGTTGTTTAGATTAATATGCAGTGTTTATTGTTTTAAACGTTTACTTTGTGACATAAATAACCATTAGCTCTCCCTTTTAGTTCATTGTTATATTGTTTAGATTTTTGTTTATTTTGAATGTTATATGTTAATGTTTATTATTTTAAATTGTATAAAAATATGTTCAAATATAATGTCAAGACACCAGTTTAGAAAGCTGAAAGCTAATGTTTTATACAAAATTTTCGTAATAGAATGATAAAGCAAACAAATTCATGAGCTCTCTGTTTTTTATTATTAACCCAAACCCGGGTCCGGGTCTTGTCACGGATCGGGTCCAGGTCCACCCCGACTTTGCTCAGACCCGACCCGTTGACATGCCTATTTTGAATGTATATACTTAATTGATAAAATTTTACATTATCTGTAAATAATATTATTCAATTTATTAAAGTATATATTTTATTTTTTATAAAAGTACATACATCATTAAATGAAATATTTGTAACGATGTGATTTGCGGCGGGTGCATGATCAATTTGGCGTACATGTCGATTCAATGGGTCTAAGATATATGTAGAAAGGGTAATGACACAAGCAGTTTCTTTTGCAGCCCAAGCTGCAATCTCCACGTCAGATTACAAAAAAAAAAACTACACTCTCTCCTCCACGTCAGTGCCAACTATGTTAGCCACTCTTTTTTCGTTTTTCCCCCAAAACAAAATTTTCATTTCCCTCCAAAAGCACTTTTGACAAAAAGAAATAAAACATAATTCATTTTTTCATTTTTTTCACTTTTGGTTTTGCTTCAGTGAGACATCACACCTTTTTTATGTTGAATCTTTTGAAAATGGGGTTTTCGTTGTTTGTGTTGCATTTTTGTTCAACATTTGAAGCAATGACATTTATATCCACTTCAAAACAGAAAGTAAGTATTTGTTTATTTGTATTTAATTTTTCACATGATTTGAGTGAGCATATCTTTTAATATCTACAAATCTTGAAATTTTCTTTTGTGGGAAGAAATATATGTCATTTTTCACTTTTGCTATTTGTACAACAAGGGTTCGTTTCTAAAAAAATGGGATTTTTAGTTTTAAGTCCCCGAAAACTATCGAATTTAGCGATCGATCCCTCACTTCTTCATAATTTGGTTTAAGTCCCTACATTTAAATGATAATTTAGGAATAGGTTCCTGGGAGGGACTTATTCCTAAATTAGTAAGTTTATTTTTTAGTCCCTGGGAGGGACCTATTTCTAAATTATCATTTAAATGTAGGGACTAAAACCAAATTATAAAGAAGTGAGGGATCGATCGCTAAATTCGATAGTTTCCGGGGACTTAAAACTAAAAATCCCAAAAAAAATTTATACAGTCATTTTATTTTTAAATTGATATTTCATGGATGAGATTTATTCAGTGTGTACCATAACACGCACATTGAACCGTCTCTTTCTCTTCAATCTTTTAAAATATATTTGTATTTATTCAGAGTGATAGAATAATCGATTGAAAAACATCCACTAAAATATATTTATATATACTACGTTATCTTAGTGTATACTTATATAACATAGCGTATACTTATTTAACATAGCATATACTAAGTTAATGTTGTATATACCATTTTAACAAAGCATATATCAATTTAAATGAGTACATGCTAAATAGATTGTGTATTTTTTCAGTATATGAGGTTTGTGCGGGGGCGACAAAATACATACAATAGAGGCATATGTCATCGTGGAAAGACGAAAATAACTAACACTTAGTATAACACATACTTCTTAGGTTAGCAAAACATGTGTTGCTGATAATTTCCCTCACCGTTGTGCAACAAACAAAGAAAGTACAATCAACGCAAGATTCTACGCCAACACAGAGCCATGTACCGTCAACACAAGAGAGCATCAATCAATGTGCGCTATCAACGTGATCCACTATGGATGCATATGCTGATGGCGAGTTTGATCGTTGGCTTGAATTCCAAATTCCTCAGTGACCGTGATACAGTAATAATGCAAAAATAGTGTACTTTATTAAATTGATGTAAAAGTTGCAATCAGAATATAAAATGGTTTTCCATTTGGTAAAACATGTTGAGTTATCTCATTGACTTCATGTAACGCCCCACATTTACATAACCGCTTATAGGACGGTAAATGGGTCGCTACTAAACTAATTCCAATTACAATACCAAAATTTGCAGCTCTTTTTTTTTATGATACCAATATAATATAAATATAATAAAACTGATAATAATAAAATAAATAATACCAACGGTTTTAATTCGCCAATGACTTTATAATATATCAGAGTTTTTTTTTTTTTTGCGAAGACAAGATATTGAAAAGAAACTACATAACAAACCACCCCTGTGGGAGCCATCTAAACTAAACAAACATAAATAATCGATCGCAATATAATTTACTCTCGAACCGCTACCTCGGAACAATTTCTGAAAGACACGAAAACTCCAAACTTCATCTTAATCCTCAGAATACGCAATATCTAGTTATGAAACAACCAGCCCATATCGAATAGGGTGAGTGATTAACTCAGTGAATAAATCCACTAACAAATTACCTCACGTGATAGTATATATAAAAATAAAGTTTTATGAAAATCAATTTCATTTAATAAATCTTTTATTTTATTAAGTCAATTTAAAATCATGAACTTTTAAAAAAAAATTTTAATGTACACGTGGCCCAATCCTTGGCTCACATCAGAGAAATCACGAGAGTTAAATGAGAAAATCACACACACACACACACACACACACACACATATATATAATAATATTAAAAACAATAATTTTCTTTAATAAATCAATTTAAATTCATGAGCTTAATAAAAAATATATTTTAATGCAATCACGCGGCCCAATCCTTTGTCCACGTCATAGAAATCATGCAGCTTAAATGATATGACCGGGTAGGGTTCTCAATCGGAAGAACCGTTCCCCAAAACAGGTGTGCCAAGCCCCAAGCGACTAAATCGCTCAAAAAGCTCCCTCGAGGAGACGTCGGATCTAGAAGACGCTGATGGGTCGCCGCTGCCATCACTACGAGAACACCAGCACAGGATGCCCCGGTTGCTGCTGACTCCATACAAAGGAATCTGCCGCTGTAAGGAATGCTTTACCACACCCCTCACTGATCTTGGGACTCTTCGAGTCCTAGACCTTCCTCCCCAAAGGCAAAATACTACGGGGGGATTTATTCCAGAAAATATGTCATGATATGCATCTTGATAAAATCTCCTAGGACTAGGTTGTCTCCACTAGTCCTAAATTTTTCCAAAACTCTCAAAATGAAAATCTTTAATCCAAATATTATTTCAAAAGCATAAGTATCAGAAAATATATTATGTTAATTCTTGAAACATGAATAGCATAATTCATGTTATTTTAATGACATGAATGAATTAATTAAATGATGCAACTTCATTCAACAAAAGTACAATTTGATCAATATGAAGAAAATATCCAAATCATGCAAATTTATCAAAATATTAATGCATGGATGACACATAATATCACACAAATATGATTGACATATAAAATTCAATGTTGTAGAGCAAAAGCTCACACGAAATAAATCGATAGGCCTATTTCCCTCGAATGGACCCTAAGTCCGAAGAATGAAGCTCACAACAAAAATTACAACCTAGATAAATCAAATAAATTATTAATTAAAACCTATTATTCAAGCCTAGGCCAAAGACCTAGTTACCTATCCATAATTATTAGGTATAAATTTTTATACCCAACAATCAAAACTCATCCATATATACTACAACCTAAGAAAAAAATAAAAAAAAAACTATTTATAATAAAACCAGACACTAAAAGACAAAACCAGAAAAGACAAAACACAGAAAAAGATAAAAATCCAGAAAATTTAAAATAATAATAAAATAACGAAAATTGATAAAATAATTTAAAAAACACATTTTTTCTCTATAAAAATAAACTATTAATAGTAAAAGTTGAAAATAAATAAAACTTATCATGTACTTGTATAAATCATAACCCTAGTATTATTAAAAACTCATGTTTTAATAATATGAACATAGATTTAATCTTTAAAATAAATAGTAAATCAAAACCTTAAGTTTATGAAGACTCAAAAATTCAAACACCTAATATAGATCTAATAATAATAAATAGTAGATCAAAACTCTAATTTTTTTTTAATAAAATCATAAGAATCTAAAGAATCTAAAAACATGAACACATATATATCAAAATTCTGATTTGATCAAAAACTCAAAATCTCTTAACATAAAAATATATTTGAGCATGAAAATAAATCAAAACCCTAATTTTATCTTTAAATAAAAATAAAAACAAAAACTCAATAACCTAAACATAAATCTAACATCACTAATAAATAACAATAATTTAGAAGAAATAAAAAAAATAAGAAGAGTACCTCTCTCTCTCTCTCTCTCTATCTCTCTCTCTGCCGAATAGGATACACAGCCAAACACCCTAATTTTTTTTTCATTAACAGTGAGTATATAAAGGAGAAGAGATGTCATATAAGGAAATTACATGCACTGTTCACGTGCATGATTTCCACGTGCATATGGGCTCTCTTGGTTCCCTCAGAAGGCCCGTCTTGGGCTTAAACAACCTCATGCACATTCACACACCCACCTAATAATATTTATCTAATCTAATATCCTATGTATCTAAAAATGATCAACATTCAAATTTAATTAAAATGCATTTATGTAGGCAATGAATATATATATATATATATATATATATATATATATATATATATATATATATATTATATATATAATATATATAAAATTTTAATTAAAAATTGCAATCAAATAATATTAAAAATTACAAACTGAAATGGACCTATAAACATACACTAAATGGGCCAAAACTTAAAAACACATAAAATACATTAATTTTAATTCAAATATCTTATTTATATATTTAAATCAAATATATAAATAAGAGAAAATGCACAGGTGTTACACTTCACAACACATAGTTGATTGTAAAATTCATTCAATGTGTATCATCATATAATACATCATGTTATGAAATAACCTTCCGTATACTAGTTTAACACAGAGTTATCATATCATATACACATTTAACATAGTATGTACTTATATAACATAGCGTGTACTCATTTAACATAACTTAAATTCATTTAACATAGCGTGTGCTCATTTAACATAGCATATAGGGTCTTCAAATATCGCTCAATATGTAAATTGTCTTTATTACAACCATCAACTAGTATATATCTGCTATTATGTAAATGTAAACTTTGAAATTATTCATATTACAAAAACATTAAAAAAACATCACCCACCAAATACAACATACAAAATCACAGATCAAATAAGTTCGCCGAATAAAAAAGCAGTGATTTTAGCGCGCAGAAAATGTAAGAATCATAGCATATACTAACATAACAAATTATATACGATCTTACCATAGCGTATACTCTTTTAATATAGTATACTTGAATAACATAGTGTATCCTTGTCTAACATAACTATATATATTACCACTAAAATGTAAGAATGACAAAAACCTAAAAAAACATCACAACATTATAAAACCAAGCAAAACACATGTTTCGATACTATATATACTATGAAAATTGTATCTTGATTGTTTATACACATCACCAACCCAGTACACACGTTTATACAACAAAAAGAACCACATCAAACTAGTTCGCCAAATAAAAAAGAAGCAGTGATTATAGCTCGCAAGAAGTCTATCTCTTGCTCACTGGAAAGGTAGAATTCTCGTCGCTGAAATACACATTTCATCCAATGTGACACGAAGATGCCACAATCTTGCCCACCCTTTTGGGTTGGACACCAACGATTCTCATTCACCTTGAATGTTGATGTATCATTCAGATGACTCTTCAGTAAGCTCACCTGCGCATCCGGATAACATGGAAAATGGAATTCATGCAACATTATGTATTAATATTAGAGAATTTAAAAGTTAAGTGCAGCACGTACCACTTGTTTGGAGTATGTGTAGTGTTTGGGGTTGCGGGTGGAGTTGAATACATTGTATGTGTTCTTCACTTTGTCCAAGACCAACAGCAACCCGACTGAGGTTGGGCGATGCACACATGCGCATAGAATCAGGCTGAATTATGTTAGATATGTTATATGCTATGTTAGAATAATATATGCTATGTTAATATAGTATACGCTATGTTAGAACAGTATATGCTATGTTAGAACAGTATACACTATATTATAGTTATATATGCTATGCACACACAAAAAACTTAAAATAAATACACTTACGTTGAAGACAACGGCACATGCACAGAAATAGCCCTTCCCATCCCAACCTTCACGGCGCTGGACCACCTTTGTGCATTTCATGACAGTAGAAACCACGTCCGCATGGACTGCTTTGGCCCACGCATAGTCACCGAGGTGATCAAGATCATGATGTCGGCGTATTCTAGTAGACAGGAATAGTTTGCCCTGATAGATAGGATACTGGAGAAAATATGGAGAATAAACAGTTTCGTGAAGTCCCTCACGGACTTCTCGTCTGTTGCGGATAAGTTCCCGCGTGTGTTTCTCAATCAACGGTCGTACAAGGTACTTTTGACCGTGAGAAGTGAAATACTCCCTATAAAAATAAGACAAATTACAAAGACAAAAGAAACTCTAAAATATGCTACAATCAAATAGAAAGGGAAAATTTTGTATAGTTTGTATCCCAAAAAAACTTAAAGCAAAACCATAAACCAACGCATCAAATAGGGTTGAAAAAGAAAAAATTTGTATAGTTTGTATCCCAAAAAATCTTAAAGGAAACCATAAAACAACGAATAGGGGAAAAATGTTCTTCTTACATGAATATAAACCATGCATATCTTGAATCTAACATGAAAAAAAATTAATAACACCACAGCTATTTATCACCATTCTTCTAACACGGACATGCATCATAAATTGAGAGCAGGTGTATTATAATATTATAAAAAACATTGCATATAATACAACAAAAACAAAAAGAACCGACATACATAAAGAAAATCACAACATACATACAGAAAAAATATAAAACACATATACAAAAAAGAGAGAGGAAGAGAGAAAGAAAGAACAAGAAGAAACATATCCATTCAGAGAAGAAGAAGAACCAGGAGAGAGGGAAGAAGTGTGTGGTTTGGTGAGTTCGTGTGTGTGTGAGAGAGAGAGGGAGAGAGAAAGTGAGCATTAATTGATGTGTCAGGGTGTCAGAGAGTTTTGAAATTCAAATTAAAAAATTGTCCGCTCATAGATAAAGAAATTGAAGAAAGCACGTCAGATTGCTGAGGTGGAGATTGCAAGTCGGGCTGCATTCGGGGCTGAGTATATCATTTTCCATGTAGAAAACATGTGGGAAGCCACCTCCCATCTACGGAAGCCAACTCCCTTCTCATGGTTTACCTTTTTTTCAATTTTATTTGTAATTTTCTTTTTCTCTCTCACTCTCTACTTCGGAATTATAATCACACTCTTCGTAATAAAAGTGATATAGCAAAATCTACATTTAAAAAAAAATTATTAGATAAATTATATGATTTAAAAAAAAATAAAAACATGGTAAACTCCATCCCCTTTTCAATCACAAATATAGTGTGCAATCATTTTTATTTTTTAAATAATATATTTATCTACTAAAATACATATATTTTTTTTAAAATATACCTAGTAAATTTTTAAAACCCATGTTTGATTCAAGAATAAGCTTTGAATAAGTGATAATTAGTCAGAATAAGTGATAATAGTATCAAAATGAGTGTTTGGATTACTAGAATAAATGAGAATTTGTATGTCTTAATTAATTGATATAAAATGATATATGAATTTCAACCAACTCTTATAATTAAGTTATTTCAGGTTATTCAACCCAAAAGAATATGTAGGCACACTATCAAATCAACTATCATCACATTTTATAAATCAACTGTCAAATCAACTATCATCACATCTTATAAATCACATGTCAAATTAACTATCATCACATCTTATAAATCAACTATTAAATCAACTATCATCATTTTTCACATTTTATAAATCTTTATCTATATCATATTCATATTTTATTCAAATTATAAAAAATTTATTATTATGTTTCATAACGTAAATAATTTAAAACATAATTAAACAAAAAAATTATTTTATCTTTATTTATACTAGAAATACTAGAATAGTAATAAATAAGTGAATAACTCGAGGGCCTTGAATAAGACCGCGAATGCCGAATAGATCATAAATAAAAAAACCCAAAATAGACAATACAGCCCGAAATAAACTTCCACGCATTCCGGTCCCCCTCCACCTATAAAAGCAACAATTCGTTATTTTTTCGATTCTCCGATCGAATCCGATCTCTCTCTCTCTCAACAGATCGATCGATGGCATATCGGAGAAGGCAAGGTAGTTCCCGATTTCCGACGACCTACGAGGACTTCCGATCGCCGGCGCCGCCGGCGCCGGACGATTTCTCTTCTTCGTCGCCGTCGTCTCTGGCCGCCCAGGCCATCCGGGCATCCTCCGCCCACCGTGAATCCTCCCTCTCCTCCGCCTACGGAGAGTCCGCCATCTCCTCTCCCGCCGCCGCCGCCACCACCGCACAGAAAGATTCAAATCGCCAGAGATTCGAACCGTCTCGGCAGGTGAAAGCCTCACCTTCTGTTTGCGTGATCTGATACGTAAATGTTCAATTCGTTCGTTTTTGGATGTTATCATTAGGAAACCTTTGTGTTCTTGGGTGGCAATTGATGAGATTCTTCAAATAATGGAAATCAGTTTTATTTATTTATTAGGGATTTAGAGAAAAGAGGATATTTTTTCGATGTTGAGTTGTTCGGGCAATTCGATGACTGGTTGGGGTTGAAATGTTGTGAAGATATTTGAATTGGAGTTTATAATTGTTTAATATTGCTTTCTGAAGAGATTTGATGTTGGTGTGGAGTTTTATCGCATAAGACAAGGTGTCTTTGTAGTGAATAGTGGAAGTTTTCCCACAATTTAAAGAAAAAATAAAATTTAGCCCTTCAGGAATTATATATGACAAATATTATTTGATATCCCTACTGGCTACCGCATTTTAAAGAGGAATCGAAAGCTTTCAGGTTTTGGTTTACTAAGTCGTGTCATCTTTATTCGTGTCATCTTATTGATTGGGGGAAATTCTAATGCTAGTCAGTCTCCTATATTGAATGCATCTTTAAATACAGTTAATGGGTATTTCATTTTTATTCGATCTTTAAATTTCTGTAGATTTACAACATTCTTTTAATCATATGATCTTGTTATAGACTTGTATTTTATCCGTATGACAAGAAGATTGTGATTTTATATCCTGGTCTTTGCAATTATTTGAAGTGCAGTGTCATTATTCAGAAATAAATAGATTGACGAGGAAGAGTTTTCCTTCCATAAAAATTATAAAAGATAATAGATATGAAGGCATTAGATTTTCATGCCTTTGAGCTGACCAAATTTTCTTCCTCATTTATTCAGGAGAAAAATTAACAGGCGCTTTTTCTTTTTCTTTTTCTTTTAAAATATACAGCATTTCCACGGGACATGTTGCTTACATGAATAGTATGCCGTTGGATGATACACATTGTTGTCTACTGAGATGGGTTGGGGTGTTTTACATAAATTTTTTTAATGCTTAAACGTTTTAAATAAAGAAAATATTTAGTATTTAAGGTACTGTACAGCTGGTTGTTGTTGATATTTCATCTGGTTTTCACAGTTTCCTCCCTTTCTTTCTCATGGCTTTAAATATACGTGAATCATGACGTGTCTTGGGATTCATGTTATTCATGTTCTTTAATTTGTATATTATCTCTCAATATATATTGGCAACCATTTTGCAATCATATTTGTCAGTTGTCTGATATTTTGTGTGATTGGATGCAGGATTCTAGTCCATATGAGTATACCTCAATTAAAAATTTGAATGAGCCAAAAGGATTTTGGGGTGTCTTGGCTAGAAAAGCAAAAACAATCCTTGATGAAGATAATTCATCTCAACATGTTGAAACATCTGGTCGAACAAAGCCTCAAATGCTTGATACTTCTGATGGTCAGGTGAGGTGTAAATTGTTATGTTTTAATGCCAAAATCATAGAACAATGTTTGGTTTTTAAAAAAAGTTGAAGGAAAAAATATTAGATTTTGGCTGAGACCATAAAATTCATCCTTCACGGAGAATGTTTTCTTGAATTTTGTTATTCTCCTGACAATTTGACAGTAGAGTTCTTTAAGTGAAGACAATCTTTGTTTGTACATATATTTCCATTGGGTCTATTTCATTTCGATTTCCATTTGTCGACTGCACATCTTCTTGTGTGGGCAATATCTTGTATTTTTTTAATAAATCTTGTATTTTTTAAATAATTTACATTTATTGTTCGCAGTACTATCAGTCGTACCGGTCGTCTGATAGTCATCGGAAGTTGGAAAGCCCAAAATTACAGAAAGGTTTAGATGCAATCACTTCTTCACTTAATTACATTGGTGGCACTATTGGAAAATCCTTAGAAGTAAGTTTCTGTAGAAATTTTTCATGTATTTTGTTTGCGTATTTCATGTTGAAGGCCTACTTTTTCCCAAACTCTCTTACTGCATATCTTCTTGTTGGGTGTGAACTTTTAATTTTTTGACAAAGAAAATGACGACATATTTTTTCTCAAAAATCAGATTTTTTTCTGCTGCTTGTTGATTCTGTGTCTTGCGTGATCATAAGTTGCCAAAAAACATTAATATCTTCTTATCAACATTAGCACATTTTGTATGCTTGATTGAATCCAGCAAATATGAGCATATATATGTTGTGTGTTTCACCAATGTTGGATCCAAAAGTTTTGAGCTTCTTGTAATGCAACTCATTAGTGAATTGAGTTCTACTTCTGTTACAGTTGACATGTTTATGTTGTGTGTTTCATGCTTGAGTAATATTCATGTGACTGCATATCATCCCATCAGCTCATTGTCTCCCTTCATTCTATTTACCCCTAATGATAATTGTACATGGATTAAAGTTATTTGTGCATGATGATGATCTGGCAAAACATTGCTATAAATATGGTTACCTGTAGTGATATTGTAATTCATTTTCAACAGGAGGGTTTGACAAGAGTAGAGCACAGGACTGCAGATATCATATCAGATGCTCGCAAGCTGCATATAAGAAGAAAAGGGAGTGGAACCTCTGATATGCAGAATTCATCCACAGATCCAATGGCGATCATCTCTCAGATGCAAACTGACTATGAGACTCAATTGAAGGCATCTCGCGACGTAAGGTGGCAAAATGTGTATTACTGAATCATATAATTTTTCTGCTATTCCCTAATCTTGAACCCTTTGGTTGAAACAATTGACCCAAAAATCTTTCAATTCTTGAAAATAACAGGGAATCCCACCAAAAGGATTTGATGCTTAAATTCTTGAATCTGCTTCAGTTCCAGAGTTTAGAAGTATATTATAAAATGGAAAATATCATAAAATTACATAGAACTCTCTGATTGGTTGGTAAGAGATCAAATTTTTATATCGAATTATCAGTTGTAAGTTTAGTTTATCATCAGACTCAAAGATGCTGTGTACATATGAACAAATTGATCACCCAAATTATAGGTAGCTCAGCGAGATGCCTTTGAATTTTTTTCTATTGCTTCTGAATTGTTAGGATTCAATAATTTATCATCTCTTCATTCATGCATTCTAAATAATCGAAATTGCAAAATGTGATTGGCCGATCTGTCCGATTTTGCAGGTTGCAAATGCAATGGCTGCGAAAGCCAAACTTCTTCTTAGGGAGTTGAAGACTGTTAAAGCAGACCTGGCTTTTGCGAAAGAAAGGTGTGCCCAGCTTGAGGAGGAGAACAAAATCCTCAGGGAGAGTCGCGAAAAGGGTGATAATCCTGAGGACGACGATCTGGTATGTGCATTCTGTTTTATACATTTCTCTCTTTCTTCTCATGAGGTGCATGACTTAATGTAATCCATTACACAAAAAAGACCTACCCTTTGAAGTTCTTTTGTACGCATGTTTACACCTGATTTTTTAAATATTGTTGACAAATTTTACCAACAAAGAATTTGCTCAAGAGCTACTAGGCTCCATTTGAAACCAATAGTTAAATTGATTCAACTTTCGTAAAATCAGTTTTTAAAAGATCAGTTCCAAACATGTATTTTGAACATCTTTTGATTTTGGATTTTGGTTTTTATGTAATTATAACTAATTTCTAATGCGATTAGGATTCATACGGTATTCCCAACCATTCTAGGTACATAATGTGTATGTTCATGTACACGCATGAGGAATTGGTATCTCTCCATTGCCCATCTTTTTTGATGCTCAGAAAATTATATCGAACCTAGTTGGTCTAATACTAATTGTGAGCTATACAATCACGATCATGTTTAAAAACTAGGGACACTTTGTACTGTGAACATCATTTATTGTGATCTGTTGACCTTTATAATCTAAATTACATTATCAAGGTATTATCATGTGTGAATTATGAACCAGATACGCCTTCAACTCGAGACGCTGTTGGCGGAGAAGGCCCGCCTCGCGCATGAGAACTCCGTCTTCGCCCGGGAGAACCGTTTCCTGCGCGAGATCGTCGAGTATCACCAGCTGACGATGCAGGATGTAGTCTACTTGGACGAGGGCCATGAAGAGGTCACTGAGGTCAGTCCAATCCATCTCCCCCCGAAGCCCCCAACGCCATCTCCAAAAGAGACTCCCGCCATCGTGAAGAGTCCTTCACCGCCGCCACCACCGCCTCCAGTGGCGGAGCCTCAGACGCATCTGCAAATCCCCCCGGCCTTGGCAGAGGCCGTGCCCGCTTCAAGTCCCTCCTGATGCTTTAGAGTCTCCACAATCGCCAACTCCGGTGGTGGTGGTGGTGGCTGTGGAAGGTGACACTGCTTGAAGTTGAAAACCTGGTGTTTGTTTTAATGTTTTGTCTGATTCTTTCTTTCTTTGTTGTTTTTGTTGTTTGGTTGATGAGTGTATCATAATTGTTTATTCTTCACAGCGTTTTTTTTTTTTTTTTTTGGTATTTCTTATCCTAATTGGCCTTTGTGATTTGTGACGATGTTATATACAATAATATATATATGGCAGATTCATTGTTTTTGTTACTTTTGCTTTGGAGAAAAAAATATGAGATGTGCCACCTGTCGAGAAGCACCTGCTTCAAAACCCTAACCCCCATATGACGTGGAACATAAGACAAGAATAAGGAAAAATACATTAGAATAACTCAAAAAAAATGTTTGTTTTGATAGAATAAACCTCGATAGTTATGTTTGAGATAAGCTAAGATAAAGTTTGATAATTATTCTAAGGAAATGTTGGAATTACTTATCAGGGCTTATCTATGCCAATAGATAAAAATACTCTTCTCTGTTATTTTAAAATTTTATCTTACCTAACAGTTTCACACAGATTTTAAAAACTGTCACATCTATCAAATCACATACATCTCTCACACTATTCCCAGGGGCATAGTTGTTATTTAAAAAGTTATAAACTCTTATTCATCCTTATTAACCATTTATTATCATTTTATCCAAGGTGAATCAAATAACAAAAAAGTTATTTTTACGTTTCAATGAGAATAACAGAAAAGACAACCAAACAAAAAATTGATTATTCAACATGGATTGTTATCATCGCAATATAGCTATTAGGAGCGAATAACTCAATGTCACACCCCATACGGGGTAAGCTCGTAGTTAGTTATCTACATTAAAATAGTAGTAATTATACCAATATGAATAAATTTATATAGTTATTTCCGTTAGAAAACATAATAATTAAGGATCAAGTCATTCCCATTCTCCTTGTGTTCATTCCTATCCCAAGTAAAATCTTTTTTCATAAAATTGAGGAATTTTCTTTCTGAACCAAGTTACCAAATAACCCTATGTTTCTGTTGTTTGTTTGCCCATGATCCATGTATAGGTTGTACATAATTGATGAATAAGATTTTAAGACGTGGATAAAGATTTATAAAAGAAAAATAAAATTTAGCATGTGAGCTCCCCCTTTCGATTTTTAAGGAGGTGGTTAATTTGATATGTGAGCTTCCCTCGTACCAACAGAATCAATTGAATAGAATAACACAATCCAAAGGAATCTGATATAGTAATATCAATTTATTCCTACTTATTCATGACATAACTATACTTATATATTCTTTGCAAACAAACAAATTTAGACTAATCACCCCTATTACATACCAATTCTTCTATACATACATGGGGCTGAATTATTAACTCATGATTTATGTGCCAAATTGACATCTTTGCCAAATTTATATGATCAAAGAAAATGATAGACTCATCACATTCACTAACCAAAACTCAAACCTCACATGTTTTCATTTTTTTTAAATAGTAAACATCATCTTCTAATAAGGTATATGCTTTGATAAAAAAATACATATCACTCCATTTTAAGTTGAATGAACCCAGTTTTAATAAATGTAAAAAATATTTAATGGGATATATATAACATCTAAAATTATATACTTCGCTGTATTTCTAACATAGTATATAAAATTGTGTTTTAGACTGAGAAAAAAACTGAGCGTAATAGCACTCTAAATTATATATCTCATTAGACAATGAGTTAACCATGTCACCACACCATCACGGCTCACCTTTCCTACAAAAAAAAAAGGGTTTTTTATTTTTAAGTCCCATAAACTATATGATTTAGTGATCGATCCATCACTTTTTCATATTTCAGTTTAAATCCCCAAATTTAAAGGATATGTTTTTTTTAGTCTCTCCCAAGGACTAAAAAGAAACCAAATTTTTATTTCATATCTTGGCTGAAAGGAAATCTTGAATCCATCAGATAACAAATATTTGTGTAAAACCTTTATCTGATATCTATAACCAACATATGCTAGTGTCTGTTAATCAGGCATGCACTTTTTTGTTTAATTTTCATTCTGAACACATGTCCTGATCAGAGGATTTGGGATTTGTCATTCCTCAATAAGGAGCCATCTGAGTTACATTTAAGTCTAGGGACTTAAACTGAAATATAAAGAAGTGAGAGATCGATAACTAAATCATATAGTTGGCAAGGACTAAAAAAAAAAAAAAAACCCAAAAAAAACACCATCATGACTCACCCATGGATCTTTCCCCTTCATTCTGCCATTCATTATCTATAACAGAAAATTGTGTATTTTGGACAGTAACAGATGCGTATATATATACACATAACTGTATTATATATTGTAACTGTATTATATATTGTATAAATGTAAAGTTAGACAAATGACCCTCTGCTGACCAGTTACTAGAACCTCTCCCTATTCAAGGAATCTGGATTCAATTTTTCAGAAATGTAAACCGAACAACACGAAGAAACACGTAGGGATCGTGTACTTTCCACCATGATTCCTCACCAGAAACACCCGAAGAGCAGAGAATCGGCAACTATGTATCAACAACAGAAAGCGCGTTACCTCTGTATGGCCGATTGAGCCTAAAACAATTGGAAAAAGAGGCTCGTGGAACCATCTCCGAAAGACTTAAGGTCCGCTGGTTTCACCAGCGCCCTACATAGTGGGCACGTCCTCTCTCTCTCAAACCTGAAACATTTTTTTAACAAAAAGAGTGAAAAAATTGATTGGACATGAAAAACAAAAGGTAAACAGAGGTAGACCAACCATTCAGAGACGCAGTCCTCACAGAAGATGTGTTTACAACGAAGTAGGATCGGGGCATGCATTTTCTCCTGGCAAATCGCACATAGATCACCGGATGCGAGGACCTGTACATATCCAATGATGAATACAAGTAAATCAATGTCATCGTGCTTGTATTAAAAGTTCACAATCGTTGGATGACAGCCCTCACTGTTCAGTATCAGTGACAAGTGACAACCACCTCTTATTTCTAGTGCATGCAAGCAACATCAGTTGACAACAGCGGGGCAAGCATTTTTATCGGGATCATTAGCCAACCACCCTATGATTCAAATTCAGGTCTTTGGTTCAATATAGTGACATAAGGCACAAGCATACACTGACCTTTCAAAATATGCATATACTGTGTCAAAAGGGTTAAACAAAGAACATTGACTGAGGCCAATGATTGTCTAGGTTGCCATCCCTCATGGTCCATGCATATTAAGGAGTAACACACATTACAATAACAAGACAATGTAGTGATCAATACCACGTAGCTAAACCACATGGATCACGGTTTTAGTGATAGGGTTTTAGGATTTAAATTTCATGGGAGAACCTGGATTTCCCAAAGGCTTGGAGAGACACCAGCAATCAGCTTTAATCGAGAGATGAATAATGAAATTGTAAGGATGCACCTCAGGTTCAGCAATTCTGAAGTTAATGAGAAATCACAGAACTATTTTTTTCCCCAAATATCAGTTCAATTTTTTTCGATTTGTGGGTTTTGAATTTTATTTTTTAAACTTGGAAGCTTCTACATGGTAGTGTGGGTCTGTTCAGAAAGTGATTAATCTTTGACTAAAAATTTAGCCACTGACCTGATCTGTTGTTGCATAGGACCCATAGTGCACCTCTTTACGTGACAATGCCTTCAACGCTGTGAAAAATGATTGAACCTGAAATCACAAGCATAAGATAAGTTGCAGTCTTCTACTTTTTCTGATTTGTATATATTTCTACATAATGTTTAGTTCTCATTCATCCAAACCATTCCATCATGCCAATCATGCAACAAGAAATGGAATTGCATAAAAAAATTAAAAATTTCAGGAAATCACACCTTCTCCACAATTGATGTAAGTTTAAATGTCAGGTACAATCCCGTTGTCAGAGATGAGAAAAGGCTTCCATATTCCTTGTTTAGAAAGAAACGATACCAAACAGGTGCGGGTAACAACGCACGATACAGCAGTAGCAGATATTCAACTACAGTTAGCATTTGTCCCTGAAAATGAAAAAATATAACTTAGTAAATAATCTATATTTTAACAATGATGAACATGTTAATCATTACAAAAAAGCAACGCAAAAAGGATGATAGGATGATATAAGATAACTCAGGCACCAGAGAAGGAATCAATAATTTCAAAGATGATTCAAAATCAAATTGTGTAATTCTTTTGAGTAGTAGACATCTAAAAGAGTAAAAATGGTTATAAATTTGCCAAAACTCTGTGCAACTATAATGTCACATTTTCACATGAAATGCTACTTATAATGAATACCACTACTTTTAACATTATTTCTTTTTCAAAAAAAAGAAAAGAAAAAAGCTACTTATAATGATCTTTGATTTTTGCAAGGGATAGTTTTTGAAATAATGTTGGTAACCTATTATATTACTATTAGCTAGCTGCCACGACATAGATCACCGATATCTTGCATGGTGCAAGCCAATTTTCCAATTTGTGAAATGGTGAGGTTCAAAAGATTAGGCCAAGCAAACCGAGCCTTGGTTAGCCGGTTAGCACCCCTGTCGATGTAAAGGAGATGAGGGGATCAAACCCCCCGTGCCAAATGTGCACGGGGGGCAACAATTTTCAGAAAAATAAAAAAGATTTGGCCACCTTCAGACATGACCATATGCCAAGAACACACAAGGAACCAAAACAAGGTGGTAGTGGAATGACGCTGCTATGCATATTATATGATATTGTATTGAAGTTTGTGCTCATCAATGCACATAGTTAATGCAACACTTGAAATCCAACCAAGCAAATAAAATAAAATAAAGATGGTTCATTCTTTTGTCTTTTTTTTTAAGGGCCACCAGGGGAGGGGGGTGGATCAGTTCCACCTAGCTTCCAATTCCCATGAATGGATTTCAGAGTAACCTTCCTCACACAGCTGCAATTCTTCGTTATTGCAAATTAAAAAATCAAAGTGATATCATCAATCTCAGATCAATTTTTTATTTGTTTAGATATCGCTTCTTTAATGACCCTTTGCCACATCTAATCGGCCCATTTCGTTCCATCAACTAAACTAGTGGAAAAGAAAATGTTACTTCTGCATCAGCACTGTAACATATCAAATAAATTAGGTGGTGGATTTGAGAGATTTATGGATTGAATGCAGTGAGAAACTATGTTCAAAAAATTGAAAGAATATATTGGCAAGATATTTACACCAGTGTGCAGCTGGTATGTACTTGCAAGGTAGTCTCCCAATTGAGGCCAGTTTTCTTTTTTCAGAGAACATTATCATATAGTAAAAATAATTCTTGGAATAAATGGTGGCAATTTTTTTGGAGGAGGATTTAGGAGATTCTTTTTATTGATAAACATGCCCCCGAACAAAGGAGACGAGGGATCTCCATACAAAATATTAAAAGAAGATACAAGAAAAGAGGCATGTGAGAAGGGGGAGAACTAATAGAGTTATTGCCCTGGCGGTGGATGATATCACTGTTAATGGGCAAACAATAATTGAAAATCTGAGGCTATTCAATGTAAATTTATTATTAACAAAACAAAATAGAGAAGTTGCAAAGAGCACTCACTACCTGTTTCCGATAGTTACGTCCCCTGCTATTCTTGTAATACATCAGAATTACACACTTGAAAGCCATTGCAGCCTGCCGCACCATTGTATCTGTGACATAAATACATAATCAACAATGAGAATAAAGCAGGAGGCAAGCATGGAAAAGAAGAACGGGAAGGTACAGTCAGCTAAGGAAGCATGAAAAAAACAAAGCTCAGTTACATTAAATTTACTAAATTGCAGTTCATTTCACAAAAAAATGATACAAAACCAGATTAAAAGTTTCCATTTAAATTTGTGAGAGAGATATAAATTACTTCGGATCAAGTAACAAAAATAAACAAGCATTTTTAAAATAAAACAAAATATGAACTTAAACACCTAGAGATAGGTGCACTAGAACATTAATGATGTAATCCACCTTCTTGAAAAAATGAATTAAATCCTTTGGCAAGTGCTGCACTTCAACAGGTTTTATGTCAGAAGATCAGGTTCATTCTAACTAACTTCATGGTGAAAGATAATGGACTCCCCTTGACAAGTACCAGTTTAAATGTTTAGTACACTTCAAAAATAAAAGTTTTTGAGACAAACTTATACTTGCTCCATTCAAAATATTGATGCCAGGAGTGAGAGGGATGAATTATGTACATAAAATTGCGATAAACCATCTCAATAAAAAAACCATACTTGTTCTCATACAAATCCCTAAAAAGCATGCAATTGGTTCGTTGAACAATATAATCTTCTAGTTTCCTATACATTCAAGTTTGTAATTTTTTGTTATTACCAAATAGCATCACGTCAATAAAATGCTACCACTAAAAAACTTTATTGGCATCGATCAAATTTTGACCATCTCATTTAATGAACCTAAAAAATCCCATGAACATCAGTTTCTGGTTATAGTCATAGACCATGATGCCATCAAGTTGCTGTTGCACCCCCATCTATCCCAAGCTACACACAATCACAAATGTGAGGAGAGTACATTGAATGAAACATAGGTTGGTGGTAAAATAGAAGTGCCGGATCTTTGCCATATGAGCTTTGATGACTCATCTCTACTATTATAATAGGAATTCCCCAGTTGCATATCTGCACTGTGAGAACACCCAATCAATCCTACCCATTATATGGAAAACAAGAATAACTCATCTGATGGTTTGATTCATTCTTCAAACGGTTCCCTGACCACTTCTCCTGAAAACTTAACCATTCAGATAAAGATAAAAACCAATAATACCTATCCATTTAATTAATAATTCACTTTTTCTTTAGTCACGTATCGGTTATCTTGTTTGGCACAAACACTGGGTTTTTGAATAGTCAAAGGGAAAATTTTGGCTTTCTCTCACACCTCATTTCAATACCTGTTCATTTAACCAGCACACACACACAAAAAAAAAAGTTTCATCCATGGCTTTGTGGGTTGGGGGGGGGGGGGAGGGATGGGCCCCCAACCATGGGGATAGCATGTTTACGTTAATGCTAGTCGATGCAAACAACATACCCATACATTGTGTTCCTTGCATACGTACATATGGAAAATAAACAGTGAATAAAATGCATATTGAACATATAAAACCATCAGAAAAGTCCTGAAATTAATGCTCAAAAGAAATAAGTAATTTCCCAATTTCATTTCACCAGACAATTTTAATATTCATAATTTCATATATGAAGTTATAAAATGATTGGGGTTCACAAGTAAAAACGAGTAGAATCAACATGCTACCAGAAAGATGCAACCAGTCAAAATAAATTACTTCTACATTCATGCATGGACAGGGATCAAGCTAATACCATTCACCATGATAATAAAAATGGCATGCCAGAATGGTGGTATAGATCTTGGAGCAACCATGATAAGTGGGAATAATAGATCGTCATTTCTGTGCCACCAGTAGACTGCCACAACATGGACCATGAAAAGCAGTGTGATGCAGATGAGAACTGGAACTTTCCTCTCTCCCTGCACGGCATAGAAAATTAGAAATTAACTGCAACACAATAGAATCACTAGGAATATGAAAAAGCCCTATACATTTTGTAATATTATCAGACATGCCAGGCTCTGGTGGCAAATCTAACAAACCAAAACCAGATACACAAAATGCAGAATTTCCTAGATAAGGACAATACTCATTCATAAAAAAATGGATGTGGAAACATAAATGAATAACATGTCGGAAAATTCATAACCAACCTTCAAAGCTGTTTGCCTCTTTAAGATGTCATTTGATTTAAACATCACCGCAGCAATCCAAATTGTGACGAAGAATCCTGTTATTATCCAAAAAAAAAGTTACTCAAGATGGCAATCTACATGTCAAAATCAACTAATGGTAACCCCATGCATGGTACTTCAGGTTACATTGATGCAAATTGATATTATTGGGACTTGTGGGAATCCACTCAGGGATTTTGATTCACACAACCAGCTGTATTCTCAAATAATAAATGAACAAGAAATATAGAACAGCAAAATGGTGACACATGCAGGGTTTCTCTCCTTAAGATTGCCTGCAAGTATAACCAGTAATAGGATACACAAGAATGCCGACCAAGAAATGAGAGCTATACATCATATAGCTGAAACAAAGAAACAAAGAAGTCCACATAAAAAAACAGATGGCCCAAAAAAGCACCCTAGACATCTAGTAAAGCACATGTGTGCTAAAATTCTCTTCACCTGATATACGCAATAATGTAACGTTTGCCTACACTCAAGAATCTAGAATATTCATTGAATTCAAAATTGAACGCACAAAATTTTCATAAAACAACTCTATTCACACATTCATTCCGTATTTCCATAATAAAGGAAGGTACAGGGAACCATTAAGTTTTAGGCATTCAACGGTTGATCGTTCTTCTAAATACTATCGCATGCACTTTAAACTTTCATATTTCTCAATCCGAATCAGTGGCTAATGATTTAGAATTACAAGTTCATTTTGTTCAAACTTTCAATATGCAATTTAGAGGGGTCTCACTACATTTAACATTCACACATTAGAGAAATGTGTCACAAAAACAGTGCATAAAGAAAAAGAAGGGTTGAAAGAAACCTTGCAAGTGCTGCCGAATGAACACGACCAGAAGAAGCAGCGAAAACGGCAGAATCTGCTCGATCCACCTCGCGATCAGTTGTATATCATATCTCTGATACGACGAGTCCCTGTTATTCCCTCCCACACCATTCCCCGCCTCCCCCTCCACCTCCGCCGCACCACCTCCTCCAATCCCCGCCGAACCACCGCCACCACCCACCGCTGATGACGACGATGACGAGGCCCCCTCCCCCAACAAGCTCTCACCCCTCCCGACATCCCTCGCGATCTGATCCGTCGATCCTTCTTGCCTCTCGTGATCCTGATCCCCCCCTCCGATTATCCTAATCGACACCTCCCCTCCCCCTCCGCTCCCATCGGAGACCACCGCCGGACCAGAACTGCCTCCGCCGCCGATCAGCCGCTCCTCCTCAGTATGGCTTGATCGAGGCCGAAGGATGCCGGAGTACTCGAGAAGCGCCGTCAGCGGCGCCTGAATGATATTCGACGCCGAGAACTGCACGCCGTACCTCCTCGAACCCCCGGAGCCGGAGTTTCCCACTATTCCTCCGCCGACGCCGGTCGCCTCCATCTCCGGCATGACCCCTAACCCTAACCGAAGCCCCGATCGTCCTCCGGCGTCGTCGCTTCCTCCTCCGTCGCCCCTCCTCCTCCTCCTCCGAATTTCCAGTATCCGAAGCAATCCTTACAAATATTATCGAATCCGAACCAAATAAAAAACAGAAAATCAAAGCTTCTGAGGATCAATGACTTCTCTTTCCATATAATATCTCTCTCGTTGTTTTCAGAAGAAAACGCACTGAATTACTTTATTGTCTTTGATTACGTATTTTTATGCGTATAAAATACGGTTTCCTTTGTCGGGAATTACTCGTGTGAGGTGGACCACACCTCAGTAGAGAAGTCCGCACGTGGTGGTAGATAAAGGGTCACCAAAAAGCCCGTGGCCCGAAAGCCCGGCCCGGGCCCGTTCGCGGGCTGCCCGGCCCGTTTTCAGGGAGGGCCGGGCTTGGGCCTGGTTCTGGGGCCTAGGCCCGCCCGAGCCCGGCCCGTTCGGGCTGGCCTGTAGGCCCGCCCGTGGGCCCGACCCGTAGGCCCATGGAGGGTAATCCAATGAACTACTAACATGTAATTTTTATTTGAATTGTGGTTGAGTTATACAAATTATTAATATTTATATACGTGTTAACCTAGTTAGGTACATGTAATTATTTATTTTTGTAAGTAATTAATTCATTTAATATTTTTATTTTGAAAATTCAATAGATATAAATATTTTTTTCAACATTATATTTTAAATTTTGTGTTATTTTAACATTATATACAAATAAACAACGTAAAATAAAAAAATAAAATGTTTTGAATTTGGGCCCGTAGGCCCGCCCGTGGGCCCGAACCCAGGCCCGGCCCGTGAGGCCCGTTCAGGCCCGGGCCCGTGGGCAGGGCCTGGGCCCTGTTTTTTTGCCACGGGCCGGCCCGGCCCGGGCCCGTTGGCCAAGCAGGCCCGCGGGCCTGTGCCCAGGGCCGGGCTTGGGCCCTGTTTCAACGGGCCGGGCCGGGCCGGCCCGTTGCCGACCCCTAGGCCGTAGATGTTTCGGGGTTTGAGATCGGACGGTGGAGGTTGAGTTTCACAGGTTTTCGTTGAAAAAGAATCTCATGACCGTCCGTCTCGGCGGACGGTCTAGATCTTGTTTGACCGGCCTTTCATGTGGGCCCCACTTGTACGCGGCTTCGAATCTTGCCGGATATGGGAGGATACGAATTGAGTGGTTACAATTGAAAGGACCTATCAAATGAACGGTCTGGATGAGCGGGATAAAAATGAATGTATTTTTGGGGTTTTCGATGTATTCATTGCTTCTTTAATGGGGTTGTTGGATGTGTTAAAACTTAAAAAAGGTAAAACATTTCAAAATTTTGATTTAATAAATCAATAAAAAAAAAAGAGGACATTTGAACTTCCACCTTTTTAAAAAAATAAACTTGGTTAAAATTGGGTGACTGAATCAGACTGATCAAGAACAATAAACAGTGAAAATGCAATGTTTTGTTTGAAAAAGATGTTCATAAATGGGTCGTGGCCTTTGATGAAGCCGTTATCGATGACAATGATGGTGTTTATCAAGTATTACTTACCTAACTAATTAAACAAGGAAAATATAATGGAAGCTTTGTTACACAACAACCTCATCTCCAAATAAATAAATACTACGACTAAACTAGTATTTAAAAGGTTTTTGGTTTTTAAATTAAAATTTTGTGTTTATTTTATGATTTTTAATTTTATTTCAACATGTATGGAATTTGTTTTTGCTTGGCTTCAAAGATTCCAATTATTCAAAGTTGATTTTGTTAAGTTAATGGCCGAACTTAAATTGAGGTAAACTTTGGGTTGGATGTCAACTTGAGCACGAGGATTAGCATATATGCTTGGCGATTTGGGGTGTGCCATGATCTCAATTAAATAAATTAAATATACTTGTTAAAATAAATACATAAATAAACTCTTATTCAAAGTCTTGCTACATAGACCTCATTATTTAAGCCTCATTCAATGGCCGAACCATTATGTGTCAATTGAGGTAAACTATTGGTTTCCTAGTTGATTTTTACCCACCAAAGTGCAAAAAAAAAAACACTACCCTTGGGTTGGATGAATCAACTTGAGCCAAACGAGGATTAGCATATATGCTTGGCGATTCATGGGGTGTGCCATGATCCTCAATTAAAACGTATCCCAAGAATTCTAAATATACTTGTTAAAATAAATTCTCATTTAAATAAATATAGAGTCTTGCTACACAGGCCAACCTATTCATCTTAGGCGACCGGCAGTCACAGGTCACATTATTCCTCTCGTGTCTCTATCATATGTTATGAGTGGTTCGATACCTTTCCATGCCTCCTCCGCACTCATAGGCCCCATTTTTTTACTCGGTTACATTTTGGCCTCATGAGGTGTCATCACCTTATTGTACAAAAAGTTTAGTTACATTTGCTGAATGTAACTGACTTTTGAAAATGGGTATATAAGGACAATAATACAGATATGTCATTCATTTCAAAAATATATCCAATTAACTTACAAATCCCCCTTTTTTCTCTTATTAATGCATTTCACATTAATTTGAAATTTTCCTAGTTTAAAATTTGCTTATTTTAACAACCACACACCAATACAATATCTCTCTAAAATTTGCTTATTTCAAAATCCTCCATGAATTTTTAAAATTTTTATGAATTTTAACATCAAAACGTCGGATTCAAAGAAAAAAATAACTTACAACAAAAGCTAAATCAATAAATGTCGCATTTAATTCATCAAAATTACACCAAAACTTAAAAAAAAAATTGTAACAAATGCAAGAATAAACAATAACAAAGGTCAAACCTAAATTAACAGACATTGAAAATGATAGCCAAATCGATCAATTTAGTTCGTAAAAAAAGATCAGTTACATTTGTGAATGTATAACTGGCTTTAGTATCAGTTTCAAGTACTGGCTTATATAGTCAAAGTCAATGTACATTCATAAATGTAACTAACTTTTTACAAATATTGCATAATATGATTAAAATAGTTTAACATGTAACTGACTTACGAATGTTACACACACATGGCTATTAATATGAACTTCACTCCATGGCAATAATGTTTAAACGGATGAAAATGGTTTGCTTGAGATTGTTTAAAAAGAAAAGAATGTACCAATAAAAAATAACATTTAATATCGTTCCAAGACACTATTTTCAACAAAAAATATGTAAAAATCAAATGATAATCTCAATTGCATAACCAAAAAAATAATTCATGACACACCTAATCGACACATTTACAAGACTGATAATTAAAATCGTTCAGATCAAATTAATTGTTGATGGATCTTCAAAAAAATTGATCTTCTACTAGACTGTTACATTTATAAAATAATAATGATGTTTTAAGAAAGAAATGAATTATGGATCATATACAATAATTAAATTCACAAATGTAAATACCAACAAAACCGAAAAATCGAAATTTGACCATTATCAACTATGGAAAGCAGTTATTGTCAATGTTATTACTTGACTCTATATACTCGATGGAGGCCGCGGAATGCGCGAGGGTCATCTCCAATGTTGATAGATTGGTCGGCATTGCCTGCTGATTCCATAGTGAACCACATTACCGAGTAAAGAGAAAAACCACCTTGAAAGAGGATAAAACAGGAATTATACATATGAGACTTATTTGGGGCCTACAAAAATGGGGTACATCAATCATTTTCCATAAATATATAAGAAAAAAAAGTAGCATTTGTTAGAATCAGAAAGATTATTAAGTACATTTCTGCTAGAGATTTTTTTTGGGTATTCATTTCAAACGCAGATAATAGTCATAATCTATTGAAACAAAAATGCATTCAATTCATCCATAACACATTAATAAAATATTTTCAGGAGTATTACAAAAGAATGCCTCTATAAAATCCAATGTTTTGAAAACTGGATTGGATCAGTTAATTCAACTAATTGGACCGTCGATCGACCCAGATTTCAGTCGGTTCGACCTTAAAATCAATCCACGTAAAAAAAATCATTCTAAAATTGAAAATTGTTCACCCCGGCAGTTGAACTGCCGGTTTTGTAGAACAATTGCCAAGTTACATGAACTGTCCAGGAATTTATTGATTTGTGGGTTAATCTGAAATTATAAACCATTTAAGTGAGAAGAATTGATGTTTAAAAGCCCAAAAATCACTTTCTTCAAAACAACAACAAAATATATTAATTTATTTTACTTGAAAAGCATTATTCAGGTACGTCCGTCTTCTTACAAAACCGAGTAATGATCTTTTATTTATGTTTAGCTTATGTTGTTTATTTTATGTAATATGATTTTAAAACATCTTCTTACAAATCGTAAAATATTAGTTTAGTTATGTCTTTTAACAAATTATAAAATAAATTAATTTTAAATTATTAATATTTTAATATATCTATTGTAACATGATGATGTCACGGTTTAATTTTGATTAACCGGACTATTGGATCATTGGATCAGTGACCCGTGACCTGATTATTTTTCAAATTCGATGAACGTTAATTTTTAAAACATCAGTAAAATCAGCCAATCCAATTGGGGATCCACTCAGTCATGTCATAATCTTTTAAATAGAAAAAGACTACCGCAATCAATTAGCTAGGCAGGATAAAGATGGAATAATTTTAATATGCTATTATTCCATGTTGATTGTAGACTCAATCATGTGTTATTCAAATCAACCATTATTTTTTGGAAAATTTAGACTTCTAGAGTCACCCAGGGGCTTACAACCTAAACAGGCTGACAGGTTTGACAATCAAATCACACATCACAATGACCCTATCTTTCTTGGGTTCACACGTGTTACTTAATCTGACTAGACTAAAGATTTAATTTCCTTATATTGGAAATGAAATGAATCCCATTTCCTTGATTTCTTATTTTTAATGATATTGATTCCTTTGTTGAATTTTAGGACAGTTTGAATATGAGTCCAAGCCCTGCGTTATGAAAAGCTTGAGAAAACTTGAGATTTTACGTGAACACATATTAGAACTAGTCTCTTTCACGCACCATATGCACGTAAATATAAAAAAAATCTATTCACAACCATTACCAACAATTTTTATCAATTTATTATATATGATATCTATGTTATATGCATATATATGATATATAAAAAAAATTAAAAATGATTAAATATATCATTTGTAGAATTTATTATGAAATTACACATTAAAAGAGATATGTTACAATTGAAATGGGTTTTTTTATATATACTCTTCAATTAACTATATATTGTAAAAATATCACATTTGAAATTCTAAAACCAACAATACTGCTCGAATGAATAAAATGATAACATTCATGTACAATTTAAACAATTTCAAATGATATTATTGAAAATAACAAATCATCGAAGATATATTTACTAAAATGTGATTTTATGGGTATATATACAAAGATAATAATTAAGATTTGGTGGATATGGATAATATTATCCAATGTATATATAAATAAAAAAAATCAAGAATCAAATTATTCTCAAATTTTCTTAAAAAATTCATAATTTTTTTTTATTAAAACTCGGATTGTGGTGATTAATAGCTCATTGGAAAGAGATTTCCGATATACACTTATGATTGTGAAATATGTTTTTCTATAAATGACTTTTCTACTATGAAAAGTGAGATAAAACATTGAAATTCATATTTAACCCGAAATTTGTTATTTATCACATATATCCCATATTACCTCAACCTAAATTTATTAAAAATCCATTAATAAATAATTAAATCTGGTAGATATGAATATGATATTATTCAATTTATATATATACACATATATAAATCGATAGATTTTCTTATCCCAATATAAAACTAATAAAAGTATTTTTTATTCTTAACCTTAATCTATATCAAGGATAATTAATAATTAAGGGTTGACTCAAAAAATGAAAATGCTACAAAGTAATGGACTTGAAAACTTAAACACTTTCGCTTAGTACAATAGAACGGAAACGTGAAAAATATGTTTGATTTTTCAGTGGCGTTTTGATAGACTTTTTTTCGCAGAATCTATCCCACTACATATCCAAACAGAACCTTAATAACTTTTCACCACAGAAATGATTAATGCCCAAACCCATTGGAATTATAAAACAATAAAGCTTTTACATGTGTTTGAACTATAAAAATGATAGTGTAACATTTTTAGAAAAATAGTAAATATTGTCTACTAAAGTATATGATTTGATAAAAAGTATACATCGCTCAATTTCGAATCAAATAAATTTATTTTTAGTAAGTATAATAAAAAAATTAATAAGGTGTTTACACCGAATAAAATATATGTTTCACTAATTTCTAATTATGTATATAAAATTATATTTTAAACTATAAAAAAGACAGAGTGTAACAACACCTTTATTTTGAATACATATTTTGAAGCGTAAAAAATGATTTAGCTTAACGTTTTCCAATGCGTACGTGCTTCAGCTGCTCACGGTCTCCCTCTCGCACTCAAATCCACATATAGATCCAAGACTTTCAAGAACCCATCAAAACAATCCCCCCCAAGAAACCCAGTTCAAGATCTTCATCTCTCCCAGTCTCTCTAGCTTTACCTTTCAAGAATCCTCGCCAGATGGACCCAATCCCCCATCCTCTCCTCCTCGCGTTCACGCTGACCCTCATCGCGTCCCAACCCATCGCAACCCCATCCCCACCGTCCATCACCGCCGCCCGATCGCTGGACGCCGTCCTCCAAGACTACGCGTACCGCGCCATCGTCCCCCCAATCCGTACCGGCGTCGTCCACAACGCATCCCTCCCACGAAACATCACAGGCATCACAGTATCCGTGATAAGGCTCTCCAACGAAAGCTTGGGATCGAAAGGGCTCATTAAGCTCAACGAGTTCGAGATACCAATTGAACTCACAATAACCCCATACGTGGAGAGGCTCGCATTGGTGTATCAAAACCTGGGTAACTGGTCTTCCTTTTATTACAGTCTCCCCGGGCACACATTCTTGGCTCCTGTATTGGGTCTACTCGCATACGACGCTCGCGATCTGACCGCGACGAACCTGCCCGAGCTTGGTCTCGTTGTAGAGGGGAAGCCCATTGTCGTGCGTTTCGAGGGTGTGGTGCACTCGTTGCGTGGGGGGGATGCGAAGTGCGTCCGGTTCGGTCTGGATGGGTTGCTGGAGTTCAAGGAATTGGAGTCGAAGAATGCGTGTTTGACGACGAGACAGGGGCATTTTTCGATCGTGGTGGACTCGAGTGGGGAGGCACCGGTACCAGCACCGGAGATGGGAGCGAAGAATGCTGTGAAGTGGCTTCTTTGCTGGGTGTTGATGGGTTTGGTTCTTCTGGTTTGGTTGCACTTGATGAACTGTTTTTCACCTCCGCCGGTGTCCGAGGATTTAGGATTCAGAAGAAACGCAATTCGCACCACGTAGTGTACAGAGTCTGATAGTAGGAGAGCTAATTCGATACACATTCTTTTGGGAAGGGAGAGATTCTTTGTTCATTCTTTCATTCATGTGTACAGTATTCAGAGTTCTTGGGACTGCATTTTGTAATGCATAAAGGATTTAGATCTTCGTTTAGTTCAGATGGTTTAGAACATTATTCATAAACTAAAAAACTAAACCTAATTGCTGTCTTCACATCTCACACACACATCTCACACACATTGATGTCTTTGTACGTATTTCTCAAACTAAGAAATTTTAAAAAAATCAATGCTTATATCATTCAAGAAAACACGCTTCTCATACTATTATTTCCTTCCATAACAGCTTATGGAGAAGTCCATACAGAATGTAAGGCCAATGTTAAACTATATTGTCCAGACCATGAGGTTAACAGATTCTCTGTTGATAGACCACAGCGAAGATGACAGAAGTTTGAAACACTACACAACCAATACAACAGAACAGAGGAACGCAATGCAGAAACACAATGGAGGACCATTTGTTCTCTGGGCACTTACAGGATAGAAAAAAAAAATTTAGCTTCTTTTATTTGTGGTCGCTGGGATCATCTGCGCTGTGAGACTAGCCCCTCCTGTTTCAGCAAGACCAAGGGATCAGACAATCTTTTGCTAACAATTAATAGAAATGAAAGAATATTATAGTCCACTGACATTTTTTATGCATGGAGTGGATGTCATCATTTTCTCTCTGTGTTCCATTTTGCCTTCATCATCAGTGAAGAATATCACGCAAATATACTCCTCTTTCTACACTCTCTACATTAATGCAGTATCTAGTAGTAGAAGGGGCAGAGACAATCCAGTTTCTAATTCTAAACCAATCCCTTTCCTCCCAAATATTCAGGGGCTGTTTGGGTAGAGGGTTAGGGAAGGAATAGGTGGGAATAGGCAGGGAATAGGGAAAAAAAGGTGTTTGTGTGAGGGGAATAAGGTGGTATTTGGATGCTGGAATAACAAATAATAAAGGGGTATAGTAATCCTTCATTTTTCATGGAATTAGCCTATTCCAACAATAATCATAAGTGGGTCCCACTGTTTTTTTTCATCATTCATTTCAAATCACCTGTCAACACCTCTTATACATCAATAGGGCCCACATGTCAAATCAACTTTTTACACTTTATTCACATTTTATTCTTCATCAACCAAACACATTCACTTTATTATTACGTTTTCCAATGAGAATAATTTAAAACACAACCAAACAGAAAATCACTTATTCTACTGATAAAGTCAACAATTCCTAGAATAGGTATAAACCCCAGAATAGCTTATGTCTCTATCCAAACGGGCCCTGAAGTTTCCTGAGAGGCGATCAACCTAGGTCTTTGATTGATCCTACCAAAATTTGCCCAAGCCTTGATAAAAATGGCGACCCTAAATTTAATCCAGAAAGACGAAGAAAGTGATTCTTCTCAGATAAGTAGTTGAGGTACAATTAACAAGACATTTGAACTGATAAATATCCAAGTACCAACCCACTAACATATAAAACACTACCATTAGAGTGTAATACCCACAATATATAATCCAAATGGAAACACATTCTATTACATATAATCAAATGCAATCCAGTGCCAGGAAAATGCAAACCAGAACTTGCATTCTCTGAATGTGCACATGCTTGTGAACCATAGTATAGCTTATTTCAGCCTTGTCTTACCAACACTGACAAATGTTAATCCATGAGTTTATTCTCAAAAAGCATCTAAGCCATGGACTCCACAAGCTACGGCGCCTAGGGAGCAATCAAGAGCTAACTATATTCTGTCCTGTGCACTATTTCATACATGTGATTACCGAGGGTTGTGTGCATAATTTCATGTTATTACCCCCACAAAATCACAGATCAGGCAAGTAATACTTCATTACATGAAAACCATTCCAGTGTCTTAAAAAACATTGCTACAAGTTCCTGATTTTGGGTGAATAAACCACATGGCTGGTAACCAAAATGTGATATAAAAAAACCTCAGCAGTTTCAAAGACAGCTAGCTCTTCATAATTCCTCCTACCAAATCTCAATATAATTCGCCTATCTTGCTTTACTCCTTCCGATCATGAATTCCTAATTCCCCATTCCATACAACACTGACCAGCTATTTCAATGGACTTTAAAGAGCATGCATCACAAATATAATTGATTCCTCCATGTATCTGAAAGAACATATACACTTAATATCTCAAATTTCACTCGGGCCACTCTCAATAGCATTTTTTCCTTAAAAAAATCTCATATTTCAGGGAGATCACTAATACATCAACTGATGCATCTGCATCGATAAACGGCAAATACCCATCAATAAAGTTTTATCTAAGCAAAGATAATTGTTCAAGCAAACAAATTAGTATAGGCTAAATAACAAATCTGAATCTGTCCCAAATCACATAGTTCATAAACGTATATACAGAGGAAAACAAATCCAGAACATCAAATAAACTAATCAATCATCAAATAAGACCCAATTGGAAGCAACAAAACAACCGATCACCAAACCCCAATCAAAACCCTAAATCCAAATTAAAACACCAAAAAGTAACGAAATAATAGAAGAAAGAAAACCCAATTGTCGGAATCAGACCTGATTTCACGCGGAATTGTAGGACTGCATGATCTTCTTGTCCCTCCTCTCCATCGCCACGTCCCATCCGTCGTTCCCTATGTGCTTCGGCTGATCCAAAGACGCACAAATAGAACAAATGATTCAGTGAGTGATTGAAACCACACAATCAGAGCCCAAACCCTAAAAAAAGGACAAGAAAAGGTGGCATTTTTTAATTCCCCAAATACAAAGGTGAAGAACAGACCCTGCCATTGACGGCTTTGTGGATGAGGTACTGGCCATTGCCCATGACGCAGAGCATCCCTGCTATGATTCCCAGCGGAAGCGCCGCCTCTAACCACCTCAGATTTGCCATTAAAGGTCCCTCTTTTGAATTCTCTCCCTCTCTCTCTCTCTCTGGAGTCTTTGAAAGGGAAATAGTCAAATCGAGCCTGATAGGGGCAGTAAATGTAAATTAGGTCACAGGTGAGGGTGTTTCTGTCATTTTATATATTTCGGATTAAATCTTTGAGAAATGTTACACATCTTTTATTTTGCTTTCCAAAATGCATTAATCATATATTCCGTATAAAATGTATAATTTTATAAAATATAAAATATACAAATTAATAATTAAATAATATAATTTATAGAAAAAATGTAAAATTTTTTAACTTAGATATATGCTCACTGCATCAAATTAGAGAAGACTAACTTCTTTATCTGAAATCCTGTTTAGAATTATAAAAATGATTGAGTATGATAAAATTTAAAATTTTGACTGAGGTTAACCCAAGGATCGGAGAACGATAGATGTAAAGCTAGTCGTGGCCTCGTGGGCCTTGGGCTGATTTTTTTTAAAAATAATTAAATTGGGCTTCTAATAATATTATCCTTGAGCAATGGTATAAAACTGAAGTGATATTATAATATCATGTTAACAATAATATCATATGTTATACTTAACAAAAAGTTTAAGTAGTTCAGTTGGAAGATGAGTTATGATTTATACCATTTTACTTACTCGCATAGATATAAAAAATAACATTGATATATTTTATTATGATTGTGAGGGTGCACATAGGACCGTAAAAAAGAGCACGTAAAACAACACAAAAAGATTTTTATTGTAGTCATATTTATAAGTTTTGAATTTTTAAATCATTTATTTTTGAAAAAAAAAGAATTATATATGAATTAAATGTGCTTTCACAAAAAAATCATACATTCAATATGACAAATATATAATTTATTAAATATATAGTTGTGTAATAACAACTCTAAATGTTATTTTAGTGTTTATTTTCATTTTATTTACTTGAATACAAAAAAAATTATGTTTAGAATACATATTTCTTTGAAAAATCATAGTTAAAATTTTTCCTTCTAAAAATCTTACATAACTCAAATTCTAGAAAAAATGATTTATGCTGCTCAACTATAGCTATCATGTTGGCTCTAAAAAATCATATAAATAAAGGACTCCCAGAGAAAAGGTTTATTGTCATTGTTTTAAATTGCTTGGAAATGGAAATGAACGAATGGTCACTATCATCCATTTTGATGAATGAAAGTGATCTGATCATCATTTTCAAAAGGATCCCTTTCTTCTTTTTCCCCATTTTTAAAAATTGGCAATGGAAAATGGTAATGAGCATCTGCTTCCATGTTTCCATTAACAGAGACAAGCCATTCATAGTTTATTCTTTACAGTACCAATCCACATTTTGAATAAATATAAAACCATATACATTTATAATTTTATTTAATAAATTAGAGTACATTTTATCATTATATAAAAATAATTAAAATATATACTCGAATTAATTAATACATACATTTTCATATAATTTAATTTCTTATTGAGATTCATATTATTTTTACTCTTTCGAATTAATTAATACATACATTTTCATATATTTTTTTCTTATTGAATATATACTCTTTCCATGGAATATGTATTTGAATAGATAAATCAATTTCTCTGTTAAGAGTTATTGAATATATCAGCTCCAGTCCATTGATCTACCAAAATGAATAAAAGTAATGCATTCAATGAAATTGAATCACTTTAAATCTATTCAAAAATCTTGTGAAGAAGTTTAAACAAATTACAAAATTATGCATTGAAATTGGCTCCAGATTTGTCTGGGGGTACCAATAGTTAATAACCATTATTGCAGTCAGAACAATGAAAAATAGAGACTTAGGAATCACGCACTTAAAATACAAAAAAAAGGGAGCGCATCATGCCATTTTATTATAGAAAAAAAGATACACACAATCCCCAACTCCCATTGCAGCCTTAATTGTAATATATTTTATTTTTATTTTTAAATTATACACTCACCATTTGAAGTGTATATATGCTGTTATATGAAATGAAGTATATATTGAGATACATTAGTGTATTTTTTTTCATGGTGAAAAAATGAAAAAAAAAATTGGGTCATATACTATGATATGACTCATACACTATGATAGTACAATATATACTACGTTATCATAACGTATGGAACTGCAAAAAAGACTGCTTGTATCAGTGCTCTTTATTATAACATGTGAAGCATATCCATTTCGAGTTAAATAACAACATTTTATTTTTGAACTTTTACTGGATTAATCCGAATATTTACATATACACATTTATCATATAGACTGAAATTCTTACTAGTTACTTACCTTACACTAACTTTTTTACTATAATTGAAAACCGGCCATTTGTCATGGTCCAAAAAATCTTATTACACAAGTTTTTTTTTTGCAAATGACATGACACGCAATATATAAAACCACTTAACGCGACATATATTGATATCCTCCACCATATTAATATATACTCTACTACAAAAAATTTATATAAAAATATATGTATTTCAATTTATACATGTTTGTATTTCAATTTTTATAAAAGAATGTATTTCATTTGCTAACAATACACTCCAAAAAATTAACACATATGTAGTCTACAAAAATGATTGCAAAGAACATAACATTTTCCTTCAACATAAGTTTCATCGATACTGTATCCCGTTAAATGAAGCATATAAATCTTCACATTTTCCATAAGTGTATTAACACAATTAATTGGAGTAATTAAATATCTAATTTTAGTGAAAGTACATGTTTCAGTATATGAAATATACATACACATTTGAAAATTAAGATGCGTGAGATTGCATGTGAGACTGCATGCATGCCGGACTATCCAAAACGTGTTTCATATCTCATTATATTAAACAAAACCACAATTCAATGCCAAACATTGTAGTTATGAAGGTCGTGCACTCAGTGTCA
This sequence comes from Acorus calamus, assembly GCA_030737845.1. NCBI lineage: Eukaryota > Viridiplantae > Streptophyta > Magnoliopsida > Acorales > Acoraceae > Acorus > Acorus calamus. Next base: position 27,775,050 of record CM060878.1, on the reverse strand, counting down.
CAGGTAGATAGAGTTATAAAATAATTGGAGATTGGGGGGGGGGGGGGGATTGGAGTGAAGTGCTGCATTGTTGTTGAAACCCCCCATGTTGTTGTTTCCTCTGACTCTGACATACTGCTTTTATAATAGACACAATATGGGAATCCAATGCTTCATCTAACTTTAAGGGTCCATTTGGTTGCGCGTTTGGGCGGATTCCGCTTTTTAAAAAAGCGGAATCCGCCCAAACGCGCAATCAAATGGGTCGGATTCCGGCGGAATCAAAAGCTGGATTCCTTTTAATTTCTCTCTCGAAATCCGTGTTTTTAAAATCTCAAAAAGAACGATTTTTTGTCGGAATCGATTTTTTGAATTGAAAAGCAACTTTTTCTACCAAACATTAAATTCCTTCCAAACATTGATTCCTGAATTAAAAAAAAGCATCCCAAAAAAGTTAAAGGTCTAAAATCATCTTAAAAAACAGCTTTATTCCAAAATCTACTTTTCAATCATCTTAAAAGGAGGTTGGTGTTGTTGAGAATATCATTTTTAAGTTGTTTGTGTTTTTTTTTTTTGGGTCATTAATATTGGGAAGATTTTAATATTCATATCCTTCAATAATTTCAGAGGCATCTGGAATGGATACCTAATAAAATCACATTGATTCTGATGCTCCAAAAATAGTATGATATTTTTACTGTAAATGTATACTTTTCATATTGAATGAAACCTTAGCCCCGGTTTGTTTCACTACTAATCTAATTGAATAAGAGAATAAGATGTTGTAATAATAATTCCATGATAAATTAGAATATACTCTGAAACTATATCATGAGAAACATATATTATTCGTCCTATTTATTCACCTAAAATTATAATTATATTCCAATTAAACATATACAAATGACATACCAAAGAAAAAGAAAATAATGTAATCCTCTTCTATCCCTGTATAACTATTTTACTCCCGGATATACTATCCGTGAACCAAATTAACCAATCCAATATGATGATATGTAAAAGGGCAAAGCTATTCCCACTGCCCGAGTTAATATTTCCCACTACCTAAAATTATGAAAATGCCATTATTTATTTTATTTTTTCGTTTCCCTTTCCCACTACCTAGTTCGACAGCATCCAGTCGAAGTGTTCTTCACTGGGACGACAGAGGTCCGTCGAACTGTCTGAATAAATGTCGACATAGGCTCCAGTCGAAGTGTGTTTCATTAGGACGACAGAGATATGTCGATCTGTCTGAGCAAGCTTCGACATGGATGTGTCGAACCCTTCAAAACAACAGTTTTCTTATAAGAATCAATCACTTATACAATCATTTAAGTCCTTATGAAAAACAAAAATGTCATTTAAGTTATTTAAGTCTTTTTTAATATCATTTATATATATATATATATATTTAAGTATAAGAAACAAAAATATCAAACAAATAGTTATTTGGATCAAATAAACAGTAAACATTTTATATAGATAAAAAATATTATTTTCTTTTCTAAACAAATGGAGTCTTTTCTAAACAGACTTCAATTGCTTAGAAAAGAAAATAATGTTTTTTTTCCTATATGAAATGTTTACTGTTTATTTGGTTCAAATAACTCTTTGTTTGATATTTTTGTTTCTTATATTTAAATAAATATATATGTGAATGATTTTCAAAAATACTTAAATAACTTAAATGACATTTTTGTTTTTCATAAGGACTTAAATGATTGTATAAATGATTGATTCTTATAAGAAAATTGTTGTTTTGAAGGGTTCGACACATCCATGTCGACATTTGTTCAGACAGATCGACGGTTTTCTGTCGTCCTAGTGAAACACACTTCGACTGGGCATCTGTCGACACTTATTCAGACAATTCGACGGACCTCTGTCGTCCCAGTGAAGAACACTTCGACTGGACACTGTCGAACTGGATAGTAGGAAAGGGAGACAAAAAAATAAAAAAATAATGGCATTTTCATAATTTGGGGTAGTGGAAAAATTAAATTGAGTAGTGGGTCTCACAGTGCCCTATGTAAAATTCAGCCATTGCATCTGTTTTGATTTTCACATAGTGTTTGCAAGGTTTCCTATAGATATAATAGTACGGATTATTGAAAATAAGGCTTCACTAATATTTTTTATTTTTATTATTCCGCAGCATTTGGTGGTTTAAAAATATTCATAAAAACAAACTTTTTCAGACAATTAGCATCTACAAGCATTAGCTTAAGTACCAGTGAAAAGTTCCTTGTTTTATTTTATTAATGAAGCTAAGTACAGAAGATTGACATATGAGCTCATTTATGCAAAAAAAATTTTTGTCATTCATTCATACAATAGTCTAATTGTTTTGGCAAGTTCCTTTCTTTGTATCTGTTTGTATTATATCATCATATTTTACATCCACACATATAACATGCCCTATCATTTGTTTATGGGAGTGCCATCTACCTTATGTGATTCCATCACTAATTACTTGTTCATGAATTCTCTTAATAATCTCAATTTTTGTTAATACGAAGATCTTCAAAATATCAAAGTAATGCCATGATATGCAGAATGAGGGGTCGACGCATTCTTGGAGTAAGTGGACCATCAGAATTTAGAAGTTCCAAAATATAAATTATGAAAATACCGATTGATGACAATCACTGAAATCTAAGAAATTTGGCGTCTTATAATATTTCCCAGAGAGACTTCATTTAAGGTCTCAAATAAACAAATTTATCATCTTCTTTCCCATAAATCAGAAATTATTGTCATCAATTTGATTTGCCTTCTAGGACCTCATAATTATTGGCATTAATGCTGATTTAATTTTTGCAATTTTAGTAATTTCTATAGTTGATATAATTATGTTTTCAATTGAGCTGAATTGAGATTATATGAATATATTTGTAGCTTACCGGCAGAATCATATTTTTCATCAATAGTATTCTATTTTTTTTACTTTAGAAAGACTGCGTAGGAGAATCTTAACGTTAGTATAAATCTACGCAATAGTCATAAAGTTTATATACTTGAAATATTCTATAAAAGGTTCCATTGTGTACATTGAGTGTACATATTTGAATAACACGAGATAATTATGATAAAAGTATGAAAATAATGCATTGTGTCCTAAACATTGCAAAAACCTCGACGTTGATTGTGAAGGAGAAACGCATCGACAACTACTGCTAGTTGTTGAACTATCGAGGAATACGAAAAATTTTCATATCAATAACTGATGGGATTTCCATCAATACATGTTTGGATGAATGACAAGTGTTCATCAAAATACAGTAATAAGATTTATATCAATAATATTAATGATATATCTTTAACTTTTTGATGGACACGTGTCAGAGATTCTCATTTGTACGTGTTGATATGAAATTTTTCAAAAAAGATTATGAACCATCTAAACTAAATGAATATCCAAATCTTGAGCGTAGTTGTTCGAAGAACATAAGTTATTCGACCAATGAGTACAGGAGGTCTATAGGCTCTATACACAAGTGAAGTGTGACCAATTCATCTATCCTATTATTCCAACATGGGGGGCATTATTTGCGGGGTTGGGTGTTGCTGCTACACCTGCCAACCCTTTCATGTGACACCATTGAAAGCCTTCCCAACAAAGACACACACAGCGCACACACCACACACAACAAAATCTTGCAATGGCTGTTCTTGGCTCTGTCTCCGTAATAACCAAATCTCCATGAAAAAAAGAAAAAAAATCCATAGAACAGTCAATGCCAAAAACAAAGATTTTTTTTTTATTAAATCACCTAGGATTCAACCATGAATCAATCAGTGACCACATTAGATTCCCATATCCAATAATTTACATTGGATGCCATCAATCTCTCTTGCTGTAAAACTTTGTTTTTTTTCACGTCACGTAAAACTGTGAATCCAATCACAACCACCCCTGCTTAAACCTATTTTAAACTACCCATCTATCTCTGTTAATTTTTTTTAATTTTAATTTTCATCTCTCTCTCTCAAAGTGTCCAAAAGAGCCACTCATTCCTGTACACACCTTTGTTGTTGGTGTTTGGTTTTTCAGTCTCCATAGAAAGGCAAATAAAAACCGACACCTCCTTTTCTCTTTCAACTCTCCTCCTCTTTCAATCTTTTCATCTTCCTCTGCAACAAAAACTTCTATATATATATTTATACAACCATGTCTGGATTGTATAGTCATGGTTTCTCCCCTGCAAGAGCCCAGTCTCCACAGATAAGAAGCACCCCTGACAGAGAGAGGTATTTGATACATGGGTCTATTAAAAGATGGATTCTTTGTGTTGTTTGTGATTCTTCTTATATTGTGTTTTCATTTTTTGGGGGCTAATCTTGTTATTGGCTTGCAGTCAGTACTTAACAGAACTATTGGCGGAGCATCAGAAGCTTGGACCCTTCACACAAGTCCTTCCCATATGTAGCCGATTATTACATCAAGGTGGGTGTTTTCTTTGATGGGTCTCTTTGATATCTCCTGTGTATTTTGTGTTTTGGATCTGGGTTTTGTTTTTCGCATGTTGATTTTCGGTTTTTCGGGTTTTGCTTGTTGTATTCAATGAGTAGAACACATGGTATCTGTTAAATGATCTACCGATTTGAGTATGCATGATTGTGATTTCTATGTCTTGTATTGATTCTTCTTATCTGGTCTTTCTTTCCACTTTGTTGATGAGTATTTTTGATTACGTGTTTTGAAGCTTTGGTATGCGATGAATTGTTGATATCACCGAGAGAGTTCTCTACTATCTGTTTCTGTGGCTGTATTTGATGTTGAAGTCATAATTGGATAAATTTTGTTCGCTCTAACAACTGTTATTGTTCTGTCTCTCATCAAATCATTTGCAAGGTACTTCCATGCATTTATCCTCTGACGTTATACCTATAATCCATCGCAATGGTCCAAGATAAAAAGGCTGATATTTTTGTGAGGCTACAACATGTGAATGGATATCTAGTGGGGGAAAAAAGAAAATATGAAAGCTATGTAGCTCATACAATATTAATTCATGTAGGAATTTTTTATGTTTGATGCTCTGACATAGATATTATTGTGTTCTCCTGCATCAAATTGAAGTAGGCAATTCAATTGGTGCCATTAACAGCTGTACAATGGATACAAGAACATGTCTCGATGAACTAGTTTGGGTCCTTTGGGACATTTAGCATTTCTATTGTCAATTCTAGTCAAAAGAGTGCAGTTTGGCTGCCCTGGAGATACCTATGTGAAGCTGGAAATTGTCACAGTTTATCACAATTCATTGGGGATTAGAAATCATTCTCAGCAAAGCATTGATTATAATCTGTGCTCTTATGCCTCTTGTCTTTGTATTCGACAGAGGATTATGTTGGAATGCTTTTGTTTTGTCATGTTATTTATAACCAAGTTTGGGTAGCTGACTCTACTTTTGCAAAAATCATACTTCATTTGAACTTGTTTTCAAACTCCCCCAACAGTCCTTTATTTTATAGAACGCAAAAAACAAATTTTAATTAGAAAAAATATCTTTTTAGGAATCCAACAAAAGTATGCTTCCTAAAATGTTATTTTTAAAAGCTGCTTTAAGTGAAAAGCTGTTTTTCAAACTCGTTTCAAACACACCATTCATTTTTGGTTTGTGCGAGTTGCCAAGTCTAGCATGAATGTGCTTCTCTTTCTCATGTGTCATAACTCATAACAGGAAGGTTACTTATTATTTTAATTTCTCTATCATGTTAAACAGAGATTTTGCGTGTATCAAGCATGGGGTCCAACCAAGGTTTCAACGAGTACGAGAGGCTGCAACTCGGGAGTCCAAGCCCATTGGCTTCTGCCAACCTTATCCCAAGTGTTGCAGGAAATGGTTTGGTTGGATGGAATAGCATCCAACAAGAGGTAAACTTGACATGCTTTAATACTTCAACATCCACAAGTCCTTTTCTTTGTGGTGTTATGTTTTCTTCCTCATTCCTAATTAATCTGTAGTAATTAGTTTAGACATATGGTTTTATGTTCATGTGGTTTGTTATCATCCAACTAATATATAAATAAAAATATAAGAAAATGTAATGAAGAAGACTTTGGGTTGATGCAAATAAACTAGAAAGTGGCTGAGGCGTGATGCTTAAGACTGATTTCACCCCTTGGGTGAATCTCTATCCGGTGTGATTGAGGGATTGTCGTGCTGGGCCTCCAGTATTCAACAATCAGTCTTTGGTTACAGTGCACTTAGAAATCCAGAGATGCCCAATTTCGTAGTACTCAAGTCATGAATAGATGGAATGAACTAATCAATATGGGTGTGTGTTCTTTTCCATGAGATAGACCCCTCTGTATAGAGTTTCAATCCCTTTGAAATAAGTAGCCCATATTAAAGGAAATAATATGACTCGAACAATACATGCTTTGGGAAGTTGGTCATAAGGAAATCTAAGAGACATAATCCGTGTTGTTGAGTAACATATAAACACATGCTTTTTGAGAAGACAAAAGGTCACAATGAAATAAAAAAGACATAAGCCTTGTGATGAGAAAGCATCTTTAATGCTATTTAATATTTATGACTACAAATTTTGGTATCAAATATAATAACAGTTGTTGCATACAGGTGCTTATTTGCATTGTGTGAGCAACTGTCTTTTATGACATCCATTCTGCATATGAAATCAGTGACGGTGGAGATGCTGTTTTCTCTGAGACTTTTGTGTCCAAAATGATTCACTAAGGGAATTAAAGTTCCAGATAGGAAGGAAGTAGAGTTATGCATTTTAGAGGGTTGTACGTGTTTTTTTTTCCGACCTTCTCACTGAGTGTCAAAGGATATTGTGCATTCCTCATAGGTTTAAGAAATCTTCTTCATGCGCTGAGTTATAATCAATGTCAATCCATACAATTTTCTTTTTGGCAAGTATGTATATTGAAAGCTTGTATTGTTGGTGGTTGTCATGTGGGTGGTAGCTTGAGTGATGCTGATCTATTGTTGGTACGTGGAAATAAAAACTAGTGGCTAATGTTTCTATGCTAGATCTTGTCATGTCACAAACTATCTTCAATTGATTATACTTTGCATGTCATACTTGTTCTAGATGTAAAATCTTGATACACCAGGGAAAAAGAAAAACCAAACATCATCATGTATGATCAATCACATGATTATAAAAGTGAAGAGGAAAAGATAGCTCTTCATCAATATAGAAAAAGCTGATGAGATATCTCTACATAGTACCATATATGAGTTATAGATTGCGTGATGAATTTGGAATGATTCGGTGATGAAAAATCTATCCTATAATCAATGGTGTTGGACTCATGACAGTGGCAGACAAAGTCTTGTTTTAGCTTAACCACCTCCTCATATTAGACTTACTATCACAGCAGAAACATGGAAATCAAAGGTTTCTTCTGGTCCATGAATTTCAGGATTACAACTGCATAAACTCTCGGAAGCAACTTCTGGAACTTATTAGTATTATCTGATATGTAGTTATGTACATTATATCCTCATCAATTCTATAAATCTTTCATTATCAAAGTTGATGACTTCATTTTGTTACAGAGGTTGGGTCTGTCTCAAGGAATGAATATGGATTGGCAAGGCGCTCCGGCGAGCCCAAGTTCATACATTGTCAAGAAGATTTTGCGTTTGGAAATACCAGTAGATACCTATCCTAATGTATGCTTTTAAACGATGCATATATATGTTGTTCCCTTGTTGTGGTATGAGTTTGACTCTCTTCTGCTGCAGTTCAATTTTGTTGGGCGACTTCTTGGCCCAAGAGGTAACTCACTCAAACGGGTGGAAGCTTCCACAGGCTGCCGAGTGTATATTCGTGGAAAGGGTTCGATAAAAGATCCTGACAAGGTAACATAACAAAAACAAAAATCCTTGTAACATATTTGAACTTATGTTGTGAATGTGAGGAATAATTTGGTAGATGAGATACTTCTCTTGTAGCAGATATAAATATCTAATTGTTGTATCTGTTTATAGTTTTATTTTGAAAATTGGAAGTCCAAACCATTATTGTCAGTGTTTAACATTTTGTCGATTAATATGAACATCATTAGATTTGAAAATTCTAGTGATATTCCCAAGCCAATGAAGCTCTTTTCAACATATTCAAATCAGTCATGGCTTCTGTCAAAGGCTTTAAATACATATAGGAGCATCTATTCTAATGGTTGGGTGTGCCTGTGCATGAACTTTGATGGAAAATGAAGGAAATGAAGGACTATAGGTCTAAAGGGAAATTCATTGAAAGGAATCATTTTTTTTATTTGACCTTTTTTTTTGCTTGTAATGAAAAGTGATAGAAAATGATTTCGTTACTATTTCTTACTTTCACTTTTATGGTAAAAAAAAATATTCCTCTTCTCAAGACAAAAGAGACAGGAAAACAGAAGATTTTTTTTTCTCTCATTTCTTATAGGAACCACGTAATGAGCTCATGGACTGTGTTCTTCTCAGAATTTCAATATATTGCTAATGTTTTGAGTATTACATTTGTTCTTCAAATTTACTCTATCCCTCCTTGTAGGAGGAAAAACTAAGAGGAAGACCAGGTTATGAACATTTAAATGATCCACTGCACATCCTCGTGGAAGCAGAGCTACCTGTCAGTATTGTCGATGCAAGATTGAGACAGGCACAAGAGATCATAGAAGAGTTACTTAAGCCTGTGGTATGCATTCTTTCCTTGTCCATAGTTATCAGCTTTAGGTAGCGTTTAGAAACGCTTTTTGGTTGATTATGCTTTTACAAGAATTAACTTAACCTAAACGTGTTTCCAATCTCCCAAATGGTCACTACTTTTCAAAAAGCGAAAAAACTACTTTTAATTATGAACGACGAAAAAAACGCTTTTTGAAAATCTAATAAAAATACATTTCCCAGTCATCTAATTTCAAGAGCAGCTTTAAGGTGGTGTTAGCGGGTTTGAAAAAGAGCTTTTTACTTGAAGCAGTTTTTGAAATCAGTTTTCCAGGAAACTTTCTTTTGTTAGATTCCTAAGAAGATGTTTTTTTATGACTAACAGATATTCGCTTTTTGAATAGCTAAAACCATGGGGGGCGTTTGAAAATGAGTTTAGATCAAATATAATTCATGCAAAAGGAGAATCTTCAAAAACTGCCAAACTCATTTCCAAATGCTACCCTTACACTAGTTTCCTCGCATTGTATATATAGTCCCTTGGTATTGAAACCATCAAAACTTAATAGTCCTGTGCGACATTTCTCATCATGTTTGCAGGATGAATCACAAGACTTTTATAAGAGGCAACAACTGAGGGAACTGGCAATGTTGAATTCAAATCTGAGAGAGGACAGTCCATGCCCAAGTGGGAGTGTATCGCCTTTCAATACAAGTGGAATGAAGCGTGCGAAGACAGGCCGATAAAATTTTCTTTGTGTTCTTCTCAAGTGGTTCTTCAGGTCCCTTACTACTGAATATGAGGGCTGCACGGGTCTTGAGCTACTCAAATATTCTTTTCAAGCTTCTGAAACAGTGGGGCGGCTGGCGCTGGCCAGTCTTTTTTGTTGAGAGAGGTGGCATGACTGGATACATTTTTTTTTACAGTTTTTTGGTTTGATATAGTTTTAGGTTTTGGTCAAATAGTGTGTCTAAAACTTAGAAGATTCATTATAATTTAGTTCTGACTTGTTGAGTGTGATTTTGATAATTAAGGACTTGTTATAGATGCATTGCCGTTCATTTACAGTGCACTCAATATCAGATTGAATAATTCTTGGTCTCAATGATGGCAGCAACCTAGTAAGCAACTGCAATACAGTTTCCATGTGGAAGGTAAGTCATAATTACAAATATAAATTCTCTGGTCCTATGAACAAATCATTGATTTTCAAGGCCTTGATATGAGGTTGTCTGGAAAGTCTGTCAATTAGTACATCTGCATCATAGACTGCATATAAGTAAAATCCGACAAAGAGGACTGAAATTCAGAGTCCAGGAAGTGATGGATTGTGTCTAGATGTTCTTAAAGAAAACTTGGTATTTGAGCTATGGTACGGTCTTGTGCGTACTTAGGCATGCATGTGCACTGGATGTGGGCATGACCATTTTTAAACGAACGCTGATTCATAGTGTATAGTATATGATATTTTTTCATTTCTTCAAGACAAAAAAATATACTATTATATCTCAATATATACTTCATTTTATATAACAACATATATTTTAAAAAAAGAGTGTATGATCTTTAAAAAAAAATAAAAAAATGGTGTAAAATGTGGTTGGGGCTGCACTTGGGGCTGAATGTATCATATTCCTTTTTAAAAAGTGAAGTAAGCTTTTATTCCATGATATGATTCTGGCTCCTGTCAAAACTCTATGGAACAATGTCTTTTCAGTTCCCTAAAACTGTTTCTAACGGAGGAGCAGGGTTGGAAGCCATTACCACCCTCATAAATGAAGCACCTAAACTTGGAGAGATGTGGAAAAGATGTTCATTTCCAGCATTTCCAAGCCAACCAGACATTCAGAAAAGAAAAGTGGATAAAACAACTTTTTTTTATAATAAATTCATACCAGGATTAAGTTTACTTAAAACCTGGTTTTGTAGGCATGGAGTGACAACCTTATTAAGGGAATTTCATGAAAACGTTTACAAAACTCCTCTGGAGTGCTACTAGAGTTATTATACATTGCTATTCCAAGACACCAGCATTACAAGTATGATAGCCAATTTCACAACTTCATCAGCCCCTCCAGTTATCCTTCAGTTTCCTGATTTCTGCAATGGTTTCAACAGGAGAATTGTATCCGAATTTTGCCTGCATCAAGTAGAAAATAAGATAAAATTCAGTCATTCTTGGGATTAAAATATGGCTCCTAATAGATGAAGAATTGCCCAAAATTACAATTTGTAGGTGGTGATCATCAATGGCAACCCAAGAGTACTTTTTGAGATGCAACTGTAGGATTTGATGACTCAAAAGAGTGCAAAATATGGAGGAATAACCCTACTTTGGTTGAAGTTGGTAAAAGATATGCAAGAAAATTATAAATTATTCTTTTTTTTAAGTTATGTTACCTGGTAATCGAGTACAATAGCTGCTATAATATACATTTAATATAAAACATTTTGCATGACCGCAAGCTTGCATTAAAAAATATATAAGGCAACAAGATTACAATAGAGCAGCAATAGATTTTCCAAAAATAACCATCTTAACTGGAGAAACATGGAGAGGTGTATCACCTGAAGTTCTGGTAGATCAACGCGCATGAAAGGATTAGTTTCCAGTTCCGATTCAATCGTTGAAGGAATAGTGGGTAGGTTTGTTTGACGCTGATGCTGAGCCCACGCTAACTTCTGTGCAATCTTTTGATTTTCTGGTTCGACTGTTAGTGCAAATCGCAGATTCTTTTCCGTATACTGATCAAAAGAAATAGCATGATATTATTGTTATGCATAGATGGGAGCAGGAAAAAAAGAAGTAAAGAGAGAAAATATATGTATCAAACTGGTTCTACAATAGTTTTTAGTTCTATTGAAATAGTGACTACTGACTACACTGAAATGCATATTAATTTTAGGAAATAAATAATTAGTGTTTACTTAATTTCTGTTATGGAATGGAAATAAAGATACTGCAGTCCTTAGAAATTCCTTTCTTCAACATGGTATGGGGGCATTTTATATGAAATATTTAAATGCTAAAATTCTTATGAAGTTCACTTGATACATCCAAACTATACCTCATGACCACAGTAGACTTGAGTAGGCTTTGGCAACGACCCCAATGTCACACATAGGGATTGGTACATCTGATCAGCAGTGCCTTCAAAGAACTTTCCACAGCCCGCAACAAACTGTGAATAGAAAGGATGAGGTGGTAAAGAAATGCAATGATTAATTGACAGTCAATGGAGGTTTTAGAATCTTCCTGTGAACAAAAGAACATAGCAATACAACGGAAACCATAACTCTAGACACGTCTCCCTGCTTACCAGGGTATCTCCCGTAAATACGGCTGAGCCATCTTCCTCTTTGCTTGTCACACAGTAACTTATATGGCCTTGGGTGTGACTGACAAGATAAATATAGCGAACAATTACAAGGGAAAAACAATAAAAGATCCATTCCGATAACTCTGATCCTTATGGATGTAGAATGCTTGAAATCAAATCAAGACAGATCATAGAATATAGGAATGCAGTCCCCCCAAAAAAGAAGATTTATTCATGCATATGTTATATGTATTAAATTAAGGTTCTAGTTTTGTCATGGAGAAAAGTGATTAAAGAGCAATTTATCTAGTTTGTTATAATAAAAATCGAGATAAAGTATGGGCAGATGTCCTGTTTGCTTAAGAATGTGGAAAAAAAATTCACATAAAGGGTAGCTTAACATGTGATTTGTTTCCTTTTCTTTATCCTGATCTTGAAAATTGTGAAAAGGACAAAATTGATCCCCTAGAATTGGGATAACTTATCCTCAAAACCCTATTCCCTTGCCAAACTTTATCTAAGAGTCCAAACTTCCAAATCGCTTCTAGATTATTTACACGTAAGGCTTCAAATTACAATTTCAACCGCATCATTTAGTCTCCTTTGGTTATGAATGATTCAAAATTTTCATCCCATGATATACAAACACAGACACATGCAAGCAACTAAGTTTTTAAGCATACATGAACCCAAAAAAAAATTTGTAGCAAGCATATAAGTTTATCATTTCCAAACATGACATTAGCAAGATATGTCAACCAAGAAATAAACGGTATTACATAAGAGGATGGCATACCAAGGCGTGTGGAGGGAGAGTATACTGACATCCGACCCCAGCGAGAGCTTGTCCCCGTTCTCCAACTTATCGGTGCAACCCTTCACATTGTCTATCGACCCGCCATAGACTTTGATTCCTGGCACTAACTGCTTCATCTTCTCATTCCCCCCCGCATGATCCCTACAACAAATTAATCACTGGCTTCTATAAACTAACAAGTAATATAAGGCTCATCATTTTGATTCTATTGAATGATTTGAATCCTCAAGCACCAACTTTACTGTCCTACTAAAAAAATCTTAAAATCAGATTGATAATGAAAAAAAAAACCCAATTTTGATCAGCATTACAGATGGACCCAATCCACCTTAAAAAAGGGGACTTTTTGAGACCTTGAAACTACTTGAATTTCAACTATCATGAAATTCATCAAGGTTTTGAAGTAAACCCAAATCAGAAACAGATCTATTGTCATCATTTCAATCATCAAAGAAAAGCTGAGTGTCCAAATCAAAACCACCCATCACATGAAGAGAAGGAAAGAAAACAAATTTGGGTGAGACCAGTGATGATGAGTGGTGAGGACGAGCTTCAGACTGGCACCGACATCCTCGGCCGTCTTAAGGACCTTCTCGGGCTCCACCGGATCGACGGCCGCGGCTTCTCTGGTCTTCTCATCGACGATCCTGTAGAGAAGGGAGAGGAGGAGAAGAAACCCAACATCGAATCAATCATTCATTCATCCATCGATTTTATTAAATGAAAATGAAAAAAAAATTTCTTTTACAGGTATGCATAATTGTCCTCCAAACATGGGATGTGAAAGATCTTCATTTTTTTTTTAAATTTGCTTCTTTTTGTTTTTCGTGGATTCTGGATTTGTCTCCGGTGGATTGGGATATCACACATATGAAGTCGCCGACATATAATATGGGGATAAATGCGTATAACCCCCCACGAACACATGAAAATTTAAATCCAGATGACCCTGCCTTTAAATCCAGATAACCCTGCCTTTTGCTGAAATCCAAATATACCCTCCATAAACATATCTAAAAGCTAAATCAGCCGATTGATTAGTTAAATAATCAATGACAGAATAGAAATGCTCATAGAATATTTCGTTATCCTAATCCAGGCAAAATGCATAAAAAAATTCAATCCCTGTAAACTAGTAAAAACCTAAATAATCCCTGTCGATTACATTTTTATCCAGCACATCATGCAATGCCAATGCTGATGAGGTGAACAAAGGCGTTAAATGAAGAGGATGAAGGAGATGTTAGGTTCATGATTTCTCATGTTGGTGATTGATTGGAGGAGGGTATAAATGTAACTTTATATATTGGATTAAATTCAATTTATCTTAGATTAACTTAACGGACAGAAGGATGTATTTGGATTTTATTTATATTTCGAGGGGGTTATGTGGATTTTAGAAGAAGACGGGGTTATCTGGATTTTTATAATACTTCACGAGGGGGTTATATCTTATATGCATTTGAAAAGCAAAAGCTTTGGCTGATGAGTGCAGTTACATAAGCTTTTAAGCGTTGTGAAACAACCCAATTTTGATACTTATGTATGATGTATCTCGCATCGTATATACATCTTTAAAATTATCTTGTATTTTTTTTATAAATAATTTAATACAATTTAATAAAATATATATTTTATATTTTGTAAAAAATATCTTATTAAAATAAAACATATTATATTTTTTAAAAAATCTACACAGGAATGACTAGAAATAAGACTAAAAAAATATCTGACTGTAACATTTTCCTAAGCTTTTATGTACCATGTAACGCTGGAGGATTAGTGAATACACACGCTATATACCCAACAATGGTCAGTAACCACTATAATTCATGATGATTTACGTTATCCTATATTTTTAGCCTCATTAATAGGATGAGACATTACCTTATCTAAGATAGGTCCGGTGTTCTATGATAAATAGTTATCAAGACCATGGGATGGATGTCTCACATTCCAATTGGGGCTGGTAAACGAACCAAGCCGCTCGGGTTCTGCTTGAACTCGGCTCGATTTAAGCTCGTTCAGGCTCGTTCAATTAGACAAATGAACGAGCTTGAACAATTTTTAAAACTCGGTTAGGCTCGGGAATCGGATCGATTTTCATTTTGTGTTCAAATTTGACTCGTTTGTGTTATAAAAACTTAGTTGAAACTTAACTAAACTTCTTTATAAAATCAGAACATTAAATTAATACAAAATTATGCTCGTTTAGGCTCATGAACTTGGTTTATTAAGACTAAAATTTGTTTTTAATCCCTAAAAATCCTAAAATAAATAAGAACGCTAGACTCATTGAGGCTCGTAAGCTCGACTCGGCTCTGTTCGACTCGTTTATAAACGAGCCGAGTTTGACCATGTCAAAACTCGGCTCGTTCGGCTCGTTTACCACCCCTAATTCCAACCAAATTTTTAAAAAATTACTGGTAATTTAAGATAAAAACAAAATCCACCCACAATACAAAACAAAGTATCAAACAAAGGCTCTAACATTGAAAAAACTTCAGAAAGCTTTTCTCATTGTTTCACAAAGTATCAAATATTTGCAAATCAATATAAAACCATAAAAATACATGTCCTTCATTTTCTAAAAACACATCTTATTAGAATAAATATTTCAAAAAAAAAAAATGCAGTGTCCCCAATGGCCCAATCAACTGCCACTACATAATTGTAACATTTTTCTTACAATATGGTTCTTCCATCTCAAACAGTATACATAACAAAAATTCATGGCATCTTGAGCTTGCGATATCTGAGAACATCAGCCAACAATAAAAGGGGGCAAAAAAACTAAAAAAAATATGCATGCGATCAAACATCAAACCCACCAATTAAGATCAGTCAAAGCCATGTAGGTATCCCCAATGGCCCAATCAACTGCCACCACATAATAAATTCATAAAAAAAGGCACACCTAAAAAGAACATTAAAATGCAACACAGTTTTACCTAGTTCAGTACAACTCGAATAGAAATACAAAAAGATGGACAAAATTATAAAGCAGAACTCTGTCATTTGTTCCATTGACACCACATAGTCCACTGATAAAGCTTAAATGTACCAACATATCTCAAAACAGCTGAATCAAAAGAAGAAGGATGAGCCTTCTCTGACCAAAACACTGATAGATATTCAAGCCTGCTAGACTGCTGCAGAAAGGAATGCTTGTCCAGGTTGCCGATTCACCAATGGTCCATGACATCCAAGAAGCTGCATCAAAAAAAAAAAACAATTAAAAACTACTTTTGCATTTCAACATTAGCAAGTGACTGAGCTCTAGTTCAGTTTTGATATCATGATAATCTTGGTCAAGTTAAAGTGACCTAAAACTTTTACTTATAAGAAAAGGAATATCCCAGCTTGCCCTGACGAGTTCCATGATCAACAGAACAGTGCATCAAAACACGATGCCAACTTGAATTGACTAAGAAGCTCTTAATATTCTACTGATGCACAAACCAAAAATGTTTTTATGGAAGAGACGACAAACCTTGGCATTGACACCATCAGGGACAATTCTGTTTTCTTCCTTCCACCTCAGATAATCTGTGCGGCCGTATTTCGTGAAACCCCTGCAAACACAAGTGAAAACATGAATGAACAATAGGAATAGCATAATTCATCAAACAAGGATCCAGTCTCTCACTGGCCTGTAGGATACAGAGAATAATCTCTGACATGACCAAGGTTTGTGTGTGTCCATGGATGTGAAAGGACAGACAGACTGAAGTTCTACTGAAGTAGAACATGACTTATGTCTCATCAATTGATCTGGTTTGATTTTTTTGGAGGCATCCCTAATCCTTAAAAACATGCTTACAAATAATAAATCAAGCACATGTAATATAAGATGAACTCAAATTATTGAGCAGAATGAATTTCTATTAAAGGTGAACCATGATTTATAGCTCATCAATTGATTATCATTTTGAGGGATCCCAAGCCCTTAAAAAAACATGCTTACAAGTAAAACCAGAAATGAAATACAAACACTCAACTTATTGGACAGACTGAAGTTCTAATGAAGGTGAACTAGTCAGCTCATTTATCGATCCAATATCATTTTTTTGAGGTAGCCCATGTACTTAAAAATATAGACCTGCCAATAGAGCAGATATGCCTGTATTTCTAACCCTATCGAAACCAAAAAAAAGTCTGATATCCGACGGATATTTCAAGAACAAGTATATGTATCTGATCCAGACATTCAGATTCGGTTAAACATCTGAAATATCCTAAACAACAAAATGGCTATGGATATACAAATATCCAAAATCTGATAAGAATCACATATCCGATATCTGAAATATAAAACATCCAACAATTACCGACTTTATTATAAATCATACTCATACTCATAAATCATTATATAATACATATTAAAAATAACAAAAGCATCCTACTAAATCTAAAATATAAATATGTTAATATGATAAATAACAATATAATCCTACATAAAAAATGAATCTTTCAAAAATCTTTAACTTTTGGATACAGATTTATTTTGAATAAGAATAATTTTTTGATAATTGACAGGCATAATTAAGAAGATTATAAATAAATCTAGAACTTGTAATATAAGAGAAACTCAAATTATTGGGCACACACACATTGCATTACATAGTAATCATATTTTGACCAGCAAGCAACCATCAGATTATGTGTTAGAATGAGTCAGAATGTACATACCACTTCCTGCTGACAATGATCTTCTGACGTCCAGGGAACTTGAACTTGGCACGACGGAGGGCTTCCTGTGCATGGTTGCTGTTGCCATCCTTGCAGCGGACAGACAGGAGAACCTGACCAATGCTGACCCTTGCACATGTCCCCTGAGGCTTCCCGAATGCCCCCCTCATTCCAGTCTGGAGCCTATCAGCCCCAGCACATGAAAGCATCTTGTTGATGCGAAGGACATGGAAAGGGTGAACCCTGACCCTCAGGTGGAAAGCATCCTTGCCAGCAAACTTGGTCATGTACTTGTTGCATGCAATACGAGCAGCTTCAAGAGCCTCGCTTGACACATTCTCCTTCTCCCAACTCACAAGGTGGACACAGAAAGGAAACTCGTCAACCCCCTTCCTCTTCATCCCTACGTCATAAATCCTGATTTTCGGGTCAGGAACACCACGGCAGTACCGTGATTTTGGGTAAGGCTTGTTCTTGATCTGGCGGTAACACCTTGCAGGTCCTGTATATAAAACACAGAATTCAATAACCAAAAGTTATTACTTTTAGTTTAACTGCATAAACATAAATAAAATGAGTGGCTATAATACTTTTTAATGTCCAGTCCCACATTAAACATGACAAAGTGATGTATTACTAATGCTAGATTACCAAAAGAAAATAAAAAATGGGCATCGGTAACATCAAATAGTCCATTACCAATTATTTGAATTGGGCTGCACCAATCCTGTTATGCAATCAATTCTCAATGGCAATAAAATAGAACACAAATTCCCAAAGGGCCTTACCAAGTCAAAGATATATAAAAAAATTAAACATCTAACACAAATCCATCAGTCTAACATATATGAGATCATGAATTTCTAATACTAAAACTATTTACTGTCAGTAGAGAAATAATTGAACAAATCACAATACTAATTTGAAAACAACAATTAGCCCCTTAATAAAGGGATACAGACATGGATCCAGGTGATAAATGCAATATTATAATATGAACATTGAAATGCACATTGTCCTAATCCAAATCATTATAGATCCTACTACACCATAAACTCCCTGAGATGTCATTTCCAGATTACTTTTACCATTTTCATATACTTTTTTTCACCCCATCCAGAGCTACTTACAAGAATAATAAACAGTAAATTTGTATGCACCCAAACCACTATATACGGTGTTCAAACATCATAGAGAGCAGTAGAACTTAGTCTTACAAATTATACATAGGAGATATAATAAGCTTACCGTATAGTAACACAGCAGAAACATTGTACTCTTAATTATCCAGTCAAACACTAATATGCCAGACAACCATCATCATAACTATGTATAACCTCTTACTAATTTAAAAAAAAAATATCCTGACATGTTATTCTCTAGCATCCCAACATATGAACAAAACAACATCAAGGTCTAACAGGGTCTCCTAAAAAATTTCTTTCAATAACTCCATCAGACCAAACAATACTGAATTTAGTATCCGAGAAGCAAGTAAAGTTGAAAATTAATTAAAATGGAACATCGTCTAGAAAGGCATCATCTGCAATAAAAAATTCCATCTAATAATAGATCATAAAAAACCAATTCATGTCAATCTTGGGAGATATTTATTAGAATATGCACCAATTCAAATGAACATCCAAGTTACGAAAAAAGAATCTTACAACACCACCACAGCAAAGTTAAATCAAGTATAACGATCAAGCAATGCCTGCTACCATATACAGAAAAAGGAAAAAAACCAGATAGGCACATTATAATCTCACCAAAAAAGGTTAGCACCTGAAGATGCATTTAACTTCTAATCAAAACAAAACATTAGGGATCAAAAAGAACATCTTACTGGAGAAAACAAAATTTAATTCCTTCCATTTCCAGTCCCAATAATGAATGATACCATGCTATTTCTACACAGATCAAAGCACTATATATCCCTTCTCTTCATCATTCAAACAATTGTTTTCTTAAAAATAACAAAAATCAAAACACTTCAGTCCTTTAATCACATTATATAGGATCCATCACATGAAAATACTGAACTACAACTATTCCAAACCCAAAAGAGACAGGAACAATCACATGCGTTTCTGACTGGAATTGAAGGCCACAAAAACCTATAAAGATCAAACGTGAAATTTCAAGCAAATATCACAACCATTAAAAAAACCCTAAAAATCCATGTAACCGAACAAAAACAGAGAGGCCAAATGCAAACTGAGGAGACCATAATTAGGAATCAAAATGAACACCAAAAAAATCATTTCAAAGCCACCGAAGCAGATCAAAAGCGCCAGAAACCCTAACAGAATGAAAACCACGAAAAATCGAGATCCATGAAAAAGGCAACCCAAAGACAATCGTAAAAAGCTCTTCGGAGATCGGAAACTGAAATCAAGAGATTTTGGAGGATCAAAGCACTTACTCCTCCCCATCGCGTCGACCGGATCTGGTACTCGTCGGCTAGGGTTCGAGAGATCGAATGGAAAACCTAAAATATGAGCCGATGTGAGGTATATATAGCATCACCGGATACGCGTTTCACAATGTCAAAAGCGATAAATCTCGATGTGGGGATCATCTAGTGAACGGTCCAAGATGGGATTTAGGATATGTGGCGGTCTGATTGACCGTTGGATCGCTGTTGTTTTTTTTTATTATTTGGACTTCACTGTAGCAGAACGTATGCGCATGCGTCACACGGGATCTGGACGGCTGAGGATGGAAGTTACTGGAAAGGTTGATTGGTCTTTGATTCATAAAATACATCTGAACCGTCCGATCATAATCGTGAGTTTCGAAGATGATGAATATCTCTTCTTCATTAAAGACTAGAGGACTCGGGATTATTTTTTGTTTTTAAATTGACTACTAATTAATTTTTTGTGTTATGCATATTACCATTTTTTATTAAATTTTATTGTGAATTAGAATTTTTTAGAATTTGCATATTTGTATTTGATTCATAGTTAAATTAAATTTAGGGATTTTTAGTTTTAAGTCCCCGTAAACTATCGAATTTAGCTATCAATCCCTCACTTCTTCATATTTTGGTTTTAGTCCATACATTTAAATGATAATTTAGGAATAGGTCCCTTACATGGACTAAAAAATAAACTTAATAATTTAGGAATAAGTCTCTCTCAGGGACTTATTCCTAAATTATCTTTAAATATAGGGACTAAAACCAAAATATGAAGAAGTGAGGGATTGATAGCTAAATTCGATAGTTTACGGGGACTTAAAACTAAAAATCCCTTAAATTTATTATATTATATATGTTGTTCGAATGTAGATTCCAATGGAATAAAAATCCTAATCCATCTTTCCAAATTGATTTGACTAGATTCAGGTTGAATGAACACAGTTTAATTCAAATTTGATTCAATCCGGTTTGGAATGAGAGTAATTATACTAAGACACAAATTGGATTAGCATAAACATAAACCAAACCAATCAAATTGCAAATTTGGTTAGTTTGGTTTTATGAGTGATCAAGATCAATCCTGATTAATCACAAAAGACCATGCCATCCTATCATGTCATATGAATGCCATCACTTTTGTGATTGAATTTTATCATTACATCACTTTTTTTTTACATCTCTAGGTTATCATATTTACACTTAAAAATGTGTTTGAAATGCATGGATTTGACAATCAAAATGCACAAGCCACCCAAACTCTTTTTTCTACACAAACCACTGTCCACTGCTACCAATACAATACAGTCCATAAACAAAATTACAAACACAATGTTCAAAGGATTTCAACCTAACAAAATGGAAGACTGATATAATACATGCAAGCAGACTCTTTAACTGAATTCACCTAGGCGAAATAGTAGGGAGGACGCAGCTGTCAAGGTTGCTGCCAGAAACATCCATCGATATGTAAGGGTCTCCAGTCGCCTTCATGGACGATGGTTTTATGGCGTCGGACTTCCTGGGATGTGTTTCGGCTGGATCAGCCTCCAGGGTCATCTGCATTATCAAGTCCAGCTCTCTCATCACCTCCACCATGGAAGGCCGCGCATCAGTCTCGTCGTGGCAGCAACGGAGGGCCAGCGACATGAACCTCCTGACGCACTCAGACGGGTAGGAGCCCATGCGGTCATCGATGACCGAGAACACCATACCTGACTGGTATGCCGCGTTCACCTGGAGAGTAATACAAGTTGTAGTAATCTCTCAAATGTTTTACTTCATCAACTTTAACTGCTGCACTCACATGCATCATCCTTCAACATTTGTTACTGAATGCCCACAAATCATTAATTAGTTCATGTATTAAGCATGCACTTTTTGTTTGAAAATTCAGTTCTGTTTAAAGCAGATCTCATCAAACGATAATTCATGTATCAAACAAACTAAACATGTATTGAATGGATATTACAAATTTAATTTATAGAACTAAAACCAGAAAGGAAAAAAACGTTCAACTATTTGTTACTGCATTTAATGTTGGTTATTGATGATTTTGGCTGAACTCAAATATTATAACATTGAACTCATATGTCTTTTTAATGTGGAAGATCATGGATTTGATTCAATAGTGGTGATTTTGCGTGTTGAATTTCATTATCCTATTTACATAAAAAATTTAAACTTTTCTCAAAATTTTCCTGGTAACAACGCATTCAACAGCAGAAGAGTAAAATCTAGGAATTAGAACCTAGACGTTGCAGTTCAGCAATCGATTATCTGAATCTGGGTGGCAGGAAAGTTAATTAATGTAGCATTTTCACCGGTATATTATTCCCTATCTCAAGGAGATGATCAACTTTGAGTACCATTTATGAGGAATATCTTCAGTTTGTTAAAGAAAATTTCTTGAATGAGGTTTGGGGAATCAACATTCAAGAAAAGCTGAAGGGCTAACCCCAAAAAAGGTGTCACAAGGATAACTCTTTACAATTATAATGGGACTTCAACCCAAAAAAAAAAAAAAAATGAGAGGAGGAAAATGCTTAACTTGGCTTTTGCTCTACCAGATTTTATTGTAAAATTTTTATGATTTTCCCTAATTTCAAATATTATAACTTGAACTCAAAACTCACTTGGATGTCAACATCATTGTGAGATAATGGATTTGATTAAATATTGGTGATTTTACGTGTCATAGATATTTATTCTCTTTTGTAATTTTTTGTTTTTCTGAATTTTTCCCAACCTTAACCTGAATTATATAGAATTACGAGTTTTTGTCCTTACCAAATTATCCCCAAATTTCAAACTGGTGACAAGGCTTTTATACACACATGATGTAAAGCATGTTCATCGCTAAGCTAGACAGTTTCAGACAGAAAAATGATCTGATTATGATGCAGTAAGATAGGTATTTACCTCCCGAACGATGTTCTTGCCATGCGAAATGGGCCGCATCCCAGTCAAGAGCTCAAGAAACACGATACCCAAGCTGTATACGTCACTTTTGTCCGTCAACTTGTGGGTTAGGAAGTACTCTGGATCAAGGTATCCCTGCTCCAATAGGATTGCATATTTGAGAACCAAGACATATAGCACTGATGTAAAGTAGTTGAATGTTCAGGTATCCAAGCTATACCAAACTGAGACAACAATAATATTCACTCCATTCATTCTCATGGGCTCCCACAAGATGGCTAAACAATTTTATTAATGCAGATAATCCGTAAGGCCTCCTTTGGTAGTGGTATGGTGATGATAATCACGCTATAAACCTGAAATGGCATTCTAATACCATTTGACAACAAAAATATTGGGTATATCTCTGACATGAGAATACCAGTTTTTATCCTAAAGTAGAGAGATTGATTAGGATTTATATTTAGATAAAGTAATACCCTTCATAAAGTGTTAATAAATAAAAATTCAGGTGCATCAATCAACCTTATTCTCTCTTTTATATCACTGCACGTTTCACTTGGGGGTGAACTGGTGAAATTGATATTTAAAAAAAGATGTATAAATTATACCAAAGATCAACCAAAGATTAAAGTGACTTATATAACTACTGAGTTTCTTAAGATATAAGTGGGTAAAGTTCATGACTACAACAATATCCTACCTTATGGATACTGCTTGCATG
This sequence comes from Acorus calamus, assembly GCA_030737845.1. NCBI lineage: Eukaryota > Viridiplantae > Streptophyta > Magnoliopsida > Acorales > Acoraceae > Acorus > Acorus calamus. The sequence continues at coordinate 27,751,534 of CM060878.1, read as the reverse complement.
ATTTTAGAGAAATATAACAGCAAGGAAACCATGAGATAAATTATTGTAGGCCACGCATATAAGCCAAACATACCGGAGTGCCTTTAACAATGGTAGATACATGACCAGGAACAGTCCCATTAGCTTCTAGAACTGGTGCAAGGCGTGAGAGTCCAAAATCAGCCACTTTAGCGGTAAACTTAGAATCCAACAATATGTTGGTGGCCTTGATGTCCCGGTGGAATAAGGGTGGATCCGCCTCAGTGTGGAGGTAGAGGATTCCCTTGGCTGAACCCAAAGCAATCCGCAATCTCGTAGAAAAACTCAATGGTTCTATTATTTTACCTTCCCATAAAACAAACACCAAAAACTTAATCTCCTTGTCAAGAAGAAAATAGTGAAGAACATTGGCTAAAGAATTTTAAAATCAGTCTGGAAATCCATTGAAAGCCAGGTTGTCATGAAAAGGTAACAACGACAAAATTTTGTTAACAAGTAGGCATAGTGGAAAATAAGAGAACTTATCTAGGAGTTTCTTCTGTAACAATCATTTACTTGTCAAAAGGGTGATGATACACTAATATTCTTGCAGTCATTCCTACAAATGCCACAACATCTAACACAGTATGAAATCTCTAATAGAATGAGTATATACTCCACTATCGCATTATATACTATCTACTCTATTCAATGTTTAAAATATCGATTTTATCGATATATTGAAAAGGGTCCAAATCGATATATCGAATATCGATTGATTTATCGATTTTGGTTTTTTTGCTGGGAAATATAAAAAAAAGATTAAAAAAAAGAAAAAATATCAAAGAAGCAGAAAAACAGAGAAAGATAATATACATATTTATAGATGTGTATTTTTTAATGAGTTGTTGAGGTGGAAATGATATTGTGGGGTATTTATAGGTTTAGAAAAATCAGACATCTAAATTATAAAAACAATTGGGAGCATAATGTGTAATAAAATCTCATTTGTAATGTAGTAATTATAATCATTTTAAACAATGATTCCATACATAGGATCCGTTTGTTTCGATGTAAAAGTGACCGAAAACTTTACTTTTCAGGAAAAGTAATTACATAGGGATGTTTGGAGAGGATTGAAAAAAACGGTTATAGAAAACTATTTTTGTAACCGCTTTCAAATCCCGATTTTGGCATCCACCTAAGGGGTTCGTACGCCATTTTCTAGGGATTAAGAACTCCATAGTTTTTAAAAGCTTATCAAAAGTTCTAGTTATCTTCTATTTTCAAAATTATAAATTTAAATATTTTAAACCAATTTTTTAATATTTCAAAGTTGTAAAAATACATTTCATTTAATTAAATGAATAAATGTAATGCAGGAACAATTCTTATAATAAAATTTATTAATGATTTCGATCTGTTTATAGTTATTATATTTTTTATATTCATAATTTGACATTAATGCATATATTATACAAAAAATAATATTTTCCAAATTTATAGAACCAAACACTGGAAAACAATTTCATGTTAACATTTTATGGGAAAACAAACGGCGAAAATCATTTTCCAGAAAATAATTTCATTCGAACCAAACGCCGGAAATGGTTTTCATTTTCTGGAAAAAAATTTCCACGTAAAAGGAAATCCCTAAGAAATCAAATTACATGAAACCAAACGGATAGCATACTACAAAATATTTTAATTGCAATTATAAAATAATTTTATATAGTACATATCAAATTTCAACATATACTTTAATCAAATTTAGTTTAAATACATTGCAAACAACCTAAGAAACCTATACATTTTTATGACATTATACAGTAGGTTGTTTCATTATTATTATAATTTTATAGGATTTCATTATTATTATAAAGCATTACAAACCTTTCATTTTCATAAATTTAATTGAAATTTCATTATTTTTGGTTTGTGAATGTGATTCATTTATTAAAACATTGACATAAAAGGACATGTTTTTGGACCCCACCACTAAAAAACAAGAAGAAGCAATTTCTCGTGAGAAATTGAGGAGAAATTCAGTTTTTTGCTTAAATTTTGATATATGTCCGATATTTATCGATTTACTCAGAAAAATCAATATATGTTGATCGATATTTAAAACAATGACTCTATTACAAAACATATAAAAAATCTATGCTTCATTAGATAAATATATATTTCAAAAAAGATTAAAAATGTGTTTGATCTGCAAAGTTGACTGCATGACTGACCAAGTGTAACATTTTCCATGTCAAAATCATATTAAAGTGGGTGTTGAAAGTTTAGTCTTGTAACACGTTAGATGATCAAAAGAACATATTTCACCATGAAATTTATTCATTTTTACATACTTATTAGGAAAGTTTCTTGTTCTTTATATTCAAAGCATATTTTACACAAATTGGTAATATTTATACATTTAATATGCATAATCATTAATTTTAATGTGGAGCCATATTTTAAAATTCAAAAATCAATTTGACAGTATTTAAATTTGGTAGGATCTAAATTTGACAGGTTATAAATTGGTAAAGGAATTAGCATTCAAAGCTTTATCAAAACTACTAAATTTGATCCATCAAATCAACAAAATCTCAATCAAATCAGCCTTGACATCTCCAACACATCAATAAGATCTCCGATAGATTTTGCAATTACATCTCCAACATATTTTTGCATATCGGCATTAAAGCTCCATCAAATCAGCATTTACAACCAATTCAGCCCTCAAAACCCCTATAATAAAGAGGAAGGTATCACTTCATTCAGCCAAGAAGAATTTTATTTTCAGTTTTGTTCTTTCTTTTCTGTTTTTAGTTATTGTTTCTTTATTGTTAGAGACATGGATTCTATTGTGTTTTCAATAAAAGTATCTCTTTATTTTATTTTCATGGAATATTTTTATTTTTATTCTAAAATATCACCAACCATGGTAGGCTAGAGAATCCTCCTATCAAGGAAAAGATTCCACCCCACGAGTTGAGTGATTAATTCTTTTTTTGTGCTTGATGTTTTCTGATTTTTTTTCATGTTTATATAGTTTCTTCAACTCATATTTCTTTTGATTATGGGTATTTTGAGATCTACCGTCCTTCAACTTAAATGGGATACGATTTTTGTTTTATAAATCCTATTTTTAGATCGAGTAGAAATGAACTGCTTTTGAAATATTTTATTTTCATTAAATGCAAAAGAAAGACCATCACGATACTTGTGGGGTGGATTTCCAATCTTTGGTGGTCTTTTTTATATATTGATTTCAACTTTAGCTTTTAGAATAGTTTTCTTAAATCAATCATTGATATTTTGTTTTTAAACTTTTTTGCTAAGAATTAATAATATTTTATTTTACTCATTTGCTTCAATAGCCTCCATGTGAGATCGACCTCTTACTATCACTTTCTACCAAGGATAGATAAGAGTTTTATATTTTGTTAGCGAAGACAAAATCTAAATGACAATTTTGAAATCATCAAATCTGCCACCAACATAACCTTTACAACGCTTACTTGTAAGTCCTGATCCTTTCCTCTAGTACCCATGAAGTTATATAGACAATTTACATAAGTTTTTGATAGATAGTCCATAAATTCAGATGTAATATTATATCTTTTAAATATTGATTTGAATGTGTTTTAGATTTTTGTTTTCTAGCATGAATGATTAAAACAATCCTACATGCATATGTCTGCAAAACATGTCTGCAAGAAGAACTTCAGCAGTTCTTTTGGAGAGGAATGCAACGATCCATCAAACAAAGTAAAAATTTCTTAACATGAATGGATAGAGTACACAAATGCTTACCAGAAAGGTGATCATGCAGCGTTCCATTGGACATGAACTCATAGACCAACATCTGCATTTTCAAACATACATTATAAGTTCAAATTATATTACCAGCATTATTCTTGACATACCTTGGATAACCCTCTTTGTGGAATAAAAGGCAGGCATGTATAGATAGCTATGGATTTCAAAATAGATACCTGTTCATCTTCTTCATCACAATATCCAATCAAAGAAACAAGATTTCGGTGATGCAACCTTGAAAGCAATTCAATTTCTGTGTAGAACTCTTTTGATCCCTGTAACGATCCTTCTTGTGCACGCTTTATTGCCACAACAGTACCATCAGTTAGGATGCCTTTGTAGACCTTACCATAACCACCTTGACCTACTTGGGTGGAGTTGTTGAAATGATTCGTAGCTGCTGACATTTCTGTGAAGGAGAATCCTTTCACACCTTCAATTCTCATTTGGGCTTTTGATACTGCAAATATAATTATTCAAATCTGCTCAATCCAAGCATCATATATAAATAGAACTCATAGATAACAATAGGACTTTTATATTTTAAAAAAACGACAAACACTGATACTAATTGTGACTTAACTTAGAATGAACAACCAATTGTCTCTGTGTGTGTCAGATGAGTTGTTGATGTTAAGCAATTAAAGGTGTATTTGCAGCTGTCTCATGCATAAGTTGTTTTTCTTCATATAATTACAAGGTAACAAGTTTGTTTATATGAATTGCTTGATGATCTGTTCTGATCAGTCCTAAAAAATTTATATGGCAAAGCCTGCAAATAATTTGTGAGGGAAATCTTCATCGTGCCAAAATAAAAATCAGAATTAATGTGCAGTTAAAATATTACGTGTGTCCTCAAACTTCCTTAATATTTGCACTTGTCGCATACATAATTTGTTTTCCATTATTACTTCGACCAAACACCAACTACATGGACAAGGGAGGTTCTCTGAAGATGATTCTCTAGCTCAAGAAAATAAAGCATACATGGGTTTAAATTTTATCTTCACTAGCATGTAGTTTTTGGAAAATCATAATGAACATAGAATGATCAGCTAATTGGATCAGATAAATGACTCATTTTGCAAAAAATATAATATCTGCATTCCTTCGAATACATAGATGACCAACCAGCACGCTTTTGTGAAATTCCATGGTGATATCCACTATGCCTTCTCAAAATGATGATTGATACAATTGCAGACAGAGTAACAGAAGCAGCAATGGCCCCCAACACAATACCCACCACCACGCCCTTCTTTAAACCTGAGTTGGTGGATTCTACCATATCTGTAAGAGTGTAGACAAAATATCAGTGTTTCAATTTAACTTCTAGAAGTTAAATAAACTTCAAGGATGAGCAAAATGAATTTTTATAGTTCTTAATCCACAATTTAATTGCTTGGAACAATGATAAAATGCTCGGGTATCAAAACAAAGACCTGGGTCCGGGCCACTCTGTGCATTTGAAATTAATACACAATTTATTTTGGACTTTAATCAAAAGAAGATGAAATATACTTCTATAATTCACATTTGATATGCATGGTTTATGGAACATACCAGTTGAATAAGGTCCGAGAAGAGTAAAGTTCATCAGTTCATATGGTCCAAAAATATTGTTATCCACTATATTCCACCCCGAAAACATTCTTTTGATTCTTCGGATCTCACTTGCATTGAATTTACTGACATTACGCGGAGGAAATATTTTCAAGTACATCCGTAGCCTTGGACCTTTTTCCCAGATGAATGAATCAACGGATAGCTGATAAAGAAACAAACCAAGGCCAGAGGAAAGGTATTCATTAAATGAGTCCAAATATGGCGGAAAATCTGAGAGGCCAGGACTTTTCAACCGATAACCAACTCGAAGTGGAGCAGCACAAAAACATGAAGGATAGAACGCAGGGATGTGTTCCAAAAATAAATCTGTAGCGCAATGGCATTCAGGTGTGGAATTCCTTTGTTTTTCATCTCCAGTGTGGGGCCCACAGAATTGGGTGATGTTCAGTTGGTTTGCATTTGCACACACAGGATTTCCTTGTAGCCTGAATAACATGTGCATAGAAAAGATGAGAATGATTCAAAGAAATATGTTGAAGCCAACTAAACAAAAGAGGAAGGGAAAGAATTAAAATAAAAGGAATGAAACTACATCAGTATTACATATATATAAAAGCGTGGTGCTAAACATGCATAAGGCTACAGAGGTAGACCCTCTTCACTGAGGGCATTGGATTTGAGTCTTACTCTTGCTGACATAAATAAAAATAATTAAAAAAAAAACACTTACCTATTAAAAAAAAAAGTAAAAAAAAAAAAGAGCTTAAATCTCACTTTTTTAAATTAATAGGAAAAAATGAAGCAAGGTTGTTCATTTCGGAAGGTAATGCAAGTGTGCCACTACGTGCTTCGTTAGAAAGGTGTCTCACACAAAGTAGTTACAGATTGTTTGTTATTCATGTAAATGCTAAGTGAAAAGACAAAGCCTCATATAAAGGTGTGTACGATGAAATGCTAAATTAAAACACTCTCGATGAGGAAATTTTACAGGGGAATTAATATCTAGTTAGTAAATAAAAGAAAGAAAGATCTGCTACCCATACTAAATGTCTGGTCATTATTCATGTTTGTTGATTGGTTGAGACATAATATCCACTACTCAATAATACTAAACCTGATCAGCACAAGAGCTTTTACTATATTCAAAAAGGTAAATTTTTTCACTATTCATAAAAGATTCAAATTCATGAGATGATGAGAAGGTAGAACTCCTCTGCAGACATCTGATGTCTAAAAGAAGAATAAATATTAACACAAATGAAACTCAAAAATGTAATTCAAACTGGCAGCCAATTTTCATCCATTTTCAGATGCATACATTTATGAGATATAAAAATCAAGTTGAACATTTGGGACAGCTTAGAAATAAAGGAAAGCAAGAAATGACAACATGGAGTGTGTGATGAATGAGACAAAAGAAGAACAGTTTTGAACCAGAAAAATAATGGCAATGGCCATCATAATGAGTGTATGGAAGACATATAAATAAATGTAGATAGTAAAAAGAACGATGGAATTTGGTACATGGTAATCATAAGAAGATACATGAGAAGAAGATACATGAGAAGCATGAGAGTATGAGACAACTAAACTTTGCTTCATTAGAATATAAGGAATTTTTGGCATTAAACAATTTGACCAGTAGAAGATAATTTTGAATATCTCAGAGTACATTATGATTCTATAAAGCAACTTTCAGAATATTATTGTTCACATTAGAAAGAAACATACATGAGAGTGACATTTGCAGGGGGACGCAGAACACCTGAAATATTTGAGATGAAATTGTTCTCAAAATCCCTGCAAAAATTTAAGTGTGAGAAATTCAGAGGACAGTGTTTTAATAAAATGAAAAACAGATGTTTCTAGTTTCAGGCCATACAAGATAAGTTCTGCAGTTGCGTTGAAAATCACTTTCTCCCAAGACAATGATGAAACGGAACCATTCAATAAATTGTTATTGAGAGACCTACAATATAAAATAAGTAACATAGGAATCCAAGTCTGAAAACTAAGTTCACCCTATACATTTTCTCAATAAAATATAAAACATGACATGCACATCTTCAGACATCTAAATCTGAATTCATTACCAAACAAACACAATGAACAATTAAAGTAAAACAGCATACTCACAATTTTTGGAGAAGAGGAAGATCCGAGAAGTTCGCAGGGATAAGACCAGTAAGATTGTTGTTTGACAGATCACTGTAATTTTTTAAAATAAGCATTTGGAAAACTGAAGTATAAATATTATAGGCATAAGACCTTGTCTATTCAAACAGTTCAAGCTTTTCACCAAATTCTATTGATCAAACTAATAAACTGAAGAACTGCCAAAGCAAACAAACAAGGGAATGCAATAGGAAATTATTTCAATCAGACACAATCAGGACTCATACGTACATTGTTGTAATGTTATTAGAAAGCTTATTTTCCGGTATAGTTCCAGTTAGCTGGTTCCAGCTGAGATCTCTGAGATGACATCACAATGTGGAAAACCAAACTCATCATTAACCATCAAAGAAAATAATCTTGGAAATGTAAAGTAAACCAATCTGTGGAAACTTACATATACCCAAGCTCAGGTATCCTGCTGAGATCAGGAATCTGTCCTTGCAAGCTGCAATTCCTAAGACTCCTGCAAAGAAAGGCTCCTTATACTGATGCAACCAGAAGTAGAACAAACCATTATGCATTTATACATGAGATAAACAATGGCTCTATGTTCTCGGTGTAGAAGATTGTGCAACTCAAGAAAACAAACAAAAACATAGAATAGTTTCTGCCTTCACCATTGGTCATCAAAATATATAAAGAACATTATCTCTCAGAAAAATAATTTGAAGAATGCCTGGATAGGCTGTAGTTTCAGTTTGCTGAATTTGATCCAACATTCATCTACATCCATGAAGTTAACCATAGTACTCTGACAGAATCATTGACTTTTATAGAGAAAACACTTACAACTTCAAAGGCTTTGTCATGTTCCCATAAGAGGTTGGAATTGAAGTCCCACTGAAGTTGTTATTATCCAGTTGACTGCAAGTGAGTATTAACAGTTAGACGACAATAAGTTGAAATCACGTGGCTTGAACAAACTGCATAGAACAAAAATCAGAAATGCAAGACAGATAAAAATATGATAAGTCACACAATCAGACAACTTGTAGCTTAGAACTATTCACCACAAATGCTTATGGTGTTCAGTTGACGAAGAAATCATGGTGCCTTGAGACAACCCAGGATCAGTTCAATATTCTGACCCATGATGTACAAAAGGTTGTCAAAGTCTCATTCCAAGCCCTGGATTACATAAAAGTAATTGGGAATATATGCAAATACAGACATAGCGAGGGCTTAGGGTTTTCATTTACAAAACAGCTAATGCAGTGAAACTGTAATCTAATTGCAAGCAAATGGAAATAAAGATAATGCAAGTAAATACAAGGCAACAGAGAATTTAACTGTGAGTACTTTTTTCAAAAATCCCAACAAAACAGGAAATGCAAGTAATTAAAATAAGCATTACTAATTATGTATATTTGAGCAATGGAAGTAGTACAGGATTACTCATTAAGTTAATATATAAAAATACATTTACGCTGAATTTTTACTCAGTCCTTACAGGAACTCATGATTTTCTAAGACAAAGTAATATGCTTTCAACTTTTCACGAAGCAGTTGTTTCGCAAATGAAGATTCCAGAAACAACAAATGTTACACTAGGAAGTACAAAAAGATCAGGCATGATATCACTTGATGATGGCCCACTTCTTTGCAAGTAGTTAACTTACAGAATGAGGAGATTTGGCAGCATATAAAACTCTTCTGGAAGATGCCCGGACAAATTGTTGTTATCCAGCAAGCTGCAAAATATGCACATAAATAGCTCAATGAATAAGAATGATAGTGTGACAGCTTCAAAATTTCAGACTGATGTCAAGGTACTTCATTGTAAGCGTTGGATAAGCAATAAACAAGCTTACAAGTGGACAAGGCTCGGTAATCGAGATAGCTCAGGAGGAATTTGACCACTGATTGAGTTATTATTCATGTGGCTGAAAAAAACATAGAACATGTAAATCAAACAAGATAATGGTGGAGTTTCTTTCAAGAGAAGCAGCAGTGTGAACAAGACTCTCACTTACAAGTGCTTTGTTTTATTCAAGTTTGCGAAGGACTTTGGTAATGGACCTGATATTTGGTTTTCATCTATCTGTATCCTATCCAAGTTAGGAAGATAACCTAACTCATCAGGTAAGGTGCCGGATAACTGGTTTCCATTCAAAAGCCTGGGACATGAAGGAAAAAAGTTACTTTTAGAGTATGTTTAAAATGAAAGATGAAAAAAAATCTTAAAAAAACCAAGACAAATTTCACACTCTAAAGAACAAGTAATTTAAAATTTTGCTAAAACAACATGGGAATAAAATTAAGATCAGAGTGAAATGCCATCCAGCACAGATATTATCTACATCATTGTTAAAAATCAATTAAGGAATCATTCAAAGGCATCTGTGTAAGGTAAATCCTCAAATAGCTGATCTCTTATTCATATTTTAGTGTTGACCATGATGTTTATAATCCAAAATTTGATCTTTTTTTTCTTGCAACATGATATTGCTTGAATACAATGACTTGGAACTAGCCAGCAATAGCTGGTTAATATTCCCTGAACCACTGATAAGCCAAAATGTTGATAAACTTTGCATATAATTTTGAAAACAACTGGAAAAACGTTTCAATAGCCCCCAAGAACCCTTAATACATAGTCTAACATGTATGGATCATCCATTCAACATCAGAATAATTACCATGCTGTATAACTGTCGTCTAATATAAGTTAACCAAAAAAATAAATAGCTTGCCTTGCTTAGAACTTTCTGCCATCACTTCTTAATCTGCAACATGACTTACATTATACAAATGAATTTCAATAATGTTGACTCTAAATATGTTTTGCAACTATCAAATATGAGACTGCAGATGAACAACCACATAATAAACACTATAGCTAGTTTTCCATTAATATGCAAATAAGATTTCAGTAATTTAACTTACAGAAGCTCCAAAGATTTAATGTTGCCTATCTCCTTTGGGATACTCCCACCTAACTGGTTCCACATAAAACTCCTTCAAGACAAAAAAGAAACACAATCAGCCTTTCAAAACTCTACAGCTTGAACAACCAATGCCACATGGATAACCAACTCTATCACCTGTAGCCTAAAGAGTTAAACCCGTGGTTTTGCAAATGAATACTATTTTTTCTCTTTGCAATTACTCACAAAGATAAAAGAGTGTTATTTAAGCATACACACATAGAAGAATTTGATACACACACACGCATGGACAACATACAATATTTTCATACGCGAAAGTTGACCAAGTTCGGGAGACAAACTTCCAGAAAAATTCATACTCCACAACTGCCTGCAAAATAAAAGCCTCAATATTATTCATTCATATTCCAACATTTACCTTCTAAAATTTTAAAGGTGCACCAAAGATTATAAAAGAAGCATCAATGATGGTCCAGGCTTTATGAACCAAAATAAATAAATAAAGGATAGTCTAAGATTTGATATATCGAGAGATTGAATTTTCCAGAAATTTCAGATATGGAATTCTGCAACTACATTTATTGCACGTATTAATGGAGGAGCTAAAGAATGTTAGATATATCACATTCCTCATCCTTTGTTTCAAGCTCAGTAACAAAATGCAGATTATTGTTTGGCATCTTGATATCTCAGAAGAATATTGTAACATGCAAAATATTCTTTTCAGATCAGTATCCCCCCAAGGAAAATATGGTTTCCAAGTTCTAATCGATGCATATATAGGTTCAAGCAGTTTAAAACTAAATTAAAAGAAATAAAAACAAAATATCCTCATTAGAACAAAACTGTATAAGCAACTTCTTTACCATAGTGAGACACACAAAATGAAGAAAAAATAATGTAATACCGAAAACTTGTTCGACAGGTCCGAAAGGGTAAAGATGTGAAGCTTCCCATTTTGGTGATTCAAAATAGAAATGGAGAATATCAAAAATAAGAACAAAAATGTGGAAGTGGCAGAAAATAAAATGAGGTCCAAGTAAAGGTATGTATCATTCAGGATACAACACTGTTTATTTGATAGGATTACAAAATACAACCAAGAACAAACAACCTATCTAGGAAGAAGACATTTCGATCCACATTGGCATGGAATAATGGGTCACATGAGTTCAAAGAATATGAGGCCAAGACTGTGTGAGTTTGTCACTAATGTGGAGGGTAGGACACGCAGGGTTCTATGACATGCCTGATACATACATTTCAAAAATTTTACATGATCCCTTTTTTTTCCAGGTACATAATAAAACCTTTCAAGGATCCGACTGCTATCACATTATTTTGCATGTACCATATGCCAAAAAAAAGGATCACTGAAAATCTAGGGAACAATAATGCAGAGAATTTAGACGAATAGCCACAAATACAAAATCAGTATTAGTAGTTAAGACAACAGCAGTTGCACAAATAACAATAAAAAAAATTAATAATCAAATTCAGTCAAACTAGGCAAACCATGATAGTCAATATTAGGACCTCCTCGGGAACAACCTACAAGGAGAAAAATAATGGAAGAAATATCAACACTTAAAAAAGATGAGAAAAGGAACTTCAAAAGGTGAGCATACAATTCTTGGACATGCAGGTATCCGTCATCGAATGTTGTATTGAAGCACACAACCCCTGTCCAGTTTGATGTGCATGGATCTCCTTTCGTCCAATTTAGGCGCTTATATGGATCAGTCAGGCTCCTCCTAATAGCTCGTAATGCGCTAACTGATAAAGCATAAATCAATAGTTAAAGTTTTATAACAAGCGATAATATATATCTGCACTGTTCAGAAAAAAAAATAGAAAGAAAGAAAGATACATGCAACAAGACGTCTTGTTTCACGACGACTTGTTTCACCTTTACCACTAATCAAGAAATGCAGATGCTGCATAGATATTTCTTAGTTCCCAAAATATTTTTTTCCCTCACATGAGAAGTCTTCATTGGTGTTAACTTGTAATTCTTGATCATCATCGAACAGGAGAGTTCAGATTTAACAGCATAGAAATCCGTACAGTTATATATGCATGATGTTAACATCTTCAAATGATACTGGCCAGATCCAAGAAGTGTATGAAAAAACAACAGTTATCCGAAATTTTGCCCCACTAATAATATTGGTGAGAGAGAGATAAAATATTTGACTTTAAAATATCAAACTCACAAAGCAACCTTCAGGATACAAAGGCAATAAGGGAAAAATAACATGAAGAGAACTGCATAATGTCTGAGACAAAAAGATGAACACTGGTTTTTACAGATTAAACCCAGTCTTGTTGAGTATCTAAACAAAAAAGAGAAAACAGAGTTGAACCACAAAAATTCCACTGTTTCAATAAAACACTAAACCAGCAATAAGCATAAAGGTGGTTAGAGACCAGCCCATCATACCCAAAGAAGTTTTTTGTCTCATCCAAGATAAACACAGGTATTTCAAAGTGAAGTGCAAATCACAACCAAGTTATGTCTCTCCACAGGGGCAGACCCCCGTTGTGTGGTGGGGGAGATTAACACACACACTCCTCCCCCAAAATAGAAAATTGAAAGAAAAAAAAACACACTTGCATTTCAACCATTAAATAATAATTAAAAAGAAAAAAGAAAAAACAAGATGAGAGAGGTCTTAAATTTTCAAATCTATATGAGTTAATTCCTTTGCACAAATCAGAAGACAACAAAGACAAATCCTCCCAGGTGTCTCAGGTTGCATGTGCAGCTCTTGTTCAAGATCTCTCTCGGTCGAATGGTTGGATAATTCTTTGATCACTAATATTAATGAAGATATTTTTGATAGCACCAATACAAAGACAATCATTCAACGCTCTCAGAACAAGAAGAGCCACCGAGGACAATTGCTTTTAACGGATATGACAAATTAATCTTTCAAAGTTTAATTTTTGTGAATGATTCAATGGATTTTGTGAATGTTTTTATTGAAAATTAATCTTAAATCAACAATACATTGCATATTTATGGAGTTCTAGTTTGGTATTCCAAGTAATTTTCTTCAAGTCCCCCCTTGCAGAAAATCCTGGGTCTGCCACTCTCTCCATGTAGAGTCGTAGACCATCAATAACTACCACACAAGTAGGAACATGTAAATAATTCTTCCATCCCCAAGAGTGTATAAGAATCAAATGGTAAAAAAAGATAGTATCATAAACTCCAAAACAAAATATTTTACCTTCTGTTTGGGAAGTGATCTGAGCCTCTGCACACGGTCCAATGCAACACAAACATGCCACCAAAACCAACACCCATAAAAGATAATTATACCTAAACATCTTTCCCAATATCAATTTCTCCCGACGCCCAATGCAACAAGTTCCCAACCTATCAGACTCGCCCTGTCCAAACCAAACATAGAATTGAAATTAATAAAACTTCATCACAAAAATTGAATAAGCTCAATATAGCATTTTAAAGCTACTTAATTAAATAAACACATAGAACAAGCATCTGAACATCAATTGAAGCACAAAACATAGTTGCTAAGGATTATGTACCGAAAAGACGATTCAATGAACACCCAGTTGAAAAAACATGATTTTGAGGACGGATTGAGTGCCTTCACTTCAAAACACAGAAACCCAGATGGATTTAGAAACCAATATAAATACTCAAGAGACTGTGCTCTCTCCAACATAATATAAGGAGCGGAGAGAAGCAGTTGTTGCGAACTGCTTCTGATGACCGGGTCGCAGTGACGGATGCAGGGATTGGTAGCGAAGAAAAACATTGTTTTTACGAGGGAAAGAAATTAGGGTTTTTTAAACAAAAATTGGCCTTTGAATTTGCGAATAGAGAGAGATCAAGCGAAAACTAGGGTTTCTTATATTTCGGACCGTTTTTCATGTTTTCGTAAAGACGAATTTGGTTGTTCTTCTGTTGTTTCTTTGTTCCGTTGGTTTTTTAAAACGCGCAAAATCGTAACCCTAAAATGTTTTTCGTTTTTCCCATTTACGCAGAGATCCCTTGGGGACTAAGATAAAAATTTGATTATTCTATAGGGCCTAACTGTAATCATCCGAAGACAAGGGATGTGTTTAGGCTCGAATGAAAAATGAGTCCCCTTTCATATTGTACTAGTGATGATGTACACGCTTTGCGCGAGTACATCAATTACATAAATGTACGCGTTTTTATTAAGTAATAAAAGAATTCACAGACAATAAATGTTCATAGTTTTTTTTATTTATAAAATTTTATGAAATAGTTATTTTTATGACCATTAATATAAACATAAATATAAAAATGTATTAGAGATAGAGACTATTTTTCAGGGATCTTTTTATAAATAAGACGGACCTCCATTAATATAAACATAAATATGAAAATGTATAAGAGATATGAACTATTTTTCAGGGATCTGTTTATAAATAAGACGGACCTAGGGGCGTCTCTGCAAATTTCCGGTCCTGGGACCTATTTACATATAACCACATAAAAGGACAAATTTAACCGATTTTTATAAGGACCTATTTATAAATAAGATGGATACATGGGCTTATCTGCAAAATGTCCGAGCATGGCTCATACAGAATGACCATAGTCGATTTTTATAAGGACGTATTTATAAATAATATGGATACGGGGGCTTATCTGCAAAATGTCCAAGCATGGCTCATGAAAATGACCGTTTTACCCCGTTGGCGAAATTTTGTCGCCATCGTCGCGCTTTATATATAGTATATATATAAGATCCCGAGTAATAGCATGCGGTGTGCGGCGGCGTGCGGACGCGATGTCGTTCGTCCGATCGCGGGTCCATCGCATCCAACGGTCGATGTGAATCGCACCCGACCGTTCGATGCGATGAACCCGTGATCGACGCTGCACGAGTCCGCACGCCGCACCGTATCATTCCTCAAGATCCCTAAGATTACTCTGTTCAAATTACTTTGTTAAAATACATAAATAAAACTAATTACATAACATCAACATCATGAACAATTATTACAATTAATAAAATATCTAAATATTTATTAAATAATATTATATAACATAAAGAGTAAAAATAATTATGTAGTTTGTAAATTAGAAAAGTAAAAAAACTAAAAAAATAAACGGTTCACATCTAAATGGTATGGAATAGAAAATGCTAGTTTGGGATGGAATAATAAAACCATCAGACTGCGACAGAGAATTTTATTATTGGATTTGCGACTTAAATGTTTTTTTTTTTTTTGAGAAAAGATAAATCTATCTTAGATGATCATAAGAATTGATAAAGTTATAATTGAGATATTACAGATCTAAAAATTACTAAAAAAGCTAATTTAAAGACTTAAATAAATAAATTTTTATAAAAACTAAGTATTGTTAGTTACATAACAAATAATCCAAAAAAATCTCTTCGTTATATTTCTTCATGTAAAATTTAGTGTGAGATTAAAATTGACCAAAACTCTTCTGACCTTTCCCTTCTAGTGTAACTCCATAGATAACAAATAATTAATTGATTTCATGCACTGCATTTGAATTCAATAACCCTATATAATATGTAATCAAATAATAGAATACTATATAAAAGTCTCTTAAACCAAAAACTTGCCATTTGACCATTTTGCCCCTATTAATCCATTCAATCCCATTACAATCCATTCACACCACTTTAATTACAACCATTTTACCATTTGACCCCTACATTTATATTTAATCCTATGAAAATCCATTCATATCTTTTTAATTGCATTCATAATTTATTCTAATACATACATTTCATCATATAATATATTTATTAATTTATAATTAAAATTGGGTATCATAATATTATTAGGACAAGAAAATGCTTATAAAATGAAAGGATATTCAAAATACAATTCGTTGTAACCAATTTAAATTAGATTAGTACATTTATTAATTTATAATCAAAATCAGATATCATAATATTATTAGGATAAAAGGAGGCTTATAAAATAAAAGGATATTCAAAATATAATTCATTGTAACCAACTGAAATTATATTAGTGTATATTTTAATTTATAGTTAAAATCAGATATCATAATATTATTAGGATAAGGGGATCCCTATGAAATAAAAAGATATTGAAAATATAATTTACTGTTAGAATATATTTTGTACTCTATTTAAATTATAAAAATTATATCTAAGAATATATTCCTATTCATATAAAATTTAATTAGTAGCTTTAAAACAATATGTAATTGTTTTCAAACATTTTAATATTTTACAGCAAACCAATCTCAATCCTCAACTTTTTCTCCCCAAAACATTCGTTAAATTTTTTTTGGAGTATGAATTCATTAATTGCTTTTGGTAATTGGTAACAAAATAGTTATTAGTATATTCAACAAAGTATTCATTGTCATCAAAACTCTTCCCCAACCAATACTTAACCTTTCCCAATTCTCACCGACAAAACATCATTCTTTCCCTGCCTGTTCATCTTCTTCACGTCTTCCCATGCCTGCTCATCATTCTTTCCCAATTTTTTTATTGTTATTTTCGATCACGGTTATTATTTGCTTGTTGTAGCAAATCAGACCTACACGAGAATGATGGGGTTTTTGGGGATAATGGGAAATGGATTCTCCGAATTTCTTTGATTTTTCAATCACTGCATATTTCCATTGGTTTAATGATAGTTTGGAAGTTGTTTTAATTAGTGTTCAATATCAATTTTTGTATTGATGAGTTCTTTTTTTTCTGTTTGAAATTGGTAGTCTAGAAGATTGCGGAGAACCATCTTATTATTGTTTTTTTTTTCTATCAGGTACTTTTGTTTTTTTTATTTATGTTTATTTGAGTGGCATGCCATGTTATCATAGCTTGAATATGCTGAGAATGAGAATTACTTTCTTAATCACATTATAAACAGACAATAGTATGACGATATGATAGATTGGGAATGATCTTGGTCTATTGATTATTTAGATTTGTGTAAAGTATATTATAATGGTCATAGTTTTATAATATTCCTCAAGATCCGTGTAGTAACCCGATGAAAGTTGTATTTACTAATTAATTCTATATAAAAATTAATTAATTAATTTGACAAATGAGGTGCAGTGGTGAATTTAGTGAAGATATCTAATGGATCACGCTATATATTATTTTTTAGTCATCTTTGTAGTTGTGATTGACAAGGATGCTTATGACATTGCAACAGTGACCAGGGCAAGCTAATGGATTCTTTGATAGTATGAGAATTTTTGGATGTGTTTTGAGATTTTTTTTTTTGCGGGTCCTCTTATTTACACAATTTAGTTTGTATTTCTAGATTGATTATGAGAACAAAAATGGGACCTAATTGTAGGTTGTTCAACTACTCACTGATCTGAACCTTATTGTGACAAAATGATACATGAATTTTGATAGGGGCTGGTTCATGAATGGTATACTTTATGTTTTCAATAATATTCCACACATTGGGTTTTGTTATAGTACCTATATCAATTGATTGGATTTTTTTCTTTTCATGATTCTATCAATTTTAGTGTTTAATGTTACTAACCATGAGAGAAAGAAAATTGTAGATGAAAGCATCTTCAAATACCTTAACAATGTAAACGTTCTTTTACTCATCATGTTATGTTAGTTATTGATTGTGTCCACTCTTCGTAAAAAAAGTTCTAAATTTATATTATATAATTTGTCTTTGATAAACTTGTGGATTGATTTTTTGTGTTAATTGTGTATATATTTCTCAGTCACAAAAAAAAATGACTAGAAGTTTGTACGGTTCTAGCAGGTTTTAAATGTAGACTTCTCGACACACAACACTCCGGCTGCAGCTGTGAGTTATGTTACTGATGAGGCCGCAACTGTGCAATTGACTACCCCAGATCGGTGGCCTGCTATCACTTAAAGGGATGATGAGGTATCCTCACGTCAATTTATTATGTTGAATGCGTTATACAGATGAATTTGTGATTAGATTATGCTGTATTTGTGGTTGAGACCAATTATTCAGATAGATGGGGGTAAACGAATGAGTTCGGATATTAATGAACTCTATAGAAGAGTTATCTATCAGAACAATACTCTTACCGATATATTAAAAACAAGTAGATCTACGCCAGGGGAATTAGTAATGTGTCAGGAGAAATTAGTGTAAGAAGCCGCAGATACACTTCTTGATAATGGAATCCGCGGACAACCAATGAGGGATGGCCATAATAAAGTGTACAAGTCATTTTTATCATTTTCTTATAGTTGGATTCACATAAGAACGTAATGAAATGAAAATTATTTTTTTCTAATTAATATGATGATTATATTATATAGGTGATTTTAGACAGTTTTCCTTCAATTTATTCTTCGCACATACACATTTTAGCTTGATTTAACTAGGAGGATACGATGATATGTTGATCACATTTTTTTCCATTCACTTTCTTCTTGGCACACCCATTTTAACTTGTGGGCCCTTATAACAAAAAAATGGATATTTCGCTGAAAGTGCTGTAGAAATTTATTCTAAACTCTAACAAGGTATGGTGAGGCCAATTACGGTGACAATTCGATTATAAAGAGATTCTTTTGTAGGTTTTTTTTTTACTATTTGTTTAATAAACTTATTTTTTGAATAGTGTGTATCACAGACAAACAATGAATTGATGATGAGACGATCGAGTATCTTTGACTATTTTAGCTATGCAAATAACATCTCTTTCATATACAATCGTTCATGCTTTCATCTTTGCATCATGTTTTGCCTCAAATGTGTATAAGCCACTTCAACTTTCAGTGTGTAGTATGTGTTGAAAATTAGACATTTGGGCTCGTTTTGTCTGAAATTTAAAAGTTCCTAGATATCTTGTGATCTATTTGTATTTTAGCTTATCCTTTGTTTTTTTAGGTGGTTTATTTTACATTGTTTGCTTTTAAAATTCCAAATTTTCTGTTTAACAATTACTCTCTAATGAATAATCAATACTCTTTTTTTTTTATATGATGTGTCATTTTTTGACACAGGTGGGTATTTGTTTCAACCATTGATGAAATTAGTTATCTAATTTAGGAACTAAATATTTCATTTACAAGGTGCTTTAACATTTTTGAAGAATATGTCAGTTTGTATATATGTTGGTGTATACCAATTCTTTCTACTTGTTTTCAATTATTCGAAAGAATTTTTCGTGGGATTGGGGCAAACAGGCGGAGGTAGCCTTCCCAGCTCGACCGTAAGGCCAACCACGAGGGTCCCTTCGATAGCATAAAAAAAAAGAAAACAGAGGTTGCATTGAATATATTTGAGGTATTACAGATGATTTTTATTTTTTATTCATAATATTTCTGTTTTTGCAGTAATCTGATTTTTTTATTACTATTACTATTATAGGTTATATTCTATTATCCGGAGCACCCAATGAAAACAAAGGAACTGGTGGTGACACAGCTGTCGGTTTTGACTCCAACCCAATCAAGTTAATTTTTATAAATTTTAAAATCTGATTTGGTATGTAGTCTATATTTAAAATATTTTCTTGTTATTTTAATTACACAATTGATTTATTTTTTACTTTTGAGTGTTTTATTCATGTACATTTACTTTCTTTTACCAAAGAGACACTTTTGCTTGATATTAAGTTGACTATTTTCTTTTTCTTTTTCTTTTTTTAGTTAACTGAAACTATAATAAAATAATATATCAGATAAATCAAATTTATGCTAGACTTAGGTCTAAGAGAAAAAAATTAAATAAGTACTTATTAGTAGAAGTAAAAAATACTCTCTCCCTGTCAAGTGATCCAACAAAAAAAAAACTTTCATCATAATTTATGAACATGAATAGTGCCTAAATTTATAAAAGAATTTTCTAGCTCTCTTCCTCTCATGTATGAATAATTTCATTGTAGTTAATATTTTCAAGTTCCTTCCAATCACGTTCATTTTTATAAAGATTTTCAGTTTTCCACTCTCCGATTTTTCCTTATGTTCATCTAATGTTTATGATATTTTCTACATATCCTCCCAAATTATTGTATTTAAGGATTTAAAATTTAAGCTATGTGTTACTATGCCTTATCTAGCAGCAGGATGTTTATGTCTACATGAACCTATAATACATATTGATCATCATGTAATAACTTATACATCATCCTTTATTTGTAAAGTGAAATGCATATGTACTAAAGGTCGTAATGTATAGATATTGGTTGGTGATTTCGAAACCCAGTTACGACCTCTCATTTCTTGTGTTTTTTATTTGGTGAACGATCGAAATGAATAAAATCAAACTAAATATGTTTTTTTTTTTTTATGTGCATTTGCACTTTTTTCCCCCTTTGTGTGTATTTGTTTTATGGGAAAAAAACATATGGAACATTGACTATTATGATATGTTTTGTTGCGTGTTTAACACCATCATTTTTATTCTCTGATTGGTAAAGCTATTGGTAGTTGCCTAAGGTTCTTATATAGTTATTAAGGACTTTTGATCTAAGGTTAAGCTACTAAGGTTAAGTTAAGGACTTTTGACCTAAGGTTAACCTAAGGACTTTTGACCTAAGGTTAACCTAAGGACTTTTGACCTAAGGTTCTTAGATAGTTTTGTCCTGAATAAGAGCTGAAACACCATTTATTATAATCAAAGATAAATCTATGACATACACTATACATATATACGTATTATGACAAAATCAATTCATTCAAATTTCTATTCAAGTATGTATTTTATTATACAATCAAAATTAAAATCATATGTTGGGCAACATATAATTAAAACATAAATATCGGGTATCTTCATAGAAAAGATGAATATTTTGACTAAATGGATGAATTAATGGACATTAGGTTTTTCAAACATGTGTTCACTCTTGTATACATGTATTGAGTTATAATTATGAAGATGTTATTGTAACTAAATTATTTGACATGAATACTATTCAAAAAATATGTTAGACTTTGTTCATGTGCATTTGCACATACGTAACAACTAGTAGAATAAAAATATCTATAGCTGGAGAGGGTGGTTGATGCGAATACGAAATCCAATCTCTACAAACAATTCATTTAAATTAATCGGGGATTACATAAGAACACTAATCGTCAACCCCCAACCTCCAATGTCACCGCGGGATATCGTCATATGGAAAAGGTACATTGAAAAGTTTAACAAGGTACGGATTAAAATATATATAATATGGTGATGAAATTTTTTTTTTAACGAAAATATGGTCATTATTATTTCAAATAGAATAATGTCTGAAGGGATGAGGAGATACATATTTAAATACAAAATGTCAAAACTAATAAAATAAAACAGACAAGAGAGCATCTTGAGCCCAGCTCTGTTGGAAAGAGAACTCAACGTCAAGTTTGGTATCGTATACTTCACTAACATGATAGTGAATTATACAATTTTTTTAATTCTAAATACACTACATTAGATGATTCATTCAAGTATATTTTTAATTATTATTAATATACCAATTAAATATATGTATTTAAAATGTATTAAAACATGTGTGGACAACAAAAAGGAACTTAAAAAAATTGTCTCTGACATTTTTCATTTACACAGTTATCAGCCAAAATAAACTGTTAATTTTCAGCCATGCTTTGCTCCCGTTTGAATCGAGGAATAAGTTATTATGTAGTTTATACCTATTACAGAACATATAATTTTATCAATGGAATAAGTGATTTTCTGTTTGGTTGTGTTTTTTTAAAAATTTTCATTAGAAAACGTAAGAATAAATGATGAGTTGTTTAGTTGATGAAAATAAAATGTGAATAAAGTATAAAAATGTGATTTGACATATGGGCCCTATTGATGTATAAGAGGTGTTGATAGGTGATTTGATGTAATGAGATATGATTTTTTTATATGTGAGGGTGGACCCCACTTATCCATGGGAATAGACAAACTGGATATAGCTTATCCTAGGGGTTACTTAAAATTATTATACTCTTTTATACTCATTTATACTGGCATAGTAATATCAAGTTATACTCTGCAAATAAACAGTCATTTCCCCTATACATTCTTATACTACCCTTGTACCCCCCCATTCCACCTTAACCCCTCGTCCAAACGGCGGAGGGTTTTCTTATATATTTTTTTAGAAAATTAAAATATTTTAGGTATTTTAAAATTTATTTTAAATGGCTTTCTCACACAATAGTCCTGTGAGAAGTTTACATGAATACACGTGCAACTTGACAGGGTTAATATGTAATATAATATAAGCTGTAAAAAAAGAATATGCAAACAATGGATGAGTTCATTTACTTTGAATTTTTTGCATGGCATACGCCATTCATAACTTGTGGCAAGATACATGCTGACTTATGTAAAAAAATGTTATCAGATTTTTATATACCCACTATATTAAAGAAACTAGGGATAAGACTCTTATGATAGATCTTGGATAATCTTTTCATTGTAGATCTTGACTTATGTAGAAGTTAATACAACAAAAAGTCATTATATGAAAATAGGATCTACAAATGACTTAGTCTTTGTACAAGTTGTTCCATAATAATATAATTTATTCACACATCCATATGACCAGGTTTTTGCATATGTTTCAATCTTATTTGCAAGGCATGGAGATTGGGGATTCAATTTTTGCATAATAATGGCCTTTTATTTATTGGATAGTTTCAGATCAAGGAAATATTGAGATGGTTTTTATCATTCTATTTCCCTAATTTTCTCTTGACACTTGCATTTCGTTTTGTTAGTCACATTTTCTCTGTCTTATGCATACTAATTTGAAATTCTAAATTGATGATAAATCCATAACAAATCAGACCATGTTTGAACATTTTCATTCCATAAACACAAAATGCCTCACCTTTCCTCTTTTTTTATTTCCAGAAAACCAATTCATTCATTGAAGCTGACTGTTGGCCCTTCACAACAATCTAAAACAATTCCATGCACACTCACTGACACTAAAAATAAACACCTTCACAAATCACATACTACACAAACCTGCAATAGTAGTAAAACCTCTCATGGTGTCTCCGCATTGGACTCCATCAACCCGTTCTCCTCGGAAGGCCGGTTCTCCATCTCCGACAGCCCAACCTCCTCGATCATTTTCACCACCTCCACCATCTTCGGACGTGAGTCCGCCGACTTGGCAACGCATGCCATCCCCACCTGCAGCACCTGCACCATCTCCTCTTCAACATTCTGATGATGCCTCATCAACTCCACATCAAACACCTCGGCGTCCATTCCTCCCTCAACACAGATCTCACCCACCTCGGGAGGTCCATTACATCCTCACCGTTCCCTGGTGACCGGAGTGGGGCCTTGCCCGTCAGCATCTCGAGAAGTAGGACTCCGAAGCTGTAGACGTCCGATTTCTGAGTGAATTTACGTGCTTCAATAACTTCAGGGGCGCGGTAGCCAATGGTCCTTGGTGGGTTGGCGGGGAAGTTCATGACGGGGGCCAGGCCGAGGTTGGAGACTGATGGTTCATAGTCCTCGGAGAGGAAGATGTTGGAGGACTTGATGTTACCATGGCAGAATTTGGCATGCAATTTGGAATGGATGTAAGCAAGACCTCGAGCTGTGCCAAGGAGGATCTTCAACCTTGTGTTCCAGTCTAGTGGAGTCCTTCCGGTGGTCCTGTTGCCTGCACATTATGTTTGGTGGGATGAACAAAAACGAATAATGAATGGAGGACTTGAACAACAGAATGGAAAGGGAGGAAATGTTTGAACTTGGTGGTGTAAAAATGGATTCAGATTCACCACCAAAAGCCTGGTGCCATTTAAGAGTGCCAATGTTTCATTTTAATTCATCCTCTCTTTGTTTCCAAATCCAAAAATCTTATTACGGCTGTAAGGTTCATTTGGAATCAATTGTCAACTGATTAGCTTCTGCAAACGCAATTTTCATCACTTTAATAAAATGAGGTTTCACCATAGCTCATGTGATGAAGGTTGAGTCTCTCATTAGGTCTCTTATTCTAGCAGATATTTATTGATAAACATTAAAGTGACAGTAATAGAAGAGAAATCATACCATGAAGAATGGAAGCCAAGCTGCCAGTTTCTATATAGTCATAAACCAGGAGCTTCTCATCCTTAGAGTAATAATAAGCGCGAAGTGGAACGACGTTCGGGTGCTGCCCAACCCTTCCCACGGAATCCATCTGTTGTTCAAACTCTCTCTTCCCAACTATCACTTCCTTCAATCTCTTTACCACCACAGTCACCCCCTCCTCAAGCGCAGCCTTATATGCAGTACCATAACTCCCCTTCCCCAGCACCTCAGCCGAAGCCCTCAGCAGATCCTCCAAGTCAAAGTTGTACGAGCATCCCTCGAAGAAGACTAACTTATTCTTCTCAGCTTCTTGCGCTCCACTGCTGAACTCCTCTTTAGGCTTCACGGTTCTTCCACCACTCAAGTCTTCACTCTCGAAGAACCACTGAGTTCACTAGCTCTTCTCTTTAGACAACATACTAACAGAGTGATTACCAGAAAGAACAACAGCGCAGAGCCACCGACTACAATTGCAATTATGGACTTTTTCCAGCCATTGTGTGGTTTCTGAGAAATGGGATGTGTCGGACAAGAGCCAAGAGGAAACCCACACAGAGAATTTCCCAAAAAAGATGATTTAGAGAACTTCTGGAGCGACGGTGGAATGGTGTCATTTAGATGGTTGTAGCTCACATTCAAATGCTTCAGCTGAGGTAGGTTAAGATTGGGGATGTGCCCCATGAGAGAGTTATTTTGGAGATTAAGTGAAGTTAGTTGGGTCAGATTTCTGATCCCCGGGGTATCTCTCCGGTGAAGGTGTTAAAGGAAAGGTCAAGGGTGTTGAGGTTGAGAGGGAGAGAGGGAGGCACATTGCCGGAGAAATTGTTATGTTGGAGGTAGAGATAATGAAGGGAAGGGAGAGATAGGACATCGGAGGGGATACTCCCACTTAGACGGTTGGATCGCAGGCTCAAGATCTGGAGGGCATCAAGCTTACCGAGAGTGTTTGCAGGTATAGGGCCATGGAGACCAACACCTGGAAGTCGAACAGCGATCACTCGAGTTGAATTTGCAGTACAAGTGATGCCAAACCAAGATGTACATAAAGGGATGGACTGATTCCAATTGAGCTTGCACCCGTGTGGGACCGCAGAAAATAAGGCAAGGAGGGCTTGCTTGTCAGAGTTTAGATCACCGATGGACAGAGAGGGGAGACACAGTAAGAGTATAAAGAATGGAAGTGATGCAAGAGTTAAGTGTGAGAGCCCTTGTTGATGATCCATGGATTTCTAAAAGCACAGTGAATTCAGAGAGATCAACTGAAAGAGTTATTCTTGTTTTCCTGTTGCAATGACAAGGTACATGGGATGGTATCAGTTCATCGAAGTATGCGAAAACAAAGCTAAATATACACCAATTGAAGACATGATGATACATGATACTTTTCTTTCTAAAAACATGAACAGTGGCCATGCCCAACAGTTTCAATAAAGAGGGGGAGAGAGAGATTTAAAAGCAACAGGTCCCACCAAGAAGGAATCTTTAATAATTTATAATGGACAAGTGTCCCTTTAGTCCTCTATGTATCTGTTCATGAGTAGTTATGTCTAAAAGAGTGAACGATTAACTATGAATGACATCTTTACATTTATTGGCATATAAAAACCTGGAACCAGACCAGACCCATTTTCTTGGTGAGGAGCACTTACGAAGGTTGCATAATCGGAAATTATGATTAATGCAGGACTGGACTCTGTTCCTCTTTTTTATCTTTGTAGTATTTCAATACAGGCATCTCTCTTTATTGACCCTTCTATTGTATTCCCCAGTTCCCTTCAAACTTTCAATTGAAACTACCACAACAACACCTAACATGTAGTTCTGTCACAACCAAAAAATCTGATTTCCTCGAGCATTGTGAATTAATCATGCAAGCATAGGTAGCGCTGAACCCAAACATTTTTTAAGAGAAAAAACAGCTTTAATTATTAAAAAAAATGAGCTTTTCAGGAATATAAATAAGCATGCTTTCTAAGAATCTATTTCTAAATGATGCTTTAACTGATTTTTTTTTGCTAAACGGGTTTCCAAACGCTATCTTAACTTGAAAAGCATATCTATCTATACAATATGACCTGAAAAACTAACAGTCCTACCAGATCAGCAGAACTGGTCTTTTCACACAGCAATCATTTTGTCACTTTCAAAAAAGTGTATTCCAAGGAATTATTTGTATATCAGGAGGGGAAAAAAACAGAAAGCAGTCCCATCAATCTCTCTCAAGTTTTTAACAATATCTATTAATAAAAAGAAAACCCTGTTCAAGGGGGAAAAAAAACTGATTCAAAACCCACCAATAATACAAAGCCATTAGTTGCAAGGTTGGGATGAACAGTGAGGACTTGAATGGGCGGTTGGTGGGCAATGAAAAGGTGGAGATGCTTAAGCAGGAGCAATTCCAAATAGAGAAAAGCCAAAGACGTAGCCTTTCTTTACAGGGAAACACAAATAAACGCAACAACACACAACAGACCCACTTATTATTCATTAACAGTGACTTCACAAACATGAGATGGGAATTTAATGCTTACCATTAATGGAAATAATGGAGGGTTGGTCAGGACGCATGTTAACAGGGTTTCCTCATGAGTCTCCGTGGATTTCGGACGATGATCTGCCATTGGAGATCGGAATAGTTGGTTTTGAGACCTGAAAAGGAAAAACAAAGCTTAAAACTCTTATTGTGCTTTGAATTGCTTTAAATAAGGTTTTTTTAGCTTTTTTTGGTCTAAAAACGTGATAATGGGAGCTAAAGAGACGATCTTTCGAGCTGCATTGTTTCGTTGGAACCCTAACCTTCATCAATGGAAGCTCAATATTCGATTTCGGGGGGGGGGGGGGGGGGGGGGATACGAATCCTCGAAGAGATAATGAAAGAGTGAAGTATTACCTTTTAAAGCAAAGTGGAGATCCGCCATTAAACGTAGAAATTGAGCCTTTTTTAAAAAAAGAAGTCGGAGGCACTGACGTACTTACATTCAATCGAAACCAGCTTCAATTCGAAGGCACTCGGAGCGTCTGATCTCCGCCATTAGAGATCGGTTTGCGAAGCTCAAGCAAGAACATGAAGATCGAGTCCAACGAGTGTCCCGTGCTCGAGACGCTCACTCTCTTTAAAGCTTCGCAACCGCCATTAAAGCTGAGTACGAGAACTCAAGACAGTGAGCGAGCGTCGCTTTCTTTTCTTTTTTTTTGAGTCCGAGTTTTATTGAAGTCCGTTAACCCAGTGTGGACCCCCAGTTTCTCGTTATGGAAAGTTATAAATAAGTCCCCTTCCTAATTAAAATAAAAAAGAAAGTTACAAATAAGTCCCTCTCTAATCTCTATGTTTCGTTATTTTACGAAAATATTCCTTTTTTCTATAACGCAATGTATACTTTATTGATTGATGAAGTGTATATTCATGAAGTGTATATTCTTCACTCATATATTGCATTGCTTATATATCATACTATGCTTAAAAGTATATACTCAAATGACTTGTGTCATTATACTTTTTTTTTAATATAATAGAGTATGTACTAACATAGTAACATATATATTGCATTAGTGATTTAATTACAGAACACTTACAAGTATGATAACAGAAACATCTTGTAACAATGTCCTTTAATATTAGGTTTTAAATATATATTATCTAATAAAATGCATGTTTCAATATAAAAAAAATGAAAAAAATATTCAAATGAATTGAATACATATTTGATTAATTTCTTATATTTTCTCACCTAACGGAGTATTAAAGATTTCATGTGCCGTGTTAGAATTTCAGGTGTTAGAATTTCAGGAATAAAATGCCCCTAAAACATTATATAGCCAATAATGATAAGAGTATATCATGAACTATATAAGAGTTAAAAATAGAAATCCACCCTGTTTTATAAAAAAAAAGTTTTAGAATTGTTAGAAATAAGAGAGAAATCTAATATCTTTAACAATAATAAATGTAACCCACATTGGGAGAGAAACCATGCCTGGATTGTTTGCATTTCAGCCTGTGCAAAAAGATTAGATACCACATTTGTAATGTCAATAAATCCTAAAGACACAATGTTGCTTCACATTGATCATGCAAGTTAGAAAAAATGGTGTCCAGTATCACTAAACCAAATGAGTTCTTGAGAAGCCCAATACTGAGAGTTTTCACAGGACAGTAAAAATATTTCTGACTAATCTTGTGCTGATTTTAGGCTGTTAAAAATAACACAAGTGCCCTCCTATGCCCCCCTAGTTATACATTTTCTCTACCTATAAATTCAAAGCTCTACAATCTCTTATGTTTGAAGTGTGTGCAGCATCACAACCATTCACGTGCGCTCCGATAACAATGATCATGTACATATAATGTGGGGATCAAACATAGTTACAACAATTGTTTCAGGGCTGTCCCACTAACCTCTGTTGTAAAATTTTCCCGAGCTGCTCGTACAGGATGTGTTGCTCCTCGTAAGTAAGGCTCCTTAAGATCTGCAAAGTGAGATGATGATTCAATATATACTTATGGTGTGTTTCTCCACAATATTGGATGGAAAATGAAAGAAAGTGAAGGAAATTGGATCAAATGGAATGTAAATCATTTTCCTCTTAATCAATTTCTATGTTGTTTGTGCATTTTTTTTTTTTTGGGTACAGAGGCCCGGACAGGGCGACATTAAAGTCTCAACTACATAACTAGGCCAACAGGGGCGCTAAACAGAGACTGTGGGCAAGGCCCACTGAACCAGCCCAACTAGGCTGTATTTACCCTTTTTAGCCACCTTGCTTGTAGCAAGGATTGAACCTGAGATAGTTGCCCCAACAAGGGGGGTGTCCACCACTAGGCCAAGGCCTGTTGGGACATGTTGTTTGTGCATTTGATTTTCCATCACTTTCCCTCCCTCCTATGTGGAGGGGGGAAAATTTACCCTTGTTTTCTAGCAAGACAAAATAGGTAAATGAAAATGACGGAAAATTTTCTCTAATTTGGCAATAACACCAAGTTTTTGAGTGGTCAATGGGAAAATTTTACACAATAGCCAAAGGAAAAAAAAACCAAAAGAAATAATACCTGGTCTAAAATCATCTCAACTGACAAGTCTTGTTGCACAATAAAGGATTGATGATAGATGTACGCAAACACAGCCATCACCATCTAGAAGACGAAGGTTTGACAAAAAAAATTTGTAAATAACATCAGTCATATTAGGCAATGCACTACTGAATATCATATATACATGATTGTTAAAAATCTTGACCATTCCAAATATTGAAAAACAAGACACTATAGGTGATGAGAAGAGAAGAGCAGCACTTTCAAACAATCAGAAGAGAAATATAACAACAGAAACAACCATAGAATAACAATATTTCGGAGTCGTCGAAGTCATGAACTACTTTATGTTTCCTCCCTACCGTATTTTTAACATGGGATGAAAGGAAAACAAAAAATTTCATGTTTGTGATTAAATATCTATCAAGTCAGTATCTTAAGCAATCAAAAGATCACCTGGCAA
The DNA here is from genome assembly GCA_030737845.1 of Acorus calamus. Taxonomy (NCBI): domain Eukaryota; kingdom Viridiplantae; phylum Streptophyta; class Magnoliopsida; order Acorales; family Acoraceae; genus Acorus; species Acorus calamus. The sequence continues at coordinate 27,721,605 of CM060878.1, read as the reverse complement.
TCCATTCTGTCAGTAATTCCACCATGTCCGGGAATACTGTCGCCAAAATCCTAAAAATAAAAGAACACATTCAAACAGTGTTAGATCAGAAAAAATTGTGATTTCCAACTAGGTTGATTTATTCTGTGGTGAGCGAAGGAAAAACCTTTAATTTGAAAGCTCTCTTGAAACCACTCGCAAAAAATCCTCCAAAAGGAGCTATGATTGATGCAAATAAACCAAGAGCCAACGCATGCCATTGCACAGGCAAGACTTCCACTTCTTTCAAAAAAGGAAACTGCAAAGGAAATATAGCAGTTCATAAACAACTTTTTTTTGGGGTTGGGTCGGGGTCAGGCATGTAGGCCTTCTGCCACCATATATTGTAAATACGTGGAGTACAGCTATATACGGTAATAGATGTGGAAGCAAATTAAGGGTAAAAACAATATCTATATCGACTATGTCTTCAGAACCAAAGATTGTCATGCTACTCTCAATATTATAATCTCACATGACCCATCATTTCACTAATGCATGGACAATACGGATAGACAAGACTTTTTTCCTGAACCTGGAAATGTTTAGGATTCTTATATTCTCTCGAAATGCCTCAATTTTGCTTGAAGCACTAATTTTACATTTAAAATAGATGTTATTTCCAAAGAATATGATATTAGACTAAATATTTTATGAAATCATGGTCTTGTGCAGCCTGAATTAACTACACATGCCCTCATGGGCCACTCCCACCAACAAGGATAGACAAAGATTACTACCCACTGAGGTAAAGAATAGTATTCCGGTTTGAACACTGGGCCAGGATCACAGTGAAGCCATCCAGTGGATAAATCCTGGAAACATTTTAACAACAGGATTAATAAAACACAATTATCAAAATTCAAAAAATCCATAACAATGCATAATAAAATTACTTCATCCAGATTCAAATTTTTTTTGAGATTCATCCAATTACCTTTCTTGGACATGTTAACCATTGAAAGTGACCCAACAGATTGGCAAGCTGCATAACAACAAATCCATGTCAAAATTCTCCTAGCAAATGTATAAGATAATAAAGTAAAACAATTAGATCTTCAAGTCGCATCCCATATCTCCTGTATTTGATTCTTTCGTTTATAACAGATCCATAAAAATTAAGGTTAACTAAAATGTTGAAAAACTGTATAGGCAGCAAATTAGTAAATTATTAAGAGGTAAGTGAGAAGACAACAGCGAAATTTTTATTTTTTAGAATCCATAGGAATTGGCAACACAAGGAACTCAATAACTTGATGATGAAAAAGCTCAAGTCTAACTCCTAAAAGTGACAACCAATAAAAAAAAGTGAAAAAACATTGCTTTGGCATTGAGAAGAACACAGCCTTACACTATTAAAACAACACAACCTGTGTTTGAGGATTGCAAAAAATTAAATCAAGGTGGTTTTGGTATGAACGTTGATACATTCAGTCCATTTTGTAATCCCATCTGCAACCCAGAGACGGTTCCCCCAACCACCTATATACGAGTGTATTGACCCAGTGCAGTATGCACTCTACTAGTGCAGTAAATGAATTTTTTTAAATAAATTATTTTTTCAAAAAAAAATGTACTAATTTATTTAGATATATATTTCAGTTTTCATTATAATATGTACTTCATTAGACGAGAATATATTTTAAGAAAAAAATCAAAACAGTTGGGAGCTACAGACAGGGTTGCACGTGGGCCGGATGTGTCATTTTACTTAATCTAAGCCATTATCTATTTGAAATAAGATCATCAATTACATGCTGAGTTTTCAGTTCAAGGAAACTAGAGGTGAAATTTGTTCAAAATGCCATAGGATACATGAGGAAGTCTGGAACTAGTGCATGGTAAACAGGTTTCCTCACTTGATGGTAGGGAATCACCCTAGAAGAAATGCCTTCAAATATATTGCTTGGGGAATACAGATTGGATATATATTTCAAGATGGTTCCAATCAAATCAAAGATTTTTGTAAGTGTGATATACTCTTGCATGCCATATAAACTATGTATCGATCAATAAAAACAGTCACACTCTACCAGGATGTAATTCACAAACCATTGAGATGTGTACAACTTTTCTGTGATTCAGAAGACAGAAATGAAACAACGTTGGGAAGGGCAATCAGGCAATGGATGTCCAAAGACCAGACAGCAGAGATGACTGACATAAATATGAATGAATCTATATAAGTAGATCCACTTGCACAAAGGGGGTGAGATGAATGTTTTCAAGGTAAAACATGTTACCTCACAAAATGGGTCGTATGGAGGACATCTCGGATGCCAAAAAAAAAGGTTCTACAAAGAATTGAATTAGTTTCACACTGGCTGTTTACCTGACATCAACCGTCCATGGTTGGTGCCAAATTCTGAGGAGGCTAGTTGGTGGAAGGAGAGAGATCTGTCATGAAGCCCCTGGCCAAGACTAGTTGGGAATAGAGAAAAAAAAAACTTCAATTATTACCCAGTTTAAGCCCATGTAATCAGGAGCAACCTATATCGGGAAGGTATCCAAATGTAAAAAGACACGGTTGACATATGGTCCACAACTCCACATTAATCTTTGAGGCAAGATATCAGACATGTGCCAACTGCCAAACTCATATACAAACTAAGCACACAATGATCACCAAATATTCATACAGGTTTCAAATGAATCAAGACTGTTTATGCAACTTGACAAACTGAGTACTGTAATTATTCATATTACATTTAATAATACAAGTAATTTTCTAGTTGAGAGTGTTATCAATAATCAAAGCATGCATGTATTGGAAAATAAATATAGGGTTGCTCACCAGGAATGCAGAGAGAATGGTTGCGACAGAAGCACCTATAAAACCTTCCCAAGTTTTCTTTGGAGAGAGCTTGATCAAAGGTGTTCTTCCAAAAAAAAATCCAAAGAAATAGGCGGCAATGTCATTGATTACAATAAGGGAGGCTGGCAGAAGAAACCTGCAGTATAATCTAATCAGGAAAAGAAATGCAATGACTATTATATGATAAACGATGGCAATATCATCACTATCAACATCACTGTATTAACTGTTCCAATTTCCATGACCATAGAGTAAAGCTTTTCTTTTTATTTAAAAGGAATTAAGGGAATATGCGCAGAAAGTTGATGAAAACTGAAAAGGAGATAAGGTGGAACAAGATTTACAAACTAAAACAATCTTATACAATTAAATCATTGTATTTTTTAAATGCTAAGACCAAAGATTTAGTTTATTAAGAAATATTACCAGAATATTCCTTCAAAAATATTTGCCACAGTGAAAGAGGACTGCACAAACACCAAAAGAAGAATCATGTGTGTCCATGCATATTGGCCAAATTGATATTTGTACAACTTCTTCTTCAGTGAAAGGATGAACCACACAAATCCTACATCCAATTCAATAAAATAGAATTGTTCAGAAAATAGATGCGATTTTAGATAATAGTGGATAAAAGGATTTCAACAAGAAATAAAAGATAATGCAATATAGATAATGAATGGTCAACATACATCCACAGAGAGAATTTGTGCAAATAGTAGGTATCCTGATTTATCAGGTTATAGAACAAGACAATCAGAAAGAAACTGACCTATGATGTAAAGCAAATAGCATATAAACATCTGATATTTTACGAGGCCGCTCACAGTCCGAAAAAGCAATTTATCTGAGGTCACAGTGTTAACAAACTGCCGACTGAGAAAACGTCCATAGGTACACAACATGGCTGTGAAGAAAAAGAACCTGCAATTAAGATGATAACAGAAATCAGAATGCAACGTATAATACCTTAAATATGCCATCCAAAGCTACTTCATCATATATTAGGAAAATGACACGACTAAAGTTGATCTGACAATCAAGTACCAACATGGTACACATCCTTGATGAAAACTGGCCATTTACCAATTTAAGCTCCTGAATCCTGGAAGTTGTCTATCTTCATTAACTTTTCTGAGTAGATTGAACAGCTCCTTCGTCATGAAGAATTGTATCACAACAACCATAGCCCAGATATACAAATGCCCCAAGTAAATGATAAGCACGAATCCTCCAATCATCCATACGATGAAAGTGCACGAATCCGCATCTTTTTGTATTTGTTCTGATCATGGACAAGTAAATGAGCTCCATTTGCTTTGGTTGCCTCTGTTTGACCCTGAAAACAGATAACAATTACTTTCTCTATCTATGTCTTCAAAATCTCGGAAAACACCCCAAAACCTTCCTAAAAAAGACCAAGAAAAAATCAATAAACTTGTCTCTGCAGAATATCATGGTTGACAACAAAATTTGCAACCATGAGGTCTTGGGTTCAAATCCCACAAATTACCCATATAAAAAAAGGGCTCAATACGTGAAGCTACGCATCCCTCATCCAAAAAAATTCTTATATACTTCCACACAATCCCAAAAGGCACCCAAAGCAAGATAACACTTTCAACAACATATAATATAACAAAATTCTTTTTAGTTCAAACTACCACCAAGGAGGAATCAAAAGCATCTATAATACCAGGTAAATATCCAATGGGACTTTGCTCTATACGGTAAGGTTGGAACTGGAATGTAAACAGTGTAGTAGTGGGGAGTCTAAGAGACACAAACCTCACTTGAGCGTTTGCGATGCCGCACCCGGCCTGAAGAATTCGATTGCATGCTTTTCAATATCCGCTCATAAAACAGATATCCTATAATCACCCAAAAAAAAGGTTAAAAAAAAATCAAAATCATTCTGAGCAACAAAAGCAAGATTTAGATATAATATCAGCATCACCATGGACCACCAACTCAGTCACATTGTTCTTTAAAAACAAAACATTGAAAATAATAATCCATCAAAACCAAACTTTACATTGCAATCCATAACCCTTATCAGGATTCAGGAATCAGGAAAAGCGTCTCTCAACATGACAATCAACCAAAAGTTTAAAAAGAAGACAAAAGCGAATACAAAACTGCCGCTCTAGAGCGTCAGACACCACAAACCACTGAAAACCCTAAAATCAACGCATAAATCCGGACCTGCATCAAATCAACGAACCCTAGAATTGCACGTACACGTCAATAATCTAAAAATCAAAACAAATTCTTCAGAGAGCGAGAGAGAGAGAAAGAGAAACGAAGAGTTTTCGAGGAGCTTCGTATAAATAACTTGCTCTGATTAGGAAAACCTATGATTTTCCAATCGCAGCAGACAACGTTATCCGTACATCCAAACAGAACTTTCCACTTCCAAGTTATTCGGAGGCCTGACCCAGGGCTGTGTCGCTTTTGGACATTCTGATTTTAAATAAATAATAATTAATTCAAACACAGTTTTTGCCTATAGCAGTCCTAATTTTTTAATAATAATTAACATTTTCTTTTTATATGAATCTCATCAAAGTATGCTTTTTTAAAATATTTTTCAAAATTGTTAAGTAAATTTTTTTTTTTTGAAATTTCAAAAAAAAGTGTCATTAGTTGTCATGTTAATTATACGTGAAATTTATTTACAATATACTCTTAATATATCATAATATTCTTTTTTACAAAAAAAATACATAAATACGTGCATTCAATTCATATAAATATTTGTTTTTATAAAATAAAATCATTAATTAAATATATTCAAAATTTTGGGCCTAACATAACCTACGTGTCCACATTCAACAATATAGTCCTCTCCATAAGCCATCACAGGACTTTTGTTCAGAAGTCAAGTCTTGATATGGTTACATTACAATTTGTTCAGAAGTCAAGTAAATCAGAAAACTGTGTCAAAACAATTTGTTCAGAAAGTCTTGATATGGTGGCATATAACTACTTCTTATCATGAAAGGACTGCAAAAGGGACATCCAACAATCATCATATAAACATCACCTTTATAATTGCATCTTTTAATCCTCACAAGTTCAAACATAAATCAGCAGAATTGCATAATCAGTTAACCACAAGAAGATACACATCTGCAGATGTTAAATGTCATGAACTCTTACAACCTCTCACCACAGAAAACTCAAAATGAACAAACTGAAGCTGAACAAACCAATCTCAGAATGAGAGTGCACAAAGCTTTCCTCCAGTCCTCACAGAAGCTCGAAAGGCTCCGGCAACACCTCGAACCGGTGATCGTCGAAAACGGGGCTCTGATCGGACCTGTCCCCGGGACCGCCGTGCAACCAGTTCATGTTCTTCGAGTCCTCCTTCATCAGCATTGCCTCGTATCTCGAGCTCCCGTAGAGGTCCGGCTCGAACATTCTCATTGCTGCCTGGTGCCCATTCTCCAATGCACTCGGATGGGCCGTGCCGTTGCTGTGGATGGGAAGCGGAAGCGGATCGGATAGGCGATTGGGCCTATCGCCTTTTGGAGGCGCGGAGCGGACGCTCTGAGGGAATAGCGAAGTTCCACGGATGCTCCCCATACTATTCTTGATATCCTGGATACAGAAATCCATAAATCTTGTTAACATTATAGTCACAAAATTCATACATGACAGATCTTTCAGGTATTCATAGGTAGTGTTTGAAAACGCGTTTAAACACGCTTTTGTTTTTCAAAAAAGTAAAAAGTACATATATGTTTTCAAACGTCTATGTAGAAATAAACTTAATTAAAAAAGTTATTTGCAATTTATAATATAAAAAGTATGTTTTTTAAAAATCGAAATTATTTAAACATTTTTAAAAAAAATATTTCTTCTACTAGGCGTATCCAAACGCAACCATAGTCGGATTTTAAAGGTACTAAATGCAGTGTTCAACGAACATAAGTATTCAAAACTGTAGAATTGGAGGGAATTTGAATACCATATGCCGGAGAGCCATGTCGATCGACTTCTTGGATATCGTCCGCCCGAATCCGGTGCTCTCCGAAGCAACGCTCGCGGGCTTCGCCGACCTCCGGACCGCCCCTGTTTCGCTGCCATTCGCATTCAATCGGGCTTTCGCGGGGTTGTCGTTCTCCGGGAACCTCCCCCTCACCGTAGGCGAGGATGGTCTCCGGTCTGAATTTGAAGTAGTTCTCGCCATGACCGGAGCCCCCGGGCGGGACCTCCCGGCGGAGGCGGGCCGGTCGGGTAGTTTCGTGCGAAGGTTCGGTGGCGGTTCGAGTGGGAGGTCCGGAAGCACAATTGGCTGCGGAGGCGGTCGAGCCCGCGGGCCCGGTGAGCTTCCCCGGGCCAAAACCGGGCCGTTCTTGGCGGGCAGCCTAGTCCGGCCCACCGAGGATGATCGCGCCAGAACCGGGTTGGGTGGCGGGGTGGTTGGTACCCGCCGAGTCGGAGTTGAAGGGCGGGAAGTCTGTCGAGGGGCGGACGGCGTCTGCGGGCGTGTAATTGGGGTGGAGGGTCTCGAACCGGAGGCGGTGGAGGGGCGGGACCGGGTCGGTGTCAATGCGCGAGGCGTGGAGGTTGTTGGACGTGGAGTCGGGCCGGGCGAAGGCCTGGGATTGGAGGGAGGGGTCAAGCGGGTGCGGCCGGGCGTGGCGGGTCGAGAGGAGGTCACGGAGGTTGTGCTTGTGTTGAGCGTGGACGTGTTGTTTGTGTTGGTTGAGTAGTGGTTGGTGAATTGTGTGTTGGAAGAGGTGGAGATGGAGGGCCGGGTGAGGGAGCTGGTCCGGATGGGTCTCGCGGAGTGGGTGTTCTCTGACTGAGTTTGGGAGAACTGTATTGGACAGTGAAATTCAGTTCAATGATCAAATATTGAACTTTTATGGAACTATTGATACAATGTGAGTTAGATATGAGTGTGGGGTGTGTCAGTTACCCTTGAAGCCTTGGCAGTGGAGGCAGGTTTAGCTGTAGAGGCGCTTCTCGGAGCGGTCAAAAATGGGTGGTGGTGGTGGTTCTCGCTGGCTTGTGGGGTTCCGGGGGGAGTAAGAAGCCTACATCAGTCAAGGAAAACAGTTCAACAAAGTTGCTCATTTAGCTGGTGAGATTCAATTTGGCAGACTTATTAGTAATTGTTAGGGTCCTATAGTCACTCACATTCAGTGGTTTTCATATGCAGAGAGAAAGATTAAGCTTTGTTCATCTATATGAACTGTAAGACTCCAGATGCTGGTGGTATGAATGTAAGATTCATTTGTGGACAATGTGGTTCAAATTGAAATGGTAAAACAACTTTACAGACTACCATGTGTGGTTGGTATTGCTTTTAATGAATAGAAACAGAGCATTCCATGAGAGAGAATAATGTCACTGGATGCTAAGATTGTACACTTTTATCAAATTGGAAGTACATGTTTTTTTTATGTTAGTTCTGTAATTTTTGTATTACATATTTACATGAAGGGTTTTTTATTTTTAACTACCCGCAAACCATCGAATTTAGCGATCGCTCACTCACTTCTTCATATTTAGGTTTTATTCCCCAGATTCAAAGGTAATTCCTTTTTACTCCCTGCGAGGGACCTATCTGTAAATTATTTAATTTTCTTCTTAGTCCATAATAAAAAATAAAAAGGAATTATCCTTTAAATCTGGAGAGTACAACCCAAATACGAAGAAGTGAGGGAGCGATCGTTAAATATGATGGTTTGCGGGGAGTTAAAAATAAAAATCTCTTACATGAATATCGATATGACAATTTATCTATGTTGTTTAATATAGTCTTCCATGAGTAACACGTCAATCATTCTCAATCGATAGAGAAGTATGTAGTCCCCATTGAGTCCACAATCAAAAAAAAAAAGGAAAAAATCAATATTTCCTTTTCGAGGACATAGGCAATCATTTGTCGAACCACGTAAATCTTCTCTCATGGTTTGTGTGATTGTTTTTCTTCTTTTCTACCTGGATTCGTGGCCTTATCTCATGTGTTGGGTGGTAAACAAAGACTTACCCAAAGTGAGAATAAATGAAACAGTGGATGACTAGAACTAGAAGCCTATAATTGGGTTGTGTTGAAGAGCCCAAAAGACCCCCTTTTTTTTTTTTTTAAGTTTTAGATTTGCTGATAAACTAAACCCAAACAACATAAACAAGAGAATCAGTAGCAGAACTATAGTTTGATGTTTTTGTGTTTTTTTAATGTACTCTTAAAACAGACTGAACCAAATAAACCTCAAAAAGTCATTTTTTTCTTGCTTGTTATATAGGAATCTAAATTTTTTGTTTTTTTATTAACAGATCTGAGAAATCAAAGTTTCAGATAATATCAAGAACTACTAAAACCGAGATTTCACAAAAATTACCAATCGTAGTCGTGCTTGCCGATGTCGGCCGACAACAGATCGTCTATGCCGCTCCTCGCCAGCTTCACCGACCCGATCGACGTCTTCCCCGATTTCATCCATGCTTCAATAACATCAAAGCATATCAAAATTCAGACAAAACGCTTATGAATTCCTCTTTAGATTTCCCAAAATCTTCCACATATTGATCAAGAATCCCCAATCGCAGTGTCACATTCGTAATTCACACACCAACTGAACCTCGATCGGTCGATCTAAACAAAAAGAAGAAATTTTTGAAAAAACAGAGGCGATCGGGTGATCCTCACAATTCAGACCGTCCGATTCGTCGGCGACGGCGGAAGTCGCCGAGAGTCCGTTCCGGCTCCGCGAGAACAGATCCAGCTCCACCTCCTCCTCCGGAGCTCCGGCACGTCCTCTCAGGTGGCTCTCCACGAACCTCCCTCCGGCGCCGGCGATCGACTCCCTCGCGTACCTGTTCATGGCGCCGTCGCCGATTCCGACATGGAAACCGAATCGGATCTCCAAAAAGTCAGCTTTTTTTCGTTTTTCGGAGGACTCTGAAACCGATTTTTTTTTTTTCAGATCTGAATCGATCGAGAATCAAAGGAGGGTGGTTTTAACGGTTGAATTGGGGCTTTTATTACCGGTGAAGGTTTTGATCGGACGGTTGTGATGTAAAGAGGAGAGAGTTCCCGCGTATATCTTGGTCTGACATGCATCGTTGAATTTACAGAGCAGCTGCTGCAAAGTATGACTTTTGAGTTTTTTTTTTTGTTTTTTTGACAGGTAGTAGCATTTATGACAGTTTCTATTGTCAGGAGTTAGATAAAAGTACAGTGGGAAATATTTGTTTTTTATTTTATTTTATATATTTTTTTAATAAATTTCAATTAAAGTGAAAGCAATTTAATTAAGGGTGCGTCTAACCCCACCAGCCATTTTGCTCTCCCCCCCTACTGCCTGTTCCCACCACCCACTGATTTTATTATGCCTAATCCCACCACACTTTTTATAACAACCATTTAAACATCTAATCCCACCCCCACCTCCTTTATTTCCCTAAAACGGGCAACTCTCTCCTCTCCCTCTTCTTCTCTCTGCTCTCCCTCTCATCCTTTCCCTTTCCTCCTCCCCTTAGCCGATCTACAAAGTCACCGCTGCTCGTTCGGATCCCTCTTTCATCCTCGTGCACCGCTGGAGATTCATCAGGTGGAAACGGAAATCATCCCTGCAAATCACATTATAGGCAATCCATCATTCCTTCTTCTTCTTGAATCATTTGAATATTAATGTTATTGCTCAAATCTTGTTTTTATGGTTTAAGAAAATTAAAATGTGGATTGAAAGATTGGTTATTCCAAAAAAAGAAACTAGGGTTTTTCATTGGGCACCTAGGGTTTATGTTTAATTGGATTGTGTGGGTTTTGGATAGAAACCTAGGGTTTTTCATAGAAACCTAGGGTTTATATTTGAATTGGATTGTGTTTAGGCTTTATCATTTGATTTCAAAGATTGGTTATTCCAAAAAAATAAAATAAAAAATAACTAAAAATAGGGGGATTTTGGATAGAACCTATGTTTTTCATATAAACTTAGGGATTATAATTGAATTGGATTGGTTTTATGTTCAATAATGAAGATGAATTTATATATTTTGTTGTGTTGACAAGACTAATGAATAGAGTGGTGGTTCATGTCCATTTATAATTTACTAATCTTCAAAAAAAGAAAATTCAATTGATTGAAATTAGAATGATTATGTCATCACATATGTAGGGCATTACTCTTATAATGCTTAAATTTGATTCTTCTTAATAATGAACATTGTTTACCCTTGTAGAATATCATTGTTTTTTTTTAAATGCTTTTGCTCTATAGTTGAATGCCAATGTTCAATCCGCTTTATGCAGGATGGCCCCCAAACAACGCATCCCTCAAACCGCCTCTCTTCGAAGACGTCAATCTGAAAGGTTGGCTAAAAGTGCACCTTCTACATCAATTGTCTCATATGCTCAAGAAGAAGAAGTGGAAGATGAAGTAGTAATGTCCGATGAAGAGGGACATGAGGTCGAAGAAGAAGAGAGACAAGATATTTTACCAGTTGACTCTGATGTAGATGAGGATAGCATAAGAGGTCCCTTTCTTGGTGGGCCCGAGACCAATGAACTCCTCTTGGACTACAGGCATCATATCGCATATCGTGTATGGAATGGCAAGGTATATGTAACATAACAACTACTAATTATGTTAATCTGTTATAAAATAAATAAATTATTCACTCTATATATGTTCCACTTTTTTTAGGGTGACCGATCATTGCGATGTCGCCAACCGGCCAAGACACTAGATAGTTGGGATTTGGAGAATGAATCTCTAACCTTTACAGATCGAGTGAAACAAAGTGGGTTGTGGCCGCTGGCAATGTATTGCTTCAAGACACTTAATAATCCTTTAATCACTGCAATGGTGGAGCGATGGCACCCGGAGACAAATACCTTCCATTTACCATTTGGGGAGATGACTATAACCTTAGATGATGTGGCCCAAATAGTCGGCATTCCAATCATGGGGAAGGCGATAAATGTTTTGACCTCTTTAAGCATTGACGAAGCCTCAGATTTAGTCAAAGGGTGTCTGAATCTGCCACTTCCAGTTATTATGGATGAGTTGCGAAGGTACAATGGTAACGCTGTTAGATTGGTGTGGCTACGGGATAAGCTTGCTTATAAGTCTGCTGGGAAGTCGGGCGTGCAAATAGATTTTGCTGTTAGAGGTTACTTATTATTTTTGCTTGGCTGCACGTTATTCAGTGATAAAACCGGGTTTACTATTCCGGTAGCATACCTTAGCCTTTTGGTTGACATTGATCGTACTGGTTCCTTTGGTTGGGGGTCAGCAACCCTTGCACATATCTACCGACAACTTGGTATTGCATCTCGAGCTAACTGCAAGCAAATTTCTGGTTATCTTACGCTATTAGAGGTACGTAGACTTCATGTATTGGTTCTATTTATTTAAAAGTTTGACATATGCTTTTGGTTTTAAATCTTTTATCAACACTAGGGAATTTCTCTATCAAATTCACTCTCAACTTCTCTCTATATGTCTGTAAGAGTGCCCTAGAAAAAAAAATTGCATGCATGTCACAGGATCCCGGTTTATCACTATATTTGAGCAGCCTAAAGACCTTGTGCTGTCCATATATGTCCAAATTCTCTGTCTTTCTGAAAAATGGGGATGGACTATTCCAACTTTTTATTTTTTTTGTTAAAAAAGAAAGAATATCAGTCTCACTATCAAATATCTATCAAGAATTATTAATTAAACATGTCATGGTTTCTATTCGAAAGGATACTCACAGAGTGGATGTTATCAATAATGCAGGGACCACATAAACTGCACAGGCAACGTTCAGATGTGGATAGGGAAACCCTTTTTTAAAGCTATGTGTGCATATCAAATCTTAAATAATTCAAATACATGTACTATCTACACATTGTAATATATACATCGTTAGAAATATTTCTATGTTTCTATGAAATAGTTCGTACAATTCATTGGAATGTGTACATCATATTTTATAAAAGTATATATCTCATTATATGTGGCATGTTTTTTGTTTTAAATCATTTATCAAAACCCTTTGCGTAGGTTTGGGTATATGAGCACCTCCCCCTTTTGAGCCCAGCACCTGACCCTACATACGACGATCAAACTCCTCGGTCTGATCGGTGGATTCGTAGTCGTAACATACCAGGGTTGCAAAAAAATTCTGTTGAAGTTATTCGTGAGCTCCTTGACATTGCTGCACCTGATCAGGTAGCCCTTATCCAAATTTTTATTTTATTTTTACTTTTTTTTAACACCCCTATAAATGCACATTAACTTGAAACAATACATTGCGCAGGTTGATTGGGACCCATATCAATCCGTCCGAGACCGCAGACCACTTAGCGAGTTTACCTTCTTCAAAGGATGTCTTTGTATAAATTCTATTTTTGAGCCGTACATGCCTGACAGGGTACTCCGACAGTTTGGGCACATACAGACAATCCCTAGATCACCAATTAGACCACAGAGAGTAGCAAAAAGGAATCGTTCATCTACCGGCTATAAAGCAGAATATGGTGGTAGTGTGGAACAATTGGAGCAGTGGCACGATTCCGTCTTAAGTGTGGCTTCAAGGGGAGACAGAGTTTGTCAATCATGGGATGCAGTTCCGGATTACATCAAATGGTTTGATAGAATGAGCCATAGATTCGTACAAAACCCGCAGAACAGGAAATTGGCGCAAATGGCCTCTACATCCGATGTTGATACGGTATACTGTTAAATTATCCTTTATTTTCGTCGTAATTTGATTATACGAACTATTTCTCTTTTTTTATGTGGAACTTGTTCATTGGTAGCGTAATGCAAATGCCGTCCAATATCTTGAGTTACTGCTGGATAAGAGGACAACTATCTCTGCCGCTCAATCCACGATCCGAGAGGTTATTCATCACTTGAAGGATGGCACGCCACTCCCCGATGCACAAAGTGTACAAAGGCGGTCAAAGCAAAGACATGATCGACACATATGATAGAAGAATGATTCAAAGTACAATCAATCCATGTGCCCCAATCAGTACTTTTCTTTTTTCTAGTTGGGAAAACTAAAGAATCAGTACATGTTTGTGACCGTAGATCTTGTAAAATAGTCTCTCTTGAACTTCTGAACACTGAATGTTTAATTTTATTATGAATCGTTGAATGTTGAAGTGTGATAAATGTACCAGTTATTTATATCTTTATGCTGTCATTGGAGTGTCGACTTCATGTATGTCGAGTGGTTGACAACATTATTTGATTCTATTTGGTGAATGAAAACATTGAATGTTCTGTTTGGTGAACCAACAGGGCTTCTGTCGACATATATAACCCAGGTCGACAGGGCTTCTGTCGACATATGTAGCCCAGGTCGACAGAAGGTCTGTCGATGTGAATGACAAAACATTCGTGGATTCTGTTTGGTGTTTCGACAGGGTGTCTGTCGATATATATCTACCAGGTCGACAAAAGGTCTGTCGAGCATAATGTCAGAAATGGGTTGGTTCTGTTTGGTGTTTCGACAGGGAGTCTGTCGACATATATAACCCAGGTCGACAATAGGTTTGTCGATCAGAATGTCAGAAAATTTGTGGTTCTGTTTCGGGTATCGACAGAGGAGATGTCGACCTGGGTTATATAAGTCGACAGACGGTCAGTCGAGCGGATTGTTAGAACTTTTGCCCCCAAGAATCAGATTCCATAAAAAAGTGCATTACATTTCACAAACCCAGAACATTCAAATTCATTACACTTTACAAAATGATAAGGCACTATATATGATATTTAGGCTATTTATACAAAATGAGTCACACTATGTGACCTTTACACTGTGAGTACAAAATGAGTCACATTATATGACATGTAGGTTGTCTATACAAAATGAGTCACACTATATAACCTTTACGATGTCTATACAATCATTAAGACATTCTGTGACCTTCATAGAGTAGTTTACCAAAATGGGAGGCCAGCCTAGTCAATATCAACAACATCGGCCATTGCTATGTCAGTCCCCGCTAGAGCTTTGAATTGATCAATTCTTTCACTATATGGAGTTACCCATGCACTTGCCACCTCAAGACGAAACCGGTCCCATGATCTTGCCGCAGGAGGTAACGGAGCATCTGGTGTGAAATCCAAACCAACAAAGTGACATCCATTTACATAACCAATTGGTAGGATTCGGTGGGCACTAATTGGAGGTGGAGGATCTCTTAGTGTGAAGAATGTTAGACATTGATTTTTTGAAATATGTACAACCACAATTTTGTAACAGGAGGCAATCACAAATCCCATGTCAGGCATAGACATCCAATGCTCTCTATCAGCAACTGAAGATTGACAACGCAGAGTCCTCTTCACCTCATCCACACGATCCATCCCATAGAACACCCTTGCATACTGTTCTTCGTGTTGCTCGATCTCAAACAGGAGATCATTCCTAACATCCCTCCAACCATCGTTTGACATGCCCAAAAAGGATGCAATCACCCGAAATCCACAATGACCATCCCCGATAACGTCATATACGTTTCTTATGTATGGGGATAGGAAAGGGGGGAATTCAGCAATGTATTTCTCGCTTTCGATGTTTCGATTCCGGAGAACCCTTCCCCTTTGCACTGCCATCTTCGGTCGTATGGTATGAGGGTTCAATTGTGAGCCCTTTTCTTGAATAATCACATCAACTTTCTTTGATTTCTCAATTGATTGAAGAACATACTCAAAACCACTTGGAGATCTTTTGATTGATTCTTCTATTAATGCTTTTGCTCTTTGCTTTCCATTTTTCTTCCGGCCTCTTGTGTTCACCTTAGCAGTTGGCTCTAAAAGGAGCGTGGAAGATGGATCACTCAATTTTTTCAAATATTTTTTAATCTCTTTTTGTTGGACAATGTTCCCATGAGTGAATCGTTTGAGTAGCATCTCAATTTCTGGGCCAATGTCAACCGAGTCGATGAAGTCATCAACGAATGGAGTTATCCCAAGCTTTCGCCAAAATGGGTGAATTGCAGCAACGGGTATTGATCTACCTTCTCGCTTGTATTCACCAATCATATGGGCGCACGGTAGTCCACATGTTGTATACAGTGCATGATCACAAATATTGCTATCTGGGCCAACTCCATCACTCGCCTGTATCTCGATCTGTAGCTTTTGAAGGGAATATATAGAGACTACGCCCACAAGGTCCTGGTACAGACACCCTCGATACCTGTGAGGGATCTTTGTTAGGCTCTCCTCGAAGGAGGCCCTTATATCAGAAAATTGCAACTCCAAGAGATTATGAATGGTTCGCCAGGAGCTCACGAAATTATGAACCGATGTTTGCAAATGTCTCTTTAACTTAGCATGGTGACTCTCTACGCGATTTGTAGATGTGTTACCAAGGTGCATATGTCTGTCAATCCATGCAGAGACAAACCTTTCACGATGCTTATCCAACCAAGTTGCTTTCAAGTATGAAATCACTTTTGGATAACCAATGAATTCATCCTCTAGGCATTGCAATTTTCTACAAAAATCAACCTCTGTCATTGCCTTCATCACTTCAGCCCATGCCCCCATAAATCTGTTCCATGTTTCTACGTCTTCAAAAGATTTCCTACAGTTTTTCACCACATTCTTTTCTATATGCACACGACAAAGGAGGTTCACAGTCGATGGAAATACCACAGATACAGCATTCATTAGACCGACCTCATGATCTGTTATGATTACCTTTGGTGAGGGGGATCCATCGAAGAGTGATTTGAAGCACTCCATCGCCCATGTGTAATTCTCTTCTTTCTCTGCCCGCAAATATACAAACGCAGCAGCAAATGTCCTCCCCGTCGAAGTCACTCCCACTATCTCTAAGAGTGGTAACCTGTATCTGTTGGTCTTGTAAGTAGCGTCCATCATAAACACAAGAGGGAATGCTCTCACTAGCTGAATGGAAGTGGGATGCACAAAAAAGATCTCCGACACAACCTCATCCTCATCTTCCACTCGATGTCGTTCAATATAACCATGCTCATAAATCAACTTCATCAGCTGTTGCATCTGTGTACGCCCACATGTTTCTCGAAGTCGTAATTTTGTTCGCGCATTATATACATTCTTTATTGAACTCACATTAGTGGGATCTCTATTCTTCAAGTGCATTAAGATATCGCGAGGACGCGTGCCGCTCACTGACATTCCCTCTAGCACAGTGTATTCCTCCTCTAAAAGCTTCCCAGCAAATGAGTGACCCTCGAAATTGACGATGAGGGAATGATTGTGTATACCACATAGAACTCTCAACGACCATCTCTCTGAGTGTTCAATAGCACGTAGCTTGAATAGACAACCACACTTCTTCGTACCGGTTCGACGCTTCTTTATATCCTTCTTCTTGACGTCCTTTTTTCTTGGTTTACCGTCGTATTCCCCTCCTCTTTCACATATTAGATCCACTCGTGCTGATCTACGGGGGTTTGAGGCTTCCGACCGGCCAATGACTACTATGACACCAATGTTTCTACCGACACGTTTGACCCAATCAATTAGTTCAGCTCGGGTGTCAAAGACCTGAAAGAATGATAATATCTGTTACATTCATGTCACCTCTCATATTATATGGCCACACATTTCATCATAACATGTTACCAAGGAAGTGGAGTCATCATTAATATTACCAAGGGTGTGGAGAAATGCTCGGTGGTGTCAATGTTGGTGATTGCATTATTGGACATGGCCTCCATCTTGTTGGGGATGGACTCCTCGGCATCTTCAACAAATGGTATTAGATGCTTCTGAAAACACAATAAACATGTCATTATTTTTTTGAATTATGAGTCTATGACAAATATATCTACGGAAGCATAAAGACTAACCTCTTTATTCATACTTCAAAGCGCTTGTGGTGATTCTACAAATCAACGATTGACCATAGCTGTATCATTTCAATACCTGTATGAATATTTGATTGATAAACAAATTAACATGAATGGTATGTAAAGGCACAATGACACATGTTTAACAAATATAACTATGATGAAACACCACCAACACCCCTATAAATGCCACCCACAACACCATGACCTTATCCCATCGAACATCACCATCCACTACTACCACAAACCACCAAACCACAACATACATGGCATATCATCCAAACCACACATATGGCATATCACTCAAACAAATTATAAAACCACACATATCCATGGTCATCAGTACTATCACAATCACCACCAATCACGTATAAATGTCCTACACAATGACACACAAATAGAACCACCTCTAACACTATCACTACTACCAAAACCCTAAACCCTTAAAATACAAACATGACCATTGCAACAAAAACCTCAACAATCACCACCCATGCCACCATATCCACAAGAAAACACACAAACAAATTTCAAAACAAATCAAACAATGAAGAATGGATACTCACCGAAGTGATTATTTCAAGTTAGAGCATCTATTTCCACTCGTGAGACTCAATGAGGATCGGCTGGAAGGTTTTCGGGGTGTCGCCGGAGGAAGTACACTGCCCGGCTGGGGATGTCGATGGCGGACGTTGCGGTCGACGGTGGATAAATGGGCGGGGAGAGAGAGGGTGTGTGTTTGGGGGTTTTATTTGGATTCAGTTGGTGGGGATGGCATTCACACATTTTTGAGTTGGTGGGGAGAGGTTGATTGGTGGGGTTAATGATAAAAAAGAGAAAACATATGTTACGTTTTATTATTTGGGTGATTGGTGGGGAGAGGTAAAATGGCTGGTGGGGTTAGACGCACCCTTTAATTAAAATGGGTTAAAATGATTTCATGCCTTATATTATATTTTTATTGACCAATTTAATGATTTTTCATGCTTGTCACACAAAATATCTGAACTGGTGTAGGCATATTAGATTGCATGGTACTAGGTTTTTTTTTATGTTGGAGTATTCGATTTCAAATAATTCATGTAAACGAGTTATTTTAGTTCCAGTCTTATTATTTATATAATTGTAAAATATCGTGTATACATGTTTTATGGGTTTATGTTTTATAATTTTTAGATAAGTGATGGTCTCTAATTATAAATTCATCAATCTTGATGAATAATAAATTTACATCTATCTTTATAAATGCATATGCCACAATTAAGAGGACCAAGTATAGCAAAAAATTCTTATTGACAACAATTTATTTAGCTTTTAATATCATGCCTATTGAAATGCCAAATGTGAGAAAATGAGATCCCTCTTTTCTAACCTTCCTCATGTACTTGCTTAATGTTCTTCTAAATTAGGTGGGAATTGCAAAATCAGGGAGTTGTTGATTACAAGTGTTAGAAATAAGGGAGAGAAAAATAATAATAATGAAACCCTAAAACTCTTGTTCCATTAGAGAGGGACTAAAACCCTTTATATAATAGTACAAGGTGGTGTTACACGTGTAACACACTAACAAACTAATATCATAACAAACTAATATAATAACAAACCTAAGATAATAACAAATCTATCTAATATCTTTAACACCCTCTCCTAAACTCTGAAGGGTTGTACTCTTAGAGTTTACACAAAGATGATAAACTAAACATCTTATTTTCAAACACCTCCAATTTATTTTTTATTTTTGTGAATTGATAATCGTCACCTGTCTTTTGGATCCATCACTTCGCTCCCGCTCTTCTTGAGTCAGTCGAAGTCGCTCCCGCTCTTTGAGTCAGTCAGAGTCGCTCCCGCTCTTTGAGTCAGTCAGAGTTGCTTCCGCTCTTTGAGTCAGTCAGAATTGCTGGTCCACTAGATCAGATAGCGCACGTAGGGCTCACAGAGGTTCAAGGAGAAGACGGAGGGCACAGACGAACGCGGACAGGCAGCGGAGACAGCACGCGGACAATGGTGGTGGAGATTCTTTAACACCATCTCTTAAACTCTAAAGGGTGGAACCCTTAGAGTTTGCATAAAAATAAGACGACGGTGGGGACAGTGACGGACGACCGGTGGCGGTTGGTGCAGACCCCAACGGAGAAGAAGAAGTAGAAGAAACGCGACGAGGATGGCGACGCAAACGGTGCAGACTAGCGCAAGAAGAGAGGCGCGCTGACAGAGAAGAAGAATAAAGAAAATGACAGTACGCAAATACAACAACGGCGCACAAAAAATGAAGGTGCGCGAGGACGACAACGCACGAAAAACGACGGTGCGCGAATACGATAGCGCACAGAGGCAGCGATGCTGCATAAAAACGACACCACTTGGCGAACGACGACGGCGTGCGAAGAAGACGGCACGCAGAGATGATAACGACAGTAGCGTGCGAAAACGATAACGCTACGAACATGATCTCAAAGAAGAAGAAGGAGACCCAAGGAAGAAAAGAAATAATGATGTTGCAACTGATGGAAATCAGAAGAAAATGGGAAAAGACACATACGGATACGTAGAGAATGAAAAATTGAATAAAATGAGTACCTGAATGACTAGATTCGGAGTCCAAATGGAGCTGTAACAGTCCAGAAAAGAAACGCATCAAAACGTGGCCGGCGGCGGCCAAACGATGACCGGACGATGGCCTGCGGTGGTCAGACGGTGGCCGGACAGTGGTCGGGCGATGGCCGGAAGTTTTCTGGCGGCGGCCAGGCGGACGAACGGATGGTGCGCTGGCGGATCGAGTCGGGTCACCCGCTCTGTTGGATCCGGGTGAATTGGCCGAGTCGAACCACTGAGTCGGGTGGCCGAGTTCGGGCGAGTCGGCTTGATGCGTGGTTCACGCGGTTTGACGCTGCGATCTCATGTATGATGAGATTCTCGAAATCTCACGACGGGATGGTGAAGATATATATATATTTTTTAATCACCAAATACCATGCACGTCTTCAACAATTAAACAATTAATGCGGTGAAGATAATTGGCGCAGTTCGACTTCAGTTGCGGATCGGCTCAACGGCTTTACGACGGGCGGGCAACGGGGGCAAGCGCGACAGACTTTACGAGCGTCGCGGACGATGGCGCGCGGAACGGCACGCACGGACAATGGTGCGTGATCGACGACGCGTCGGAGACGACGGCACAACGACGACGATCAAAAATCCTCCCCCGCTCCGGTTGAAGACTTCTCAATCGGAGCGGGGAAGAAGGAAGAAAAACTTTTAGAGATCTAGGTTTCTGGCTCTGATACTATGTTAGAAATAAGGGAGAGAAAAATAATAATAATGAAACCCTAAAACTCTTGTTCCATTAAAGAGGGACTAAAACCCTTTATATAATAGTACAAGGTGGTGTTACACGTGTAACACACTAACAAACTAATATCATAACAAACTAATATAATAACAAACCTAAGATAATAACAAATCTATCTAATATCTTTAACAACAAGGATGGTCATGGGAGGAAAACAAAAAGTTGTTTTTTTTCTGTGGCATACATTTGAGGCCAATTAGGTTAGACTTTCAACATCAATTGAATTTTTCAATATGTTTTTTTAGGGGCAATAATCTCGTTGACATGTTGTACCTTTCACCTTTGGGCAGAGGGGAAAATAAATTATATAGAGATTATGAGATTTTTTTTTAGAAAAGAAATGGTTGTACATGGTGGTTCCTGTAATCAATTTTATAAATCACACACGACTTGAGTTTTTTTAAAATATATATTTGTTTAATGAAGTATATATTTTTATGAAAAATAAATACATACTCAAGTAAATTGAATGCACTCACATTTTTATGTTTTTCATAATCTATTATATATAAGGAACTGCATTAGGTGGTTTCATACATTGAATTAGCTGATATAACATCTATAAAAACAAGTGAGTGTAGAAGTGTCTAGCGACGCTCAAAAGACAAAGCATGCATGTTCATGAACATTACATTTTTTGCTGTCTTTAAACTCTTCACAACAACTTGTCTGGTTTCTTATTGAGAAAAATTTGTCTAAATTTTTTTTTGTTGGTAATTTTTTTTTGATTAAATCTTCCCTATCAGCAAGTTGCAAGACTTAAACTTAAGTCCTCTCATTAAAATGGAATACTCCTCTCATCCTAGCAAGACGAGATTCAGTAAGTCAATAGAGTATATTTTATTTTTTTACAAAAGTACGTGTATCATCACATGAAGTGTCCATTTAAAAAAAAATCAAAGCACACGAAGACTGCACTCAATGTTGTTCCTAATAATAATATTTAATGTTATCACATTTCTAAGTTAGGATATTATTTTAAAATTAGGCTCTGATAGCAATTACATCGCTCACGGAGTTGGGTTTAGATAGATAAATAAAACAAGAAACACTATAGTCAATTTACATATGGTTGGTAACCATATTTGAATCTCAAACAAGCTTTTCGTGAATTTATTATAAGGGTTGTATTAGTGTTTATTATATTTGAGAAGCATGTGCACCATTAATACACAACTCAAAAAAAATATTTATAAGTCATGTGTTCACATCCTGTTGGTCTCTCTTGAGAAACTCTTGGGGGATTAAACAATGTGGATGAAGACAAAGGGGCTAATTCTATTGGGTTTTATACATATAAAAAACTCTGAAGATATCACATCATGCATGTTGGTCCCCTAATTAAAATTAAGAAACAAATGAGACATCAAAAACTACTTTATTAAGAAAATAAACAAAAAAAATCATTGTTCCTCCCATCACTTAATTGGGAACTTTTTTTCTGCTAGTGAAATCACTATCAGCCAAAGATGAAAGCAATTGTGATGAAATACAATAGGAACTCATAGAGTAATTTTACCTTGTTTACTTTGTGGATTGCTTATTCAAGAATAAAATATAATTAGATGATCTTCTGTTTAGCCATTATTCCTTCTTTTTTTTGGGATAATTTTTCATCTTTTTTATTTGTTTTAATTCAAATATAGCTATAATTTTATACAAGAATAAACTAAATTTGTCTTTTTAAGTATTAATATTACTATCAAGATTAATCCTAATTCATTAGTTGGAGAAACCTCTGATATATGCAACCACTCACAAGGGTCAACCCCATGTGGGTTAATATTGCAGTTTAGCCATACTAAATAAATATACTTTTATGAAGATGAAAACTATTCTTTCCTTTTTCACCTTCTTATTCGTGAAACAGAAGAGGGCTTCAGAAATTCTTTGCATTAAATAAGACAAGAACATCTGCATATGAAAAGCAGAAGTTTCCCTTCCATCAAAGGCAAGCATGAGTAGCATGAGCTGGCTGTCTCTGTCTCTATTATATAATGTATTTAGTTTTTGGTGCTAAAAGTCTGAAATATTTTTTATGTCATCATATTTGGATGAGAAGTGTGAGGTGTGTCACTACTGTTCCTTTGAAGCAAAGTTTCACTAAAAAAACAAAAAACAAAAAAAACAACAGAGGCCAGTTTCATGATGCTTCTTGAGATGAATAGAGATTAATGTGTGTTCTTTTTATACAACAGCAAGGCATTTTGTGATGTTTTATCTTTTCAAGTATCTCACATGCAGTGAAGACCTGATTGTGTGTGTTAGACAGACAGAGATTGAAAGAGAGAGCATGTGATTAATTAATGCAGTGGGCCTGTAAAGATTTTTCTTCTATCCCTGATATAAAAAAAAATACAGGGGTTGTTACACTCAACCACTTTGCAATAGCAGCATATAAAATCATGGATAAAATGCATTTGAACCCTCTCAAGTTTTCAAAACCTACAAAAACACCTTTTTAAAGTTTAAAAACATACATTTACACTCCTGCAATTATATTTTTTCATTAAGATATGATAAAAATAATTTAAAATTACTTTTTTACCTATAACTATCTAAATATCCATAGAAAAAATCAATTAATTAATTCTATATGTTTTATGAATGTTAACTTATACAATAATTAATTCTTCAAATACATTTGAATGCATTTTTGTGATAATTAAGTCATAATAATGAATTAAAAGGTTAAAATAACCCACAAAAATAAACATGATAAAGATTTAATTAAAAGAGTAAAATCGTATTTTTATGTCATCTTAATAGAAAATCAAATTGCATGGGGTGTGATTGCATATTTTTAAACTATAGGGAGTGTTTCAGTGGGTTTAAAAAACTTCTGGGGTTCAAACACATTTTACCCTAAAATCATCTAATACACTATACACTCTATTTCATAAAAATATATGTATGTAATTTATTAAGCTGTGTTTCATTTTGTAAAAACATGTACTTCATTTTATAAGTACATACTTGAAAAGAATTAAATTGTGTGCGATCTACATAAATAATAGCATGGATGACTGTGTAATATTTTGGGTAATTTACAAAAATAGCCCCATGATTTTGATTATTAGCAAAAATAGCACCCTAATCGAATATTTACATATTATAGCATTGGACTCGATCAATGCAACTGGTTTTTTATTGTTTGTTTAAAATTAAAAGCGCCATATATATATATATGATGCCTTCTTTCTCTTTTAAACATATATTTGGTTCATATTGTTTTCCATTGAGATTTTTTTTCTATTTTAAGGGTGGATTTTTTTTTTTTTTTGGTAGTTCCTTCTACAAAAAAAATTGAATCTCCGGTCAATCACCATATATATACATATGGCGCCTCCCTTTGTTTTGGTAAATACAAAGGAGGAGGTGCCCTATATATAAATAAAAAAACCAGCCAATGCTGACCAGATCCAATGTTAGAATTCGTAAATATTTGATTGAGGTGTTATTTTTGTAAATATTCAAAATCATGAGTTTATTTTTGCAAATTTCCCTAATATTTTCTAAGACAAAAAACATTGAAGCAGCGAAGTGCCTGCATTTGGTTGGTCATGAATAAAAAACAATAAGTTCATACAGGATCAGCAGTGTCAAAGACAGGGATCCTGGACCTGCTTGTTTCCACAACAGTTTGATTGATGGATGATAGAACACTCTTGTCTCTGTGACTGAGAAGAATACTGCCAAGGGCAATCTTATTTTCCAGTATACAATCATTTTTAACAGTATTCCATATTGCGAGACTCAACTAGTGTTAAGCAGAATTTAAGAAGGGATTAAGCGAGGGGGTCTACCTCTACCAACTTATGTGATTTGAAAAAAAAAATACATATTTAATATATACTATAATTAAAATAAAATAAATACAATAAAACAGGAATGAAAAAGAATTAACCTGGGGGATGCATACAAGGACTGTGCCCACGTGTGCCTTGCAGTGACAGCCAAAGGTTTTGGCATAATTGAATGTGTACCTATGTATAAAGAAGAACATTTTCTAATGCTCAACTTTATTCATGCTGTTATTTAACTGGTTGGATCTGATCAGGGAATCTGACTGGGTCCACTTATTGGCTCATAATAGAGATATATATAGCCCCATTTGGAAACGGGTTCCCAAAAAAAAAAAACCAGGGTTTAAAGCTGAATTGGTAAAAAACTATCTCTTCACATATTATAAAAAGAGATTTTGTTAAAAAGTGTCATTAGGGCACTGGTTAACCCACATTAATTACTCATTTTTTAGACAACCCAATAAACTAATTATGATGTGGTTAAAAAAATAAAAGATTTTTTTAAAAACACCAACAATACCCCTAATAAATTAACTACATTTTTTATATATATTATTTATGAGTAAATAGGGAATGAGAGGGAAGAAAAAAAAGGACAGTGAATTTAATTTATTATGAGTGTTGTTGGTATTTTTAAAAAAAAATTATTTTTTTATACTCATATCATAATTAATTTGTTGTGTTGTCTAAAAAGTGAACAATTAATATGGGTTAACCAATGCCCCGAGGGCACTCGTTAATAAGACCCTATAAAAAATTAGCTTTTAAACATTTATTTTTACAAAAATGTGTCTACAGCTTTTGATTAAGCTGCAGGAGTTGAAAAGATTTGGGAAACCAAGTTTCCTATAAATCCAAAAGCTCATCAATATTGATTCCAAATGAGATCATAGACTCATCTATAGTCTACCAAAAGTTTCCCTGAGAATATGAAGTCCTAAAAAAAACTAGATTAAAACAAAAAGGCATTATTGCCCGGACATCAGACCCATGTGTTTTTGCTCCCATGACTAAACTGCATGGGATGTCGGCAGGTGGAGTTGAAGTAGGACCATTTGTTCATCTGGAGCTCATTCGTTCATTCTGTGTAAGTTTTTATGAAAATAAACTTTAACTTCATCACAATTTCAACAACATTGAAAGTTCCCAGTCAGAGTCAGATCAAACAGTAAATGTTATTAATTAACGGGTGATATACATGAAGATGAAACGAATCTATGAAAACAAATAGATCCCACCTGAACCTTGTTTTTTTCTTTCTTTCTTTCCTTGGGAAAAGATAGTACATCCCCATGTGAGAAGGGAAGCTTAATATGAAACAGGTGCAAAGGCTAATTGAGTTTCAATGGTCATAAATATGGTGCGTGGTCCTTAGATATGGATGGCTTGTTTCAATGACACCAAACTAATGGTGTCTGTCAGGGAATGGGACTACACTAGTGAAAGAAAAAAGAGGATTTGATGGAGGTGGGGAGTTTACAAACAGGATCTCATTTGTTGGAGCCTCTGTGGTTTGTCAGAACCTTTCCTTTTAAAATCCTAACAGCTAGGGCCGGTAAACGAATCAAGTCACTCGGGCTCGACTCGATTTAAGCTCGTTCATGGTCGTTCATTTAGATAAATGAGCGAGCTTGAACAAGTTTAAAAGCTCGGTTAGGCTCGGAATCTAGATCGGATTTCATTTTATGTTCAAATTCGACTCGTTTGTTTTATTAAAACTTAGTTGAAGCTAAACTCCTTTATAAAATCAGAACATTAAATTAATACAAATTTATGCTCGTTTAAGCTCATGAACTTGGTTCATTTAGGTTAAAATTTTGTTTTCAATCCCCAAAACCCTAAATGAAGAAGAATGCTGAGCTCGTTGAGGCTCGTGAGCTCGGCTCAGCTCGACTCGGCTCGTTTATAAACGAGCGGAGCTTGAACATGTCAAAACTCGGCTCGCTCAGCTCGTTTACCACCCCTACTAATAGCAGGTTATGAAGGTTGGCCATTTTGTACAAAGTATACATGAGGTGAACTCACCTCATTTTATATTTAAAGAGTGTTTGGATCTGTGTTTGAGAATTAATTTTTTTCAAAAGCTCAGTTTAAAACTGAATTTACAGAAGAAAAAAAACTAGCTTTTGAATACTTATATGTAAAAATATGTTTGCAACTTTTAATTAAGCTATAGCTTTTTTCTTTTCTTTTTTATGTTAAAAACGAATTTGAGAAAATTAGATTACTACAAACTCATAATCTTCTAAAACCCACGTCCAAATACCCCCTGGTCATTGTAAGAAATATGCCCGTTCGGGCCTTCTAACCGGAAAAAAACTATGACTCCAAAGAATATTTAATATTTAATTAGTGGACGGTCACCTCACATTTAAAAATATATAATTTGAAAATAATAGATAAATAAATAAAACACCACAAAAAGTAAAGGCGACATGTAATTCCAATTTCATGTTTTTCCTCCCCAAAATCATCAGAAAATGGTTATGCTAAAATATATATATATATATATATATATATATATATAGTCGCGATTACGTGCGGTATGCGGTCGGTGCGGTTTACGACGTGGACCGTCCGATCGCGGGTCCATCGCATCCAACGGTCGACGTGAATCGCACCCGACCGTCCGATGCGATGGACCCGTGATCGACGGCCCGTGATCGCGCACCGCACCGACCGTAAACCGCACCTAATCGGCTCCCTATATATATATATATATATACATAAACTTGAATCATCCAATTTTTAAACACCGGTTCACGATGATAGAAGAAATACTAAGGTTCCGTTTGAGAGCACATTCGCAGGCATCCACGTCGGCTGGATACGGGAGGTGACCTGTATTGCTAAGAATCGTTGTTTCACAGAGTCGGGGAAACACGAAAAAACAAGCCGAAAACAAAATACGACAACAAATTTTAGTGTGTTCGACACAGATCCAAAAATGGTATTTGTCTGAACATTAGCGCCTGCTGGTGATTGCATTAAATGCCAAACGCCCACCGCTGCCCAACTTCGGAGGAAAACTTATGGGAGGACTCCCTTTTTTGTTGAAAGATTGGGGGCGGTATTTGGTTGGTGCAAGGTTGATAAGCACCTCGGGGGGTCAACTCCACATCAAAACGAGACCACTGGGAAGGGTGGACTAGGGCCAAGGGTCCAATTGCAGTTTGCACAGCTCGTGTAAAGGCTAGTCGCGCTACTCTTTACCTTTTGGGGCTCTCAGTAGGGCAAGTTTATGCTCTTTTATGTTTTTCCTCTTATGTTTCATTCATCCTATTCTCCCTCCATTCGGCTCATTTGTAACATTTGCTAGGTATAAATGAACTATCACTTCTCAAACAAAAAAGATACATATTGTGTTGATGTTTTGCGTGTGTGATCTTATCTTATATTGGATAACAGACCTAAAGTTTGATATGCACTTTGTGAGGACCACATGCCTTCCAAGTGAAGAGCAAGGTAAGATTTTAATGACATAAAAAGTGAAAGTTCGAACATCATCATCTAATTATATTTGCTTTCAGTAACAGAGATGCAACAAAACAAAACCATCCAGCAATCATGACTTCTCAGATTTAAATCTAGTAAGCATGGTTTGCAACTTAAGAAACAACTGTGGAAAGGTAAGAATTACAACAAAAGAACAGATATTTAAGATCAACACAGTTTTTTTTTTTTTAACCTTCTCGGTTTGCTCTTTCTAAAGAGCAAAGAGCAGGAATCTATGGTTACCAGATCTCTATTTTTTTTTAAAAAAATCTTACTTGTAGAAATCAAAGTCTGTGTCGGGCTTCTTCACATTAGTTCGGTAACCCTTCTCGAAGTCTTTGGGAAGGATAACATATCTGTTCTTCCGGACCGCGTGCATTCCTGCTTCCTGACATATGGCTGTAATCTGCTCCATCACCAAGAAGTTTTTTCAAGTCATGTAATAGAAAAATTATGAAACGATATTTGGGTAGTATAACAAAATGGCGTGATGTTTTTTGAATTAAACGGTAGGCGAACGCCTTAATATTAAGAACGAAGCCCAATATAGAAACAAGCAAAATAAGAAAGATAGAGGGTTACACAATAACATAAACTTAGTAGATGAGCGTTCTACCGAGTTTTAGTACTACGCTACCCAAGCTATGACACTATAAGTCTATCCTCTTGAAAGGACACGCTCCCGGCACCCACACAGTACCTACCCCAATCTCAAATCAAGCATTTGACCATTTCCCAAATATTCTCCCCGTATGGTCTGTGCCCCGCGAAAACCGCCTGGTTCCTAGTCAGCCAAGTAGCCCAGACAAGCGCTGGAACAACCAGTTGTGATACCTTTGCCTTGATCGATCTATCCCCATGTGATCTGAGGCGTCTCCCAGCCGCCCACATGCCTTCCAGGTCGTTAAAATGGCGTGATGTTATATGGTATATGCAATGCATTATACAAAATATTAGTTATCTTTACCTATCAATCCTTACATATGATCAATGTTTTAACTTTATATATGATCAATCGTTGAGGATTCAATTGTTTATAATCCGAATCATGCACTTGAATACTTAATAATAAAGCTATTGATTACAAAAATTGTAATTTATGTAACATAAGTCAATTAGATAGCAAAGAAATATCTGACGCACTTCCCAATAAATCCATACATGTGTACAGCCATTAGCGGACTTAAAACAAGCAGAAGTCAGAGGATTGGTTGTGGTAAAACAGATTCTTTATCAACAAAGATGTTAGCATTATAGTGATACAAGTCACCAGGTAGCATTAAAAAAAAGTAATGAAACACAACATAAAAAAGTAGTCACGTAGTTATCCATTTTGGGTTTTTTTTTTTTTTTGAATATTGGTGCCCCTTGTGCACAAATGGCACAGTCAGGTTTCATCACCTCCCCTGACCTCCTTTTCAAAGACAGGGGGGTTAGAACAGGGGGTGCTAACCGGCTAATCAAAAACTCGGTTCGATATCCATTTTGAAATTAATCTCAATTCTTGAAGTTATCTACAATAAGAAACCACAACAAAAAGATCATGAGTTCACGACCAATGATAGAATGATGCCAATCCACATACCTCGGCGGCACTGATTTTGTCAGGTCGTGACACATAATCCTCCAAGTCAACCTCATCACCCAAGTTCATTTTCGCAGTGCAAACCTGCACAAGGACAAGAATCAAGCTCGATGTCCATCAATGTTCTACAATATAAATAGAAATATCAAACTTATGACATAGATATATCCAAATAAGCCTACGCCCTATGGAAAATGCTCAAATCAAGTCCACCAGGAGACCAGTTAAATTTTTAATAAGCAAGCGGTGGGATTTAAAAAGGGAATAGGTCACTTGATGATGGCAATCCACATACTTGTTCCAGATTAATTTAAGTCCTTGTTTAAGAATGCCACTACCGTATGCTTTTTCGCATTAGCAAGTAGTGAAAAGATTGAAACCAAAATTGTTAAGGTGTAAGGAAATATTAGTTACAGAACTTTTACTTAAAAGAAGGGTTCATTATCTTCAGGAGCAATCCGCGTCCAATTGAAATGCATTGTCTGTTTCATTGATCACTTTCGGGGGGGGGGGGGGGGGGGGGGAGATCCTGAATATGACACCGAATACAAAATGTTCTTTGCAAGCGAAGAATTATTTCAGTGAGCAATCACTATGTTAACTTGAAATCAAACAAACGACTTCTTTTAACATCCTATACCAACACTTAATAGCAGGAGAAAAAAATGTGCAAGCGATATATACAACTCACCTGAAAAACAAGCCTCTTCTGTCGTCTGTCGGGCAGAGGGAATTCAATTTTCCGGTCAAGTCTACCTGGACGCAAAAGAGCAGGATCAAGAGTATCTGCCCGATTGGTTGCCATTATGACCTTCACATTTACTGTTTGATCAAACCCATCCATCTACAAAAACAACAAAAAATATTTAATTTAATCTTCCACCCAAGATCTACTCAATACATTTCTCCATGCATGTCTATATCAAATAACAAAATCATGCAAAATCTGAAGATGCTATAAATTATCAAAGAAAAACCACTACTTTATCTAATGTACGTTGTTGCCTCCCTGCCATGTGGATGGAGCAACAGGCTTGATATTGTAAACATTCACTAGAATTCCAATAGTAATCATAAATCATATCATCCTTACCTGGTTAAGGAGTTCCATGAGAATGCGCTGAACTTCTCTATCAGCTCCAGTCTGGGCATCAAAACGTGCAGTAGCTATAGCATCTACTTCATCAATAAATATTATAGCGGGAGCATTCTCTTTAGCAAGACGGAAAACATCACGGACCATTCTAGGGCCCTGATAGAAGATCATGGCAAACAACGATTATGAATAATCATGCAACACTTAAGACCACAAAAGATGATGACCAAATTTTATAATTCATACCATATTGAGATAAGTAACTACATGCAGATGACAACTGACACTGTATTAGCAATGTCATGATCTTTGTTCCAAATTATGATTAAATCATCAACAAGAAGGGAAAAAATTCAGTGGATGATAGCTACAAGAAAGGTCTATAGTTCATACTGTACGAAACAAAGTCATTTCACAATTTTTCTGTGGGACCTCAAATGAAAAATGAATCTTTTACATAGGAAAAGTGATGGAGCAGAGAGCTTCCAATGTCTGTTCCATAGTTTGACATGCGGCCGCACATGCTGATGTGCGCCCCCGGGCGCACATTATACCCAATATGCGGCGCACGTTCGAATTCCGTTCGAACGGAATTCAAACGGTCTCTTACCGTTCGAATTCCGTTCGAACGGACTTCGAACGGTAAGAGGGCGCTCGAAGTTCAGTTCGAACGGACTTCGAACGGTAAAACCTACCTCTGAGTTCGAACTTCCGTTCGAACGGTAAGAGACCGTTCGAATTCCGTTCGAACGGGGGTTCGAACGGGGGTTCGAACGATTACCTTACCCTATGTGCGACCGCATGTTCGGTACATGCGGCCGCATATGCCATGTGCGGACCCCACCGCACATGCGGTCCGCACATGGTTTTGAACTATGGTCTGTTCTACTCTTTATTCAATTTTGTGGTTGCACGAGTGCCATTTCTACCAAATAGTGAAAGGCATGGGTCTCAAAATGCATCAGGAAATACTAATCATCTATTTCTGAATACTAATTAAATACATACCTCACCCAAATACTTCTGAACAAATTCTGAACCAACCACTCGTATAAAAGCAGCTGTTGTATGATGAGCTACAGCTTTCGCAAGCATGGTTTTGCCAGTACCAGGTGGACCATACAGCAAGACACCTCGTGGGGGGTCAATACCAATCTGTTTGTATAGCTCATGATGTGTCAATGGCAATTCGACTGCTTCACGAATTTCCTGCTTTTGAATGTCACAGCCACCAATATCCTGTGTAGACCAAAAGAAGAATGGATAATGCAATCCATGTCAAATATGAAAGAAAACAAAATTAACAGTATTGGATTATTGGAAAAAAATTTACAAGAAATGCTGTTATCATAGAAAAAATATTGTTAATATTTAAAAAATTATCCCAAAATTTAATGCTAATTAGATATAGACTATTCTCAGGGAAAAAAAGGTTTCGTCTTATCATTAAAAACTGTAATACTGTTATCCTAAAAGAAATAATAATATTTAAACATAATGCCCACAATTCAATGTTAATTAGATATAGACTATTCTCAGGGGAAAAAAAGGTTTTGTCTTATCATTAAAAAACTGTAATAAGAACTGATTACGAGACATATTTTGCATGTGACAAGGCTTTTAGAGATCATCAACAGGAAGCACCATAAAGTGATCCCATGTTGATCGGGTCATCAATTTACTTGTAAAGGATTCTCCATTTATACTACACATACATAGATTTGAAGGTCGGTCACACTTGGTCCTTCCCATAAACCACCCCCATACCAAGATCCAGGTTATATTGGTGCCATAAACCGGCTGCAATGCAAATCGATTTTGATACTCCAACATGACGATGGATATTCATCAAGGGAAAAAGGTCAATATTTGGTGATGCAACTAAAGGATTTAAATGGACGGCAACCTCAAAAAGAACTTCCATGGGTCCCTCATAAATACAATAGAAATATCTAGAAACTAACATGGTGGGATTTCATATGCAGTTATAAGTGGCCAACTTATAAGTTATAATTATGAACAAAGGATTTTAAAGGGCAATAAAAAAAAGGGGGACTAGATAGCTATTTACAATTTCAAAATCGATCATAACCCACTAGTCAGATAGAATGGGATGTATGATTTTACCAAGATTTTTATGAGTTCATAACAAACCAGGACCCACCCTAGACGCCAGACTACCGAGCCTGAATAAAAACTCACATCCCTCAGATACATATCAACATGGAGACAAGAGAGGCAGTCTAAAAAACTTCCTTAACAGCATCTATTGATAGCAAATTTGAAGGGTAATTAAATAAAGACACCTGACTGAAATTCAGACATACAGCACCCACAAAAGGATGAATCCTCACACATTCAAGTTTCAAAACTTCAATATATTATCACCCAGTACTTGTTTCCATGGAATTCACACCCCATCAACGTCAATCTAAATGTGAACACGGAATCTAAACCCAACTTGCATGACAAGAAACATCAGATCCCTCAAAAAAACCCTAGATTCCAATAATCATAACCAAGAAACACGAATTCCTAACTAAGAATCCTAATTCCAAACACACAAATTTCACCACAAAACCCTAAATCCAAAGATCAACAGTAATCAAGACCGAATCAATCAAAACTCACGTTGTAGGTGACGTCGGGCTTCTCGGACTGGCTGAGAAGTGAAATGCTCGAGTCGGCCTCGGGCGGGAGGACGTCGACGAGGGCGTTCGAGTGGCGGTGGAGCGCGACCGACGCCGAAGGCTTCAAGAGCTCCCTGTTGATGGTGCTAAGGATCCTCACGTAGTAGTTGGATCCCGTCGTGGACCCGACGATCCCGTTGTTCTGATCGACCATCTCCATGAACTGCCCGATCACGAGCGGCACCGACTGGATCCGCTTCACCTCCTCCTGCGCGCGGAGGAGCTCCCTCTTGAGGTTCTTCTGCTCATCCTTCACGTACTCCTCCTGGATCTCGAGGAACTCGATCTGTCGCCGGAGGGATTTGAGGCGTCCGTACAGGTCTTCGTCCTCGCCGCCTACAGCTTGAGGAGGCGATGAGGAGGAGACGTCGGCGCCGAAGTGCGGCGGAGGGTGTTCCGGTCTGGGCAGCTCGATCGCCGTCGCTGCCATTGTTAGGTTTAGAGAGAGAGAGAGACTTCCAAAAGGGGCTCCGTGCGTGATTTTATGGATGGGTTTTAGGCGGTCTAATGACCGGGTTGAGGTTTGGGCCTCGCTTAAATCCGGCCCATGATTGTTTCGGTGGAGACATCTCACGTGACGTGGCACGTGATTGTTCTTTGAGCGGAAAATAAAGGGTAATGTATTTTGACCCCTCAAATTTACAAAACCTACAAAGACACCCCTGTATTTTAAAAATACGCATTTTCACCCCGTATTATTAAATCACATGGTAACATAAGAAAAATGATAAAACAGAAAAAAATATGGTTGCTTGAAATGTATGAATGGTTTATATTAATTAAGATATATGGGTGGTTAATTTGTTATTTAAGAATGCTTAATATGTATTTTTATTACTTAAAATACATGGATGATAAGTATGAAATATGATAAGTATGAAATATTATTTTGAATGAGAAAGTAATAGTTTGGTGTTATTGATTTTCCTATTTTAATGAGAAGCATAGGTGTGTTTTTCAATTACAGGGGTGTAAGTGCATATTTTTAAAATATAAGGGGGTGTTGTAATAGGTTTCATAGATTGCAGGGGTGCAATGCATTGTACCCGAAAATAAACCATTCATCGTTCACGTGCCATTCAGTTGGCTTGAATTATTTAGTGTAGTTTATGGTTGATATGAGATGAACTTAGTTCAATGCAATATCCTTTGTCAGTTCTATTTAATGTTTCAAAAATAAAAGTTAATCTTATCACATTGTTTAGTTTGATTCTTCCATTGTTCAGTTTGGATAGTTGTTTAAATCGATTTATAGGTCAATTCGGGTTATGTAGTTCATTCATAAATTATTTTATTTAATTCATGGATTATTCAGTTCACTTTAATGCTTTCTTAAACTGCCGTCCAATGCAGAAGTTCTCAAAAAAATAAAAGAAAAGGTAGTCTTGAACACGAAGTTTCTATGTATTGGGATTTATTAGCCATGATAGAAACCAAAACTTTGGTTAGATCCAATCTCCAGATTGATTTATTTTAGAGCACCGATACACTCAATCGGTTTTACAGCCTAGTTTACAGTCACATACACTATGATAGCAAAATACATATTGTGCTATTATACTGTATCATAGTGTATGACACACAAAAAAAAAATTTAAAACAAAAACATATATTATTGTATTTCACTATGTATTTCATTTTATATAACAGCATGTATTTCAATTAGAGAACATATGATTTTTTTATTAAAAAAAGTACGGATTGTAATTGAAGCTGCTCAGAGGGTTGGACAAATCATTTTCCTTTATTTTAAAAAAAATGTTAGTTTACAGTTTGAAAGTTAGACCACACATGTTTTTATTTTTTAAAAATATTTAACATCATCTAATGAGGTATATGCTTTAATAAAAAAATGTATAAGAAAAAATTTAATGAGATATATGTATCGTCTAATGATGTATCTGTTTCATTAGATTTCTAATAAGGTATGTAGAACTATATTTAAAATTATAAAAAAAAATTGAATGTAACTGCGCCCTTATTTTAATGTCTCATTTGAGGACGTGTTACAGGCTCCTTCAATGGGTACATAAGTCCCAAGGATATATAAATAGAGCGCTAATACACACGGTCATTTTTGCAACCTGTTTTACAGCCTCATACGCTATGATAATGTAGTATATACTGCACTATCATAGTGTATGAGTCCTATCATAAGATATGATTCAATTTTTTTTTTCATTTTTTCACTATGAAAAAAAAATACACAAATGTATCTCAGTATATACTTCATTTCATATAATATCATACACTTCAAATGGTGAGTGTATGATTTTTAAAAAAAAAATATGATAGACTATAATTAGAGTTACAATGAGACTTTGTGTATCTTTTTCGATGTAGATAACATGGTCTCAGTGCCTGATATATAAATAACACACGATCCGAGGTGAAAATTAAAAAGGTATGTATTCACTCATTTGTCACTCTCTTTGATTTAAAGATGAATCATTCATTCATCCAGGAAGAGTAGGGTTCTTCAACGGGCCGGACCGGCCCGTTGAAACAAGGCCTGGCCAGCCGGCCCGGGCCGAGGCGGGTTGGGGCAGAAAAAGAGGTCCCAGCTGCCCACGGGCCCGGGCCTGGGCTTCAGGGCTGCGGGCCCAAATTTTAAACATATTATTATTTTTTTTTTAAATTTTAAGATGTTCATTTGTATATAATATTAATGTAACACAAAATTTTTAAGCATAATGTTGAAAAAATATTTATTTCTATTGAATTTTCAACAATAAAAATATTAAATGAATTAATTATTTGAAAAATTAAATAACTACATGTAACTAACTAGATTGGTACCTACATAAATGTCAATAATTTATATAATTCAAACACAATTCATATAAAAATTTCATGTGACACATTTATTGGATTGCCCCTGAGGGGGGGTTATTTCAACCCCGCCAACTCTTCCACCCACCTTTTTTTTGTGTGTGTGTGAGCCTAAACCCACCCCTCGCCTCCTCCGCCCGCCTCCGCGTCGCCTCCTCCGCCTGCCTCAGTGAAGCCCTCATCGTCCTCGACCGCCGACAACCTCCCCGCCTCCCCCCTCTTCCTCCCCCCCCCCTCCGCCAATGCATCTGTCACCGCGACCTCCTCCACAACCGCGGGGCGTGGTGGTGGATGATGCATTGGCGGAGGAGGGCACGGCCGTGGAGGAGATCGCGGTGGCGGTGGAGGGCGCGGCCGTGGAGGAGGTTGCGGATGCATCGGCGGAGGAGGAGGAGGGGGAGGCTGTCAACGATCGAGGAAAATGAGGGCTTCGCGGAGGCGGGTGGAGGAGGCGACGCGGGGTGGGTTAGGATCACACACACAAAAAAAAGGAAAAAAAAAGAGGGGTGGGTGGAGGGGTTGGGGGGGTTGAAATAACCGCCCCCTTGCCCCTATGGGCCTACAGGCCGGGTCCACGAGTAGGCATGCAGGTCAGCCCGAACGGGCCCAGTTCTTAACCAAGCCCAAGCCCGGCCCTCCCTGAAAACGGCCTGGGCCGGGCTTTTGAGCCTTGGGCCTTTTGAAGACCCCTAAGGAAGAGTACGCTTAAACCCGTTTTTATTTTTCAAAAAAACAAAAAACACAACCGAGTTTTTAAATGTCTCTTTAAAAATAAATTTAATTAAAAAATTACTTATAATTTTAGTAAAAAAAATATGTTTTTTTTTAAAATGCATAAAACGAGTTTCCTAGTAATCAAATTTATTTAAGTTATTTTTATTCAAAATCAGCGTTTGGATGTGAGGTTAAAACTCTGAGATTCTTAAAATCTTATGTTTCACACTTAGTTTTTTAAAAGCTATGTCAGGACCGGCCCTGAGCATAGGCAACCAGCATAGGCAACCAAAACAGTCGCCTAGGACCCTCACTTTTTAAGGGCCCTAAAATCTTATTCATCCATTTTATTTCATTTCGTATTTAATTTTTATTTTTATTTTAAAATCTTTTCTTATTTTATAGTTGTTCCTAATTTATTGAGATTTATTTGTTTGTTATTTGGTTTGCGGAAAAGAAACTCAGTTCACACATTTTTTAGATGATTTACTTCGATTTGTTTTTTTTTTATATTCTTTTTAATTTATGTTTTTCTTTATCCCTACTTAATTGGGATTTTGTGTTTTCATTTGTTATTTTTTAATTATTTTATTTAATTTTTAAAAAACTTATCTATATATCCTGTTCGTTTTGTTTTAAAAAATATAAATTAAATTCTAAAAAATATAATTATTTTATAATAATAAAAAATTAGAAAAAAATTAAGTGAATTTATGGGTCCTTTTACCCCCATATTGTTTTATCATCAGGGCCGACCCTGAGCTATATTTTATAAGATTTTCAATCGCAAGATTTTTTTGATATAAAAATGAAGTTTGTGGTTTGAAAAGTTAAATACTGAAAATGTGTTTTGATGGGTTTTATCATTTTAAACATTTCAAATGCTGAATCTATCTCTTATACAAATGCACCCAAAACATTTTTTTTTTTTTTTTTTGACAGTCGTCACTGTCAGCACACTACACTGGTGTCTTCGTCTACTTTTACGATATTACATCATCTGAATAAGACATTTATGATAATAAAATAGATCATTGTTGTGGAGTTTTGGCTCCACAAAATCGAAATGAAATAAGAGGTGCCCCTAAAGAGAAAAATTTATAAATATTAATTGTTATTATATAATATATCGTGGATGAGAGCGTGTGCGTTACCGATCACCAGTGACTCATCGGGGACCATCCATTTTCTGTGCCCATTAAATGGATCACCACTGTCCGCGGACCACGACCCGAATACGAGGATCCGCGGCCCAGACGACCTACGACCCACGAGTTCGGGCCAGAAGACCTATTGATTTAGGCCCGTTTGTCAGCATGTTTTGGATTGCTTTTATTTTTTAATTAAGTAAAAAGCTCAAACGTGTTATCAAACAGGATTTTAAAAAACAGAATTAATTAAAAAGTTACCTACAGTTTTTAGTGCAACAAAAATGTTTTTTTTTTTAAAACAGAAAATGCATTTTTCAAGAATCAAATCTCATTTTATTCAAAATCTTATTTTTCAAATGTGTTTTTAAACGGAACCTAAGAGTTATTAATACTGATTATTCAAATCAATAACAAATATATGAGAATCCCCAATATTGAGTGATCTCCCCCATCTCTCAGATAGAGGGAGATCGACCGTCGATCCTAAGGCATCCCTAACCAGCTCTATAAATAGGGTGTCTTCGATGTTCAAGAGAAGTGTTTGCTACAACCATAACCGACAACCATAACCAGCAGACCAAAGGAGTGCGAGAGTGGACGGATCCGACTACCCGAACCCGGTAAGCCGATTTTCGCCCCTCCACCACCCATTAGAGATGATCAATAATACTAAATTAGAGGATAATTAGGGGTGCACACATATTTTATTTTATTCTTTTTTTATCTTTTGGTTGATCAAAACAAAAGGGAATGTTACATATCACATGACACGCAAGCTTCCACCATTCCTCTATTTATATGTATGTAATGTTAGTACCCCACAAGGAAAGAAACGCATTAAAGGTCCTCATTTTTTAGCATCAATAGTACTATGGTACATATACCATGCCTCACACCTATGTCTCCTCCTGTATAAATGGAGATCTCTATTGTCTGAGACTATTCACAACACCTCAAGTCCCTCTACATTTTCTAGAATTGGTACCCTCTTTTTTTTCTTTCTCTCTCTCTCTCTCTCTCTCTCTCTCTCTCACAAATAAATAATGTTATATTTAGTCTTCCTTGCAATTCTCTTCTTCTTCTTCTTTTTTTTTAGTCCTTGTCTGTTTTTTTAAAGATATACTAAAATAAATTGAATGTATTCATTTAAATGGAAAAAAAATCACATTCATGACAATATATGTATCACATTAAAAAAAATACAATAGAGCAACTTGTAACAACATTCATGCACAAATAAATAAATAGTTATGAGAAATGCTCGCATATCTTGGGTTAATATAATGTTAGGGATAACACCGTGTGTAAACATATTCTACTTTCTTTGTTTTTATTTAAAAAGAATTAATGTAACAATGCATATACATTCATAAAATTAATAATGATTTGCTTACATTTATTTATAAAAATTAATATAAAAGCTCACATGCCTTTCACATTTCATATTATTTGTTTCCATATATACTTTCATAAAAATGAATAATGAATTGTTTACATTTATTTATAAAAATAAATATAAAATTACTTCATTTGTGATGATTGAATCTTTTGAATGTAAGATTGCAACTGTGTGCCTGACACTCAATTTTCCAACTAGATTCATTTGTTGCATGTTTGTGCGTTGCCCACAAAAATGGTGTTACCTTGGTGTCCATCAAGCATCCACCAATAAACCACACCACAAACCAATACTTGATTAAAGATCTTATGAAAAGCCATGCATTATTATTCCCTTCCCTAACACTCTTCCTCTTCACCTTGCCAGGATTGAAATATACATATATATATATATATATATATATATATATATATATATATATATAAAACCCCAATGTCGTCATTGATGGCAAAACTATACGAAGTGATAGTGCTGATGTTTCTGAGCCTAATACCAAAAATCACAACTACAAGCAGCAACACATCCACAAATGTGTCAATAATTGATGGTAATGGCTACCAACTGAGCTGGAGACTCGCCGTAGAGACTAACAACATACGAATGTGGCGTACGGTACCCGTACAATGCATACGATACGTCGAGAATTACATGTTATGGGGACAATACGCAAGGGACCTCGACGTAGTCATCGAACAAATCAACAATTACGTTAGAGATTTGGCG
Organism: Acorus calamus; assembly: GCA_030737845.1. Taxonomy (NCBI): domain Eukaryota; kingdom Viridiplantae; phylum Streptophyta; class Magnoliopsida; order Acorales; family Acoraceae; genus Acorus; species Acorus calamus. Next base: position 27,681,120 of record CM060878.1, on the reverse strand, counting down.
ATGGTCGAGCTCATCGGCGACATGGATGCCTGGATCCTAGACATCGACGACACCTGCATCTCCAATCTTGCATATTATAAGGGAAAACGATACGGGTACGCGATGATTATACGCTAATTTTGATTTTTATCGACAATTTTTAACCAAGTTAAATGATGAACTTGTATAGGGGTGACCCTTTCGATCCGGCGGGGTTCAAGGCGTGGGCGCAGAGAGGCGTTTGTCCGGCGATATCGCCCGTTCTTAGGTTGTTTGAGGAGCTTGTAGAGGGAGGGTTCAAGGTGATCCTCCTCACCGGAAGGGAGGAGGAGGCACTCGGGGCGGCGACGATGGAGAATTTGCATAACCAAGGTTTTGTTGGTTATGAGAGGTTAATTATGAGGTATAGTAACCCCCTCCCCCCATTCCTCATTTCGTTTCCTTTTTGTCGCTATTTACTTCTTTCAGATCAGATGTAACTATTGTTTTTTAAGTTATAAAAGATATTCCTCATTTTGTTTTCTTTTTGCCCTTATTTATCCCTTTCAGATCAAATGTAACTATTGTTCTTCTAGTTATAAAAGATATTCCTCATTTTGTTTCCTTTTTGCCCCTGTTTACCCCTTTCAGATCAAATGTAACTATTGTTCTTCTAGTTATAAAAGATATTCCTCATTTTGTTTCCTTTTTGCCCCTGTTTACCCCTTTCAGATCAGATGTAACTACTATTTTTCTAGTTATAAAAGATCTACCTTTGATTAAAAAAAATTATGAGGTATAGTGACTCTAAAATAGTGTTTTTTTCATGTTTAATAAAGTTTCGATCAAATGGGTTCTTTGGTACTCGGGAGAATCCTGGATGAGAACTCTTTTGCACCCTTAATTCAAAACCTTCAAGAAGATCTCAAAATATTTCTATAGAAACCTTCTCTTACTTCTGTAAAATTAATAGACAATCAGTTCCAAAAGATTATTTTAACACTCTTAAATTTTAATTATGTGTTTTTATAGGAAAAAAACAGCAGAGAATAGCTATAAACAATCTAAACACTACCCAATACTCTAATTATATGTATGGCTCGAACAGGGGACCAGAATTTAAAGGGCAAAGTGCGGTGATATTCAAGTCGGAGATGCGAAGACGACTGACGGAGGAGGGTTATAGAATCCAGGGGAACGTCGGAGACCAGTGGAGCGACCTGACCGGGGAATACATTGGTGACCGGACGTTCAAGTTGCCTAATCCCATGTATTTTGTACCTTGAAAGAGCTGGGTAACTCAGGCATTACATGTCTTCCAATAAATGGCACACCAACTGTATGATACGCTCAGTTATCCAAAAAATATATGTATCTGTTGTCAATCCAAATATTGAATAATATAAAAGCATTCGAGATTCGAAATATATGGAATATCGGATATGGAAATCAATCTAAATGAGATAAATATATTGTATGTGTACATATATGTGTTTGTATGGCTTGTACCAATCTATTAAAGATAACAGATTGAACTGAATCCAAAATCAAATGAGATAAAATTTAAACTTTACATTTATTAAGCCATGCAGTATGAGAACCTCAGATAATATAGTCTCACCATCACATATGATGCAAAGAAACAATACATACAAGCAACCCCCCATAGCACTACTTCCTCTTCCAGATTTCCTTCTGAACAGAACGAAGACCTCAACCCAACTAATGCATCTGCCATCTCCAGCTCTTCGCATTCTGTACCTAAGCCTGTCAATGAATCGTACAGGGATCAAATACCTTCATATTCGTAGCTATCCTAAATCATTCGAATACAAATATTAGTACTCGAACTCAGTTTTTTTTTTAAGATTTAAAAATGATACAGATATTTTGACCTCTAATATGGACACTAGTTTAAGATCAGGTGACGACGTGACGTGGAGATTGAGAGAATTAAAGTATACACTTCATGATTTTCCATCTCCCTTAGTAATCATACAAACATAATACAACAGATATTTAAATTTTTATGATAATGATTAATCATGCAAGATAATCGAATTTGAACCTGAGAGGCTTACCTGTCCCCAAGACGACTTCTTCCTTGTGATTCGTCTGATACCCTTCGACAGGGAAGAGGAGAAGGCCTTCCGGTGGTCCGACTTCTCCCTCAGCATGCCCTGCTTCATGGACAGTTGATCCTTCTCGAGGTCGCTGAGTCTTGCCCGCAACCTCGCGATCTCGAGCTTGAGCTCCCGGTTCTCCCTCCTCAGGGAGGCATAGTTATCCTGTGGAGAGACAGGTTGTGAGAGTGATACATCCCCAGCGATGATGGGGTTACCACTGAGAGCTTCTTTGAGACGTATCTGTTCAAAGTGGAGGACTCTGAGGGCCATTTGGACTGGGAGGCGATCATTGTGGGTTGCATGGCTGGCGGCCTGTTGTGAGAGCTTCTGGCAGTCTATGAGCTTGCAGAGCTTCTTAGTCTCTGAATCTGTCATTGATGGGTGTGCCTAAGTGAAAATGTGGGTGGAAGAATCAGTACAAAAGTTTTCAAACACTTCTCATAGGTCTATATGAAGTATGGCCCTAGCTCCTAAGCAGGCAATTCAAATTCGAAAATAAAAAGGATATAGTAGCCAATGTGATATTTATTTACACTAACCCTTTTTGTATCCAATTTTTGAAAACATTTATTTTTTTCATGAAAGCTACTCTTAACCAGTTTTTTCATAAAAACCGCTTCTTTTACTTTTTAATACATAAAAAAAAACACAATTAAAAACCAAAAGCTAATGTTTATGGAAAAAATCATTTCAAAACAATTATCTCAAAATTTATTTTGAAGTAGCAAAATCAATTTAACAATTAGTAACAAATGGGTCCTAAGACAGCCAATGAACACATTTCAAAAATATTTCACATCCTCTCTGAAATATCATGGTAGGACTCACTTAAGAGAAACTCCAAAAGAAATAAAAATGTTTGGCTATATCATTTGAATCTCACCTTTCATAAATGTTGCTCTTGTAAAATCCTGTAATAATAGTTCATGTTGGGAAGGTAGTCAAGCGAAGGATGTAAAATTGATTTGGGGCAGGTAAATAATATCCATGTGCTTTACAATAGATAGGTGAGTAGTTTATCATTTTATCAAGATAGCAAAGGATATGAAATACCTTCAAATATATGTCAATTGCCCTGTAAAGTCCATCCTCAACCACGCGGGCATAATCCGGCAAGAGTTCAATGAAGGTAATGAACTTTTGCACTTTCAAGTATGGATCCGTCGCAATCTCCGCAAGGTACCCTTCTATAAGCCTTCCTACCATCAAAACCGAACCATGGCTTGGCGAATTACGTTCTTCTGATTCATATTCACCATGCGAGTCGTCGTCATCTCCCCTCTCTTCAATCCTTTGCAAGAAATTCACCAATATCCGATGGACGGTATCAACATCAAAAAAACACTCTCCGGTTTTCAATGAAGGGATGAGCAGATCATCAAGCGAAACCATATCCAACTGAAATCCAATTCTCCTCTCTAGTTCAAGTCTACATCTGAGTGAAGCATCAAGCGTGATAGCAATCCTCAGCATCCCAAATAAGAAACTTGATGGAATGGATGTGATATTCTCTGTTGCTAAAAGACCTACAAGTGTTTCAACTATTATTGTTCTCTGCTCATCCTTGATAATTGTCCCTGGATCTGAATTTTCACTTCCTACACCTTTCAAAGAATTCTGAGCATAGTGAATCAGAGATGCTATAATGCTATCCGAACGAACCCCAGTTTTCCTCATCGCCGAAATCACTCGTTGATACAGATCGACCCTCAATGCAGACAGATCTTCTACCCACCAATCCTGACAACCCATCTTCAATTTTTTCGAACCTACATCACACTCCAAGCGAGCTAGCCCAGAAACCAATTGTTCCTTGCTTGCATTCAAAGCTATCGCATCTATGCATCTACTCACTACACCAACCTCCTCAGCATTGGGAAGAAGACTCGCGCTCGCACATAGAACTTCGATAGACTTCTCAAGATCATGCACCACAATCTCATTTAGGTAGGTCTCGGTTCGGGAGATGAGATTGTCTTCCTTGTAGTCTTCAGTCATTTCAAGATATTCAGAGATGCATCGCAGGTGGACGATGTTTAGGGTGGTGATCTCAAAGTTTGTGCCATGGCAGAAGTTGACTGCTAGTTCAAAGGTTTGGGGACCCCCTGGCACATTGGAAAGTTCCACCTTGTCCAGTTTTGCAGAATCCACCAGAATTTTGCAGATTTTACCACAACAAGTGACCAATGGAAACTACAAGAACATAAAACATATAAAGATCTACCAATCAATAAATGCACTATTATTAAGGAACAAAAAAAGGAGTATAAACATTGAAGAGCTCCAAAAATAAATGTTGTCAAATGCATTTACAAAATATACGATATTGAAGTTGGAAAGATGAAGTGGTGCATCATAAAATGCAAAGGGTGATATAGAACAAACAAGACAACCTCGATAGTTGTGCATATTAAATAAATCCTCAAAAATTTAATACACCACAACATGTGCAACAAAGTACATTCCTCATACATAAAAATATCACACATTTAATGAAAGAAGTATATATAAATAAATGAAACCAACAAAGTTTATGTGCTAACATATACATAGACCATAGTCACCTTTTTATCTCTTGGTATTGCCGTGCCATAGAAAGAGTTCCTGAACTTTTCTGTGAACTAATTATAAAGGGAATTAAAGAAGATGATGCAGATTTAATTATAAATATGTGCTTTTCTCTATCTAAAAAATGAACTTATCAACCATTAAAAAAATGAACTTATCGTGTACAAATCAATTATGGAGAATTTTTTTTTATTGAAATCATATCATAGAATAGTCATGAGAACCATCCAGTGAAAAAAATTCACCTTTTGTAAGAGGAACGATTGCCCATCGACCATTACAGTTATGTCACCAGCAAAATCTACCCTGCATGCATAATTTTTTTGTTATTTCACAACCAATTTGAATAAAATGCAAAGCCAAAGCAAATTGAATACCCCCTTCACCCAAACAAGTCCCTCTAGAGCCAAGCAAACCAAAGGGTCTCTAAAGATCCAATTTTAATAAATAAATAAAAATGGAAATCCTCAAAACCCAAAAAGATGCTGTTTTTAAATATGTAATCAAAATTCCTTCTTTAGATCTACAAATTTTTATTGTGTTTACTTGACAAAACCCAAAATTCTTCACCCAAGATCGAATCACCAATTTTTATATGCTGAATGCGTTCATGCAACAGAGTATAACCAAAAGTTTCAAATGAATAAAAAAAAATGTCACCTTTGAAACCCAGAATTGAAAACCAAACCCAACATCCTGATAAATTCAATTGGGATCAAACCATTGATAATGAATCGAAAGGCTTGTGTGACCTAATGAACAAGCATTGAATTGGGAAAAAAAACGGGGCTTTTGAAGAGAAGGTTAAATGAATCACCTTTTATTGATCGAAATACAGAGGTCTGTTGAAGTCGATCGCTTCAAAGAAGGGAAAGTGTTCTCAAACATCTCTCTCTCTCTCTCTCTCTCTCTCTCTCAGAGACTTCTATGAAAGAGTGAAACTGTGTTGGAGGGAACACGAAGAGGCTGTCCAATTACGGCTCTGCCCCCAACAGGTTCACAAATTTTCAACATTGCCACTTCTAATTTATAAATACAACAAATATCCAACAAAAGACATTTATTAATAGAAATCATGTTTATTGTGCAGCTTAAAAATTAGATAAACATATATTAAAATTCATTTGAATTTTTTTTTTAGATTTTTGTTATTTTCATGTTATAATAAATAGGCAACATTTAAAATATATTCAGCTTGTATTTTAAATTAAATAAAATTGAACAAAAATGAAAAACTAAGATAGTGGAATAGATTGCATCTATGCCAAACCAATTATGTACCTAGGTAAAGACTAAAGAGAGGCAATCATTAAAGGATGTAAGCATGAGAAACAAAAAAAAATGGAAGCATGAAGAGAGAAAAACTCATCTTTGGATTTATGGTCTCCTGCTTCTTTTACATGATTTCTTTATAAAAAAAAAAGTTGGTGAGGGTTCATCATTGCCTTCCTCACAGAAATGTCTTCAATTTCTTCTTTTTTCAGAAGACATTATGATATATTTTTCCTCATTTTTTTAAGTATAATTTGTTTAATAGAATACATATTTTTATCTTCATACGCAAGTATATGTGAAAATTTTTCAATAATTAGGTTCAATATAGTGCCTAGCCTAGGTAAGAATTTTTTTTAATTTAATGGATTAAAGTTATTTATGAAAAAGATCTAACAATTTAATAATGATGAATTTTATGATCCAAATTGACGCATATCTATAATAAAAGAATAGCCAAAATCTTAAAATGAATAAAACAATATATCTTTTGTCCTTAAATAAATTTGATGAAACTAGTCAAACCCAAGATAAAAAAAAATGTGACCAATCTTTTCCATTATCTTTATATATTAGAAAATCCAGGTAAATGACATCTCTTAACATCTGCATAAAAAAGAATTCAATTTCTAGAACAGATCAACAACTTGTCATTAGACTCAGTTTAAAATAAATGATTAAACAGATTTTTTTTATAAAATTAATTTTTATATAATCAGAACTGGTTCAAAGTTGATTAATTTAATCAATTAAGAAATTAGTCTGTTTTTTCGAATGAGTTCTAAAATGATAATTTCAACAACAAAATTAGGTGTTCAGTTGCCCTAACACAGGTTTTGATGGACCTTTCGTGGCAAAAAACTACATTTGATGGACGGCTCACAGAAGATCAAGATTTCGGTGGATGGCCACTTCTGCTAGCAAAGCTTGATAAAAACAAAAGGCCCTCCTCTTCCACTCCTCTCTCTCCCTAACATAAATTGAGATAATATTCGATTTATTATAAGTGCAAAATCAAACGATGATCAACAATTCAATCGCGTCTCCTTCTACTTCTTCTCCGTAAGCGAATCCCCACTTCCATAAAAACTTGATTTTTTTCCATTAAAAGTTGGATTTTTTAATTTCCTTGAGTCGCTTTTGTTGTAACTTTTGATTGAAGATCAGTATTTTTTTGCTATTTTTAAATGGGTTATTTAAAAAAGGCTTCATTTTTATTTAATTCTGCTATAATCATATTGGGTAAGGTAGGATTATATGGAAATATTGGGAACAGTTGGTGAATTTTCGTTTTTTAGTTTATGAAATCATGTGATGAGTGGGAAAGGCGAAATTTTGAGTGTCTTTTCAATGACCATTTGAGCTTTTAAGTCTCTTTTGGATCTTTTTTGGGTTCTATATGATCTATTTTGGGATGGGTTTTATGCATAAATTCTTGTTTGCAGTTGGTTTTTTTTTTTTTAAAAATTAATATTGACAGTGCAGGAAACCATCTCATAATCACTACTTTTAATTTCCTTTTGTCTCAGATGCCAGATACATTTTCTTGCCTGCCAATCTCATGGACCGAATAAGTTCGTGATCCCTTCTCATCCCTTATTCAGAGTAATGCAAGGTTAGTATTTACTTTGTTTTAACTTGAAGAAATTTTTTAAAAAAAAGTTTGACCTTTAGGGTCAGTTTGGTACCTCTCACACATTCTCTGGAATGACCCAAGATTACACAACAAGATATTGTCTACTTTGCATCTCATCAGGCTCACGGCTTTAAAACGAGTTTAGAATCCTATATTCATGTGACCATTCTTGGGTGCCCCCAAGCTAAACATCTTCCTGCCTCCTTCCCACTGAATATATCTGTATTGGATTCCTGAGGAAGGAAAATTTGGTCTTTGGACCAAGGTCACTAAACTGGCCCTAAAGTTCATATGAGGTGCTTATTGATGTTTTGAAAGTTGAAACATTTATCTTATATAGGGAGAACACCATCAGATATTGTAATGAACTCCTTCAGTAGTTGGAGAAAGGGATTAAATTGTTCATTGACAATAGTCTCTTTTTATAAGTTGTGTGAGCATGATTCCAGTATCTGTCTGCACATTTGTTGTTTTGCAGCAAAAAGGAAGCTGAAGATCTGCCCACTGAAAGCTAGTTTCTGGGATTCCCTAAGACCTGGGTAACTGAAAACGTACATTGGCGTTTACATCAGCGAGTCTTATAGATAATTTGATGGGAATATGTATCCATTGTTGCTACCTTTCCTCTTGAATGAATGTGTTGTGCCTTCTGCACTCGCGCATTTGGAAATCTGTTTGAAAAAGAGCTTTTCACTTAAAGTTGCTTTTGAAATCAAATTCCTAGGAAGCATATTTTTTTACTGTTTGTAACTAAAAAATGTTTTTTACTTCTTAAAAAATATTGTGATTGTTTGGAGCGTTTAGAATTACATTTGGATTAAGTTGGATTCCTGCAAAAGCATAATCAACCAAATGTGTTTCCAAACACACTAAGATGGTACACAGGATTTTGTTGGTGGCTTTAAAATAAATGTTCGACAGTTATTGTGGCTTCACTGCATAGGGAACTCGTATATCTGTTATCATTCCATATTTTTAGTCAAGTTTGTCTCATTACTCCCAGGTTATGGAGAATTTTTATTAGTATATTAATTTTATTCTTTTCTCTTTTGATAATAAATAACATCACACTAGAGAACCTGCATTGAGCCATAGTTGAATCAAACTATACAAGATCCTGGTGCCGACATAAGCATTTATTTGTGTCCTTCGAATGCTAAATAGACATCAGGAGTTGCCGTGACTTATGATTTATTTGCTCCCTGTCACAGCTTCTTGAAGAATAACAATACAGCACAAGTAGTTGAACAACCTCCAACCCTTGAAGGAGAAGAAGCAGAACCATTGGAGCAAGAAGTTCTGCTTCTTGAAACAACCCAACCAGATGGAGCAGTGGAGCAGATAATTTTCTCTTCGGGTGGAGATGTTGATGTATATGATCTTCAAGCTTTGTGCGATAAGGTGGGTCTACCACATAAAAGAATCAGAAATGTTGATGTGTGAATATATTTCTAAGCACTTTTTCTAAACATTAGGTTCTGGTTTTTATGGGTTAAAAGTCAACGAAACAATTTTTATATGAGATAGCTTGGAATATCTTTCATGAAAAAACTGGTTATGAGCAACTTTAATGAAAAATCTGTTTTCGAAAATTGGTTTCAAATAGGGATATAAATTTGAAAATGGATGATTGACATTGACTATTTATTTCTTCGAGTGGTATGATTGTTTTATTTTTGGATGATTAGTCTTTCAGTGTTGTTGTGTACGCTAATTACTGTTGATCATATACACAGGTTGGCTGGCCTCGGAGACCACCATCAAAAGTTGCTCAGGCATTGAAAAATAGTTACATGGTCGCGACCCTGCACTCAATAAAGAAGTCTGCTGATGCAGGTATTTGTGATGTTTGAGACATTGCAGCATCTCTCTCCATTTGGATAGGTTGAGCTGATAGTTCTATGCTTCTTTATACTTTCAAGTTTATTTGCAGCTGAAATCTGTTTAAATAAATAATGAACATCTTAGCGGATTTGGAGAAGTTATGTGACAGAGCTGGGCGATCAAAAGCAGCTTATCGGCATGGCCCGGGCTACTTCAGATCACGCCTTCAATGCTACAATCTGGGATGTCCTTGTTGACCCTTCTTATCAGGTATTATTCAAAATTGAAACACTGTAAAACAAAATCAACTTGATATATTTGAATTGCTTCCATTCAGGGAATTTGTTGTTTCTGTACAGGGCCAGGGTCTTGGAAAGGCCCTTGTCGAGCAACTTATACGAGCTCTCCTACAAAGAGACATTGGAAATATAACATTATTTGCTGACAACCAAGGTATGAATGTGAACTCCAAGCTGCCATCTATCATGACAAGTATAGTTTACACAAGTTACTTTAATTATGCCTATAATATTATTAGCAAAGGTGCAGATTTTATGCATCAAAACTTGGAAGCTAGCCTTGGGTAGGATATTTTTTATGGCATCATGAAGTACCCCAAGATTGATGAAATCTTTAATTTAAAAGAAATACCCTCTCCTCACTAAGGGGCCATGGTTTGGGTCTTACTTTTTTTAATAGGAAAAGATATAACTAAAAAATAAAACAATACACTTACCTACAAAAAAATACGCATGTGCGCACACACATACAACTTCTCCATTACATGAGCTTAAATTGTATAAGCACATTCAATTGAAGTACACCCTCTTCACTTAGGGGTTCTGATTTGAGTCTTACTTTTTTTTATAGGATAAGATTTAATAATAATAATAATAATTGCATAATAATTAGGTAGGTTCCCCATCCACCAACCGGATGACGCATGCATGGTTGCAAGTGTTATTTCTCCATTGAATTACAGAACCTCTTTACATGTCAGCAGAGGTAACTCCTCTTCAATGAGGGGTCCTAAATTTGAATCTTATTCTTGTTGATAACAAAAGCCAACACTTATTTACCAAGGGAAAAAAAAACCATTCCATTGCAGTTCTTTTAGAAGGATAAAATCTGACGTCGCTGTTTCATTTTGTCATCTGCAGTTGTGGATTTCTATAGGAATTTGGGGTTTGAAGCTGACCCAGAGGGCATCAAGGGCATGTTTTGGTACCCAAGATACTAGAGCCATGTCTAACAACACATGGGACTTTGAATGGATCTGATCATGCTCCGTACTTACAACTGCTTTTCTACTTCGATGCATAGTTGCCATTGCAATGGCTGAATCATGTATAATTGAAGTGTTAATTATTATTCTTACTGTAACAATTGAGTTTTTGTAGTTTCATCCAGCATATTGTCACTTATTGTTGATTGCTTGATTTAGCTTATATAGTTTGAGAGTCGAGTGTTTTTGTATGTTATCCCCTTGTTGGTTCTGATATATTTCATCTCTGATTTCATGGGTATATGCAAGCCTTGTTAATTTTTTCTGAAAAATATATGTATTTGTGCTAAATTCGTATAAAAAAATCAGAAATTATTCAATATTTAAAATGATTTAAAAGTTGATATGGATTTCAAGGTATCCATTTTGAATATTTAAATATAAAAAATCATGTATATTTGGTTATATTTTGTTTAAATTCAAAATCTTGGATTATTAATTTAACCCTCAAAATTTAACTAACTCATACATTATCTTTTATATGAAAGAGACAAGTACCTGTTTCAACCCACATTTTTTTCTAATAATACCATCTTTTAACTCTAATATATCAACTAATCACCACAACTTGTGTTCATGCTTTGGCATATCAATTATCCAAGAAGCCAACATGAATATTAAGGTATTTAATCCATTGTTTGGCTCAGGTGTATCAGCTTAAATCAAAATTTCATCAATATTTTTTATACAGTATTGTTACTAGCAGTACTTGAAGCCAATCAAAGGTAACCAACATGTTTGTATTGATTTTATCCAAGTGCAGATCAATAATTTTCATTAAGTGCTGCCCGTACCAAAACAATAATCCCTGACAAAGGACAAACACAAAATGCAATGGCTAAAAGAATTCAAACATGTTATACATGTCGCTGTATGATAACATAATCAGTACATCAGGCTGAGTTCAAAAAACAATGGCCTTGAAACATTGCCTGAAAATACACATCTGTAACATGTATTGTCGACTATGGTTAGCAAAATATGAAATGAGTAATCCTTTTTTTTTTAATGAAGCTTGAACCTCTATCGACCCGAGTTCGGGCGGCTCTTGTTCACCAGATCAGCTCCGCTAACATACCTCGCGAAAAAGGAGATTAAACGAAATGGAGCGCCAATTAGCGGTGCATCCGAGAGTGGAATGTTTTGTTCTTCAACAGTCTCATTTTCCTGCACGGGGACCTCCAGTATCTCCGAACCATTGTCTGTCAACTTTGATTCTGGAAACTTTTCTTGTTCAGAATACGCATCATCCGTGCTAATTGTCCTATACTCGTTTTGGAGTGCCTGCGACTCCGTCTCCTGACTGTGATTCTCCTCCGGAAGGACCTGCAAAATCTCTGAATTTGTGTCTACTGATTCGGGTCCGGCCAACTCTTTATTCATGTCTGAACTAGTGTTGCCAATGCTCACTGTCTCATAGCTCTGCTGGACCTCAATCTGAGTATCGGATTTTTCATTTGGTTCCATCAATAGCTCGTTGTTTTGCGATAGAGAGTCAGAAATGAGGCCAGTTCCAGCCGTTGAGATCATGGTACTGACCCCATTCATTGAAGGAAGTTCCGCATAACCACCATCTTGAACAGTGTGTAGGTCATTCACCTGATTTTTTTTGTTAAAAAAAAATTCAATTTGTAAGGTTAAAATGTTGCAAGATATATAGGTATATAGATAATTAAAATAAAATTTCTCTCCTTGTTTGTCCGGAATAATATTGGGCAACTGATATCTTACAATATATATGCCATTATTTTTGAAAAGGTACACAAAGCTACCCCAATTTCATTAATAAACAATCAAAGTACAAAGACGGAAATGCAAGAGAGGAGAAGGACAAACAGACAAAGGTTAAAAGGCGGGTGGGGGGGGGGGGGGGGGGGGAGGGGGAGGTGTGCTCAAAACAATGGCCCAAACAAGGGGAGCAAAAGGGAATTCCCATTAGAATATCTACAGGATTCGACACTCCACTCCTCTCCCCATATCACAACAAGACTACTATATGCAATTTAAAATGAAAATAAATAACTAAATATATTATCATTTGAATAATTCTCAGAGATCTTGATAAATGATGAGATCTACATTAAAAATAAATGTAATCTATATTCGTTGATTTTGAGTTCTAATAGTTGACTACGATGTTGTACTATACAGGGTTGATGTCATCTTCACATTCCTGAAAACTATGGATCTAAATAATCCAACCAGTCAGTTATCTATGTGGACAAATCGGAATGATTGGATGTTTATATATATAATTGATGCTCAAAAATATGACTAGAGATGATAAATCCAAACACCAAATAAGTTTGCAAGGAAGGATTGTAACCTTTGTCACCTCCTTAGTTGGAGAGCTCAAATTAGAATCCTCCCTCTCCGAGTGCTGAATGCGAGGTTCAAAAATGGATATTGATAGTCTCTTCAGCAACTCTTCATTATCTAGTAACACGGCATTCCTAGATTCTTCCAACACCACCACCTGCCAGTCTACGCTATTTAATAGTCACATCAGAGACATCAACAATTTATTGATGCAATAAACTGAATATAAGGAAATAAAATTGCATGATAAAATCTACTCCAGGCCGTCCACAAAAAGTAAAAAAACGAAGATAGACAACTCAGATTAGATTCAATCCAAAGTCAATAAAAAATCATCTCAGTTTGCTTTGATTCCAAGAACAGTATCCATCCATCATTAAGTCGGCTCGGCTGGCAACTGGCTACAATTTCTATGAGAAATAAATTCACATAGCTGCAAATCAACATATTTGTTAATCAAGTCAATGCAACTAATATTCAGCTTCTAGAGTTGCATACCTGACTTTGTAGCCTGACATTAGCTTCACTTAGATTGGCAATTAATTCGCTGTTTGAATTCTGCGAACAATGAAGAATCAGGATTTCATGCTCAATACTCACCCTTTACACAGAAAAAATTTTGAACAAGAACGGCAGGCACATAAAAGTCAAAAAAGCAAGTCAAAGATTTCAATATTTCACATTTCCTAGAGGGTAAGGGTACAACAATCGAACAATGGCAAAAAAAAAAAAATGGAAGGGAATTTTTTTCTTTTCATAACATTATTTTATGCATAACTTGGCACCGATCCATAACATTAATTCCAAAATCATCGGTTACAAAATCGAATATATTTCTACTATGATAATAAATATTAAATATAATACCTCCTTTGAAATATAATAGAGATGTAGAAACATATGCTAATGAATGTTAGAATACAATACCTCCTTTGAAGTCAGGAAATCCGATCACTTTTTAAGTGCTTTATAATCCCTTGTAATTTTCCCTGCATAGAATCTTCAGATTATCACATACCAATATTTTCCAGGAAATCTGTTATCATGTACATAGCAATGTTCTAAAAAGCGCTAGACTCTAACCGGGTGGTCAGCAGCCATCTAAAAATTAATCGGCCAAACAGGTATTATGTGGCATTTAATTGATCAAACTCCATTTAATCACCACTTAATCCCCTTTTAATCCCTTCTTAAACACAAGGTCGCTTAATCCCCTTGAAGAGAAGGACTAGCCATGATTTCACCTAGGCGCCAGCTTAATCCCCACTTAATCCTGCTTTTTTAAAAAGTAGTACATGCTAACTCCCTCTCCAATGTTTAAAAGTATGCATGTGTCAAGCAGGTTCAATATGGAATTTAAACAGAAATTCTGCGTGGAACAAAGCTTCATGATTCTTTTACTTGCTTTTTTTTCCAGCATATAAATGGATTGACAGGTAAGATCTGAAGTTAGCAAGCATAGGGTTTGGATGACCTTAATTTCCACAATTATAGGTATTTGCACTGTATGTCTTGTTACACCTTTAATGCTTTGCAAGGGAGTATCCGCAGGAATGAAGAAATTAATTTTTTTTAATGATCCATGAACTATGAATAGGGAATTTCTAAGGGGCACATAAGGATTCATGGGATGGCTTACATTGTACTGGAAGTACAAGAATTGTTGATGTAGGAGATTTTTTTAAACCATATAAATATTATTTGAACAATGAAAATGAACAGAATCTAATGGTTCAACAATTTAACACATCTGCATATCATATTATGACTTGAAAAGATTGAGTTACATTACATGATAAGATAGAGATACCTCTTTTAGGATCCAGGAATCCTTTTCCCTCTGTAATTGTTCAATCATCTCCTCCATGTTGGCCTGCAGGATAAATTAGCAGAAACAGTCATGTTTTTTCTTAGCCCAGAAAAAGAGAGTCCATATCTCTAATGTAATAAACAACTATAATACATTTTCTTCACTAGAGTCAAGCAAATAATTTCACAAAGCCAAAAAAATAATAACACAAGTCTGTAGAAACATAATCACCTGATTCTTAATCCAGGAATCTTTTTCATTCTGTAATTGTTCAATTTTCTTCTCCAAATCACCCTGTCCACAATCAAGTTAGAGAAACGACTTGTTTTGGTGCAAAATTGCCAAAACCAATCCAAATTTAGGTCTACTAAAGAAACCCCAAAATCCCACATCATCCATTCATGATTTAAAAACTGGATAAGGTTTACATCATTTCAACTATCAATTGAAATACCACACAACAAAATCACAAAGATTTACCGTATGATTCATGAAATAATCCATTTGTTGCAGAAGTTGTTTGACTTGCGCCTCTAATCTCATACGTAACTCGGTGTCACATTTGTCACATTGCTGTCACAATAAAAAAAAACCAACAATAAAAATAAAAGCTAATGCAGACGAGTATCAGCTCATCTTATAGAGACAAACCCATATAAGTATTACTCAGACAACTCAATTGTCCATAGTTTCCCTCTGTTAGATACATATTGAATAATATATAAAGCAATTATTACAAATCACAATCTCTTATCACTTTTTTTCCATATATCTGATTCTCCTCCATTCAACAATCACAAGATTTTCTAAACTGGTTCCATCTTCTTTTCACATATCCCATTTAGTGAACTCCAAAAATCATTTTTTCCCCAGAAAAATCACATTTTTTTAATGATAGATAACATGATTTATGAAAATGCATTGACACAATGTCATCTGTGATTGAAAAAAGCTTACGTGATCCACCACCATATCGACATTCGGTCTCTCCATTTCCAGATCCGATCCCGAGACGCCGACCTTCTCGACATCCGTGCCCGACGCCTGTGATCGCCGGTCCAGTTCAGCCGTCGGAGCGGCCGTTCCTCCGGCATCCTCTGGTGTCCTAGCCTGCTTGTTCTTCTTCTTCTTGTTGTTCTTCCTCTTCCTCTTCTCCTCCTCCATCAAAACCTCTGATTCGATATTTATCGCTTTGTCTAAGAGTGAGATTTCAGAACTGGATCTGAGAGAACTTGAGATCGTAAAAACTTTAGGGCAATTAACAAAAATAGCCCCGCTGAAACCAATATTTACAAAAATAGCATAGGTCGGCGAATATTTGCAAAAAATAGCACTGATACTGTTTCAAACTGGAGGCGCCATATATATATGGCGCCTCCTTTGTATTTTCATACCCCAAATTTTAACATTTTTTACACTGGAGGCGCCATATATGGCGTCTCCTTTGTATTTTCATACCCCAAATTTTAACATTTTTTACACTGGAGGCGCCATATATATATGGCGCCTCCAGTTTTTTTCCCAAAATAAAGGAGGCGCCATATATATATGGCGCCTCCTTTTCAAAAACTGATTCCAAAGGAGGCGCCGTATATATATGGCGTCTCCTTTGTACTGATTCCACTCCTGCCTAGCTAGTAACACTTGTGTTTTTGATATTAGATAGACCTGTAAAGAAAACAGTTTATATTTAACAACATACAATATTTTTAGTAAACAAACTAAAAGTACAAAAAAGCGTTCACATTTATCAACATACAAAAGTTTTGCTTAACAATCATCCAAACACTTTTTTCCATACATTTAATTTAGTTTTCCTAGGAGCTGGTGGTGCTGAAGAAGAAGGTGCATCAGTGGGTTGAGATGATGGTATCATTGGCTGAGCTGGTGTGGTGAACTCATCGGATCGACGTGCAACTCCAGAAATTCAAATAATCTGCGTGGTCCACGTACATATGTCTGCAACGGTCTCGTGGACATCGATGACCTGTGTGGCACATGTGGAATATGCTGTGGAATATCATCTGCCTGGCGTGACTGGTCATGTACATCTTGTTCAAGGTGTACCAAATCACTAAATGGCTCCTCAAAGGTGAACATGGGCTCAGACTCACTGAAATCAGCCCCTGACACGTCATCGTAGATGCGATCATACATTGATGCAATGTAGGAGCTCTGATCGTGTGATTGTTCCCTATCCTCCACCATCGCCTCTGCAAGGCCTCGTGTAACAGCTGCTATGCGCCCCGCCTCGCTAGAATCAGGATACAATACTGCTCCCCGTGCAAGCACCTCATTGATATCGTGTGCAATTGTCACCTTGTAATGAAAAGTATAAAAATTAGAAATAGTTTAAAGTTAAAATAAAAATATAGAAATAAAAATTTACCGGAACTTGTGCAATGTAGCCTGGAGGGCGTCGTGGGGGTGGTGGTGGTGTGATATGCCTCACCGTTCTCTCCCAGTACCACTCCATGTATCCTCTACTATTCCAAATGCGAGGGAATTGATGGATGTGTTCATCGTGTTGGTCCCAACGCTCGATGTAAGACTGATGGAAGTCCATCCAATTCACATCTTGTCTGCCTCGCCTGTTCACCCTATCTATATCTTCCACATTAGCTGGTATATCTTGGTGCCATCCAAACTGACGGGCAACCCGATCAGGTAGGTGCATTTCCACGATGTCAAAACAAATCAGTGGAACTTTAGCTAACCACATCATATGATGATCTCTACAAACCGGTGGAAGTGACTCATATTTTCCAACGTATGGTTGCCATACAACCTACAAAAAATAAATGAATTAATGGTCTTCTTTGTTAATTATACGTGTGTTATAAATAATAAAACTTGATCATTTACTTGTGACTGATCCTGGTAGTCCAACTGTGCTTTATACCACATCAGAACACGTGTGTTTTCATCAAATCTTTGAAATATGTTCCACCTGAATAAATAAAGACAGTTACATTATATCATTAAACCACATGAGTCATATTAGTTGTCAACAAAATGTAATCTTCAGTAATTACCTAGCGCCAAGAGGTCTATCACCAAGCACAAAGTCTTCTTCCTGTAATGTTGGTCGTCCAACATGAAGGAAGATAAGAATAAGACTAAGTCAGTCCATCATGTAGTCAATGTATATCCTGTTAGTTAGTTAGTTGAGCTTTTCTTGCATGAGATCTGGAACAGCTCATCCCATATGTAACTCATATATATTGGATTGAATATACTGTGTAATTCTTAGGTTGTTCAATCCTCTACTTCTACATGGTATCAGAGCAGTCCGGTTAATCTTTCTTTCTCACCACAAAATGGCCTCCCAGTCTTTTCCCACCTCCTTCAATATTTCTAATTTCTTTCAAACCCCAATGGAACGCACCACTTATCTCTGTTGGCGTTCCCAATTCGAGGATGTCCTGTCAATCCATGACTTAACAGGCTATGTTGATGGAACAAATGTTGCCCCCTCACCAACTCTTCCTACTCCATCAACCGAAAACCCTCCATCAACTGAAAACCCTCCACCAACCCCTCCATCAAATCCTGATTATGTCAAGTGGGTTAAGCTTGATAAACTCATCTTGAGTTGGATGAAAGCCACTGTATCACCATCTATCCAAACTCTTCTTCTACCTTGCAAATCAGCTCAGGAAGCTTGGGTCCTCTTGGAGAAGCGTTTGTCTCCTCTCTCCAAAATTCACATTAGGAACCTTCGGGATCAGCTACGCTCTCTCAAAAAAGGCCATGATCAATCTGCTGCCGAATATTTGCTTCATGCCAAGTCGATTGCTGATTCTTTAGCTTCGGCTGGTGAGTCGATTACAGAATCAGAACTCATTGATTCTACCATGGATGGTCTTGGACAGACGTATAAAGAGTTCATCACATCTATTCATTTGCGGTCAAATATCACATTCGATGAACTCTATGATCTCCTACTGCAAGAGGAGATCCTCTTAACAAAAATGTCGACCACCACATCGTCGACCACCACAGCACTTGTCGCCAACAAAGAGCCATCTTTTAGTCCTTCTCATTCTCGCAATCAACCTCACTTCTGGAGGAACAGAGGTCGTGGACGTTGGCGTGGTCGCGGTCGCGGGAGAGGACCACATCGCGGACGGGGCTTCCAATATCAACCCGATACTCGCCCACCCCTTCTACCCACTCCGGCTTCACTCTCACATTCTGCCAATTGCCAAATTTGCAATAAGGATGACCACATTGCGAGATTTTGTCCAGAACGCGGGAACTTTGCCTATGTCGCGGAAGGCTTGTCAAACAATATGTCAACTGTTCATATCACAGATTCTTCAGATCCAAATTGGTGTCTAGACTCGGGAGCAACGCATCACATGACATCAACTCCTTCAACTCTTTCTCAGGCTCGCCCATATCACGGTACTGATTCTATAATTGTCGGTAATGGTTCCCGTTTGCGTATTTCTCATATTGGACATGCCATATTACCCACTCCTACACGTTCTCTTTTTCTTAATGAAGTTTTGTGTGTCCCTGAGATTAAGAAAAATTTGCTATCCGTTCGACGATTTTCTCGTGATAATAATTGTTCGGTTGAGATGCATTCTAATAATTATCATGTCAAGGACATCAAGACGGGACAAGTTCTTCTGCATGGTACTAGTGCGGGCGGTCTCTATCATCTCCCTACAAATAAATCGATCTCGGGGCTCCAAAATCGCAGTACATTCTACGGCGAGAAGACAAGTCAAGATGTCTGGCATGCTCGTTTGGGTCACCCATCTACTGCTACATTTCGTACGTTGTTGAATAAATGTCATTTGCCTATGTATGGATCTATTGATATCAATAAAGCCTGTCATGTTTGCCCTCTTGGAAAGTCATGTCGGCTTCAGTTTAATGATAGAACATTTACTGCTTCACATCCTCTTGATCTATTACATTGTGATTTGTGGGGTCCTGCAACTGTTTCTTCACATTCTGGTTCTCGATTTTATTTGTCCATTGTTGATGATTGCACTCGCTACACATGGATTTTTCCTCTCGTGAGAAAATGTGATGTGTTGACAATATTTATTGATTTTCGGAGGCGCATTGAGAATTTTTTATCTACTACTATTAAAATTATTCAGACTGATGGGGGTGGAGAATTCACTGGAAACCAATTTCAAAATTTCTTGCGTACTTATGGCATCTCCCAACGTGTATCCTGCCCACACAGCCTCAACAGAATGGTGTTGTCGAACGAAAACACCGTCATATAGTTGAAATGGGACTTTGTCTTCTTGCTCAATCTCACTTACCGGCACGGTTTTGGTTGGAGGCTTTTTCTACTGCGGTGTTCCTAATCAACCGCCTACCCACTGTTGTCCTCGGTCATCTCTCTCCATATGAAAAACTTTTGAAGCGTTGCCCTGACTATAATTCTCTCAAGGTATTTGGTTGCACATGTTTTCCACACTTGGTTCCTTACAACAAACACAAATTATTGCCAAAATCCACTAAATGTGTTTTCATTGGATATGATGGAGCTCATAAAGGATATAGATGTTTGGATCCAATTTCTGGCAGAGTTTATATTTCCCGTAACGTCTCTTTTGATGAGACAACATTTCCATATGAAGAGAAGACATCATCAGCTTCCAATGTCACTATTGGCTCCTCCATGTTTCGTCCATTAGTGGTTGACCCAACCACTTTAGCTTCTCTTAATTCCAATGCATGTGGTGATGTGTCCAGTCAACAGGACTTTATCTCTACATGTGGTGCTACTTCACATCCAACACAACAATCTCCTGCAGCTTCCAGATCCACTCAGGTTGACTATGTGAACACTCCTAATAATTTATTGGATGACTCTCTACAAGTGCCTTCACATGGACCCACTCACCCTACCACAATTGTTCCACCTGGGTCCCCCATCTCACCTACTTCTTCCTCTCCACCGCCAAAGAAGTTTAAGAACATAAATGATCTTATTTACGGGAGTTCTTCAACAGGTCTTCTAGCTGAAAAATATCCTCTTCCCCAAGCACTTTCTGCACACATAGCAGACCCTCTTTTATTTGAGCCTCACTCTTATGGTCAAGCTGCTAAATACACCCATTGGCGTCATGCGATGGAGGAGGAATACAATGCACTACTTCGCAATCATACATGGTCTCTTGTTCCTGCACATCCATCCATGAATATTGTCGGCTGTCGTTGGGTGTTCAAGGTTAAACGTAAGGCAGATGGGTCTATTGAACGGCATAAGGCACGTCTTGTCGCTCAGGGGTTTAACCAGCAAGAGGGACTGGATTATGATGAAACTTTCAGCCCTGTTGTCAAGCCCTCTACAATTCGCACGGTTCTTTCACTTGCAGTCTCTCGACATTGGTCATTGAAGCAACTCGATGTGCGAAATGCTTTCCTCAATGGGTTTCTACAAGAGGAAGTCTTCATGAAACAACCACCGGGCTTTTCTGATTCTCTTAAATCCGACTATGTTTGCAAGCTCCACAAAGCCCTCTATGGCTTGAAACAGGCGCCCCGAGCATGGTTCCATCGTTTACAGTCCTTCTTATTACAAAATGGTTTTAAGAATAGTCAGTCTGATACATCACTCTTCATCCGTCGAGATCATAATCATATTCTCCTATTATTGGTATATGTTGATGATTTAATTGTTACGGGTGATAGCCTTGATTCTATTCATAAGTTCATTGATACACTTTGCTCGACCTTTGACACTCGCAACCTTGGTGATCTTCATTTCTTTCTTGGAATGGAAGTTTGTCGCACAAAAGATGCCTTGTACCTTTCACAAGCCCGTTATGCCTCTGATCTTCTTCAAAAATTCAACATGGTGTCATGTAAACCATGCCCCACACCCATTTCGTCAGGACCTCGGCTCTCTTCCCTTGATGGCGACCCACTTCTTGATGCAACTACATATAGAAGTATGGTTGGCGGCCTTCAGTATCTTACATTGACTCGTCCAGATATATCATTTGCCGTCAATCAAGTTTGTCAATTCATGCAAACCCCAAGAACATCACATCTTCAAGCCGTTAAGCGGATCTTTCGTTTCATTAAGGGGACTGTTCAAAAAGGTCTTATTTTTCATCGTTCTACAAATTTTGAACTTCGAGCCTATTCAGACTCTGATTGGGCTGGTAACCCCGACGATAGACGATCCACTTCAGGGTCTTGCATTTTTCTTGGACCAAACTTACTCTCTTGGTCATCTAAGAAACAACCTACCGTTTCAAGGTCTAGTGCAGAAGCGGAGTACCGAGCACTTGCTACTACAACGGCTGAAATTATGTGGTTCCTCTATCTCTTTCGTGAATTGAACATTAATCTTCTCAAGCCTCCTCTTCTACTGTGTGACAATATCTCTGCTACGTATATGACAGCCAATCCAATTTTTCATGCCCGTACCCGTCATATTGAAATTGATTATCATTTTGTACGAGAATTAGCCGCACGTGGTGCCTTGCACATCCAGTTCGTACCTTCCAATCACCAATTAGCAGATTTTTTCACCAAAGGACTCTGTTCTGATCGCTTCAAAATTCTTGGTGACAAGCTGAATCTCCACGTGGTTCCGCTTAGCTTGAGGGGGAATGAAGGAAGATAAGAATAAGACTAAGTCAGTCCATCATGTAGTCAATGTATATCCTGTTAGTTAGTTAGTTGAGCTTTTCTTGCATGAGATCTGGAACAGCTCATCCCATATGTAACTCATATATATTGGATTGAATATACTGTGTAATTCTTAGGTTGTTCAATCCTCTACTTCTACACAACATGTAATCTTTCCCACGACCACAACTGATACAATATAAAACAATTGTATGTTTAGACAAAGGTTTCTACATAGATAGGCATGAATAATATAAAATGATGGCAAATGTTGTAAACCTGTAGAAGCGCAAAAAAATCAGCTGATCCCGCTGATGTCCTCTGTCCAAGCACACTGCCCCTGTACAGGGCTCTATACAAGTGGGCCAATGCAGCTGATCCCCAAGAATAGCGTCCAGCCTCATCGAAATCGCTCAGAAGATAAAGCCAGCAACCATGTACTTGTTCCCCGTGCCATCAGCGAAGATCGAGCATCCAAGAACGAATAGAAGATATGCCCGGGCATACTGCTGCATAATAACCTCGTCCATCTCAACATCCGGTATCACACTGAATGTGTCTCTCAACCAAGATAAAAGAATACCCCCCCCTGTCAACTTCCCTGTGGGGGGACAACACCTAACAACTCCTCACATACCGATCTCCAATCATCACAGTCTGTGACCCCTGTCACAGCCTTGCCAGCAATGGGAAGACCAGTGAGCACAGCAACATCCTCTAGAGTGATAGTCATCTCCCCTTGACGTAGGTGGAATGTGTTGGTCTCTGGTCTCCATCGCTCAATCAAAGGCGTCAGTAGTCGTCTATCAACTCTAGTGTATCCCATCTGAGTCAAATAGTATAATCCCGAAGCTCGGACATATGGCTCGATACATGGATCCATAGGCCAATGACGCAACTGAACCATATGTATCTTCAAAGCCATGATATCGGTCTGTCATACCAAAATAATAAATTTTTAGAGACATGAGATAGCTCACATCTTATAAATGAAATGAGACAGAAAGATTACCTTCCCCTCAAAACCTTGATGACACCTATGGGATGACTGAAAATGTAATAGATCATCAACGACGGGTCCATGCCACTCACGAACATCCATAATCTGCAATATCGCAACATGGATTACATATAATCATACATAAACTCATCATAAAGGACATAAAAATAAATCTGGTTAGATGGTGTTTGTATGTATACCCATATCAATTGTTTCGACGAGGACATTTATTTTTTCTATGGCTTTTCTCGTGGCATATGGAACAACTATATGAATGACTTTCATCTCTTTTATCCATGTGCATACGTCGGTGGGTTGATACAGGGCGCCCCGCCGGTCTCCGAACTATCGGTGGCAGAAAAATAGGATCATTTTCAGTAGGTGGTGGCCAACGACTAATATCATCAACGGCATGAAATCTAGGTTCATATGTATGTCTATATGAATCTAATGAAAACCAATTTGACACATATGTGCCCGGGCTGATTCGAGCATATCCACAGGCCGCAATTACATGGGCACATGGATAATGAAACAACTTCGGCACCCGACATTGACATTCTGCATGATCGGCGAGCAACAAGACAGTGTAGTGATGATCGGCACGTATCCTGTCAACAATCTCAATAGGACTGATCTTCAAATTATGGCGGATTGTAGGCATGATAAGTTGTGAGATATAATCGGAACTGAACTGTCTGTTATTAGAACTGAGGAGTGGATCTAAGCATGTATGAGGACCTCTAATGGTGGAAATCTTGAACATTTCTGAATCACCTACTTTCTTCGCATACAATCTCCACGGACATTCATTATTTATGCACCCGGCTGTGTACCTATGTGAATTGGAATTTATCACATGACATTACACACATTTCTTTATACTCCATGCTCGGACAACATTAATGAGTGCTTTTTTTTTTGCGAAGAGTTGTCCGGTAGCAATATCCTCACAGGAAGAAGAACCGATCTCATAGTTACATGG
This sequence comes from Acorus calamus, assembly GCA_030737845.1. Taxonomy (NCBI): domain Eukaryota; kingdom Viridiplantae; phylum Streptophyta; class Magnoliopsida; order Acorales; family Acoraceae; genus Acorus; species Acorus calamus. The sequence goes on along the minus strand of CM060878.1, from coordinate 27,656,717 downwards.
ATGAACATCTTCTGCCACTGTCCGCTCCATAAGCTGATTGATTGGGTACATTTGTTGAAGATTATACTCCAAATTCGAAAGTGTGTTTCCACATTATTGTCCTCCTCAGTGTCATCTCCACCAACCCAATGTTCCTCACCATCTTCTTCATGTACTTCTTCATCTTCATCAATTTGCTCTTCTTCATTAGCTTCTTCATGAATATCATCCAAGTCGAAGTCATGATATGGGGACCTAAAAAGGCCACTATATTATGCATGATAATATCAATCAATAATCGCTCAAATTTAATATACACACAATACTTACAATGGTCTCCCATGTGCACTCTCATGCACATTTGTTGGTGTTGTACCAAATATATCCTCTTGAGTATTTGGTACAAATGATGACGACGAAGGTTGGTATGGATCACGAACAAGAGAGGGATATGAGTCATCCCCATTATAGGGCCTTGCACAACGACCCCTTTGTATGATCGCTTCCTTCTCCAACCATAACTCGATGCCGTGTACGTGCTTTGGATACAAGTTCATCATCATCTTCACACCCATATCATCCTCGATAGGGAGACCACAACTCATTCCGGGACGTGTGGGATGCATCGCACTCATACATAATGTATAACGGCTTGGATCAGTTTCCGTTAGTTGATACATCATTTGTAGCAAATCAAGATATGAAATTTTTTATGTATGATCGTGCCTTTCCTAGAACCACCTTCATATAATGAAGTTTCTCCATGTTTTACGATTCTCCCGTTAAAAGAATAGATCAACGGGACTTCAGATTTCTTTCCCATCTAAGAAAATCTCATGACATTCAATAATTCAAAACACATTATCATATAATAATATATAACACATTTATTTAAACAAAAAAAACAATATTATGTCAAAATCCACATCAACTAAAATGTCAAGAAAATAAAACAACATTAAATATTTTTTTTATAAAATAAAAAAGAATTCGACATTAGGTCAAAATTCATATCAATCAAATGTCAAAAAAAAATAGGGGGGGGGGGGAATGGAGAGGTGTTCATTACCTTTTTAGATTGAATGTATTTGCTGAATGTTTGTTAATAGATGGAGTTGGGGGAGGGTTTGGTTTTTATGGGGAAATAGGTGAGAGGGAGAGAGAGTGAGAAGGGGGGGGGTGATTTTCGGGTAGATGAAAGAAATAGATGTGAGAGAGAGAGAGATGGGGTGGGATGGGTTCTCGGGTAGGGTCATTACAAAGGAGACGCTGTATATATACGGCGCCTCCTGGAGGCGCCGTATATATACAGCGTCTCCTTTGTATTGGGGGCCGTTCTGGTTTTTGAAAAGGAGGCGCCATATATATATGGCGCCTCCTTTATTTTGGGAAAAAAACTGGAGGCGCCATATATATATGGCGCCTCCAGTGTAAAAAATGTTAAAATTTGGGGTATGAAAATACAAAGGAGACGCCATATATATATGGCGCCTCCAGTTTGGAACAGTATCAGTGCTATTTTTTACAAATATTCACCGACCTACGCTATTTTTGTAAATATTCGTTTCAGCGGGGCTATTTTTGTTAATTGCCCAAAACTTTATATCGCGAGATCCAAAATCGGGGAAGATTTTAATCGGGTCGGTTTTTGGAAACCCATACTCCCATAGCGTCCGGTCTGAACAAACCTTTTTGGAACCCTAATTTTTTTTAAAAATGGACAATTAATTTAAAATATTTTTTTAATCTGATTTTTTTTGTCACTCAACTTTTTAGTCCAATTTGGTTCGAGAATTGGGCATGGAATAAATGGAATTAGTCAGAATAATCATAAAATGGATGATTGGAAGACTAAAATAAATGAGAATTTGTAAATCAGAATTAACTGGTATAAAGTGATATATGGATTCCAATCAACCCCATGAATTAAGTTATTCTAGGTTATTCAACCCCAAAATGTAAGCCCACTATTAAATCAAATATCATTACTTCTTATAAATCAATTGTCAAATCAATTATCATCATTTTTTCATCTTTTATAAATTCTTATCCACACAGAGTGACGGCTCCATAAATTTTTATAAATGGGTCATTTAAAAAAATAAACTCTCCAGAATTTAAAAAAAAACTATTTTATCCTATATTTATAAAGAACATAATTTTTTTTTAAAAATAGAACAACAACTTACATTAATAAAAAAATAAACTATCAAATAAATGAAATATGAGAGAAAAAGAGAGAGTTCAAATATAATGTTTATTAAAATAACAATGTAATATGATAATTTGAGAGTTTTAAATATAAAATCGCAGGGTCAATTTGATGAGTTGGTGGGGTCAGTGATAAGTTGATATGCTGGGTTACCATGGTTTAAAAGGGTGTCATTAGTAGTTTGAGTTTAAAAAGATTAATGGATCCCGTCACTTTATTTGTAGTGTCACCCATGTCCACATATTATTCAAACTTTATATATAAAAAAATTTATTATTACTTTTTCCAACAAAAATAATTCAAAACAATTTTTATTTTTTTATTATTATTATTTATACTTCAATAATCATAAATCTTAAAATAACTTAATTATCTATCCAAATGGGCTACTAAAGTTAGTCATTATATTTTTTTCATATCATTTCATTCAAATATTGCCTTCATAATAATATATAAAAATGAATAATAGTGTACAAAATTTCACAGTGTATATAAATTGATAAAAGTGTACATCATTAATATAATAATGTAAATAAAATGAATAATGTAATACGAGTTAACGGTGTACACAAAGTTCATAACAATGTATAAAAATGTATTTCACAGTGTCAGTAACAAAAAAACACTACTTGGTGTTATAGTATGTTAAAAAAAGTCAATGATATGAGTTTTCTTCACTGATGGCCAATAAAAAAAATTAAAAATTTACTTGAAATTAATTTGTAAAAAAAACTTTAAAATGTCTTTATCTGATTTGTGATTTTCTGGAAAGAATAATTAGCTGGACATAAAATTAATTTTTTTTTCTCATTTTCCCATGATTGGGTGAAGTTCCATTCATACATTGTTTTAGAATAATATTTTATGTATATAAAAAATAACAGAGATTATCTAAGTTATTAGCATTTTCAAATATTTAATACAAATCAATGAAAAAGATCTATTTACTGTTCACATGATATCCTAAATAACAAATGAAACTCATAAATAACACCTGTATATAATGATTAATGTAACATAGGGTTGGATCCGTGCTTTGATACACAACAAAAATCACCTTCACAAGTTTTTTTAATTTCAAATTCCATAAGTATCAAAAAATTATTCATATATTTTTAGAATTGTATGAGTGATAGATGCTAAAATGCAGTTTTTATATATAATTTTGTATGATTAATCTTTTATAATAAAACATAGAATTTATTAGATTAAATACAGGTCACTCGGTCATTGTTTTATTGTTTTTAGATAAGCACATTTAATTCTTTAGTATATATATTTTATTTATGAAAAAATTAATTCTAAATATTTTTTCAAACCATTGTTATACCCTTGAACTGCTTTTTGTTTTGTTGAAAATAAGGTCTTTTTAATTTTTTATGATTGTAGGAAGTTGTTTTTACAATCATTCAACTAAATATGTTTATTGTAGCAGTTTCCTCCAATACAGATTTTGGACAAATAATATCCAAAAGCTAAGATTTTTAAAAACTGTGGGGAGTGAGCTTTCTACAGAATTTTGCAATCGTGCAACCAAACCAAACGCACTGAGTCGTTGTTTACCCATAAATTTCAGTTTGTACATTATTATGTCCTTTGTGTATATTATTATCTGAAAAAAATATAACCACTACCATGGAGGTGTACTGATACAATGAAAGAGTGTCCTAAAAATTAAGGGGTAAGAAAAAAATGGAATTAATTGTATTTTATTTTTTAAAATAGATAAGAAAACCTGTAAAATAAAATTCATTTACATTATTCAAAATCTGCATATCACGAGATCCACAGTGAGATTTTTTTTTGTTTGGTAGAAACGACATTGACATTTCGTGTTATCCATTGATGTTAAATTTTTTTTGGGTTAATGACATATGAATCCCAATAAAACATTAATAATTTTATATAAGTCACTGTAAAAGTTAGGACAGACATATAAGTCTTTAAAAACTTATAAAAACCTAATTATCATACTCGAATTAAAATTTCATTAAAATTTAACAGAATATTTTATCACTATATAATTGTGTAGACATTATAGTCTTCATAAATAATCATAAAAATAAATTAATTCATGCAAATATCAAATTGTCTTTGTAAGACTTTTTATGTTTCTTCATTTCATTGAGGCATTAATTGAAAATGGTTAAAAGCTTAATAATAATTTAATCATTTTATAATTATAGGTTAAAGTTAAATAAGGTAGGTTAGGTTAGGATTAAATTTTATTGAAACCAATGATGTATATGAGTTTTTGTGAGTTTTCAATGACTTGTACGTCAAATATAACTTTGATAAGGACTTATATGGGATTATCCATGTTTGTGAGGACTTGAATGTCTTTAATCCTTTTTACTTAAAAAAAAGGTTTTTTATTTTTAAGTCCCCATAAAATTCAGTGATCGATCTCTAACTTTTCATATTTTAGTTTTAGTCCATAGAGTTTTGGTTTTAGTCCGTGGGAAAGACCTATTCTAAATTATTTGATTTTCTTTTAATTCCTGGGAGGACTAAAATCGAACATATCCTTTAAATCTGGGGAGTAAAACCAAAGTGTGAAGAAGTAAGAGATCGATCCTAAATATATGTTTACATGGACTTAAAACTAAAAACCCTTAAAAAAAATAAAGGAAGTGCATGATAATACCGTTTCATCCTTGCATTTGCCAAGGAAAAACTCATGACAATACGAGAACAATCAAGGGTATTATTGTCATTTCCATCTCCATTTACAAAAAGGTAGCGTAGCTGGGACGCGGTCACAAACCCTCTATCTCCGGCAGGTTCTCTCTCTTTAAATCCAATTATTTGTATTGTTTGTACAGTTTTTTCAATCGATTTTAGGGTTTCATTCGACGCTTTAGCGAAATCAAGGGTAAAGTTTCTGTTTTTTTTTGTTGGGTTTGTTTGTTTGTTTGATCTGATCATGATTTCATGGTTAATAGTGGGTCACGTTTCATTTAATCAGTATTGGTTCCTGTGAAGTTGTGTATGGATTTGTTGGTTGTTGTTGTTGTTGTTGCAGGAGGTCCTTGTAATGGCTTCGAAGCGAATACTGAAGGAGCTGAAGGACCTGCAGAGGGACCCTCCCACATCATGCAGTGCAGGTGAATGTTTTTTTCTTTCTTTCTTGGATTTCTTGTTCTGATTGTATGCGTATCCTTGTTGATGTATAAAAGATGATAATGTTTGTTCCGTGTTCATGAGTTGTTGATTGTCATGTTTGGGATTCTTGTTTTGATATATATATTTTTTTAAAAAAAAAGTTGTGAACGAGTGAAGCAATTAGTGTCTGAATGATCAGTTAATGATGATCTTAGGATTTCCTAGAGACTATAGGAGAGGTTTCATATTGAGAACCTCAAAAGGATTATTTAGACACCCGAAACATTTAGGCCCTGTTTGGTTTGGGAGTGGGAATAAGGTGGATCAGGAATAGCTATTCTTAAAAGCCCAATATAAAGTTATTGGAGCCAAAAATTCTGATTTTGATTTTTTTTTTGAGGTTATTGGAGTTAGAATATGAAGAAAGATAAGCTCGATTCTTTGATTTCTTTTGGAACAATTGGAATAGAGGAAAGACTTACCCATATTCTTATTCATATTTGGTCTTATTCTTGCAACTGAGTGGGGGCTAAGGGGAACAGGGAAAAACTTGGCTAGATACATTTGGGACAGCCCCTGGCCTGGCTATTTCTTCAATAATGGAAGAAGAGGATGGGCCATATTAAAATTTCAATGGATGTTTATATGACTAGTTGGAATGAAGAAACTGATCTCCATCTATCTTTATATCTCACTACTCTTCTATATTCTTCTTTGTACCATTTTGAATCCTCTTTTAAGTGCTATGTGGTGGTCAGCTGAGGCAAGCTTAGGAGAAGCGCTATGTGGGGCTGGTCCAAGCAAACATGAGGCTAAAGCACCTTGCTCTACTCCATCCAACCAACTTCAACCTACCTTGGTTGCAAGCACATGAAGTATCTAAGATGATATTCTGGTGTCTCACATGGTTTCTGACTTGTGATTTTTTACGGGTAGAAGCCTTTTTAAAAGTGGCAAGTCTGAATTGTTTGATCTCTCTTGTAATTGATATTTGTACTTTCTTCTGTACAAGGCTTGTTCTCTCATGAGATGTAATTAATGACTGGGTCTTGAGTCCCCTGGGAACATAGGACTCCCAAGTAATAATAAATGTAAGGCATAAGCCGTAGGTGAAATCTGTTGAGAACCACCACCATTACAAATAAATTGGGAGGGATTCCCTTATAGTGAGAGGCCTCAGAGGGTAGGTAGGATCTGCTCCCATGTCTGTATCCAGTCATATAAATTTAGTTTATTCTGCATTGTTGACCATGTTCCACTTTCTTGGGGTTTTACTGGTTTTATTGCCATTCAAGTCTCTTAATTAATATTGAATGTGGCATGAGCTCGCATAATGCTTGTCAAGTTTACCAGAGGAGGAGGTCACTTTGTCGGTGGGATGTTGCTTCACTTTCATCTTGTAAGGTTTTTATAAATTGACTTCAAGAACAGCTGAATGGTTATGTCAGAGCCACTTGCCATTTACACATCATCAAAAGCTTGTGCACGAATTTAGAGAGATCACTCATTATATCTGCCACTCCTATAAGTAACCGATGTGATCACTTGATTGCCCCCTTTGTTTTTTATGTCAGTCATGACCATAATAGTTCATTAATGGAATCTCATCACATGCATACAGCAGTGATTTTTCTCAAGTTCACATCAGTGGGGAAATTTTACCCTGTAATTTAGATTGGGAGATCACTTGGCATGTGTGGGTGCGAGCATAGATGCCATAAATCCTAAAAACCCAGTAATTATGAAATAAAAATTGACATGCCTTGTATTGTATTGCAGGTCCTGTTGCTGAAGACATGTTCCACTGGCAGGCAACAATCATGGGACCCCTGAGAGCCCATATGCGGGAGGTGTATATCTAGTCAACATTCATTTTCCACCTGATTATCCTTTTAAACCCCCTAAGGTACCGTTCTGTAATTCTGGGGTGATAACTTTCCTGTATTCCTTACTCAATTTTTAATGAAATATGCATTGTCGTTTTTTTTTCCATTCCATTTTTTCTTTAACTTCGCTTCTCGATATTACAGGTGCTATATGTTAGATTTAAGATTGTGGAATGGTTATTTTATAATATCATGCATGCCCCATGTAATGACTATCAATTGTTACTTCTGTTTAAATGTAACCATTAATCCTTGTTCAATCAATCTGGGGTTGGTGTGAAGTAAGATTAAGATTTGAGAAAACATTTCAGTTGTCATATCTGTCTGTAGATTATTATTCTCCAGTTTCAATTTTGTCTGATCCAAGTAATTTCATTCCCAATTGGAACTTTATAAAGCAAAACATTTGTATTTCATTTTCTTTTGGGTTGGTAAAGAGTGGTTAGACATCCTATTGTAATGCTCAGTTGCCATCTCTAAAGTGGTATGGTGGGATGCATTGTTTAGCTACACAACAGCCATATGAAGACATCATGATATAATCTTATTTGTGCTTTCTTCCAATGGTGTATTCTGATCAAACTTTTTTTCAAGATATCTTTATCTGATGGTTGGGAATGCATGTACTTTCAGGTTGCTTTTAGGACTAAAGTCTTCCATCCAAACATCAACAGCAATGGAAGCATTTGTCTTGATATCCTCAAAGAGCAATGGAGCCCAGCTTTGACCATCTCCAAGGTTTTTACATTTCTTGTTGACATTTCCATGACAAAAGTATACATTAATTCTGTACAAATTATGAATTTAGGGTGTCTATGCACAATCTTGGATAGAAAATGAAGAAAAGTGAAAGAATATGGGTTAGAGGAAAAGTAATGGAAATGAAATCATTCTCTTTGACCAGATTTTTAGATGTTCTTGCCTATGATGGAAAGTGAGAGATAATGATTCCCTTACTTTCCTCACATTTACTCCGACAAGGAGGTGAAAAAAAATTTACCCATTCTAATTAGACAAAAGAGTAAGGGACTCTCTCTCTCTCTCTCTCTCCCCCTCATCTTGTTTATAATATGGGGCATATTAGCCATTATGACTCCAATTAAGGGCATCATATAGTGAAATATATTTTATAAGTGTTCAAATTGAATTGTGGTGTCAGGTATTGCTCTCCATCTGCTCTCTGTTAACTGATCCGAACCCAGATGATCCGCTTGTGCCAGAGATTGCTCAAATGTATAAGACTGACAGACTGAAGTATGAGACCACTGCACAGAGTTGGACGCGCAAATATGCCATGGGATGAGACCCAAAAATCTCGTGCCATTGACAAGGTCTTGTTAAGGTTTTAATTTATCTTTTGGTGAATTCAAGAAGACATTTTCAATGAATGTTGGGGAGTGAGATTGTGGTTTGTACTTTTGGTTCAGGATGATATTGCCCTGCATCTTAATATGTGGTTATTTGTCTTTGAACAATGAACGTTTTTTCCTGGTTTCAGGCCATTATGGTTACCAAGCCTCTATTTGTTATTACTTGCATATGCATTACATATGGAAAACGATATATTTAACCCTCTTTGCATCTCACATACGTTTTGATTTTTTTTTTTTTGAAACGTGTACTTTGAGAAATACATAGCTTTGTAGAAAATGAGTACATATTCATATAATTTTTTTTTTTAGGTTTGCTATTAAAGGTATGTAAGGCTTAGTTTGATAAAAAGATAAATATTTATGATGAGTTACTTAATTTATGAGGATAAAAAACTATTATTTTTATTCATATTTATATTTGGTAATGTATTTTGTTATCTTTATTTTTTGTGTTTTTATTTTTAACTTTGCATTTGGATCACATGATCTAAAATACGGGATAATTTTAATTTTTTTTTATAAAAATACTAAGTCTACCATTTCTATTAATGGAGCATTAATTATGTTGGTTTTGTTTCATGGAGTTTTTGGCTTTTGTTTTTTTTGGAAAGAATAGTCATAAATATTGTTAAAAATGAGGTTAATTGTTCATGTTTCGCAAAATGATGTTAAAAAATGGGAACTAGAATAAAATATCCCTATTTTTTTTTCTTTTCAATACGGACAATTATCCATGCTTTATTATTATTATTTTTTATGCTATATGGGATAACATGTGATTTAACCCAATTATTTTCTTATTCTAACCCCTTATCCTAATGCTAAATTAGGGCTAACCTTTTGAGGCGAGGACTAATCTTCTGGGTATCTGTACCGACTCACTTGGAAGTTTTCTTACGGATATTTGGGTAAGTCGATAGTAGAAATTGAACACGCACCAACGGGGACAAACTCATGATGTTATCGTGTTAACCAATCGTATGAATTGAACATGCATATTTTATGTTTTTTTTAATACATATATTGATTAAAGTATATACTGTATTAAATGATTTCACTCTTTGAAAACCATATCGAGTGTATCAGCACCTTTATACATATAAAACATTTTAGTTTGGCATGGAAATAAAAAGTTGGAATAAAGAAATAATTGTATTAAATCATATATTATCCCATAGGCATAAGAAAAAAATGGATAAGTATGAACAATTGTTCATATTTTGAAAAAAAAAATGAGAATATTTTGTTTTGCGTAAAATGTGAAATAAACTTTATCCCTATTTTTTAACCTTATTTTGTAAAATAGGGACAACTTTTATAACTGCCCTTCCCCATAAAAAAAATCATTGATATTAATGCTCAATTAATAGTAAGAGTAGATTTACAATGTGATCCACATACAAGATTTAGGATAAGAACACAAAAAAATGAGGATAATAAAACATATTACCAAATGTAAATGTGGATAAAAATAATAATTTTTTTATCCCCTTAAATTAGACTAATTTATCCTTAATATTTATCACCGTGGGTCTTATATATGTTATATCTGTTCCCGTGTGCAACCCCAATATATTCCTTTATAAAAAGTGAAATAAACAATGCATTTTTTTTTTGAAAAAATATTCATCTTTACTTTTCATATATGTCACACTATCAAAGTACACTACTGTACGACGATATAGGCGATAGAAACCGCTTCTAAATCGGAACTATAAAATGGACTTATGTCAACACAATTATATTACATAACATATAGTCATTAACATGACATTTAAGTCAAGAACAGTGGGTAACTTTACATAATTTGGGAAAAAACAAATAATGAAATATAAAAACTAGGAATTTGTTTATAATTTAATGTTTCATTCATCTAAATTTTTAATTATTCTTATATTTCGTCACTTTCTTTTTGTCCTGCAATATATATTGAACAAAATACTCATCTAAGTAGCTTGACTGTAAGCCTTACATGAAATTAGAATAGCCATTCACATGGCATTTTCATGCAATGAAGCATATGCTTCAACGAACCAAATTGGGCTTCTGTGTATTCGAAGCTATATAGCAGAGTTCACAATATACATAAGGCCAGTGAACGGTTCAAAATTCAAATGCACTTGGAGCCTTAAAAATAGGGCAATGAATAAGCTTATTGGTGTAAACATGTAAGCATTTACAACAAAGTAAGGAAAGTGATATGAACTTGGCAACTTGGTGTAGGGAAAAAAAGCTGTCATATAACTCACTGATAGGAGGATGTAAAGAAGGTGATGGTGTCTTTCAAACCTTCAATAAATACGTCGATTTCTTTTTTGGAGTTGTAAAAGTACAGACTGGCGCGTGCACTCGAATTGACACCCAGATATTGGTGAAGGGGCTGAGCACAGTGATGGCCGGATCGAATGGCTACTCCATGCTGTAAAACGTATCCAATACATCAGATGAAAGTAAAGGGTTACCAATTACATCTTTAGATCTTCCTAAAAAAATTTCTGTAGCATTAGTAATCACGGGGCTGCCAAAGAACTTTTCCAGGCATACACCACATGCATATGCAGAATGTTAATCCATCTTGATCACCATATTTTCATCCAATTATATATACCATTTCTGTTATTTAAAGTTTCTCCCAAGTATTCTATTTCTACACTAACTGCCAGGAGTCCAAAATTTAATCATCAAGTTACTGATAGGAAACCAGATGAAGGTCATTTTTAATAAACAATGAAGGCACTAAGTTTCCTCAAAACATCTACCAACAGAATGCATAATGCTCATATTCTGCACAAATTCCTCTGAATTTTCCATTAATATGGATGCAATGATTTGCGGATTAGCTCCATAGATGATGGAAAAATAACAACAGCAGACCAATCTGTTTCTCAGGCATACCTGTTGATTAAGAAAAGTTGCTAAATCTGTGGGGTGAACATTATTAATATTGAATGAACAGAGAGCAGCACGATGGACTGTCTCCGAAGGGGTGGGGCCATATATGCGCACATTCGGTACCGAATGCAAGCTTTGGTAGAGATAATTGCCCAAGTCTTCCTAAAATTAGACAAAAGTTCAACTCAAAATAAGAAAACTTCTTCTCAATAAAAGTAAAATAAATAGAAGTGACTCCAACTGACAGATGACTCGAGATGCAAAATTGTACAAGCAAAAAAGATATCAACCAAAAGAAAAGGAAAAACATTTCCGGGCAGATTAGCTATTTATCAGATTTCTGTCCAAAATTTATTTACTTATTTATTATAATATGCTGATGTTAGAGAGCAAAAAAAAATGCGGGCATATATTGGACATGCCACCATCACATACTTTATTTTCTTCACTAATTATTCAGAGCCACGTATAGCAACCTATAATGCAGTATAAATCAATGCATTATAAAGTATGAAACAGACATAAAAATGGACAACATGCTACTTATTAATTAACATGTTAAACTAAACATAAGAAAGAGAATGTAATCTAGAAAGCTCACCAAGCAAATCGAGTTCAGAGGCAGCTAGAATTAGACCAAAGGGCAACTTCATGATTAGTGTAGAGAACTCTCAGACAAGGAAAAGAAAAAAATGATCAGATTAATTTCATTTCTTCACATTGACACATTCATGGCTCAGATGTGAATCCATGTTGCACTCATCTCACACAAATTCAATGTGAGCATAATATGCCTATTAAACCATCCATGTCATATCTTTCACATTTTCTCATATTAATTATACGTATTGCAAATTGTGTATGGTTCACGCATTTACGTGCACATACGATCCACACAAGACCATGCATCAAAGATACAAGCACAAAAATGGAGGCAACAAGTTAATTTTAAATTACTCAAACCAAAAGCATTTCTACCTTAAATAAATGGAAATTAAAAATAATGGTGCTCATCCCAATACTATATAGTCTACATTTCATAAAACTTTACTTAACTAAGAAAACAGAAAATACTTGCCTCATATTCGTGAATTTTTTGCATACCAATGCCCATAAGATAATCTATTGCTGCCCCTAGCCCAATGGTTTCCCCAATGGCAGGGGTTCCAGCCTCAAATCTGCAACATTAAAGAACAAAAAAAATTAGAGCACTGATTCAAATATAACATAAAAAATTATATATTTCCATTGAAATGGGCATGAGCCGCTTGGAAAACAGCCATATGCATATTTAATCCAAACTTTGTCATGTTTAAGTAAATATTTCAAGGGCCTAGTCTTCAATTTCCCAACTCAGTGTATGAGACACAATCAGATTCTGACTCCCAGATAATGTATATCAAATCGCTTCAACGGTTTGGGTACAAACTTGACAATGTGAAGCCAAAACCAACCAAAAATACCTGTGTCCAGCATTCAGAGAATTTCAGAGGCATTCATTGTAATTGAGTACAATTAATGTTTATCATGCCTTTTGTAACTAATCCAATAAAGGTAGACAAAGTGGTGTTTACTGTCAAACTTAACCCCCCACACCCAGCAGCACAAAGTAAAAAAAGCCAGCAAAGGTGAACAAAATATCACTCCCAGACGTAAGTGTTCATATTTAGCAAACCTATGGTGATCTTGCAATAAAAGAAACATGCTTAAGTACCTGGAAGGAGGCTCTGCATAGGTAGAATGATCTAGAAATACATCAGAAATCATTTCACCACCACCTGTCAGAGTTGGAAAAAATAAAAATAAAGCAGAGGAAACCGATAATAAAATGTCCCATGCATCTGCATCTGCCATGGGAAGAGATAGACAAAGCTAATTATTAATATCATAATCACTGAAATTATGACTCACCTAAAAATGGAGGCATTTCAGACAGAAGCTCAATCTTCCCATACAAAAATCCCACGCCTGTAGGCCCACACATCTGAGACATGTTTATTCCGCAAAATTCTAATAATCACCCTTTGGGGGGGAAAACCACATGCTTGACATATGGATTTCATGTAGAAAAGCTAAATGAAATGCAAACCTTATGTGAAGATGCAACAAGGAAATCAACATTGAGCTTCTGCACATCAACCACCATGTGTGGAACACTTTGACAAGCATCCACAAGCACTTTCGCACCAAAATGATGGGCCCAGGCCGCGATTTCATCAACAGGGAGAATGCAACCTAAACAGTAAGAAAAGATATATAGCTCATGATTTGAACACTAGAGAATTTCATTATTATGTAAGAATAACATATATATATATGATCACTTGAAGAATTTCATTACTATATAAGAAAAGGGTAAGATCACCATTATATTTTAGCCATACATATAAAGAAACCATTAATATTGAAAATGAGATTAAAAAGGGCCTACCAAGCACGTTAGAGACATGGTGGACAACAACAATCTTAGTCTTCTTTGAAAGTAGCTCCTTAAACTGATTTAGATCTGGAGTTTCATCTTCCGTCAAGCCAACAAACTTTAGAGTTGCACCAGTCTTCTGAGCCACAAATTGCCAAGGAACGATGGCACTGTGATGTTCTGCAACTGTAAGTAATATCTGCAAGAAAACGAATGAAGAATCATTCAATATCTAAATAAGATATATAGCAGAAGATTTCATATAAAAGGAATCAATGTCTTTTAAGAGAAGCCCAAACGGAGATGTTAGGCATCCCTAAGTATCATGCAATTAGATGTTAGCGTGTTCATTTAACTCCATGATGTTCCACCACTCAAAGGCCTTTCATTGTCCAACAAGATTGTAATTATTACTAAAGATGTGTGCCATTCATTGCCAGATTCACTCAGAGGACTCCAGCCCAAAGAGAAGTGAAAAACTTACAACTCATGAGTTGTTCTCACAATGTCATGAAATATAAAGTATAAATTCCTCACTGTGCACGAGCTCATCCCTAGGCATATTTCACATTTTTAACACTCAATAAGTGCAATTATGAAATTCAAACAATTTATAATGCAAATAATAGAAAATCAACAGATATCACAATCCGAAAAACAGCAATAACAAAATGCGTGCTCAGAAAGTTTGTATATGTGAAGCATGCAAAACATCATCATGCTTCAAATTTTCAAATATACCCAATATTTCAACTAACAAATGATCAACACAAATATTTTCAAAGATCAGGCATGCATACAATCCTATTCTAGGATAGAAAAAACAATACTATAAGATGATCTGATCCAAAGAAAGCACACCTCATCCCCAGGCTTTAAATTCGTGAGGCCCCAAGAATAAGCCACCAGATTTATAGCTTCGGTAGCATTTCGTGTAAACACAATCTCCCTAGATTCTGCCGCATTGATGAATGCCGCAACCTTCTTCCTTGCCAGCTCATACTCATCCGTCGCCCTCGCACTAAACACACAATCAGTTGCAAAGCTTAAAACAGTTCAAATCAGCTGCTTAAATGACTGAAAGAGTTCACAAACACACCTCAGAGAATGTATGCCGCGATGGACATTGGAATTATAGGATTCGTAGTATTGATTCAACGCCTTCATCACAGCGGACGGCTTCTGAGAAGTCGCCGCGTTATCCAAGTAGACAAGGCTCACGCCATTTATCTCCTACAAAATTTAGCACAAAATTCTCGCCTTTTATATTCAATTCAATGTAAAAGTTAAAAAAAACTGATATAATACACTCACAACAGCAAAATAACCCAAAAATAAGGATTGAACGAACTTAATTTGTCTTTCATTCTATCTGTCTATCTATCAAAGATCCTTAATTCATCGAAATCACATCAATTCAATCATTCCTTGAAGACTTACGAAATCACGGAACAAGAATAACACATGAAATGGAAGGGCGAGACCAAAGGATCACCTGATCGAGTATCGGGAAATCCGGTCTGACGAGCTCACCGAGAGAGGGAGAACCGGAAGCTCTCTCTCCCGATTCGGCGAGGGGAGTGACGGAAGCGGCCGCCACAGCCGACGAGGAGGAAGAAGAGGAGGGTCTTTGGAACCCTAATCGGGAGCCGTTAGGGTTAGGGTTCCGGCGGTTGATGATGGAGTGGGAGAGCTTGACGGACACGCATCTTCGGACGAGGAAGAGCTTCGAGAGCGGTTGATGAGACGGCGACGTCAAAACAAACGCCATCTAATAGGAAGAAAGAAGAACAAAAGGAATATCTCTCATGCATTATTTTTTCATTCATGAGGCTTATATAGCTAAACACCTAACAACTTTCTAAAATTTAAAGATTCTCCCTTAATCAATCAATTCAAATAGAGAAACTAATTAAGCATACTAATAAGAGAATTAATTAAACATATGAATAAAGAAACTAATTAAGCATACTAATAAGGAAACTCATTAAAGCTAAATAATTGTTTCCTCCTCTGATTCAGCATGTCAATATCCTTGAGATCTGACTGTCAGCCTTACATGTAGGGGTGCAACTCGGGCGGATTGGGTCGGGTTCGGGTTGGGTTCGGGTTGAATTCGGGTTTGAGTCGGGTTCGGATCAGGTTCGAGTTTAACACTTAAAAGATCATAAAAAATATTTAATAAACAACACAACAAATTCTAATGAATTATTAATTAAACTTATATACAAATAATTAAAAGTGAATATTTATGATTAATTAACCCGAACACAACAAATATAGTGATGCTTTGATTTGTGTAATTGTTTATTGTGTTTTAGGAATTTTAGGGTTTTAGATATATGTATGTTGTTATGGAAGCATAATATTTGTTAACATAGAGTGTAATTGTTTATTGTGTTTTAGGAATTTAGGGTTTTAGATATAAGTATGTTGTTATGGCAGCATAACATTTGTTAACATGGAGGTCGGGTTCTGGTTGAGCCCGCGGGTTGAACCCCCCAACCCAAACTCGACCCGAATTGGGTTAAGGTTAGTTCGGGTTCGGGTCGGGTTGAACCCGACAGAGAAAAATCCCAACCTGAACCCACCCATAAACCGGGTTGGGTCGGGTTCAACCCGCTCAAGTTGCACCCCTACTTACATGTCCACGTCCTGCACCTTTCGCACGCCCCGCACGAGCCAAACGCTTGGAATAAGTATGCCCACCCGGGGCTAGGTCTAGCACCAACCTATCACCATCTTTCGTGAAAGAGCGAGCGCGCGTGAGAGAGAGTGTGTGTGGTTCGGGTCGGGTTGAACCCGACAGAGAAAAACCCCAACCTGAACCCGCCCATAAACCGGGTTGGGTCGGGTTCAACCCGTCCAAGTTGCACCTCTACTTACATGTCCACGTCCTGCACCTTCCGCACGCCCCGCACGAGCCAAACGCTTGGAATAAGCATGCCCACCCAGGGCTAGGGCTAGCACCAACCTATCACCATCTTTCATGAAAGAGCGAGCGCGCGTGAGAGAGAGTGTGTGTGAAGAAAGGCTTTTTTCGTTTTTGTGGGAGAAATTGATGCGAGACCGCCACGTGGCATGCTTGGGACGGCGGTGGAAGGGCTGGGCCTCGGGTCTGTAAGTACGGCGGGCCAAGTTCGGATTCCGTTAGGACTGGCTACAGTCCTGTCAATGTGGAATTATAGAGCCCATGAATCAAATTGTACAGTCAATTATTATGTACATATTCCACTCTTCTATTAGATATTAATGATTCTTAGGAATTTATGTTTTATCTAATGACTGACTGAATTCAATAGGAAAGTAAAATATGTACCCATTATTAATTGACCGTGCATTTCGATATTGATAGAATTAACTGACACCAATCCTGACAGGATCTCGATCGGGGCGAACCGCATGGGGGTAGAACTCAACCCAACTCTTTTTTTTTGGTAGTAGCCCAGTGGGCTCAGAACACCCTATTTAAGGGGTCGGACGGGGATCGAACCCTGGATACACTGCTTAAAGGCGGGTACACTCACCACCTCGGCGAACGAGGAGAGGTGTTCAACCCAACTCTTTAATCTCAAAGGAAAATGTTATGTTCAAAGTCTAAAATGCAGATTACACATATTTTTATTTATTTTTTAAATAGTACATAGTATTTAATATATCAATAATGATTCCTAGGCCCCAATTTTACAAGCCCCAAATAAGCCCCATGAGGTGGCATGTGTCTAATACCTGTTATACCCTTTGTTTATTATTTTATTTTTTTGGTAACTAATCCCCACAAAATAAGGAGACAATTATAATTGATTAAATAAAAAAATAAAAACCAATCTTTAAATTAAAAAAAAAAGTGAAGGCGAGTCGCTTGCAAATGAGAGGAAGGTGGTTGAGTCTCTCTCTTCTCGGGTTTCAGATGCCGTGAACCGGATGCAATGTCAGTTTGTTGTGGAGGATCTGAAGTTGAAAGCTTTAATCAGGGAGGATATCTATCAGTTTGTTTTAAGGGATGCAATCAATAGGCAAAGATGTGAGTTGGATGATTTGGTCATTGAAACTCTCATGCAACATATTTACAATGTCTTAAACACTGTAATAGAAGCCGAAGAAACCATCAAAGGGACACAACGACCGTCGATAATGTCCATCCAACTCGCGCTCACCAAAGAAGAAGCTTTATGTTTGTTGTTCCAAAAAGGGGAATTTGATTTAATTCAGTAAGTTTTGATGGAGATAAATTATTTACTTTTTTTTTTTGAAGGTTGGATTTGTTGTTAATGTTTTTTAAATTTGGGTTAGTAATGATTAAAAATGTCAGAGACTCTGGTTATGAAATGGATTTGAATCGGGAAATGGATTCAGGGGGTGGGTTTTTTGTTTGTAGGATTCGAGGGACTGTTACATTTGAAATGTAAGTCTTTAAATGATATAATGTTATTTTCAAAATCTGTTTTTTTTTTACATTTGTAAATGTAACAGTCATTTGCATAGTCATAATGATTTATTTATTTTTTAGACTTGTAAATAATTTATAGGTGTTACATTCTGAAATGTAACAATATACTACAAGTATATTCTGTGGAAGTGTTACATTTATAAATGTAACAGTTAATGAATATTGTGGTTTGATTCGAAAGAGAGACATTTAAGCAATACATAGTTTTTGTTATTTTGTTACATTTGAAATGTAACAGTATTATAGGTGTATTATTTTTTGTATTTACATTTGAAATGTAATAGTCTTGGAACGATATAATGTTATTTATGCAACACTGTTACATTCTTAAATGTATATTATTGTTGCATTCGTAAATGTAACAATCAATCGCATACACATAATGATTTGTATTTGTTACATTTGTGTAACACTGTTACATTCCGTAACAGTTATAATGATAAAAAAAACTAGAACGTTTTTTTTGTGTTATTTAGTTAATTTTGGTATAATTTAGATAAGTTTTGGTGTAATTTTGATGAAAAATAATTTAGGTGATTTTTGTGTAAGTTAGGTAAGTTTTGGTGTTAAATTCATAGAAATTTCAAATTTCAAATTTTGAAATATGAAAATTTTAAAGTAGGATATATTTTTCAAAATTCAAATTAATGTGAAAGATTAATAAGAGAAAAAAGAGGGATTTGAGTTAATGAGATCTATTTTTAATGATGGGCATATTTGTATTTTGCCATTTTATCAATTTTGAAAAGTCAACAAGCCAACCACTAAGGTGATGACACCTCATGGGGCCTATGAGTGGGGTCTATGAATTGGGGCCTGGGTATCATCACTGTTAATATATATATATGTGTGTGTGTGTGTGTGTGTGTTTTGTAGCTCTATTTTCACTTACCACGTCTAACACAATATATAAAATTAGCTCACTCAATATATTTTACTATCTCCGTATAGACTATTATAGGTAACATAATCTAAATATATCAATTTATTTTATAAGAGCATGTATTTCATTTTCTATTAAATTAAAAATTAAATGTAATTTTTTTTGTTTGGTAAAAATCAAGTGTATTTCATTTATTAATATACTTAATTTAGGGGTTGGCAACGGGCCGGCCCGGCCCAGTCCGGCCTGTTGAAACAGGGCCCAGGCCCGTTAGGTCGGGCCGGGCTTTCAGGCCTCGGGCCTGTTGAAGACCCTTAACTTAATTATATAGGTATACAATTAAAAAAATCAAATGTATGCATGCTAACGGGAATTCAAACATGACTGAATATAACGTTATTCAATTACAAATCAAATCATTTCAATTAGAATAAGGCGTTGTTATACTCAATTTTTTTTTACAATCCAAAATGCAATTCTATATACCTCATAAGAATTCTAATGTATGTATATACCTCGTTAAATTTTTCTTACACTTATTAAAATAAGTTTATTCAACTCAAAATAGAGCGACGTATATTTTTTAATTAAAGCATATACCTCATTCGATGATTTTTATTATTTAAAAAAACAGTGCTGCTACCTGGGCCCCAGAAATTAGACCCCATTGGTGAGCCCCAATAGGTGTCACTCTCCTATTGGTTCTCTGTTTGACTTTTTCAAACCATCAAAATGACAATTACATGACTACCCTTTTAAGATTTTTAAAAATTGGTTCTAACTAACTAATAACATGCTCAATCCTAAAAAAGAGGGATCATCGAATCCTCTCTCATCATTAATCCTCCTAACAGAATCCCAAAAATGAGGGGATCATAACATATTCCAAAAAAAAATTTAAAACTTAAGGTTTCCAAGTTGGATGAAACCATACGAACCAAGCCAAACAGATTGTAACAATGGTGAAAAAAAATGTTAGATTTTTTGTCACCATCGAAACTTCACCGTCGCAGTTTTTTTTTTGAGGCGATATAAACAGATCAATTTAGATTAGTTTTTTGCACTTCTTATAAGACAAAATATCTTGTTTTCAAAATTAAATATGAAACGATTCCATTCCGTTTTCTCTCTCCTATTAATCTTTTTGAAACTGAAATCCCCTTGAAAAATTAGTGTTTCAGATACGTGCATCTGAAATAATAAAAAAAAAAGATTGGTTTGAAATCAGTGTTTCAGATACATGTATCTGAATAAAAACAAATCTAAATTTTTTTTTAAGGTTTGAAAGCATATGCTAAATCTCTTAATATAATGAAATTGTTTCTACTGCATTGTCTTTGTCTATCAGTGTATCTAGATTAAAAAAAAATTTACATTCTTCAATTGTTTTAGAGTTTCTCGTCTACACAGTTCATTTTTTGAGGAAACAAAAATGATGAACGAATACATAAGTCAGAGACATGTATATGAAAACAGTGCTGCTACATGGGCCCCAGAAATTAAGCCCCATTTGAAAGCCTCAATAGGTGGCACTTTCTTATTGGTTCCTTATTTGACTTTTTCTAACTATCAAAATGACAATGACAAGACTACCCTTTTTATAATTTTAAAAAGTGGTTCCAACTAACTAACATCCTCATTAAACCTGCAACTGAATCCCACAAAAGGGGGCACCATTAAATCGTCTCCCCACGTAACATATTTTGAAAAAATTTGAATTTTAGGGTTCCGACGTAACATATACAAAGATTACATAAGGACAATCCATGTATCTTAATCAACTGTACCTGTATCTGAAAACCTGTTATGAAAATAAATATGAATATGACGCAATTATGTAGCAATAGAGATCTCATTAGTCACATTACATGCTATTAAGAAGTAGCCTAGTGTATTAAAAACTTCAATCTTATATTTTGGAATACTCAACTGTTTTTTTTAAATCATTTGATGAAAATAAATTAATGTTTTTATAAACATTGTATGTATCTTAATCAACTGTATATGAAATTGTTGTATAAAACATGTTTAAATCTTTGACTGTATCTGAAATAACAAATATCTGGTAGCATTTATTGATGTGGAATTTGGCTGTTTATATGTATCTGAAATATAGATGGTATATATGGTTTTGATTTATCTTATATTTGTTTAGAAACTCTTGATTTAATTTTTAAGATACACATGTATCTTAATAAACAAAATGCACATTTCATACAAGTGAATATGCACTATATTTGAAAATCTTGAATCTGAATGAGTCGAATAATGTTGATACAAAACTAAAAAAATATGATGAATGACACAATATGCGTAATTATATACAAGCACACAATCATAAACGATTGTACAGATCATATTTGGTACACAACAATGCATGTAAATAAAGATACAAGCTCTGTATCTGAATTTAAAATAAAATTCATATTCAATACATGTATATGATGATTCAAATGAATGACGAAAAATCAAAATCAATATAATATATTCATATCAAAAAAAGATTAGCCTGTTTATATGTATATGAAATATAGATGGTATATATGGTTTTGATTTCTCTTATATTTGTTTAAAAACTTTTGATTTAATTTTTAAGATACACATGTATCTTAAAAAACAAAATGCACATTTCATACAAGTGAATATGCACTATATTTAAAAATCTTGAATCTTCATGAGTCGAATAATGTTGATACAAAGCTAAAAAAATATGATGAATGACACAATATGCATAATTATATATAAACACACAATCATAAATGATTGTACAGATCATACTTGGTACACAACAATGCATGTAAATCAAGATACAAGCCATGTATCTGAATTTAAAATAAAATTCAGATTCAATACGTTTATATGGTGATTCAAAGGAATGACGAAAAATCAAAATCAACATAATATATTCAGATCAAAAAAAGATTAGCCTGAATGGATAGTCATTGTTTACATCACAAACTGGTCACAAATAAAATTAAATGAATCAAAATTCTTCTCTTCTCCACCGATCGAACTGAAACAAAAATAAAATTCGATGTTTGTTTTCAAATCCACCGATCCATCTGAAAACTAAAAAAAAAATGCAAAATCTTCTAATTTTTGGGACCCGAAAAACCTAACCTGGATGTATCAATTTCGGATATGATCAATTGAAAAAAATTGTAGATATTTTATTTTCTTCTCTGATTTATATTGATTTGATAGCCATTGAAGAATGAATCAACGGCTGTTGATGATTGATCTTGACGAGATCTTCGGGCCGATGATCTAATCTTGTTGTTAATGTTGCTAATTTTGTGATTCTTAAAAAAAAAACCGATAAAAAATGGTAGATTGGATTTGTTAATAAAGAAAGAAACAAAAAGATTAATATATATTGTAACCGCTCCTACATTAAAGGAAAAAGATCGGTTATCAAATAAATAAATAAAATAAATCGTAACTAACTCAGGATTAATTGGGACGGTTATGCAAAAATGGTGATATTAGTTAGGGGGTAATATATGTATTTCAAACATGGGGCTTGTGTTGGGGTCTAGCAATTGGGGCCCAAAAATCATTATTGTTATTTAATATGAGTATAACAACACTTTTAATTATTCAATAGTAAATACCCGTTGACACACCTACGCATATATGTATATTAATTGACCCAAGACTTGGGGGGCTGGGCCCCCACCCTGCACCCCCACACAGGGTCCGCCCTTGCTATTCCCACCACCACAATTGCCTCCACCCTCCCTCTCGGACGACGAGGCAGACTTGGATGAGGGTCCCTTTTTTGACCTGGAATTCACCGATGATTTTTCCCTGTATGAAAAGAAAGATTTGATTCATGGAACAGGAGTTGAAATAGAATTGATCGGGCCACAGAGACTAGAGTCGTGGAAACACTTGTTTATTCCATATTCCAGAAGAAGACGACGGCCGGTAATTTTTGAAAAATAGGTGGTAGGGTAGTGGATATTTAATGTGTTTTCAGTGGAAATCAATGACGGGGCAATTTTGTAATTTAAATGAGGGTGGTGGGAATATCAGCACCCTACTTTATAGTAGCTGGAAGCCTCTTCTCGTTTCCTTTATTTCGTTTATGACCAAACCGGCCATCGCCCGTTATAACCGCAAACGTTGGGACCTCTTTTTTCTCTTTCAACGTTTTAGGTTTTTTTTTTCATTTATTTCAAAGTCTGCGCGAATTCTGTTTGGATTCTGTAATTTCGATCCACAGATTCTCGTTTTGATTTCTTCAGAAGCTTCGCCGGAGGTACCTCTTTGAGATCTTCGGTTGAAATTAGCGTGCAATTAGTCTGATCTGTCTTTAATTATGTGATTCATAGGTTTCGTGTTGATTGGGGTTGTGATTTTTGATGATATGGCTTCCTTTTTGAATCGCGCTGTGAAATTTTGTGGATTCTTTAAAATTTTCATCTTTTTTGAGAGAAATGCCACTCTAATGAAGTTGGTGGGTTTGTCTTATTATCAGATGTTGAAACATTGGGAGTTTGTCGCATTTTTTTTTTTGTACTAACAATGTTCATCAAATTTATGGAGGGCTTGAATAATTGGGTGATATTTAAAGCATTTGACGATATTGACAATGATAGGCTGAAGATTGCTGAAATGTGAATCTGTTATGGTATTAGCTAATGCACTAGAAACATCTAGGTGATAATAGTGCTAAAAGCTAGGATCGTGACCAATTATGTCCAATACCCCAAGTCGGATGTGCAATGCTCTAGAAACCTGACCAGTTGTGGGTAATTTCTGTGACGTCACGATCTGATCATTTTTATTCATTTGGTATCAGATTCGAACTGTTTCACGGTGGTGTAGGTGGGATGGGCTCAGTGTCGCTGTTTCAGGAGAGGTCAGGATAATGTGTGTTTATACGGGAACACAACTTTTACAAAAAACCAGACAATATATGTGTGTTTAAGCTAGGGGCATTGCCCTCGGACCATATTCCTGCAGGGCCTAATGAGATGGCAACATAGCACCATGCACCACAACCATTGTCCTTGGTGACCAACTTTATGTGGCTTCACTTTGGTGAGATAACCCTTTATACTTTTGGGTAGCCCTCACTATTGAGACATAGCTGTTTCCACTATTGGGCATGGGCGTCCCTTACTCTAGGTATCCTTCTCCTAGATCTCCCTCTCCAGTATTTAAATCTGTGACATGAGATAGGTTTTGATACCAAGTGTTACAACCGTGACCAATACACCAAAATCAACTAGGTGATAATAATGCCAGAAGCTAGGATTTTAACCGCCATGCCCATATTGATTTTTCTTTATGAATAAAATTTGTGACAATAAACCTAATGAAATGCATTAGTGGGATGTTTTATTTTGTCATATGTGATATGTGAGGTCTTAAACTTTCAAGTGCTGTTGTTGTCATCATCGAGTATTTTCTCATGATGATCTAGTCCAGCCTTGCACATTGAACTATTGAAGTTTTCCATAGATTATTAGGTCGATTAATTCAAAATTATGATGCCAGCCATTTAATCTTGTGATTAAACTTCACTTTGAGCTGTTCTTGGGATGTCAGGAACCCCATTGGGTAGGTTTACAGTACCTGTATATAACTTCTTTCTATGCGGATATTTTTTTCTGTGTAATCCATCTCCTATTTATTCTGATTGTTTTTTCCAGGTACTTGTCAACATCTATATTAGAGGGCACAAAACCTACAGTCCAATGGGAAATTGCCTTGCAAAGGTTAGATTCTAATCATTTGTCATGAGCACACACATTTATTTCATAAACAGATATGTTCTTTGTTTTTCTGCTTTTTAACAATGTATCATGCAAGTTATGCTTGTTTTCATGTGTGCGTACTGGGGAAAACATGGTTCTAATTTTTCTTCTACCACCACTTCTGTCTTTTCAAATATTTCTTTTTCTTTGACAATGCCTCCTGGTGGACACAAAATCTTTTCTCCTCTTGTGTATTCAGATGTTGATGCTGACCATGTAGTGATTCTTTTTCATTTTACAATTGCATTCGAGCTACATTTGTTTGCATAGAGATGTTTATTTGTGTATATACCATTTTAACTTGCATCTGAACGTTCATTGTTATCTTATTTCATTGCTGTATAATGAAATTTTCATCTCTTCTTCTGTCTATGCAGAGGCCACCCAGTGGAGATTCTATGGAAAAAATAGATTTTAACCGTGGAAATGTTAATGTGATAACCACAAAAGATGGTTGGGATGAAACAATGGCAGAAGCTAACAGGGATGGAAAGATCGTAAGACTCGTGATCCTTTTCTAGGAGGAAATTTTCATGAAAATTTTTACATATCTATTGTGGATATTATTTATGAGGATAATGTATTCATATGACTAAACATGATATATATATGATCTTTATATGTTTGCACTCATATTAATGGTACTAATTCTTGTTTTTCTTCATTAATGAGTGCAATGTTGTTGTGGACAATTGTGTTGGTTACTAAGATACTTGTCTTTGAGGCAGCCAGTGTGCTTTAATAAAAAGTGTTTTACAGTAAGGTCACTTCTAATTTTGTGTAGGCATATGTGACGTCATCTAAAGTACTTTATAATGAATTCTTTTTCCTCTAAATCTTCAGTGTCTAACCAATATCATGTGCCTCTCCAGTATAATGTTAAGAAAAGAAAATTAGACACAATCATGAATTTTGTTTTAGAAGGCCTCTTCTGCTTTGTATTTGTTCATGTGCCTGTGCATCTACTGAATTAGGTTCTCTGTGCAACATTAATCCATCATCAAATTTGACTTTCAGGTTTATGAAAAGTGTTCTATTGTTAAAGTCCCAGCCACGGTATTATTCTATACCTATGAATGGTTTGGAAATTATTGAAGGATCCCAGATGTTAAAAAGTCGTAGTTGACTAGGCCTGAGATAAATGAGCCCCCTAGAAGAGTTGAAGAATATGCTTTTTTTCTTGTTACCTTATAGTTGCAAGTCAAGAAACTTCAAATAAAATAGATTAAGGCTGAAAACAATAATTGTAGAAATTTTAAAGAAACAATAGGAAAAAAGGTGTTTCAAATCAATTTTAGGATATACCATTCTATCCAAACTCCTCACTATACATGCTTATAAATGCATCGTGTAACAGACTAGTTGTAATTGGTACTGATACTTTTAACCTATCCTACAATATTCTACTCAAATTCGAAACCTTGCTTTGCTGGTTATGGTGCATTTTGTTTCCCATTTTCAAGAATATAAAATTCATTGAAATTATTGTACTTAACAGGATAGGTGGGAGGTAAATATATCTTGGGGCCTGAATTTCTGTCGCTTTACTGTGGGGAGAGGCTGGCTTATTGCATAGGTTTTGTGTGGGTTGTATCCAAGCTGTGTTAGGTGTGTGCTCTTTAGTTTTCTTTTGGAGGTACTCCATCTCCTTTTCTTCTTAGGAGAGGTTTTTGGAGACGCAGATTGGTAACACAGGACAGTTGGAAGACCCATTGTCCAGCAAGCGGATGGTGGTGTCTTGATGGAATGGTTCTAAGGATTTTAAGGTGAGGGAGGTTAAGGAGATTGCTCGGAGATGGTGGTCATGGTGGCCTTAAGCCATCAATCGTCGTTGTGGTGTCTTCCCACATTTTATTTGCTCCAATCACTTAATTTTTCTACTACACATTTTCATGTGTTTTTCATATAACTATGTAACATTGCCTCTACCAAAACTCTTTTCTCGTAAGCCTGATGCACCAACAAGCTGCGTGCATTATTGATAGGACGATTTCTCATTTCATACGTTTCCCTTTTTGTTCATCTTGGAGAAAAAAACACCTGTATCTAGGAGGATTTGTTAGTTCTTGGATCTCATATAAGTTTCATGACCTTGTGATTTTTTAGGATCAGAATACAATTATGTGGTGCTTATCATGGTTTTCATCGGAACATTTTCTCCACAGTTTTACTCATATATGGGCATCTATTCATTTGTTTCTAGTTTATGAGAACAATTCTATGATACTTATATATGGATAGTTATTAAGATTTTCCTTTAATATGCTTTCATCATTAATATAATTTTTTTGATGATCGTGCAATGTTTGCTTCCCTAGACTACCTTCATTGTCCCCAATCTCACAATTTTTATATCAAACCTATCGCACATTCACACTGAAATATGATATTCTGTATGCACTTTATATGTATATAATTCACATAGTCATCTATTTACTTGAATCGGTTGATATTGCTTTGTAGCTTAAACGAGCATTTCCAAAGAAAAATATTTTGTTGCTTTGACTATCTGCAAACATTAGCATCATTGCCAATTCTAATTTGCAATTTTTTTACAGGTTGTAGCAAATTTCAGTGCATCTTGGTGTGGCCCATGCAGGATGATTGCCTCTTTCTATAGCGAGCTTTCTGAGAAATATCCTTCACTACTTTTCGTTACTGTAGATGTTGATGAATTAGCAGTGAGTATTCTTATTTCTCTTTGTTTGTTCTGGTTGCTGTCAGATCAATTCTTTCTTGTCGGTTATCAGGCATGACTTCTATGTCAATATTGTTGATTTCAGTTGTTGGATCTTAGAACTCCATAGTGGAAACATGTATCATATAGATTCATTGAAATAAAAGGGAAATTTTTTATTTCTAACCTTATTATAGATATACCTCCTGGGATCATTCCAATTTGGGAGGTGCCTCATTGATTGGGCAGTTCAGTTTGAGGACCTTGATCATGATTTGAGATGGATAACGGGGAATATAATTTTCCCTCTGGCTGAGATCATCATTGACGTCATATTCTTTTGCTTATGCGGTGATGTTTTTCAAATGAAATTAAACTGCAGGCAACTCATGATAATTTGCAGCATTTTTTGTTTGTTTAATCCAATAATTAAGATTAGATAAATTTTTGATCAGATGCACAATTTCTGGTCAATTTGACTTGCATAATATATAACATGTGGCTTCTGATCTCGATATCTCAGTTCTGATCTGTTTAACAAATGTCATGACTATTTGGACAACCATTTTTTTCAATGTTGGTCTCCTAGATTGCTTGACACTATATTATAGATGTATCTTTGCCGTATTGAAATTTGTTGATGAAATGTTTGGTTTGTGTGTCTTTTTCCAGGAATTTAGCACCACATGGGATGTACGAGCGACTCCGACATTCTTCTTCCTAAAAGACGGACAGCAGCTGGACAAGCTTGTAGGAGCCAACAAACCAGAGCTCCAGAAGAAGGTAATTGCTATTGCCGATTCAATGGCATAGTGCTCCTGCTGTTCATAATCATGTGAATGATATACTTCCATGAAACCACTCCCCAAAATGAGAAAAAAAAAAGAGATTGAGCTAGAGTTTGTTTGCCTTTTTTTTTTAGTTTGTTTGCCTGTTGTGTTTTCTTTATTATTGTTTCATATCTTCTGTATTAATGTTTGAGATAAATAGCCGAGGAAGACTTCATATATTGGTTGGGTGTGTAATTATGTTAGGTTTTGCCATCAGTTGGGTTATAATCTGTAGGAGCTTTGTGTGTGATATTAATGTAAAGTTTTCTTTTTTCCTTCCAACACATTTTGACCTCTAATTTTCAGAATTTTATGACATGATGAATTTTATTTAATTGATTATTTAGTCTCTCACTTGTCTTGGAGACACTAGTGTGGAGCCCTTTGTTTCTTTCTTCATCGTCTTTGTGAACCTGATATACCAGGTTCATGTAGAAACGAGGGTTGCTATGCATGTCCCCTTCTATATATAAAAGAAAAAAGGATGAGTATTGTTCACCAATTTTACCATGCAATCGACTTGTCAACTGGGGTTTTTCAGGTAGGACTGGATTTTATCTAATCTTGTCAGTTCCCGATGAGATATTGACATATATCACCTTATTTTCCTAGTATGTGAGATTTGTCACATGTCTAGTCACATGTTCAATGGAGACTGAGGATATTTGATGGTCTTATATTAAGCTAATTTGATTAGATCAGTGGAGTCAAATTTTAAATCAGAGCTGATCGTTGTGATTGATAGATCAAGATATAAATAGTGGTGGATGTTAAACTTTAAATTTTTTTTTTTGAGAACTTTTGAATAATAGAAACTATGAATTATTATTTTTATTTTTTTGATCTCGGAGGGACCTCCCGTAGCTGACCTTTCAGCTGAGTTGAGTAGTCTACCTCCCGCCTGTGTGTTCCGGTTTCATAGAAAATTTTTTGAATTTTGCTAACGCAAATGAGGGTAAGTCCAGCATTAGACTCAATACTCAATATCCAGACCTGCACTTTTTACATGTAAGCTTTGGGGACAATCATGAATCATTAGTGATGCACAAGTTTCCAAGTTGCTTATTCCAAGTTGCTTTAAATTTGATTTGTGGGGCTGAATTGATTTCCACACAAGTTTCCAAGTTGCTTTGAATTTGATTTGTGGGGGTGAATTGATTTCCAATAACGACAGTTTATAGTGTCCCACTATATTTGATCGTGTGATTTGGGACCTGTCAGCATCATCGATTTAATTAATTGACTATGCATCAACAAAAATCGAGTCATTTAACATCGCTAATTGTTCATTTGAAAATGCTTTTGAGCCAATCAGTGTGAACGGCCACCAACCTTCCTTCCTAGTTCCACCAAAGTTTTAGCTTAAATTTCAGATATCTATCAAGGGTGAGAATGTATTGATATTGACTTTAGATGTATATATTGGAAACCCCCCTTTGATCCCATTTGATACCAATTTTTAAAAACTTTTTTTTTAGGTCATGTTTGAAAATGGTTTTGAGAGTTAGATTTTTTTTCTTCTCAAAAACTGTCTTTAAAATTGTTCTCAGTGAGTTGCATTTCCACAATTACGAAAAAAACTAGCTTTTGGGTATTTATTTATAAAAATATGTTTGTAACTTTTAATTAAGTTGTAATTTTTTTTTTCTGTTTAGAAATTGGTTTGAAAAATTCAGTTTCTTGCAAACTTAAGAAGTTCCTCAAACATGTTTCATATGGGAGATAATCAAAGTTTTTTGACTGATTTCAATCCGAAACCATGAGTTATAACAATTCAGAATAAATTACCTGAAAATTTGATTATGGAATCTTATTACGCATTTGGATTCATATTTGAATAGTTTATAGGGATTCTATTTTTGTATGAATCATACTGAATTTATCTTCATTTCTAAACATCAACAGCGGGTTTTTTTTTATATAAAAGCGAAAACAGTTTTTTTTGGTAATTTAATAAAAAAACAAGTTGATTTCAGAAGGTGTTCTAAATAAAAGCTATTTTTCAAATTTTTTCCAATCGCATTATTGAGATCATTCAGTCCACCCGTTTCTAGTCTAGTTGAATAATTTTTATGGAAAAAAAAATCGAAACAGCTCCACGGATTTTGCTCCAGACGATTCGCACCTTGACATGGGTCCAACCTTTATGAAAAAAATATTTACTTATTTAGAGTGCAATAAATGTCTGATGTCACAAAACCAAAGTGTTCCTTATTTTCTCCTTGCATTCATATCTATATATTGGGCGCGGATTTCCACACCCCGAGTTAACCCCGAGTTACTAGAAACCCACCCTTTTTTTAACAAAAAAAAAAAATGTATTGTAACAGTAAATGAAAACCCACCCCGACTGTGGTGAATGATGGTTGTCAGAGGTTTCTGACGAGTGTATCAACCTCGGTCGGCATTTCCTTTGACGACGGTGTTGAAGCATGATCGTCCGAAGACCCGACGAGTCAAAATAAAAGAGAATAAATTAATATTTTTACAAGTTTCAAACTAAATAGACAAATTTTATATTTAAACACATATAACAGAAAGTCATAGCAGCATTTAAAACACATAAAAATATGACATTCGCATTCCATAATCAACCATTCACGTGACTACACAATAAAATACATGTTCAAATTTCACAACCATTCATGTGAGTATATTGATTTTTTCATATATAAAAATAAATAACCTATCCAATAAAAACAATTACTCCTTTTTTCAAAAAATAAAAATAAACATAAAAATCATTTGAACATGTATTTTGTAGTGTAGTCATATGAATGATTCGTTATGGAATGCTAATATCGTATTTTGATGTGTTATAAATGCCAACATCATATTTTAATGTGTTTTAAATATTGCTATGACTGTCAGTTATATGTGTTTAAATGTGAAATTTATCTATTTGGTTTGAAATTTGTAAAAATGTGAATTTATTCTCTTACTTTAGCTCGTCGGGCTTTCGGGCGACCACGTTTCAACACCGCCGTCAAAGGGAATGCCGACCGGGGTTGGTACACTCACCGAAACATTTGACGACCATCATTCACTATCGTCGCTAGAGAGAATACCGACCTTGGAACGAGTTTTCGTTTACTGTTACAGTACATACATTTTTTTATTTTATTTTTTAAAAAAAGAGATGGTTTCTTGTAAGTGGGGTGCAGATATCGACGTCCTTATATATTCTATATAAATTAATAATGAATATGTAACGCTAACACAGTCTGCACTCCAATATATTGACATATATTATATTTAAAAAAATGTATTTTAATAATAAATATATATATGTTTTAAAAGGAAAATTAAAAAATGTGTGTACAGTCAAAGTAACTGCAAAACGAATTGAATAATAATATTTTCTAATATATATTTCATGTGAGACATGACGTATAATGAAAAACTAATGAAAGAAATTATATATAGTCTGGATATGTGGTTGGTAGGTCCCCATTTGTTCATGTAATCAAATTGTATGCGACTGAGACACATGTGACGTGCATATAATAGTCACATCAACAATCTAACATGTCAGCTCACACTAAACCGCGTTGACAGCCCATTCCCCGGCGTCTCCCTCCATACCAGCTCACAAGTTGCAAACAATCAATCATTCTCACCAATAAAAAAAAAATATATAATACACAAAAGAATTAAAGATTTGAATGCAAACAAGTGTAGATCATACAGGAGTGTTTGACCGCGTGATTGCAAATTGATTACGCAGAAAATTCATCTTTTTCAATTTTTAAAATCATAATTTTTAAACATTATTTATACGATATATGTTTGTATGAAATTATTACAGCAAAATTATTTGATTATATAATTGTATAAATAGCTTTTTGTAATTATAAAAACTGTGTAATCGCACAACCAAATGAACAAACATGGAATCACAATTAGCAGTATTGAAAATACTTAAACTTGCATTCACAAGTGAAATTTTGAGAGGTAAATTTTTTCTCATAACTTGTTTTTCTTCAAGATAAGAAAAATAATATTTTTGATAAAATCTATTTTCTAAAACAACTGATATAATAAAGCATGAGAAACCTAGTCATGTGAATAAAAATCAATAAAGACAAAATATACCAATCTTTTATCCCTAAAATTGGAATGAGTTATTCTTGACATCTTATCCACTTATCAAATTAGACCAAAAGTTTGCTAAGAACAAATGAACATTAATACTTCATAAAACATGTCCGCATAAAAAAAAATCATTATGCACTCAGAAAATGATTAACACAAAGAAATCTAAATAAATAAATAAACATAACCTGATCATGGATGTTCATTCAATTCATTATCAAATGACACATTGAATTAATGGTGATGATAGTGATCAGAGATAACGCTTTGATCATGTTTGTGAGATTTGTTATGTAGCATTTCTCATCCCAGATTAGTGTAGTGTTTAGCACAATCAAATTCACAAATCCATACCAAACACTACTTAAAAGTGCTCACTCGTATCCATCACAAAAAAAATTACACTAACTTGATGTATTGAAAATCTTGTTATCTTCTATTTTTATTTATACAAAAAACCAAATGAAAATCACCACCACAACCACCACAAAAAACCCCAAATATAACACAAACTGTTTGATTACACAAACTTCGTAAACACTACATAATGTGCTAATGTGGAATAATAATACATTTGAAACAAACAAACAACACTTAAAATAATTAAAAAAACACATCATCCGAAGCAGAACACCTCAACCGCAATCCGATCACCCTCATCGCCCGGTGGGGTTCATGATCTGCGAGAACACCGCGCTCGGTGTGAGCCCGCCCCCATACGAGTCCTCGCTTCGCCCGCCCAGGCTCACCGCCGACCCGGTTGAAGCGCTGAACCCCGCGGACGGGTCCTCGTGCCCCCCCGCCGCCTCGTCCTTCTTCCTCCACGACGCACCCTTGAGCGGCGCCTCATCGTTCTCCGTCCCAGACTCGAACCCCCCGCTCTCCTCCGCGGTCTCCTGCATCTGCAGCGCGAACTCCAGGTTCCAGAGCACGTCCCCCATCGCCGGCCTCTCCATTCCCTTATCCGAAACACACTTCTCTGCCGTATCCGCGAACTTCTTCAGACACTGCGGCGCGATCCTCCCCTTCAAGTACGGGTCGATGATCGCGTCGAGCGTCCCCTTCTTCGCGCAGTGCAGCGCCCACTCCGCGAGGCTCACCTGCTCCTTCGGCAGCGTCGGGTTCAGCGCGGGCCGCGCGCACAGCACCTCAAAGAGGACAACGCCGAACGAGTACACGTCAGACTTCTCCGTCAGCTGCTGCCGGCGGAAGTACTCCGGGTCGAGGTACCCGAAGCTGCCCTTCACGACGGTGCTCACGTGCGTGTGGTCGAGCGTCGGCCCCGTCTTCGAGAGCCCGAAGTCGGAGACCTTCGCGACCCACTTGTCGTCGAGGAGGATGTTCGTCGTCTTCACGTCGCGGTGGATGATCGTGTACTTGGCCCCCGTGTGGAGGTAGTGGAGGCCGCGCGCCGCGCCTATGCAGATTTCGAGGCGCTGCTTCCACGGCAGCGGCGGCTTCTGCGTCTTGTAGAGGTGCTCGCGCAGGGTCCCCTGTCCCATGTAGTCGTAGACGAGGATCATTTCGCAATTTTCCTCACAGTAGCCGATGAGCGAGACGAGGTGGCGGTGGCGCAGCTTCGAGAGCATCTCGATCTCCGTCTGGAACTCGTTCACTCCCTGCTCCGACAGCGGGTTCCCTCGCTTGATCGCGACGCTCATCGTCCCGTTGTCGATCTCCCCCTTGTAGACCTTCCCGAACCCGCCCACGCCAAGGAGGAGCGCCTCGTCGAAGTCGTTCGTCGCCGCCTTGATCTCCGCGAAGGAGAAGTGGCGGCAGAGGTTCGAGGGGAGGGACGGGGCCGAGCTTCCAGTGGTGGTGGTCTTTGCCGAGCTTGTCGTGTGCGAGTTCCCGTAGAGGGAGAGCGGGAGCCACCCGGACGGCCCGTCACCGCTCGACCCAGAGTCCTTCCCGCGCCTCGCGCGCTTCTTCAAGGCGAACAGGACCGCGAGGAACACGAGCGCGATCGCCACCGCGCCACCGACGATTCCGCCCGCGATGGCCGCGGACCCATGCCCCTTCTTTGAACCGGTCTTGGGCAAAACCTGGCTTGGGTCGACCGTCTGAGCTGGCAGTGGGGGCGGGTTTAGCCCCGCGAGGTTGCCCGTGCTGTCGTTCAATTTGAAGATCTCGAGACCGTTCAGCTCGGCGTCATAGTATACAGGCTTGTTGGAGATGTCCGGGTGTAGAGCGATCCATAAATCCTGCTGTGACGATGCGCTCGTGTTGGGGACGACCACGATGAAGTCTAGGTAGATGGGCGCGCCGATTCCCCCTCCGTTGGCGTAGACGATCACGTCCAAGCCTTCTACGGCGGTCTGGTTGTTGATGAAGACGTCAAACACCCTCATATTGATCTGAGTGATCGGGTAGGCGATCTCGCAGAAATGGAGGCGGACGTAGTAGAAGAACCCAGCATCGACCGTGACAATCCAAGTGAGGTTGTAATTCAGATTGACCGATGCCTGTGGACCCATAGATCGGGCGGTGGCGTAGACGGCTTGAGGGGCGATGTACTCCGGTATGGTGTCTGAGTACTTGATCGTGACGTTGGGGTCCTTCGGATACGTCACGCCCACTGCGGCCCCGTAAATGTATATCGAGTCATCGTCCCATTCCCGATAGATCCCTGAGTCGTCATTCGGGGACACGGCCGACCCTCCCACGTTCAGCCTCGCAACCGTCTCGAACGCCATGTTTTCATTGATTGTCAGGGTGGTGCCTGTCGTCCCGACTATTTGAGGCTGGCTGAACGCGTCACGTTCGATGAAGATCTGTGGCATAGAGACGATCTCGATCCCGTTCACAAAGGCGAAGGCGTTCTTGTTTGCGGGGGATGGCGTGAACGTCAGATTCAATGTGTTCGATGAAATGTTGACGGAGAATTCTTTGCGTATGTAGTCGAAATTCTTGGCTTGTGCGGTCAAGAGGGCGCTGAAGTTATTGAGGAGTGTGTAAGGGCCGACGGAGACCGAGAAGAAGGAATCAGAGGCGACGAATTTGGGGTTGGTGTAGTTCGAGGGGTAGAAATGGAGGCGGACGAACTTGCGGCCGGGGGTGACGGGGAAGGAGTAGGTGTATGGGGTCTGGAAGATCCGGGCCGTCATGTAGGGGACCGTCGGAATGGAGGGGTCCTGAGCAGAAGGCGTGGCGGAGACGGTCTTCTGGATGCCGGCGGCATAGCCTGAGCCGACGTCGCCTTCCCAACTTAGGCTGTCTTGGGACGGCTGATTGCCCTTCGAAGCGCCACAGTCGAGGAAGATCTTCTCGGCGGGGATATAGGCAGTGGTGGCGGCAGTGGTGTTCTGGGCGAAGGTTGGGTCCATTAATGCGGTTATGGCAGCGAAAAGGAGAAGCAAAAGCCAGTTTGGGTTTCTTTTGTGGGTCTTCATTTTTTGGGATGAGAAAGACTTGATTGGGTTGTGCTCAAGTTGGGGTTTATAAAAATCAAATCTTTGGTGATGGGTTTGATCAGATCATGATGGTTGGTCAGGCGTGGATCATGGACTTCGCCGGATCTGACTGTGCGCCGATTTTACAGCACGGATGGGCAGATCTGGAGCAGAAAACCTACAACAAAACGATGGAAAACTTCACGGAATTAGAAAAGATTGAATTTTTAGTCCAAAACAGACAGTTTGAGCTGAAATCGGTCATACCCGGTTCAAACGAAAACCAAAAAAAGATCAGAGAAAGACCAATCGCGCCATAAAAGGAAAGGTATGTGATCTATGTTAGATTCTTCGAAGGAGAAGACATTATTAATAAGTACCTGTGAAATGAAGGGAAGCGCAGCTCGATTTGGGGTTTCTCTTTTGGGTTCCAAACGAGTGACAGATGAAACGCGGAATTGCGGAAAGAGAGAGAGAGAGCGCTTTTTTACAGGTCTTCACACAGCTGTTAGTGGTGGTCTCTGCATTCTTTATCGTCCGATCGGTGTCCTTTTTCGTTGCCCTGTGATCTTTGGAGCGGTCGGTGGTCCTGCATATTGTTTTCTCGTAGGTCGGTCTGGTTTATGTAACTTGATTTCTGAAGTTTTTCAATTTATGTGAATTTTTTTTTTTAGAAAATGAAAATTATTTTTGGTGTTGGGTTCTAATGAAATTGTTTTACCAAAAATGATTTTCTGTGTAAAATGTTACCGTGAAATTATTTTCCTGCTGTTTGGTTTTATAAATTCATAAAATATTATTATTTTTATATATATGCATTAATGTCAAATTACGAATATAAAAAGAGCACTGTTACATAGGCCCCATTATATAAGTTCCACTCATAGGTCCCGTGTCAAATTTCTATTGGATGTCTAGTTGTCCTTTATAAAAGGTCAAAAAGTCAAAATACAAAACTATCCCTATTTCTAACCGTTTTTTTTTTAATACATATCCACCACTTAAAAAAACTATTCCGGCCAACCTACTCATCATCGTCAAACAGCGTCACCACCTTTGGATTCCTTTCGTCGCTCTCTATCATATGAGAGGTGGTTCGACTACCTTTTTGGTCCTCCTCCGGATTCCACATTTTTCAACATTCATATCCATTTTTTGATGAATATAACTAACTTTTGATAAAACATTAAGATCATATAAAAAAGTCAGTTACATTTCGTGCATATAACTTAGTTTCAAAACATATAACTATCTTTAGAAAATTAATGCATATAACTCCAATAAAATTATGAATATGTAACTGACTTTAAATATTAACAATAACATTCGAGATTCAAACTTCAACATTAAAACACCAGATCACAAAAACATGTGAAAAAATATCACATAAATTAATGCAATTGGTTTGTCAGACACATTTGAAATGTATCTGAATTTCAAAAAAAAAACGGTGGAGATAGAGGTTGTTAGACCTGTGTCATTTAGAGTCCTAATTTCAATCGGAGTCGCTAAAATTTTAGTTTTTAGCTACCTTCTGGGGTTTGAGGACTCTGATTGAAGATATAACTGCATATTATGGGTCATGGTATCCCATAAAATTTTCGTTTAATTCCGATAACGCTTTTGGAATTATGCAGTTTCAGATTGTCATTTGGATTTGATTTTGTTAAAATCTAAAATGAAGAGGTAAAAATCCGATATTATTACGAGATGTTAAGTTTGGAGATAGATTCCATATAGAAGTGGAATTGGATCAACTGGATTCGTATATCAAAAGTTATGGGTATTTTTCCATGTATACCCCGAAGTTGAAAAATCCAGGCAGCAGCCCTGTAAGATGTTTAGCCTAGATTTCGGAATAGCTGGAGAGGTTATTTGATCTGGGTGTAACATGAAAGCTGTAGATAATCTTCTTAGCTTTCTAATGCCACTGGAATCATGCAATTCGGAGCTGTATTGAGGAAGTTAAGGCCGTTTAAGTGAAGGCTGCGCAGAGATTTTAGTTCGAGGACGACTTGGTCTTTCAGGCCGACCTTGCCTACTTAAATCCCCCCAAATGTGCACGACTTCAGCCTCTGTTTGGGCTCTTTTTGAGCTGTTCCAGCCCCTCCTCTTGTGTGTGTTTTGGGTGGAGGTGGTGAAGGTGATGGAGATGAAGGAGCACACAAAGGAGTCCAAGAAGGTATGTTTGGATGATGGTTGTTGGTTGTTGTTGTTGATTCTTCCTTTCTCCATCTCTCTCAAGCTCCCTCCCATGGTCCAGCCCTTTGTGGAGGTCTGCCCACCAAGTGTTTGTGGAATTGCCTAAGTGAGGGAGAAGAAGAAGGAGTGCTTGGAAGGGGTTGTGCTTGAAGAAGTAGATGATCAAGGTTGGTGTGTGTTGATGTTTCTCCTCCCTCTCCTCCATCCCCTACCCTCTCATGATCTCCCATCCCCCCTGTTTTCAGCAAGAAGAAGAAGCTTGGGAAGCTAGGAAGGGGTGGTGGTGGTGGTGGTCGGGGGTGCGCTTGCGAGCCCCTACGCCCCCGACTCCATTTGGTGAGTTTCTCCCCCTTCTTTAGTTGGTTTTAATTCATGTTAGGGTGCTTGGGGAGGGCTTGCATGGGTGGTGAGTGTGTTGGGTGCATGTGGGGGGCCATGTGGGGGAGTTTGGGGGATGGGTGCGCGGGTTCGCACGCGCGAGCGCGCACGCGGGCGCGCGCGGGGCACTGGATAGCGCTGGGGGCGTTGGGACGCGCGGGAGCGCGCGTGCGCCCGCGCGTGTTGGGCGCAGGGGCTGCGCGCGGGTACTGCCCGGGGCCCGGTTTGGGCGTGCTGAGGGTCGGCACCCTCGGGTGGGTGTCCGGGGGGCTCGGGCACGCGTGCGTGCATCCATGCTTGCGTGCGTTCGAGCCCGTTTGCGTGCATGTCTAGCCTTAGGCATGCCTAATTGATTTTATGTGTTTGTTTATGGTTATACTCATCATTTTGATACCCCTTGCCTTGCAGACCTCGTCGGTTGGGATGCGCGACGACCCGGGTATCGGTGAGTGGTTTGATTCCAACCCTTCCGGGAGCGCTCGATGCACGTAGTCGTGCTTCGCGCTTCCATGGGGCTTTAATTGTACCCTAAATATGCTAGATATCATGCATGCTAGGTTGTATAGCTCGTATATTGTGTAGAACCCCTATTCTACCGTATACTTGCCTATGTATTGTATAGAATATGGCATGCCTTATGTATTTTTGTTTGAAATACTACCCCTATTTATAAAGCATGTTTAAACTTGGGTTAATAACAGGGTGTATGCGTAATATTCCTGATTTAGTACTCGAGGGTTTGATATAGTTGTTGCACCCATCTGGTTGGGGCAAAACTATGACCCGCTCCAAGAGAGGATGAGGCTTTCCCTCTCTCTCGCCCTCCCTCTTTTCGCGAGCTGAGTAAGTAGATGTAGTTCCTACTTGACTCAGGCTTGCTTGGAACTATTGGCATGCACCTGTTGTTGCGCAGATCGCGCTTAACCCTTCCCTTCTAGGTTGGTGTTATCCAACGTATGTTAGGTTGTAATTTGTGTGTGTTTATCTGTTTGATGCCATGTATGCATGTTTAAATAGGCCATCGTTGGGTAGTTAATTTCATATATATATATATATATATATATATATATAGCCATGATTCTTGTCTAATGTGTTAGACAAGTGTATGACCTCTTGTGGGGTCATACCATGGTTTTGACACTTAGAATAAAATGTCTTCCCTGCATCTGAGTTATGCGCCCTGGAGGGAATTCATGAGAATTCATTGCGTTTATCGGTGTTTGATAACCGATGATGACGGATCCATAGGGATCGTATTCGTGGGTGTCGAGTGTTCTTTTCTTCGTCGGCTCCGAGTAGAGACTACCCGGCATAGCATAGTCTGGTGAGGAGCTCTCCCAGATACTACTCATGACGCGTGTTGACGTGCCCATACGGCTGAGGTAGTGATAGTGGGAGGCTAGTCCAGTAGAGGCCTGAACCCTGTGAGGTGCCGGGAGGCTGCCAGGTAGTATGGGCCACACCGGGA
The DNA here is from genome assembly GCA_030737845.1 of Acorus calamus. Lineage (NCBI taxonomy): Eukaryota > Viridiplantae > Streptophyta > Magnoliopsida > Acorales > Acoraceae > Acorus > Acorus calamus. The sequence goes on along the minus strand of CM060878.1, from coordinate 27,616,708 downwards.
GAGACTACCGGAAGACGAGTGGTGTAGAACAATCGACCTCTTCCCCAAGAGCCTATGTCACCCCGAGGAGGGGGTGAGGGTGAGGGTGTAGTGGGTCGGCGTTGATTCGATCTGCCAGTTTGTGCACTCTCCCAAGATCCTATGTCACCCGTCGGGGTGAGGGTGAGGGTGTTGGCGTGAGTGGGGTGGGCTCGAGTTGATACTCGACCCATCAGTTTGTATAGATGGTTTTTCCGTGGGGTTCGCATTGCGAACATGTAAAGGTTCCTCCCAATATCATCGTACCGGGGTCCCGACGTTGAAGCTGCCTTGACAGAGGACTCCCACTTGTAGGTACTCCCGATACATTCGGCGGATGTACTGATCATGGGAGTGTACCAGGTGAGGCTACACGAGGGTGGACCACCGGACGATATTGCGAGCATGAATTATCGTTCTCCCCTTCGCCGGATCCGTGTGGATGCTTCCTAGGTACGAGCCGCCCTGGGTGGACCCCCACCTGTAGGTACCATCGACGCTGTCGACAGTGTACTGACCGTGGCCGGCTCCAGGTAGAGGCTGCCCGGGAGAGCGCTACCGGATGACGAACGGAGTAGAACAGCAAGTTTTGTCCTTCAAGTCCCTAAACTCACCCCTGTGGGGGGCTAGGGCGAGGGCAGGGTATGGTCGCACCGCCGTGTGACCTTGTTAACCGTTAGGTTTTTACCCTCTGGCTTTCCTTGACAGGAGATTGCCTTGTATTGAATGTTTGTGTTGGTGTTTGGTTTCTGACCACTCACTGAGCTTGTAGCTCACCCCTCGCTTATGTTTTTCCCCAGTTGACGCTGAGTCGGATCCAAGAGAAGAGCTCCCCTGGCGCAATACGAGTAGGAGACCCGCGTTCGCGTTGGATGTCTTGCGAGTCGGAGGCTATCAGCATTCCCTTTTCATTGTATGTATTATACTGGTGCTTGTGCACGGTATGTAGACTGTTGATGTCTGTTATTGTATATATTGGCTCTCACAGGACAGTTGATTGTGTACTCTAGTCTGTAATATGTCTTTGAATTACAGACTTAGTCGTTTGAGCTTCCGCCATTTGTATATATTTGATGTCAGTTACTTGTTTATTGCCTTTTCTCTTGTTGAGTATTTATTTGACCTCGTGTATGGATTACTGATATCATTTATATATTTGCCACGTCTCGGGAGCGGCCGCCCTGGGGCGTGACAGAGGTTGGAGGAGGTGGAGGTTAGAGCAAGGCTTGAAAGGTAGTCAAATCACCTCTCATATGATAGAAGACGACGAGAGGAATCCAGAGGTGGTGACGTTGGTCACCAGAGATAAACAAGCAGACCGAAATGATTTTTTAAAGTAGTAGAAGATTTAGGAGGGTATAAAGAAGTATTATGGGTAATGTCATCAATGCCACCTCATGGGGCTTACATGGGGTTTATGTAATGGGGTCTATGAATCATTTTCCATATAAAAAATATAATAACCACAAATAGATCAATCATTTATAAATTTTATTACAAGAATTGATCTTGCATTACATTTATTCAGAATAAAGATACCTACACTATTTTATCTTACTCATGGAAAAATATTGAACATAAAAAAGTTCAAGTACTATTTTAAACCCGAATTTCAAAATTATATTTAAAATTAAAATTAAAATTTCAAATGAGATCAAATTAAAGTATATATGAGATATTTAGATTTCCTATAGTTACTTTGGGTTATTCCAAGATAAATTTGAGGGGTTAAATTTACATTGAACATATTTTTAAAATGTTTGAATTTTGATTTTTAGTTAGAAAAAACAATTCTTAAGTAAATAATATTTTTGTTACATTTTTAATATTAAAAAAATTCATTAAATTTTATTTTTAGTTTACAAAAACTCCTATTTATGGGTTATCAAATCTGATTTATGAGATATAAATCATTTTATATTTTTTTCCATACATGTATCCTAAAATCTCTCTAATTCAAATCAAAATATTTATCATTATTCAAAAAATCTATTAACATTTAATTAAATCTAGATATTTTAAGGTTTTACATTTTATTTTCAAACCTAACAAACCCAATGTTTTCCATATTATTTGAAATTATATTAAAATTTATTATAAGGACATATTGTAATATCATATGACATAATTTTTAGAATTTACAACATCTAATTTATTTTAAAACTTATTATTAAATTGTAAATAATAATTTTTGGTTTTACATAAGGGAAAATGACTAAAAAAGTTTTTTAAAAGTTAGAAATACCCAAATCCGCCATTTTTTAAAATTATACCAAAAAAATTCTCATTTTATAATTTTAGAAACACAAAAGACTAATATACCCTTACGCAATTAAATCCTTAATACATTCCGTATCTCTTAACACATAGTATGATATATAATAACAAAACCTTTAAGAGGATTGATTTTCATCTTGTATAAAGAAATTATTGTTTTGTAGGAAAAATAGGTTTTTAGTATGTAATAAATAGGGATATTAAAAATTTAATTATATAAGGGCAAATTAGTCTTTTGTATTTCTAAAACTTTGAAATGAGATTTTTTTAGGTATAAATTTAAAAAATAGCTGATTTGGGTATTTCAAACTCTTATTAGATTTTTTTGATCATTTTTCCTTTATAAAATATCATTTAATTTAATGAAATGTAATTTTACATCTTTTAAACATTAAAAAAATTGGTTTAAAATATTTAAATTGACAATATTTATGGAAAAAAAGATACATAGAACTTTTGAGAAGCTTTTAAAAAATATGATATTTTTAATCTCTAGAAAACAGCGTATAAACCCCTTATGTTGGATGCCAAAATTGGGATTTGAAAGCGGTTAAATAGTTTTCTATAATTATTTTTTTCCATTCCTCCCAAACATGCCTATGTAATTATTTTTCTTCAAAAGTGGAGTTTTTGATCAGTTTTGCACCGAAATAAACGGACCACCCTGTGAAAAAAAAATGGGGAGAGGATATGCCCACACCATATAGAGAAAAAACCAACCCATATTAAATATTAAAAAAACTGTGTTGTTGAAGGAAACCCACCCCTACTTACCCCCATCCCATTTTAATTACTCCCTCACCTTAGTCTTTTAACCTCCTAAATTTCAATGAATTGACACAAACCATCCCAAACTCAAATACGAAAAACCTCAATCCCCCCTTTCGTGCCTCTCTATCTCCCACGCGCTCTCTCTGACCCCCGTCAACCGGCCACTTCTGTGGCGAGTTTATTTTGTTATCCTTTCTGCTTCCCTTTATTGACGATCTCTTTGATGACAAACTATTCATTTGCACTTGAAAGTAAACCCTAAATAACACATTGAAATGTGTAATATTTTTATTCTTTTTGGAACTCTTTTTTGGGATATTCAATGTGGTTGTGGTAGTCTGTATCTTTTTGGACCCTATTTGATGGGCATATTGTTGGGCAAAGGAGCCTAGTTCGACTGGAAATGCATCTCCATGGTCAACAATGCTCGACGGTCATTCTGTCGAATGAGATCTAGAAAGATTTGGACCTTTATGAATATTGTTCGGTAGGTACATTGCATATGCCCTAGTTCGACGAGTATGTCGACAGATTATTAGTCAAACTCTATCTAGAAAGTTCTAGATCTTTCTAAATTTGGTTTGACATAGTGGTTGGCTACCCTTTACATGGGAGTTCAACCAAGCTTTGTCAGACTGGGCATATATGGTCGACATGTAGGTTGTCGAATGGGATTAAGGGTCCGTTTGGTTGCATCGATTTGGGCGATTCTGCTTTTTGAAAAGCTAAAATCCCAAAATCGTGCAGCCAAACGGGTTGGATTCCGGCAGAATCAAAAGCTGGATTCCTTTTAATTTCTCTCTCGAAATCCGTGTTTTAAAAAGCTCAGAAAGTGTGATTTTCGGTCGGAATCGATTTTTTGAATTGAAAAGCAACTTTCTCTACCAAACATTAAACCCCTTTCAAATATTGATTCCTAAATTAAAAAAAAGCATCACAAAAAAGTCAAGGTCTAAAATCATCTTAAAGCAGCTTTATTCAAAATCTACTTTTCAATATGTGTTTCCAAACGGAGCCTAAGAAAGGTTTGGACTATTGTTCGGCACTATGTCAGTCGACATGAATGACATAGGTTGACTATGTGCCTGTTATGGTCTCCCTGCCTACAAACCACTTTTTTTTTTTTTTTTTTTTGCTTGGTAAGTAAGATTTGACATTACTATGATAAAAGATTTACAGTGAAGAATAGAAGGTAATAATCTTGTTATGATCTCTTTGCAGCATATTCACCATGTATAAAAAAAGTGTGACATGCAAATTTAATGTGGATAGCTTCATGAATCTTCTGGTTAATTAGCCATGATATTAAAATATTGTTTTTTTTATTTGAACATATCAACTCATCTATCTTGTATAATAGAAAATATAATTATATTTTTCGTTTTTTTATTGTCTAAAATCTTTTCCATATTTTTTAGCTTTATTTATTATATTTATATATTATCCCTATTGGTTTACGAGGTGTTCAACCGACCGACTAGGCCCTCAATCTAGTCATAACTATACATCTGATGACGTCGTCGTGAGGTTACCTATTTTGGATCGGGTCTTGTGGGCTCCATACCTGACGGCCCATGCCCGTCATATCTTGACACATGTCTTAGCGTAGATTTTTACCTCTACACCAGTATAGATAACAATTCTAAAGGAATAAGAGATTTTCTTTTTTGTTGTGTTTTTTATTATTCTCATTGGAAAACGTAAGAATAAAAGTTGATTTGTTTGGTTGATAAATAATAAAATATAAATAAAGTGTAAAAAAATTGATTTGACATTTGAGCCATTTGATGTATAAGAGATGTTGATAGGTGATTTGATGTGATAATGTGTAAAAAATTGATTTGACACGTGGGCCCATAGGAATAGATAAACTAAGTATAGCTTATCATATGAGTTACTTAGCATTGTTATACTATTTTATACTCGTTTAAACTTGATTTTGTGGTTGGTTGTGCTTTGAATTATTCTCGTTGATAAACATAAGAATAAATGTTTTGTTGTTTAGGTAAAATGTGAATAAAATATAGATAAAGTTTTAAAAAGGTAAAAAAATAATGATAGTTGATTTGACATGTGATTTATAAGAGGTGATGACATTGATTTAACAGTGGGCCCACATATTCTTTGAATAGAATAACCTAGGATAACTTTAATTACAGGGGTTGATTGGAATCTATATACCACTTTATACCAGTTTATTATAGCATACTTTATCAGGGGTTATTCGGGGTAAACAAACACACCAAAATTCTTATTCGGATTTATCCAGGTTATCCAGGGGCTTATACCCAAAACAAACGGGGGCGTAGTGTGGAAAAAAAGGGGGGAGGATATGCCCACACCATATAGAGAGAAAACCACCTCATATTAAATATTAAAAAAACTGTGTTTTTCATCTTTCAAAACGAATGAAACCCACCCTAATCCACCCCACCCCATTTTAATTAATCTCACATCTTTGTTAACCCCCTAAATTTCAATGAATTGACACAACCCACCCCAAACTCAAATACAAAAAACCTCAATCCCCCCTTGGTGCCTCTCTGTCTCCCGCACGCTCTCTCTGACCCTTGTCAGCCAGTCACTTCTTGGGCGAGTTTATTTCGTTATCCTTTATGCTTCCCTTTACTAGCGATCTCTCTGCTGATGATCTATACATTTGCACTTGAAAGTAAACCCTAAATAACGCATTGTAAATATGTAATGTTTTTATTCTTTTTTGGAACTTGTTTTTTTTTTTTTTTTGTGGTATTCAATGTGGTTGTGGTAGTCTGTATCTTTTTGGACACTATTTGATGGGCATATTGTAGGGTAAAAGAGCCTAGTTTGACCGGAAATGCATGGTCAACAATGCTCGATGGTTATTCTGTCGAGCAAGATTTAAAAAGATTTGGACCTTTTTGAATATTGTTCGATAGGTACATTGCATGTCCTAGTTCGACGAGGTGTGTGTCGATAGGAATGACATATTATCTGTCGAACTCTAACTAGAAAGTTCCAGACCTTTCTAGACTTGGTTTGATATAGTGGCCAGTTACCCTTTACATGGGAGTTCGACCAAGCCTTGTTAGACTGGGTAGTTATATTCGACATGTAGGTTGCCAAATGGGATTTAGAAAGGTTTGGACCGTTGTTCAACACCATGTCAGTTGACATGAATGACATAGGTTGACTATGTGCCTATTATGGTCTCCCTGCATACAAACCACCTTGTTATGGTTCCTTTGCAGCATATGTATCATGTACAAGAAAGTGTGACATGTAGATTCACCATGGATAGCTTCATGAATCTTGTGGCTAATTAGCCATGATATTAAAATTAAAATTAATTTTTTTTTATTTGAACATATCAACTCGTTTCTCATCTATCTTGTATTCATTAATGTAATTAAAATATTTTTATATTTTATAACTTTATGGATATCATAATAGTCTAAAAAATCATTGAATGAAATTTAAAATCCGGGAGTCATGTTTGAGATTAGGGACCTGTTTATAAATCTTAAAATTTGAATTAAGGATCTGTTTGTAATACAAATAGGATCTAGTTGTGAAACTGGTAGAACCTAGGGGTGGATCTGCATAAAGGAAAGACAAAATTAGCCGTTTTTGTCAAAGACATGGTTATAAATATTAGGGACCTGTTTATAACACATATATGGGTCGGTTTATGAAAATTATAGAATTGGGGGGGTCTATCTGAACAATACCCCGATAAAATTATAAAAATACCCCCGGTACGCCCACTCCTCTCGCGCCTTATATAAGTACTAGTCAAGGGCACGCGCAATGCGCGTAATAACAAACATGAATAAGTAGTATTAACTTTTCAACATAAAAAATAGCAGTAACTTGATAAGAATATGATGAACATTGTCGGACCTAAAAATTGTAAACTATTGTAAAAATATTGGATTGAAATTAAACATTCATCCAATAAGATTACATCTAAACGAGTCAATCATTTGATCAAATAACACTAAGAAAAAGAATTGAATAAATATAATTTTTTTAATAAATAAAAATGAATGGAACAAACTATCATCGTTAACGATTCAAATAAAATATTAAACAAGATAACAATCAAACAACACCAAGAAAAAGAATTGAATAAATATAATTTTTTTAATAAATAAAAACGAATAGAACAAACGATCATTGTTAACAATTCAAAATAAAATATTAAACAAGATAACAATAAACAGATAAATACGATAAACTAATAAATTTGTTATACATTGAAGATTACTCTGTGACGAATCAAAAATAGAAAAAATGAAAGCAAAATCATAATTAAATAAGATGAAAACTTACGTGATTTGACAAAAAACTACATTTATTGAATCCATCATATATTACTAAAAAAAACACTGCCATAAAAAAACTAAAAAATACTTATTTTCACATCTAAAAAAAATTGATACATATAGATTCAAAATCAATTAAAAAAAAGAAAGAAACAGAACAAGTTTTAAATTTCAAAGCAAGACATCCATAAATAATTTTATGAGTTTAAATAGGTCCGATTCTATTTGTAATTTTTGTATTTATTAATATGACTAATTTTTTTATCTTATGGGTATCTTAATGGGTATATTTATTAATGTGACTAAAATATTTATATTTATAATTTTGTGGGTATCTTAATGGTCTGAAAAATCTTTGAATGAAGCTTCATGAAATTTGAAGTCCAAAAAATCATGTTTTGAGATTAGGGATCTGCTTGTAAATCTTGGAATTTGGATCAGGGACCTGTTTATAACACAGATGAGATCTAGTTGTAAAACTGGTAGAATATGGGGTGGATCTGCAGAAAGCCCAGGAAAAGATAAAATTAGCCGTTTTTGTTAGGGACCTAATTATGAATAAGAGGGATTTGTTTATAACATGTGTAGGGGTTCTTTCGTAAAAATTCTAAAACCTGGGGGTCTATCTAAAAAAGACCCATTCTTGTTTCACACTGCACTTTGATGCTAACGTGGGTGGCTGGGCGAAAAATTTGGTCGCCATCCGAGGCGGTGGTACATTAGAATGTATGTTAGATATATATAGATATATATTAATATAATCACTTTTAGCTTCACCTAAAAAGTTATGGACGCCTGTCTTTATTTTTATTTTCATTAGTCTCATGGTTCAAATAAAGCATACAAATCATTATATTACTTTATTAAATAAAATATGTATATTGAAATAAAAACAAATATGTCAAACTGTACGTGAAACTAATATTATAAACATGCGGAATGTATTCATGGTTTTAAAAGTGAAACAGCTATTTAAAAATGTGAATCTGTAGGTGTAACAATAACAGGCGCACATGCTTTCATTGATGCCTCAACATTCATTTATTGTTAGGAGAAGGGATCCTATAAGTAAAACTAATAAACAGAGGTTAGCCTGGAAAAAATCACTCCAAAAAATGCATGTTTATAATTAGACTTGTCTACTGTCCAAAACTTATTTTTATATGTTCTTAAGCTGTACCTAAAAGTTTAAAAAAATTCGAATATCAAAAAATAAATCTGAAGCAGAGCGGATGCTAAGATAAATGATTTGAATTTCTTTTATTTCCTCTCTTTAAATAAGAACAAGAACAGAAAAAAAAAAAAAAAACTGTACAGCTTATTGTAATTCTGTCAATATCTCAAAGGAATACAATTTTGCTTTCACCGCCCGGTCGGGTTCATGATCTGCGAAAACACGGCGCTCGGCGTGAGCCCGCCCCCGTACAAGTCCTCGTTCCGCCCGCCCAAGCTCACCGCCGACCCAGTCGAAGCACTGAACCCCGCGGACGGGTCCTCGCGCGCCCCCGCCGCCTCGTCCTTCTTCCCTCACGACGCCGCCATGAGCAGTGCCTCGTCGTTGTCGGTCCCCGTCTCAAACCCCCCGCTCTCCTCCGCGCTCTCCTGCATCTGCAGCGCAAACTCCAGGTTCCAGAGCACGTCCCCCATCGCCGGCCTCTCCATTCCCTTATCCGAAACACACTTCTTGCCGTCTCCGCGAACTTCTTCAGACACTGCGGCGCGATCCTGTCCTTCAAGTACGGGTCGATGATCATGTTAGATTGATAAATTATGTGATGTGTACTTCAAATAATATATATTTTTTTATCATTATTCATCACTTTCTTTGATAATATAAACAATATATTTCATTTTGGGTCATTTTCATCATAAACACAAAAAACAGTTTTTATTTTCTATTATTTTTCATTAAAGGCATAAAAAACAGTTTTTATTTTCCATCACTTTCCTTAACAGACATGAGGAGGATAATTTTCCCTTACAGTTAAATTTGTGATTTTCTAGGATTTGAAACTTCAAAAGGGATTTTGATAATGGATTTTTAGTAGTAGGATAATACGGGAATGAGATTTTTTAGTGAAAAGAGAGAAACTGTGCTTGAGTGTCACAAATGACTAAGTTGTCACCGTGACTGTTCTTGATTGCCTTGAATGAGGAATCTAGAATCTGATGCCGTAAGAGTGCTGTAGCGCGACTTCTTTATAGGCTGTCTACGTACCCCTTGAGGATCAAGTCTCACGTAGTTCAGCTGGTTACATTGTAACCGTTTTGCCACTAATAGATAGTGGACTATTTTTTAGAAAAACGTTCCCTGCAGTTAATCCCCACGTTACCCTTAATTACCCATGTTTAGATGATAATGAGTATTAAGTACCAATGTGACGGTTATAGGTGTTAGAGGGTCTTCTAACCGTTTCCACGCCTTTTTGTGCGCTTACTCATCTGCATACTTTCCCGAGAAGTAAGGTCATCCGATCAGACCAGTCGTCTGGTCGTGCCTTAGACTACTCGTGCTTGAATAATAAGGTCGACCGATCAGACCTGTCGTCTGGTTGTGCCTTAGATTACTCGCACTTGAATAATAAGGTCGACCGACCAGACCTGTCATCTGGTTGTGTATTAGATTACTTGCACCTGAGTAATAAGGTCACCCGACCAGACCTGTCGCCTAGTCGTGTCTTAAATTACTCGATGTATTATTTCTTCCTGAGATATGACTGTCCGACTAAATCCTTAAGTCTTGTGGTGTCAGCACTCCAGATGACGTCGCGTTTTGTGGGTAGGGCCTGATGGACCTTACATCAAATGGCCCACATATAGCTTTTACACGACACGTGTCCTAGTGCAGATTTTTACCTCCATAAGGCACAAATAACATATAAACTGTTCAAAAGGAAAATAATTTATTTTCTATCAATTTTCTTTTAACCCAAATTCCTTCATTTTCACTTTGAGATCGTGCACAAAGACACCTTAATATTATAAACATGTAGGATATATTTATGGTTTTAATAAAAATGAAACAATTATATTGAAATGTGAATTTGTACGTGTTACAATGACAGGCACATATCCTTTCATTGATGCCTCAAAATTCATTTATTGTTAGGAGAAGAGATCCAATAGTAAAACTAATAAATATAGATGTTAGCACTGGGAAAATCACTCCAAAAAATGCCTGTTTGTAAGACTAGTCTACTGTTAAAATTTATTTTTATGGGATTTTTAGTTTTAAGTCCCAAAAACTATCAAATTAAGCGATCGATCCCTCACTTCTTCGTATATTGGTTTTAGTCCCTGCATTTAAATGATAATTTAGAAATAGGTCCTCCCAGGACTAAAAAATAAACTTAATAATTTAGGAATAAGTCTCTTCCAGGGACCTATTCCTAAATTATCATTTAAATGCAGGGACTAAAATCAAAATATGAAGAAATGAGGGATCGAACGCTAAATTCAATAGCTTTCAGGGACTTAAAACTATAAATCCCTATTTTTATATGTTCTTGAGCTGTATCTAAAAGTTTAAAAAAATTCGAACATCAAAAAATAAATCTGAAGCAGATGTGGATGCTAAGATAAATGATTTGAAATTTTTTTTTTATTTCCTCTGTTTAAAAAGAAAAAGAAAAACTACTGTACAGCTTATTGTAATTCTGTCAATATCTCACAGGAATACAATTTTGCTTTCACCGCCCGGTCGAGTTCATGATCTGCGAAAACCTGGCGCTCGGCGTGAGCCCTCCCCCGTACGAGTCGTCGCTCCGCCCGCCCAAGCTCACCCCCGACCCGGTCGAAGCGCTGAACCCCGCCGCCTCGTCCTTCTTGCCCCACGACGCCCCCGTGAGCGGCGCCTCGTCGTTGTCGGTCCCCGTCTCAAACCCCCCGCTCTCCTCCGCGCTCTCCTGCATCTGCAGCGCAAACTCCAGGTTCCAGAGCACGTCCCCCATCGCCGGCCTCTCGATTCCCTTATCCGAAACACACTTCTCCGCCGTCTCCGCGAACTTCTTCAGACACTGCGGCGCGATCCTCCCCTTCAAGTACGGGTCGACGATCGCGTTGAGAGTCCCCTTCTTCGCGCAGTGCAGCGCCCACTCCGCGAGGCTCACCTGCTCCTTCGGCAGCGTCGGGTTCAGCGCGGGCCGCGCGCACAGCACCGCGAAGAGCACCACCCCGAATGAGTACACGTCGGACTTCTCCATCAGCTGCTGCCGGCGGAAGTACTCTGGGTCGAGGTACCCGAAGCTGCCCTTCACGACGGTGCTCACGTGCGTGTGGTCGAGCGTCGGCCCCGTCTTCGAGAGCCCGAAATCGGAGACCTTCGCGACCCACTTGTCGTCTAGGAGGATGTTCGTCGTCTTCACGTCGCGGTGGATGATCGTGTACTTGGCCCCCGTGTGGAGGTAGTGGAGGCCGCGCGCTGCGCCTATGCAGATCTCGAGGCGCTGCTTCCACGGCAGCGGCGGCTTCTGCGTCTTGTAGAGGTGCTCGCGCAGGGTCCCCTGTCCCATGTAGTCGTAGACGAGGATCATCTCGCAATTCTCTTCGCAGTAGCCGATGAGCGAGACGAGGTGGCGGTGGCGAAGCTTCGAGAGCATCTCGATCTCCGTCTGGAACTCGTTCACCCCCTGTTCCGACAGCGGGTTCCCTCGCTTGATCGCGACACTCATCGTCCCGTTGTCGATCTCCCCCTTGTAGACCTTCCCGAACCCGCCCACGCCCAGGAGGAGTGCCTCGTCGAAGTCGTTTGTCGCCGCCTTGATCTCCGCAAAGGAGAAGTGGCGGCAGAGGTTCGAGGGGAGGGACGGGGCCGAGCTTCCCGTGGTGGCGGTCTTCGCCGAGCTCGTCGTGTGCGAGTTCCCGTAAAGGGAGAGCGGGAGCCACCCGGACGGCCCGTCGCCGCTCGACCCGGAGTCCTTCCCGCGCCTCGCGCGCTTCTTTCAATGCGAACAGGACCGCGAGGAACACGAGCGCGATCGCCACCGAGCCACCGACGACTCCGCCCGCGATGGCCGCGGATCCATGCCCCTTCTTCGAACCGGTCTTGGGCAAGACCTGGCTTGGGTCGACCGTCTGAGCTGGCAGTGGGGGCGGGTTTAGCCCCGCGAGGTTGCCCGTGCTGTCGTTCAATTTGAAGATCTCGAGACCGTTCAGCTCGGCGTCAGTGTACACAGGCTTGCTGTCGATGTATGGGTGGAGAGAGACCCATACAGCTTGCTGTGACGATGCGCTCGTGCTGGGGAAGGACACGATGAAGTCTAGCTTGAGAGGCGCGCCGAGCCCCACTTGGTTGGTTTGCGTGATCACGTCCAAGCCTTGTATGGCGGTCATGTTGTTGATGAAGACGTCGAACACCCTCATATTGACCTTCGTGAACGGGGATTTGATCTCGCAGAAATGGAGGCGGACGTAGTAGTAGAACCCGGCATCGACCGTGACAATCCAAGTGAGGTTGTAATTCAGATTGACCGACGCGTTTAGACCCATTGACCGGGCGGTGCTGTAGACGACTGGAGGGGCGATGTACTCCGGTAGGGTGTCTGAGTACTGGATCGTGACGTTGGGGTCCGAAGCATACGTCACGCCCACAGCGGCTTGGGTTAGTTGGGTTCCGGCCCACTGTTGTCACACACGCAGCCTTTTGGGTTATGTGTTCTGGTGGACTCTGTCCACCCAGTTTATAGTCTCGCCGTTCAGGGCCTGTAGTTTGTAGTCACCCTATGGGGTCTACGAAGCTCTCTGCTCTCGTCATAGAGCCTGTCTACCAAAAAAAAAAAAAAAAAAAACTCTCTTAAACTCGGCCCAAGCCTGATGTCCCAGGCCCAGGCTTTAGGCCCAATCTTCGTGGGGCATCTTGGGCCACGGGAGCCGCCCAAGTGGGTATAGGCCCATCATCTCCGTGCTAAGGAAAATGTCATGGAGATTCTCTTTTCCAAACACATTTCTAGTTCATACATGTTTTATTTTTTTTAAAAATAATATAATTTATTTATTAAGATAAATAGTTTTATAAATAATAAAATATATATTATAATTAGTTTTATAAATTCATTTATAAAAAAAATTAAAAATATGCTTCATTATTGTTTGTGTGATGCTAACAAAGTACACAATACTATAATTAAGACTAAAAAAAGATTTTACAACAATACTACCACGCAAATCCCTTGATTTAAAGATTTATTCTTCTCTAAAAAAAAGAAAAAAGACTCTTCCTCTTTCACTATGCTTATATACGTTTTATTTTGGAACCCATTCGACAAGTAGTTCGTCGAACTTTGCGGGCCGGGTCGACATGACATTGGCGAGGGGGGCCATTCAGAACGACTTCCATGCTGTCGAACTGGTACCTGAAACGATTTTTCTTGTCAACTATGAACATGGGCACGATCAAATCAGTGATAAGTCATCTCACAACCCACAGCCCCATTCTCAGAGTTGAAATGGACCTCCCATTTGCCCAATCCCCCACAATTCTTAGCCATGCCCGAATGCTTCCCATTTAGCAATTCCAACAACAGCCAACCGAAGTTGGAAGATAAGATGAAGAGATGGGATGTAATCACATGTACTAGTGTTAGCTTAGCTCTGCTCTGTATTTCAATAGCTCTATATGTGATACAGCATGGTATGGGCAATCTCATCATTCATAACCTAGGGTTCTACGCAAAAGAACATGAAGGGTGCATTTGGTTGCGCGATTGCAAAACTGATTCTACAGGAATCTGCGATTGTAAAACTGATTCTGCAGGAAGCTTACTTTCTCAGCTTTTGGAAATCGCAGCTTTTGGACACTATTTGCCTGCAATCACTGAATTTAAAACTGCAATTGCAAAACTGTTTGGTTGCACGATTGTAAACACAGCTTTCTGCAATCACAAACGTTGCGCAATCGCGCAACCAAACGCACCCAAAGAAGAGGAATGAGAGACTGTGTATACAAATAAGTACCAAGCGATGGTGGATTTTCTTTTGGGGTGGGTTTAGGGACTTTGAAAAATAGATGGGGTGGATTCAAAAATGGCGTTGGTTTATCATTTCAGGGTGTGGATGTAACACTGCCCAAAAAAATGTCCACATCTTTCAGATTATTAGATACTAGTTGGATGGTACGCGCAGCCGCGCGTAATATATACTCAGTATCAATTGAATTATATAAGCTACTTTATATTATAACTAAAAGATAAACAAGAGTTCGTATTATTATAAACAATTCTTTTAAAATAAAAACAATGTTTGATAACTGAGTTCTATTATGTATATTTCATATTTTTGAAACAAAAAATGTATTATTGTATTTTATCATATATTTATTTTTCATACAACAGTTCCTTTTATAACTCGAAATACACCCTCATATACCCCTTTAGTCATTTAATAGTCATCCAACGATGTATATATATACCTTCGTATATGAGATATATATCTTGTTAAATTTTTTTTAACATTTATTAAAAATGAGTACATTAAATTCGAAATGGTGCAACGTTTACTATTTTAAAAAATTAAAATATGTGATAGCTGCATTTGGTGTTTTATTTGGGACTGTATCTAACATTAAGTGAAGATCCACTCAAAGTTATATTAAAAATAAAACAAAAAAACATTTATTTCTTCTCTTTGAGGGACATTAATTTTCAGAAAGTTTTAGATCATTATCTTTGATGAGAGTATGCACAGTCAACCACACTATCAAATTTTCGATCATTGTCTATTAAAAAAAACCGATTATCGAATCCCCTACAAAAATATAATTATTAAAAAACACATTGCTCTGAAAAAACTAAAAATATACTTAATTTTCACATCTAAAAAAAAGTGATACATATAGATCCAAAATCAATAATAATAAAAAAGAATAAATTTTAAATTCAAAAGCAAGACATCCACAATAATTTTATGGGATCAAATGAGACCGATTCCATTTATAATGTTTGTATTTATTAATGTAACTAAAATATATTTATATTTTATAAGTTTATGGATATTTTAATGGTCTGAAAAATCATTGAATGAAATTTGAAATTTGGGAGTCATGTTTGAGATTAGGGACCTGCTTATAAATCTTAAAATTTGAATTAGGGATCTGTTTGTAACATAGATAGGGTATAGTTCTGAAACTGGTAGAACCTGAGGGTGGATCTGCAGAAAGCCCAGGAAAAGACAAAATTAGCCGTTTTTGTCAGAGACCTGGTTATAAATATTAGGAACCAATTTATAATGCATAAGGGTCGGTTTGTGAAAATGATAGAATTGGGGGGGGGGGGGGTTTATCTGAACGATACCCCAATAAAATTACAAAAATACCCCCGGTACGTCCATTCCGCTCGCGCTTTATATAAGAGTATAAATATATATAAAGGAAAATGATTTACAAGGCTCAATTCGTAGGCCCCAAATAAACCCCATGACATGGCATGGGTTGAATTTCCGATTATACCCTTAATTATGATTTCTAACCTTTTAAGCGAAATTAATGCAGTCGGTTATTATTTCCTTCATTGGAATTGCGCGTATGGAGCATTAAATATTGTTTTTCATTTCCTTTTTTGACTTTCTCACTTTTGAATGGCTCACTTTGAATTGTTCTTAATCGGTGAATTTGTAGAATTTTTTTTCTTCTGAGACTGCAGTGTGATTTGATTGTTTGGAGGATTTTTTAAGCGTCTAATATTATTGAAAAAAAAATTGAACATTTTAACTATTATTGAAATGTCTGCCGATTCAGGTGTGGCGTTTGTTTATATTGTATGTTGTATGTTTTTTAATTGTTTCATTTTTTTAATGTTTTTTTAATATGTTAATTTGGTTGTTTATGATGTCAAATGTTATTTTTAATACGGCATATATGTTGTTTGGCATGTGAATCTAAGTGACATATGCATACCATGTTACAGAGAATGTAACTAACTATTATATTGATGTTTGTATTGAATTTTGTTACTAGTTTTATGGATATATGAGTGTAACTAACTTATTATATGGATTTTGAATTACGACTAAGTTACATTTTCTGAGAATGACAGTCCGAAGAAAGATTTCATTGTTAAAGTTGAGAAGCAATGTGCAGAAGAAATTACTCCAAGTGTTGGAATGACATTTGATACAAAAAAAGATGTGCGTTTGTTTTATAACAATTTTGCTTGTAGCGAAGGTTTTGGCATTGCTCGTAGTTACATTGTCGTGGAAGTAAGGATTGTGAAATTTTTTGAAAAGTTGTAACTTGCAGAATGCTGGTGAAGCCGTTGGATATGCTGATTTTTTATTTCTTGTTTATGTCCCTATGTCTTGTATTGAATTCCCTTGTTTATGTAACTTTTCATGGATGTTTTTTTATTTCTTGTTTATGTCTCTAAGTCTTGTATTAGATAATTCTTTCTAATAGTTAGTTATATTGGCTAAAGAATTAATCTCAATCTATTACATTGCAAATATAATAACATTAAACAAACTGATAAAAAATTTACATAACCAATATATCGTCATAGTTAGTTACATTTGTTGATCACTTATATACACCAGTATACCACCAACTACTTAAAGTGAGTTACATTGGTTACATGTTTACATTTCCCAGATCAACTACTAAGCAAAAATGAAAATACAAGTAACTAAAATATGATTACAGTAATCCTTTTTGTCAGTTACATTTTAATAACAAACATAAACAGAAGTTAATCATACATTACAATTTTTTGTATAAAAAAATCAGTTATATTTTGTATCTATTCGAATTAAAAAAAACCCTAGAAAAGAAATTTAATCACATGATCTTAAAAACAAAAGAGTCATTTTCAGAAATATCAAAAAAAGGTTGCATAAAAAAAATCAGGTACATTTTATATCTATTTGAATTAAAAACCAAAAAAACCATAGAAAAAAAAACAATTAATCACAGGATCTTCAAAAACAACATTGTCGTTTTCAGCCAATAAAAAGATAGCATACCCATTTTTGGTTTAGTTGAAACTTCCGGAAGAATTGTTTTTTGATCGTTTATTGAAGGAAATATCATGATTTGTTAGCCGTTTTAAACAAAAAGGGGTTTTTTTGGGGGGCTCTAATTTTCGATTCAAATTATTTTTTCAAAACCCTAATTTAGATGTAATTTGTTTGAATGGGCGAGAGAAGGTTGTGAGTGGGAAAAAAACAGAAAAAGAGGTAAAACACGCAAAAGAGGGGTGAGTTTTAATTAGGGGTAATAAGATATTTAGCTACTTTGTCCTTTTACAAAATTGGACTACATAACAAATTAGATTTGGGAAAAATCCATATAACCCCCAGAAATCTTTCCTAAATCCATAACCCACCGCAATCTCCATATATCCATATAACCCCCTGTAATCATACCCTAAAATCGATATAACCCCCTCCGTCTGCATTCCGTCAGCCGACTTAACGGCAAAATTGAAAAAAAATCCATATAACCCCCTGTAATCTGGCCTAAATCCATATAACCCCTCTGCAATCTTCCTATATCCATATAACCCCGTGCAATCTTCATATATTCATATAACCCTCTGCAATCTTGGAAAAATCCATATAACCCCCTGTAATCAGAAAAAAATATTTCTAAAAATTCAAAAATAAAATTCAAAAATAAAAATCTAAAAAAATTTCCTCTTGGCATTTTTTATTTTTTAAAAATATTCTTTAAAAAAAAATTATCGCATCTATCATATCACACATACATCTCTCATACTTATTCCTAAACACAAATAATTTATGCAGGGGTATAATTGTCATTTAAAAAGTCATAAATTCTTATCTATCTTTTATCTACCATTTATCCTTATATTATCCAAGGTGAATCAAACAACAAAAATATCAATTTTTCCTTTTCCAATGAGAATAATAGAAAAAAAAGGAATAAATAAAAAAATTACTCTATTGTTAATAAAAAAATTATTTTTTGATTTTTGAATTTTTAGAAATATTGTTTTCAGATTACATGAGGTTATATGTATTTTTCTAAAATTACTGGGGGCTATATGGATATATGAAGATGGCAAGGGGTTATATGAATATATGAAGATTGGAAGGGGTTATATGGATATAAGAAGATTGCAGGGGGTTATATGGATTTAGGCCAGATTATAGGGTGTTATATGGATTTTTTTCAATTTCGCTGTTAATTCGGCTGACGGAAGGCGGATGGACGGGGTTATATGGATTTTGGGGTATGATTACATGGGGTTATATGGATATATGAAGATTACAGGGGGTTGTATGGATTTAGGCAAGATTTCAGGGGGTTATATGGATTTTTCCCATTAGATTTTGACACATCAAGTGGCCTATGGGAGGGGCCTATTTGCTGCGGCTGTGTAGCAAAACTCATATATTAAACACTTATGTTATCACTATATAAAAAAAGTTTTCATTAATATAATCACTTTTAGCTTCACCTAAAAAGTTATGGATGCCTGTCTTTATTTTTATTTCCAATAGTCTCATGGTTCACATGAAGCATACAAATCATTATATAATTTTATTAAATGAAATATGTATATTGAAATAAAAACAAATATCTAAAATTGTATGTGAAACTAATATTATAAACATGTAGGATATATTCATGGTTTTAATAAAAGTGAAACAGTTATTTTAAAATGTGAATTTGTATGTGTAACAATAACAGGCGCACATGCTTTAATTAATGCCTCAAAATTCATTTATTGTTAGGGGAAGAAATCCTATAGTAAAACTAATAAATATAGGGGTTAGCCATTAAAAAATCACTCTAAAAAATGCATGTTTATAATTAGACTTGTCTACTGTCCAAAACTTATTTTTATACGTTCTTAAGCTGTATCTAAACGTTTAAAAAAATTCGAACATCAAAAAAATAAATCTGAAGCATATGTGGATGCTAAGATAAATGATTTGAATTTTTTTTTTTATTTCCTCTCTTTAAAGAGAGGAAAAAAAAAAAAAAAACTACTGTACAGCTTATTGTAATTCTGTCAATATCTCACAGGAATAGAATTTTGCTTTCATTGCCCGGTCGGGTTCATGATCTGCGAAAACACGGCGCTCGGCGTGAGCCCTCCCCCATACGAGTCCTCGCTCCGCCCGCCCAAGCTCACCCCCGACCCGGTCGAAGAGCTGAACCCCGCGGACGGGTCCTCGCGCGCCCCCGCCGCCTCGTCCTTCTTCCCCCACGACGCCGCCGTGAGCAGTGCCTCGTCGTTGTCGGTCCCCGTCTCAAACCCCCCGCTCTCCTCCGCGCTCTCCTGCATCTGCAGCGCAAACTCCAGGTTCCAGAGCACGTCCCCCATCGCCGGCCTCTCCATTCCCTTATCCGAAACACACTTTTCCGCCGTCTCCGTGAACTTCTTCAGACACTGCGGCGCGATCCTCCCCTTCAAGTACGGGTCGACGATCGCGTTGAGAGTCCCCTTCTTCGCGCAGTGCAGCGCCCACTCCGCGAGGCTCACCTGCTCCTTCGGCAGCGTCGGGTTCAGCGCGGGCCGCGCGCACAGCACCTCGAAGAGCACCACCCCGAATGAGTACACGTCGGACTTCTCCGTCAGCTGCTGCCGGCGGAAGTACTCCGGGTCGAGGTACCCGAAGCTGCCCTTCACGACGGTGCTCACGTGCGTGTGGTCGAGCGTCGGCCCCGTCTTCGAGAGCCCGAAGTCGGAGACCTTCGCGACCCACTTGTCGTCGAGTAGGATGTTCGTCGTCTTCACGTCGCGGTGGATGATCGTGTACTTGGCCCCCGTGTGGAGGTAGTGGAGGCCGCGCGCCGCGCCTATGCAGATTTCGAGGCGCTGCTTCCACGGCAGCGGCGGCTTCTGCGTCTTGTAGAGGTGCTCGCGCAGGGTCCCCTGTCCCATGTAGTCGTAGACGAGGATCATTTCGCAATTCTCTTCGCAGTAGCCGATGAGCGAGACGAGGTGGCGGTGGCGAAGCTTTGAGAGCATCTCGATCTCCGTCTGGAACTCGTTCACCCCCTGTTCCGACAGCGGATTCCCTCGCTTGATCGCGACGCTCATCGTCCCGTTGTCGATCTCCCCCTTGTAGACCTTCCCGAACCCACCCACGCCGAGGAGGAGCGCCTCGTCAAAGTCGTTCGTCGCCGCCTTGATCTCCGCGAAGGAGAAGTGGCGGCAGAGGTTCGAGGGGAGGGACGGGGCAGAGCTTCCCGTGGTGGCAGTCTTCGCCGAGCTCGTCGTGTGCGAGTTCCCGTGGAGGGAGAGCGGGAGCCAACCGGACGGCCCATCGCCACTCGACCCGGAGTCCTTCCCACGCCTCGTGCGCTTCTTCAATGCGAACAGGACTGCGAGGAACACGAGCGCGATCGCGACCGCGCCGCCGCCGACTCCGCCCGCGATGGCCGCGGACCTGTGCCTCTTCTTTGAACTCTTGGGCGAGATCGTCGGCAGTGGCGGTGGGGTCGGGTTTGGCCCCGCGAGGTTCCCATTGCTGTCGTTCAATTTGAAGATCTCGAGACCGTTCAGCTCAGCGTCGTAGATCATAGGATTGCTGTCGATGTCCGGGTGTAGAGCGATCCATAAATCCTGCCGTGACGACGCGCTAGTGTTGGGGAAGAACACGATGTAGTCCAGGTAGACGGGTACGCCGATCCCCCCCCCGTTGTTGTACGTGATCACGTCCAAGCCATGTACGGCGGTCTGGTTGTTGATGAATACATCGAACACCCTCATATTGGGCTTCGTGATCGGGTAGGTGATCTCGCAGAAATGGAGGCGGATGTAGTAGTAGAACTCGGCATCGACCGTGACGATCCAAGTAAGGTTGTAATTCAGATTGACCGACTGGGCTGAACCCATCGATCGGGCGGTGCCGTAGACGACTGGAGGGGCGATGTACTCCGGTATGGTGTCTGGGTACTTGATCGTGACGTTGGAGTCCTTCGGATACGTCACACCAACCCCAGCCCCGTAAATGTATATCGAGTCGTCGTCCCATTCCCGATAGAGCCCCGAGTCGTCTTTCGCGGACACGGTCTTCCCGCCGACGTTCAGCCTCGTGACTGTCTCGAACGCGGTGTGTTCGTCGATCGGCAGGGTGCTTGTTGTCCCAACTAATTTAGGTTGGTTTAAAGGGTCGGAGCTGCCAAAGATCTGCGGCGTTGAGACGATCTCGATCCCGTTCACAAAGGCGAAGGCGTTCTTGTTTGCGGGGGATGGCGTGAACGTCAGATTCAATGTGTTCGATGATATGTTGACGGAGAATTCTTTGCGTATGTAGTCGAAATTCATGGCTTGTGCGGTCAAGAGGGCGCTGAAGTTGTTGAGGAGTGTGTGAGGGCCGATGGAGACGGAGAAGAAGGAATCGGGGGTGACAAATTTGGGGTCGGTGAAGTTCGACGGGTAGAAGTGGAGGCGGACGAATTTGCGACCGGGGGTGACGGGGAAGGAGTAGGTGTATGGGCTCTGGAAGATGCGGGCCGTCATGTACGGGATCGTCGGAATGGAGGGATCCTGAGCGGAAGGCGTGGCAGAGACGGTATTCTGGATGCCGGCGGCGTAGCCTGAGCCGAAGTCGGCTTCCCAGCTAAGGCCGTCTTGGGACGTCTGATTGCCCTTCGACGACGCGCCGCAGTTGAGGAAGATCTTCTCGGCGGGTACATAGGCGGTGGCGGGGGAGTTCTGGGCGAAGGTTGGGTCCATAAAGAAGGTTATGGCGGCGACAAGGAGAAGCGAAAGCCAGTTTCTGTTTCTTTTGTGGGTCTTCATTTTTGGGATGAGAAAGACTTGATTGGGTTGTGTTCAAGTTGGGGTTTATAAAAATCAAATCCTTGGTGATAGGTTTGATCAGATCATGATGGATGGTCGGGGATGGATCATGAACTCCACCGGATCTGACGGCGCTCCGATTTTACAGCACGGATGGGCAGATCTAGAATAGAAAACCTACAACAAAACGATGGAGAACTTCACGGGATTAGAAAAGATTGAATTTTTAGTCCAAAACAGACAGTTTGAGCTCAAATCGGACATACCCGGTTCAAACGAAAACCAAAAAAAGATCAGAGAAAGACCAATCGCGCCATAAAAGGAAATGTATGTGATCTATGTTAGATTCTTCGAAGGAGAAGACATTAATAAGTACAGCTCGACTTGGGGTTTCTCTTTTGGGTTCCAAACGAGTGACAGGAGATGAAACGCGGAAACAGAGAGAGAGCACTATAACGTCTTCACACAGCTAATAGTGGTCATCTCTGCATCCTCTACCGTTCGATCGATGGTCCAAATTTTCGTTGGCTTGTGATACATGGAACGATTGGTGGTCCTTGATATCGTTTTCTTGTAGTGTGGAAAAAAAATGTCCATATCTCTTTCATATTACTAGCTAATGTGCATGTGCGATGCACATAGATTATTTTGTCGATTTGAATTATAAATATTAACTATATTAAGTTGCATTAAATACTTGTTAAGATAAGTCAATAAAAATAAATTTGGATCAGTGACAAAAAATTAAAAAAAGTGACCAATTTTTTTATCCAGAAGTTTTTAATTAATAAAAGTGAAACATTTTAAGATTTTTATCCCATTAAAAAAATAAAGAAAATATATTAAAAAAATTTGATACGCGTGACACAACTTGATCATATATAATCATTCATCTAAAATTTAGCCCTCCACATGATTGCATAATAATCGTAACACTTTAATTCTCATTATTCATAAATTACAGTAGTCTTTTAACATGAATATTTGTTTGCTTTTGGACTTTCATACAATCTCATTATTCAGACTTTAATTGTATAATTCTAACAACAAATAAAAAGAAGAAACCATATGAGATAAAAATATTTTCCTTTTTATTGGGTGTAACTCTCCAAAAAAAACCTTAGACGTATAATATGAATACAAAATGGTCGGCTTAACCGCCTCCACGATGCTTCGATGATTATCATAAAATCAGAACTATCCACCAAAGATAAATAAATAAATAAAAAGAAATATAGAGAGAAATTAACATGAACCCGTTTGGAGATCTTTTGGAGATGGTCCGCACATCACCAATATCAACTTTTATATCCAAGCAGTGCTCATCTCTACCATGGCTGGTATGAATAAAATGTGTGAATCTCATTGAATTCTAAATTGAAGTAGTTCATAAAGAATTCAACAATACACAATTATTTGGTATTTATTGTTTCTTGAAGGATGATTAAATTGAATTCAAGAATATGTATAGTCACATGACAAGTACAGATTTTCAAGAATTTAAAAAGACATACATTACGAATAGATGGAGGGGGTGGATGAATGAATGAATAATGAAATGCATTTGGAACAATGACAGATTTGCATAAATTGAGAAGGACAAAAATGAAATTAGAAGTGTTTTAAGAGTCATTTAAAGGAAGACAAACAATATAATCCCCTTTATTCTTAAAACAAATTTATTATTTGAAAATTCTTTCTCCTAACAGTAGAGACATGCCAAATTTTTAAAAAAGAGAAACCAAAGGAAAAAATTTAAGCAAATTTATCATTATCAGTAAATTTAAGCAACTTTATTTTTGAACATTGTAGTAGGAATATATATCTTGCATGACACCCACATGTACAATAAATAAATAATTTAAATACAACAATAAATATAAACAATTTCTCTTTAAGGAAGCAAAGTTAATTATTAGGTCTCCAATCTATTATGTTGGATGTTATGTAATAAAATCCTTCAAATACTTGAATAAAGGGCATTATATAAAATATTTTTCTTATATATATATCATATTCAGGGACGTTGGTAACTTACTGGTTTAAAAGTGGTGTGGACGTAGAATATGATGCAACCAGATAAGTAGTTGAAGATAATACACTACAATAAGAACATAAGAAGATAAAGTCATAAATAATTGAAAGTATAATAAATATCACAAATAAATCAAAATATCGTATTCATTCTTTTTTAGAGGTTTACAACCCCTTAAGTACAAGACATCCAATACGAAAAAATATTTATCAGAAAATTGAAATTTAACAAATATTTAAAAATGAAATCAAACTTGTTAATATAGCTTCGCATGAATTAATTGAAATACTATTGTTATATTAAACATTTCATTGTCAATCTGCGAAGATTAGGTTCTTTGATATTCATGTTTGTTTGTTTGAAGGAATTATTTTTTATTGGTGTTTGTGATTGTAGATGTGGTGACAGTTTATCGAGGGTATGGTAGAAACATATCCTGGTTTGCAATACCTGGATGGGTTTCCCAGGGTAAAATATAAAAATATGAAATTTAAATAGGCGCCATCACATCACTCACATATATATCATAATCCCTAATATCTAGGAAATTATTTTTTGATGATCTTTATATATGAATAACTTCAAAGTTTCTATGTACCATGCAAATGGAAAAATAAAATAAATGAAGTTGTATAAATTCTTAAATGGGATCAACCACATACTTTATTTCAAAACACAGAGTGGATCTCAACGAAATTTCATTATGATATTTTCATATCAATAACCTATAATGTTATTGGCTAAGCATTTCCAATAACGTAATTTGGAAGTACGTAGAATAATCAAAGTTGTTTTAGTTAATGGAAAATATTGCACTTATAGTCCACTGGTAATTTTTTTAAAAATATAAATAATGAGGTCAACAATTTGAATCGACAAGACTATGAATGTGGGTTCTCTGATCGACGGAGAGTGGTAATATTATAAACTGTATCATTAAAACTCAAACATGGTGAATGCAAAAATCAACAATTGATATAGATAATAAATTTAAAATAAAATATTAATATCATCATATTTAATAATTTGAAGACAGCTACACATCCTGTATTATGAAGAGCTAAATTGAGGAAAAAATTTCAAATAGTAAATTTTTTTTAAATTGGATAAATAGTCAATTAAATTCGGATATCATAATATTCTCATGATTAGATAAAAAAAAATGGTACTCTATTATGATGATAAAAATATCATAATGAAATTATATTACAAAAGATATATGAATAAATATCAAATCCACTGTTGCGCTACTTCCAATCAGAATAGAGAATCGATGATCAATCATTTAAAAGGAAAACAAATTTCTTATTTGAGAATTTTTTTTATTCTAACAGTAGATACATGCCAAATTTTTTAAAAAGAGGAACCAAATGAAAAAATAACATATTTAGTTTATTTGCAACATAAAAGTCCAAAATAAACATTGTGAAAAAATGGATTGCTTGGAGGACAATGAAAAGATAAAACGATGAATATATAATTAACAAAGTGGGAAAGAAACTCAATTTAATGCATTGTAATTAATATATTTATTTGTGATGACTAAGAAAAAAAATGAACGGCAGAAGATGAAAAACAAATGTTTAATAAGAAGGTGGGGAGGTGATCCAAGTCCGTGTAGAAGGATGTAATCATAAGGGAAAATAATCAATTGAATGCACTGCAATTAAATACATTCATAATTTTTGTAATGAATGGTAGAGTTGGAAAAAATGCAAACATTTAATAAGAAGTTGAGAGGTTATCCAAGGCCATTGCACATGTAAATTTGAACAAAAGAATGAGATTGAAGATGAGTGACTGGATTGTTATCGTTAAAATATTAGTAATTTTAAAAGTTCAAATTTCTGGCCATTGGAAGACATGAATAAAATCATATTTTAACAATAATTTAAATTGTGAATTTAAATTAAATTTTAATTTTGTTTTAAACATATTTCATTATATCTTTTATATATACCTAAAATCTTGTGAATAAAATCATATTATAAATTTATAATCCTAATTTTGAATATATTTTTATTTTATAAGAATTCTTTTATCCTAATAATACTATGATATTCAAATATGATTTTAAAATAATAAACATATTAATATAAATTTAGTCAGCTTATTAATGTAATTTAATCATAATTGATGTAAAGAAAATTTTTCATGGATAAGTCGGTATATGAATGTCGTAAATGATGTAAATGATTAATATTATTTTATGATATATCTATAGTAGTAATCATATAAGTATGATGAAATGTGAAGCTTAAAATTTTAATATGTCATGCATGATATGATGAAAATATGAATAAATTATGGATGAGATTACAATGATATGAATGGATTTTCATTGAATTAAATCTATTGGTAAATTCACACAAAGCTCAAATCCGAATTTGTCCATTTTTATAGCAATATTTTTTTATAACAGTATTTTATACGTTTGTTTTTTTTATTGGATTACATTTTTAATTACTGTGAATTATATTTTTTTGTTGGGTAGATCTTATGGGTCATTGATTATTTGGGGCATTAATAGAGTCGAGAAGTCCAAGTGAATAGAGTAAATGCTAATCAAATATGTGTGAATTAAATAAATATTAATAGATGTGAATTATATTAATATTTGATTTTTTTTAATGTATCATGTTTTTGTATATGAAATGAGATTTTTTTTTGCGAATTATATTATTAATGTATAATATATGTCTTATCCTAATAGTATTATGATAATCAAATTTAACTATAAATTAATCAATATATTACATGATAAAATGTATGTATTATAATAAACTATAAATGAAATTAAAATGTTGTAAATAGATTTTCATGGGATTGAGTAGAAATGTAAGAGTATCATAATAATATTATGATAACCAATTTTAATTATAAATTAATGAATATGTTGCATAATGAAATATATGTATTATAAAATACTATAAATAAGATTAAAATGATGTAAATGGATTTTCTTGGAATTTGATAGAATTGTAGGGGTAAAATGAAAAAATGGTTGTCATTAAAGTGGTGTGAATGGACTGTAATGTGATTGAATGAATTGACAGGGATAAATAGGTCAAACGGCAGGTTTTTGGTTTAAGAGCCTTTTATATAGTAATATAGATTAGATGTATTAAACAATCGGGTTACCATTATGAAAGAGGGTTTCCATTGATGTAATCACTTTTAGCTTAAATTAAAAAGTTGTGGACGCCTGTCTTTATTTATTTTCAGTATCTC
Organism: Acorus calamus; assembly: GCA_030737845.1. NCBI lineage: Eukaryota > Viridiplantae > Streptophyta > Magnoliopsida > Acorales > Acoraceae > Acorus > Acorus calamus. The sequence continues at coordinate 27,589,361 of CM060878.1, read as the reverse complement.
ATGATTCAAATGGAGCATACAAATCATTATATAACTTCATTAAATGAAATATGTACATTGAAATAAGAACAGGACAAGTAAAAATGTATGTGACACTGGTATCATAAACATTCGGATATTTTCATGGTTTTAATAAAAGTGAAATAGTTTTACAGTGTGAATTTGTAGGTGTAACAATGATAAGTGCACATGCTTTCATTGAAGCCTCAAAATTTATTTATTATTTTTTTTACTGAAAAAATTCATTTATTGTTACGAGAAAAGATCTTATAACAAAGACTAATAAATACAGAGGTTAGCCTTGAAAAGTCACTACAAAAATAGGTTTTGAAGTGGCATTTATAACTGAATAATTACATATATATATTTTTATTATTTTGGACACTTTTCTCATCTTTTTAAAATGATGATGGTTGTTTTCCGATTTTAAAAAACATTGAATTTGTCCTTTTAATTATTTATGATCGTTTAGAAATATGTTTGAGTATTTTTTATTTGTATAAAATCAACTCAAGTATGTTTTGATACACATCCTAAGACTTGGACGAGGTAGGAGTTGAGAAATGATGCATAGGAGCGACTTGACCGGTCTCAATCCCTCTCTCTCAATCTCCAACCTTGATTTTATTTACAGCTTTGAATTGTACAACTGTCTATACTTTGTCAACATCTCAAAAACTACGATTTTGCATTTACCGACCAAATAAAATAGAAGAATTTGAATGAGGTATTTTATGGGAAAAGAGTACCCCGGAGCAAGGGAGTTATTGGTAAATTAAAACACATAATGGGGGTATTAGAGGTATGAAAATTTGTCATGGACTTTTCCGCAAAAAAAAAACACAAATACAGCTCACCCAACCAAGAAAAACCATGTGGAAACCGAAAGCCCAATCACACGGGCAGTGCACTCAGTCCAAATTTTTTATAAGATTATGTCCAGAAAAATTTGTGATCATTATTTGATCAGTTAAAAAAACAAATCTATGGAAATTATATATGAAAAAATAATAAAAAATCATATAAATATTTAAAATACTCAAATTAGTTATTTTTTAAAATTCTATTTTAAAAAATTTTCTTTTATAATTTTAAAAAGTGAGTAAAATTACTTGACTAACCTTATGTTTTTAATTATTTAAACATTATCACAGATATTTAATTGTTTTAACACTCAAATTAAAAAATATTAATAAATAATAAAATAGTTTTTTTTATTTGTGAATGAAGTTAATTATTATTTTTTATATTTCTAAATATACCATTAAGAGTTAAATTGTAAAAAATTAAAAAACTTGTTATAAAATATTTTTTTTTAGATATTTTTAAATTTTATAAAATCTTTTACGGGAATTTACATATGCTTAATAATATATACTAAAATTTTTATGCAAGACATTTATAAGATATACAAATAATAAAAAGGTTGAAACAACTTTAAAAATTAGGAAAAAACTAAAAATAATCTTGTAAATTTAAGAATGACAATATTGACAATATTAACATTTGTTTTTAATAATATACTTACAAAAATTAAACACATATAAAATCATTCTCAAATAAAAATTAATTTCTTATATTTATATTATTTTTCAATTAGAAAACTGTGTGAAAATTTAAATATAATGATAGAGATTTTATAAATTATAAGAGACAAGGTTTTGTGTTATTTTATGTTACGAGGCTGTTAAAAGAAATTTTTTTCTATAAAATTATTAAAAGAAGCCGTTTTACTATTTCTTATTTTTAGAAGTTTTTTTGGGTATTTTTCCATTATATATTGTTAAATTCCTACCTCTTTTTTATAACAAAAACCCCAGCGATTAGTTGAAAATACTTAGGATCCCTTTAGAAATCCATTTGAAAAAAAATAATTTTATATAAAATAGTTTAATAAATTTTAATACATTTTTCTTTTAAAAATTCATACATTTTTTAAATTAAAACATGAATAAAATTATTAATTAAATACGTTTTTCCAAAAATAATTTGTTTGCCTTTTTTTATTTTATTCTTCGATGAATGAAATCACTCTCAAATCATCACCTACATAAAAATTCGAAGTTAATATACAAATCAATATAGTCTATTATATTTTTTGGGCATACAAATCAGTGTGGAAAAAAGAGGGGGAGCACTAACCATGGTCAACATAAATCATAATCATCTCAGAAAACTTTGTTGGTGGGGGGTTTTTGTTACTTGGTTATGCTTGTCTACGCGCATGTCGACATGTCGTCATCGTGAACTATGAGCTTGGCCCTCAAAACACGGTTTGATATATTACGGTTTGATATATTAATTTATGATAAATTTTAATCAGTCCAAAAGGAAAATATTTGACTTAACGAAAATTATAAACACTTATGAAAATAAATATATTTGGTTTAATACTAAAGAATATAGCTTATGATAAATGTGTTTTTACTTATTTTTTTAAAGAAAAAACATAAGTTCAACGAGCCCTTAAAAATCCCTACATATCAGGGCATCATCAATCGATAAAGATCATAATTTACAGACAATCTGACTTCAATAATTAGATAAAAAAACAGAATCAAACCGACGATCCACATACATTCATCATTGCAGGAACCCTAAATAGTATAAGATCAATAGATCTAAAGCACACAAGCATGAACGGAGGAGATCCAAAGAGGCTGTGAAGCAGATTGGAGTGTCGGATGGTTCACCAGAGACAGTGAGACGAGGTCGGTGTGTCTCCGACCCAATCGTGAGGAAGAAGTAGATCGAAGTGTCAATCAGTCAATGAACATCATGATCTTCTCGAATGAGATATTTGAACTTGAGATTTTAGAGTTTTTTTGGGTCTCCGGCACATATTGGTGCCGATTAAGTTAAAATATGTATGTGGAACTGCTTTATGTGGGTTGTCTGCGTTGGCCAAAATGGAGGAGAGAGAGGACCTATTAAGTGAAAATGAGTTTAAATACCCTGCGTAAATACACGACTTTCTTAGGGGCATTCGTGTCTTTACAGAGTCGGGATGAACCACTAAATGGGTTTGCCAAGTAAATAAGTGGGGTATAGGGAGCTAAATATTTTTGGATTTAAATGACTAAAGGAGGAAATGAATCAGTGCTTATAAGTTGCACAACCAAACATGCTGAAAGCAGAATTTCAGCTTTAAGCCGAATAAGCTATGTTTATCAGTGCAACCAAATGGCCCCTTAGATTGTAGATTTGTAGATTATAACTTATAAACGGTGCAATATTCTAATTTATTAGAATGAAAGTGATTACATAAATGACTGAGCAGAGTAGTATCATTTGATAAACAAAATGATAAACATGTTAAAAATAGAGTGCGTTAAATACATGTATGTTACAATGATAAAAAAATTTGACAATGGTCATCCGTTTTTACATTACCACGTCCGATACTATCAGAGTTAGTTTTATTGTTAATAATCAACATGAAGATATGTATTATATAAAATATACATGATTAAATAGAAGTTTTGTAGTTCACGCACCATGACTTTTCATCGCCGTGTACAAGATTGAAAGCTCAGATCAAATAGAAGTTTGTGATGAGTTGCCATCATCTTGGCCAGGTTGTCTCATCTTAGTCAAAATGAGACATTGTGTGGTTGGCCTTCTAAGAACTTCTTACTATGACAAGGATATTTAAAAAGGATCTCATTTTAAAATCCGCATAAATGTTTGCATTTTGTTCAGCTTATTTTTTATAATTATAACGGGATGAGTTTTTCTCCTCCCACTTGTATCTTTATTCTATTACTCATCATTTTATCAAACTTGTCTTTAATCTCTTACCTAATATGTTTTTTCTCAGAGTCCATCCCCGTTGCAAAATGTGGTGGTAATCGTCAATTGATATTTTTTTCAATAATATTTTATCATTTTAATATTTCATTTCGACAATATTTTCCCAGGAACAAGCCCTTGGTAAAGAATCACAACACCATATATACGGTAGTATCTTTCATGAAGAATAATGACCTCTAATTAAAATACATAAAAGAGAAGAGGAATATGAGTCACAATAACTTTAATTTGTTCTCTGTTTTCTATTGGGCCATGCACCCTGGAAGACCTACCTCATGTGGTGGAAACTTAAAAAACAGAACTGGAAGCATTACTAGACATTGGTTTATGCAAGAATCTCACGGCAAACATATAAAATCACTCTCAAATAAAAATTAATCTCTTATATTTATATTATTTTTCAATTAGAAAACTGTGTGAAAATTTAAATATATATGATGACAAAGATTTTAAAAATTATAGGAGACAAGGTTTTGTGTTATTTTATGTTATGAGACTGTTAAAAGAAATTTTTTTCTATAGAATTATTAAAAGAATCCGTTTTACTATTTCTTATTTTTAGAAGTTTTTTTCGGTATTTTTCCATTATACATTGTTAAATTCCCACTTCTTTTTTACAACAAAAACCCCAGCGATTAGTTGAAAATGCTTAGGATCCCTTTAGAAATCCATTCGAAAAAAATTATTTTATATAAAATAGTTTAATAAAGTTTAATACATTTTTCTTTTAAAAATTCATATTTTTTTAATTAAAATGGGAATAAAATTATTAATTAAATATGTTTTTCCAAAAATAATTTGTTTGCCTTTTTATACATTATTAGATTGTATATCCGGAGATTATAAGCGGTGCAATATTCTAATTTATTAGAATAAATGTGATTACATAAATGACTGAGAGGATTAGTATCATTTGATAAATTAAATGATAATCATGTAAAAAATAGTGTGTGTTAAATCCATGTATGTTACAGTGACAAAAATTTGATAAATGTGATCCATTTTTCACTTTATTATTTCTGATGATATTAGAATTAGTATTATATTTAATCAAAATGGGGATATGTATTTTTTAAAAGATACATATATATATATATATATATATATATATATATATATATATTATCACAATTAAATATTTAAAAAAAAGATGTATCTGCTTAAAAATTCAATTCAATTAGTACTCTACATCAGAGACTTGATAAAAAGAAACAAATATACAACATAGTTATTAATGCTTCAAAAATACCAATCTCCTTTTATATTTTTTGGATCAATTTATATCAGTAGTTCACCTTTTAATTATTAATCTCTCTTTTGAGTTTCATTTCTTGATTTTTGGATCTGATTATTTACTGTATTAATATTAATACATTTTTCATAATTATTTTCGCACAAAAAAATTGTGGATGAATTTTTATAGATCTACAGGATTGAGATTGAAGAATAGCATTGTCACTGGACCCAAGGCCGACAACCTCAATATGTAGTTTACGGACCACGACTTTCCATCGACGTGTTCAAAGTTGAAAACTCGGATCAAATAGAAGTTTGTGATCAGCATCATCTTGGTCAGGTTGTCTCATCTTAGTCAAATTGAGACATTTTGTGTGGTTGACCATCTAATAAGAACTTCTCTAATAAGTGAGCAGGATATTTTGAAAGGATCTCATTTAAAGTTCGCATAAATATCTGCATTTTATTCCATTTATTTTTTATAACGACGGGATAAATTTTTCTCATTCCATTTGTATTTTTATTTTACTACTCAGTCATTTGTCAAACTAGTATTTAGTCTCCTACATAATTAATTTACTCTCAGAGTGGATCCTTTTAAACAATATTTTTTCATTCTAATGTTTCATTTCGACAATATTTTTCATAGAACAAAGTCACAAACCCTTGGTAAAGAATCACAACACCATATGGTAGTATCTTTCATGAAGACTAATGCCCTCTAGATAAAATCCATAAAAGAGGAGAAATATGAGTCACAATAACCTTTGTTCTCCATTTTCTATTGGACCATGCACCCAGGAAGACCTACCTCATGTGGTGGAAACTTAAAATACAGGACTGGAAGCATTACTAGACATTGGTTTCTGCAAGAATCTGAAGCCAAGTCTCTGGATGGTCATGTCCCAATTAACTTGGCTAAGGTGACTCATTCCGAACTTTTCTAGACAACATGTTTTGTTGCATGTTCAATAAAAAAAAATAATTCTGATACATGTAAATTAACTTGGTCGGCTCTGAGATTTGAAAATTTGGGTGTGGCCTTAGGCGATCTTTTAAAATTGGGTCCTATCACAAAAAAAAATCATTCTCATTGTTACGTTCTTTATTGATATGTTGTTCATCATTATGCTCATTATTACATTCTTCTGTCATATGTTCTTCATTTTCATTCACACTCATATGTTATTCTTTCACCAAATTTTCAACAGAACTTGTTGTGCTTTTATTGTTACAGAAAAACTTCTCAAGAGCTCCTGATTGAGATTGAATCAATTCATCTATTTTTTTCTTCTTTTTCAGATCCACAACTATATGTTTTTGGGTAAAATGCATTTAGTCCCCCTGATGTTTTTGAAACCTGCAGAAACACCCCCTATAGTTTAAAAACATATAATTACACCCCCTGCAGTTAACATTTTCCATTAAGATTAGATAAAAGTACAATTTTACCCTGTTAATTAAATCTTTATCGTGTTTTCATTTATTTTTTGGTGGGTTGTTTTCATTTTTAGTTTATTATGGTGTAATTTAATTCTCACAAAAATGCATCCAAATGCATTTGAAGAGTTAATTATTGTATAAATTAATATTCATAAAGCATAAATAAAATTATTTAAATGGTTTTTCTGTAGATATTTATAGATTTGAGGGTAAAATAGTAAATTTAAATTACTTTTGACCCTTCTTAATAAAAAATATAATGGAAGGGGGTATAAGTGCAGATTTTTAAACTTTAGGGTGTGTGTCTGCAGATTTCAAAAACACCAGGGGGGCTAAATGCATTTTACCCTATTTTTTAGTAGACATATTATAATCAATTCAAAATCCTATACGCAAATATGCAATAATCAAGAGATTTGAAATCAAATTTAAAGAACAATAAAACCTGACTTCTCCAATATCTCCAACAAGTATTTATATATTGAATGTTGAAGTTATGTAAAAAAGTGAATTTTGATTAGTAAATAGATAATGAATATTTTATGTTTTCATTAGAAGTCTTAAAAAAATATTAAAAAATAGGTTACACCTCAACGAAAATGTTTTCCGTAAAAGGGGCTACGAATAAGAATTATAAACATATATCGACAAGAAATAAATAAACAAAATTAAGATTAAAAAAGGATTTACATACCTTATAATGGAGATTAATTTGTTATAAATCTTTTTATTTGGTTTATTTGACTTTGTAATCTTGATTACTTGAGGGATTTTGAGAGATTATGAAAGAGAGAGTAAGAGAGAGGCCCAGAGCTTATGAGAGGCCGAGAGATTGAGATTGTGAGAGGGTTAATTAGAGGGAGAGACTAAGAGAGATGTGTCAATTGGGGAAGAAAAAAAATATTAGGCTAATTAAGAGGGTGACTATTATGTCTATTCACCTTCCTAAAAAATATTTAAAAAAAATAATTATGTATTTATGTATAAATAATTATAGCTGATTGCAGTTTTTATCTTCCCATTTAGAGCCTGGGATGGTTTGAATTTGAAAAAGTTAGTTCTGTAGTGGACCTGGACAAGATGAGGCCCATAAAGCATCAGGCATAGACATAATTGCCCTGGCAGATGGGGTTGGGCAGTTGTTGCATTTGGGCTTGGGGCCCTGTCCTGGGTGGGGCCCTGGGCAGCTGCCTACTGGGCCTACACCCATGGCCGGGCTAGTGTAAAAAGAGAAACAGCTTTGAATTATTATCACACACTTATTTAATTCCTTCACTAAATACAATTTCAGAGGTCCGCATCCCATAACATGGAGATCATGGAGTTTTATTCTTGCTAAATCTGTTTTTTCTAATCTTGTTAATGAATCAAATCCAGGCCCAACCCGATTTGCCCAGATATCAGATCCAAAGGGTATGAGATCCGATATGAACTCGATCCAACTGATCTAATTCTTAAAACCGGTCTGGTCTAGATTTGCCCAGAACTGATCCAATGGACCCATCCTTAAAAAATTTAGGTGATCCATTCCCGTGGACTACCCGCTGGTCCAACCCAACTAATGTTATTAATGGGTTCGTGATAGGGCTGGTAAACGAACCAAGCCGCTCGGGCTCGGCTCGGTTTGAGCTCGTTTATGCTCGTTCGTTTAGATAACTGAGCGAGCTTGAACAAGTTTTAAAGCTCGGTTAGGCTCGGGACCTGGATCGAATTTCATTTTATGTTTAAATTCGACTCATTTGTGTTACTAAAATTTAGTTGAAGCATGACTAAACTCCTTTATAAAATTAGAATATTAAATTAATACAAAGTTATGCTCGTTTATGCTCATGAACTTGGCTCATTTAGGCTAAAATTTTGTTTTCAATTCCTAAAAACCCTAAAATGAATAAGAACGCTAGGCTCGTGAGCTCGACTCGGCTCGACTCGTTTATAAACGAGCCGAGTTTGTGCATGTCAAAGCTTGGCTCGTTCGGCTCGTTTACCACCCCTAGTTCGTGACGGTGTGAGTGTGTGTTTAACTCAAACACAATAAAAAATATTATATATATTATATTTTGAAAAATGCTACGTACAAGTTTTTTTTCATTTCCATTTTCAATCCAAATATGTTTTAATTTTTTTTAAAATAGTATACTTTATCTAATAAATATACCTTTATAAAAATGAAACATATGCTCTAGTGAATTGCGTAGATACATTTAAATGTAAAAAAAATATAACAATACATATTTATTTAATATGAGTATATGATGCTAATAAAAACGTATGAGACTAGAAAATGAATGCATATGACATAGCTCTTATTTTTTCAAATACATTTATAGTGAGGGTCTAGGAAGAGTTTGCAAAATTAATGAATATGGGAAAATTTTAGTCCACAAATTCCTCTTGCATATTGGGATTTAATAATTGTGATGTGACTGTTGGGAAGCAAATACGCGGAAGCTATCAATAAAAGACGAAATCATACACAAGAATGGAACACCATCACACGAAGAACACAAAAAATAATGTGGTGGTTCGGCCTAAACCTACATCCATGGGGTGAAAAGGGGAGAATCCACTATAATAATTGAAATACAAAAAAAACTTTATAAACTCTCATGGAGTTACCTTCCTTTGAACCCTCTCAACCTCTCTATTGTGGATCTCTACATTATGTCAAGCCAGCCAAGTTTTACCCTGAAACCCTAGATGATATTTATATGAATAAATAACTACCTCTCTAAGTAATCTCCTAACAAACAAATCGTAACAAATAAATCTGTTTCCTGATTTTATGAAATTCACTTTATATCATAATTAAGATTAAATCTTAACTAATTATCAATTAGTTAAGATTTAATCTTAATTGTGTGGATGATGAGAATATGAAATATTTTAAAAAAAAAGCCAAGCAAAAAAAAAAAGCTCACCATAATATGATTTCATCATAGCTATCCGATGCTGATACACCGGATCGAGACATAATTCTAACAGTGACATTGTTGGTCTCTTAAAACTTTGAGTTAATTGCTTGGGCCCATAATAATTGCTAATGCTTCTTATCATTGATTTGTAACCGCATCTGATTTATCTGGTGTATGTTAATCTCCTCTCGCTTTCGAATAGTGGTTTTTGTAATAAATCTTGCCAAATAAAACATGATATTGAAACGGAAACGATAAAGATCACCTTGATGGAAAATTCATCAATTGTGTGGAATTTTTTTGCATGATCTAGCACAAAGCAATTGAGACTTGTCGTTTGTGATTTATTTGAAGCTTACATATTTTACATATTGTACTTTTTTGTATAACATATTTTACTTATTTTTGTAAATTGCTATTTTTTTTTTACCCATCAATTTTGTAAAAGAAACCGAAATTCATCATGATCTGATCAAACCCTCACTAAATATTAGTTTTCCCCCCTACAAGAACCCCAATTTCAGTACCCAATCAGTGCTTCTCGTCCTAAATACCCAAAATGAAGATCCACATGAGAAACCAAACCTTGTTCTCTCTTCTTCTCACGTTGGTAACCATAATCACCTCCATCGACCCGACCTCTGCCCAAAACTCCACTACCTACGTCCCGGCCGAGAAGATCTTCCTCAACTGCGGCGCCCCGTCGGGCAACATGTCGTCCCTCGACGGCCTCACCTGGGAAGGCGACGACGGCTTGAGCTATTCCCTCGGCATCCAAAGCAGTACTCTCTCCGCCACGGCCTCTGTTCAAGATCCCTCTGTTCCAACGGTTCCATACATGACGGCAAGAATTTTTCAGACCACATACACCTACTCCTTCCCTGTCACCCCCGGCCGCAAGTTCGTCCGCCTCCACTTCTACCCGACGGACTACAACATCAACTTCAACATCTCCCATTCCTTCTTCTCCGTCTCCGTCGGCCCTTACACCCTCCTCAACAACTTCAGTGCCCTCTTGACTGCACAAGCCATGAATTTCGACTACATCAGCAGAGAATTCTCCGTCAACATTTCATCGAACACATTGAATGTGACGTTCACGCCATCCCCCGCGAACAAGAAAGCCTTCGCCTTTGTGAACGGGATCGAGATCGTCTCAACGCCGCAGATCTTTGGCGGCTCCGACGCTTTCAGCCAGCCTCAAATAGTTGGGACGACGACCACCCTGCCGATCGATGAACAAACCGCGTTTGAGACGGTCGCGAGGCTGAACGTGGGAGGGTCGACAGTGTCTGCGACGGCCGACTCGGGGCTCTATCGGGAATGGGACGATGACTCGATATACATTTATGGTGCCGCGGTGGGCGTGACGTCTCTGAAGGACCCCAACGTCACGATCAAGTACTCAGACACCCTACCGGAGTACATCGCCCCTCCAGTCGTCTACGGCACCGCCCGATCGATGGGTCCAAACGCGTCGGTCAATCTGAATTTCAACCTCACTTGGATCATCACGGTCGATGCCGGGTTCTCCTATTTCGTCCGCCTCCATTTCTGCGAGATCGCCTACCTGATCACGAAGATTAATATGAGGGTGTTCGATGTATTCATCAACAACATGACCGCCATACAAGGCTTGGACGTGATCGCGTACAACAACCCAGTGGGGCTCGGCGTGCCCCTCCACCTAGACTTCATCGTGTCCTTCCCCGACACGAGCGCATCGTCACAGCAGGATTTATGGATCGCTCTCCACCCGGACATCTCCAGCAAACCTGTGTACTATGACGCCGAACTGAACGGTCTCGAGATCTTCAAACTGAACGACAGCACGGGCAACCTCGCCGGGCTAAACCCGTCCCCACTGCCACCGCCAATGATCGACCTAAGCCAGGTCTTGCCCAAGACCGGTTCGAAGAAGGGGCACGGGTCCGCGGCTATAGGGATTGGAGTGCCTGGAGCTGTTCTGTTCATCTTATTATTAGCATTCATGGCTTTGAGGCGTTTGAGGCAGGAGAAAGTGATGCTGCAAAGCTGCATCTCATCTCCATCAAACCAAAGCCGCCTGTTCTCTGTTTCAGAGATCAAAACCGCAACAAAAGATTTTAGCGAATCGCTAGTAATTGGTGTTGGAGGGTTCGGAAAGGTTTACAAGGGAGAGATCGATGGCGGGTCGACTTGCGTTGCAATCAAGCGAGGGAACCGACTTTCGAACCAGGGAGTGCATGAGTTCCAAACAGAGATTGACATGCTTTCAAAACTGAGGCACCGACATTTGGTCTCTCTCGTCGGATACTGCAATGAGAACGACGAGATGATCCTCGTCTACGACTACATGGCCAACGGGACACTCCGGGATCACCTCTACAAGACCCAAAATCCGCCGCTCTCATGGAAACAACGCCTTGAGATCTGCATCGGAGCCGCTCGGGGTTTCCACTACCTCCACACTGGAGCGAAGCCTGGTATCATCCACCGCGACGTCAAGACGACAAACATCCTCTTGGACGATAAATGGGTCGCCAAGGTCTCGGATTTCGGACTTTCCAAGGCGGCACCGGAGCTTGATTGCACACATGTGAGTACCGCCGTCAAGGGAAGCTTTGGCTACCTAGACCCAGAGTACTTCTGGAAGAAAAAGCTGACGGAGAAATCCGACGTCTACTCATTTGGGGTCGTCCTGTTTGAAGTGTTATGCGGACGACCTGCGTTGGATCGTTCACTCCCCGAAGAGCAGGTGAGCCTCTCTAA